>OX155898.1:63179207-63779207 GCA_944588485.1 Phosphuga atrata
CGTTAATTTGATAAACATGTAAATGATTTTTAACGCCTTGGTAATTAGAGTAAAAAGTGCGCTAAACGGAACCAATTACTAATAGTATAACGTTGTTGAAACAAAAACAAAAAGATTTAATCTTGAATGAATTTTAAAGCATTCTTATGCAATCAATTCGTTTTATAATGGAAAATTATACAAATATTTGAGTGTCACATTTAGCACCGTGAGATTTAGTTAAAAAAACATGGAAATACCAAACGAATCTAACGAGGAAACAACGTTTGTATTTAAATTACCTGATTGATATAAAGATTCCATTTGCCAATAATACGTATAATTTGCAATTTGAATATCAGCTCTAAATTTACGATGACAGTTCGAAAAATTATAAGCATGCAATCAATAATTATTGAGCAAATGTTCCGTGAATATGAAGAACCTTGTGAAGAATGTGTGCGTGAATACAGTTTATATTTCATCGTTACGTTTCATAGATACTAATTCATAGCGCATGTAGTTATATATTTATGTACGCGTTGATATAATTAATGATGTGTAATCATCATATAAATTAAGTCATTATAAACAGCGTCCCCAATAATCCTATGATTTTCTCCATAGTTGTTAAAAAAGTATTTTTTGGAATAAAGCGATGTCATAAAGGCGCGATACTGTCGAGTGATTTCAACAGTCGATCAGATAGAAAACCCGGCGTTCACGTAAAAAAGCGGTCCGAGTTAACAGTTTTTTTTTTTATACGCCGAGTCGGTCTATTCTTAGGTTGAGTTCGATGCCGAAGTAAAAGAAGAAGAAGAAGCGAAGCGTTGGAACGCCGTGGTCGTGTAATGGTTTTGCTGTTGGTGAGGGATAAGAGGTGAGGTTTGGGGAGGGGGGAGAGTGCCGTGGTAGAGTCCGTGGCCTTGTGAGAGCAGTAGGTAGTTAAGCGGCAAGCAGCGAGCAGAGCGGTCGCGGCATGCAAAGCGCTGCTGCTTCTTACCATGGTGTAGCAAACAGAAAAACGGGAACGATATGGGAACTAAGGTGGTGTGCGTCGTCTTATTCGCAACGATATTCGGTGTGTTATCGGCATCCCTTAGCAAAGCGTTACGATATCAAGCTCCCGATGAGTGCAAGTGGGTGGCTGTGGACGGCGGTGCCGATGACGACGTGGCGCTCGTCTGTCGGTTACGGACCATTAATAGTGAATTGGAAAATACTAATTTTAGTGTGATACAACCTCAACATACAGTGCGATTGCGATTAGAATGCAGCGACGCTTTATTTTTCCAGAGCAGTTTAAATGCCGGCAGTTTTAAAGCGCTAGTGGAATTACGTGAGTTATCCATCGAGTATTGTAAAATAGGAAATCTCTCTGATGGAGCTTTTCGCGGATTAAAAGAACTGCGAAATTTAACAGTACGAACTCACAACACCGATTGGTCTGCGATGACCCTAGATGTTTCACCGCACGCTTTCACGGATGAACTTCGCCTCCTGGAGCGGCTGGATCTGGGAGAGAATAACATGTGGAGTTTGCCAGAGGGTGTTCTATGTCCGCTGCACTCTCTGGAGATTTTAAATCTGACACGTAACCGGTTGCGTGAAATATCAAGTTTCAAATTCGCTCAGAGTCCGTCGGAGCGGTGTGGTGTTAATCTACGATTACTCGATTTATCTCGCAATAACATAGACCGTCTGCCGTCGGGTCAAGTGTCCGGTCTCGGCAGACTGCAGAAGCTTTATCTCCAAGGAAATGGATTAACGCACCTGGCAGATCGAGCCCTGGAAGGGCTCGTCACCTTAACAGTTCTCAAACTGTCAGATAACAGACTCGTTAGTCTTCCGCCTGAACTCTTTACAGACACTCGCGAAATTAAAGAACTTTATTTACAAAACAATTCCATCAACGTTTTGGCTCCAGGTTTATTCAGTGAACTCACCCAATTACTCGTACTAGATTTATCTCATAATGAATTAACAGCCGATTGGATAAACTCCGCAACATTTTCCGGATTATTACGACTAGTTGTTCTAGATATTTCCCACAACAGAATAACAAAGTTAGAACAATCTGTCTTTAGAGATTTATATAGTTTACAAATTCTAAGACTGAATGATAATTTTATAGAGTCGTTACCCGAAAATACGTTTTCAGCGCTGTACAATCTTCACACGCTCATAATCTCCAATAATAGATTAACAAGGGTCGACAGTGATACATTTAATGGACTGAATGTACTATCATTACTATCTCTGGACAATAATAGGATATCAGCTATTCATCCCGAGGCTCTGATGAACTGTTCTAGTTTACAAGACTTGCATTTAAATGGCAATAAACTTTTACAAGTGCCGGAAGTAATCTCAAATGTTCCAATGTTAAAATCCTTAGACTTAGGCGAAAACCACATAGACACTATAACTAATGATACGTTTGAAAACATGAAACAACTGTTTGGTTTGCGATTGACCGAAAACAACATTGGAAATATAACAAACGGTGTGTTTGATAAAATGGGTTCGTTGAAGATTCTTAATTTATCGCGGAATAAGATACAGAAGGTCTCGCCAGGTACTTTCGATAGTAATTTAAATTTACAAGCAATTCGATTAGACGGTAATTATCTCACAGATATTCAGCAATTATTTGCTAAGCTACCCAGCCTAGTCTGGCTGAACATCTCCGACAACCACCTCAAGTGGTTTGACTACGCATTAATTCCCGCCGGTCTGCAATGGCTCGACATACATTCCAATCAGATAGAAGAACTAGGGAATTATTTTGAAATAGAATCTGCACTTTCCCTGTCAACATTTGACGCAAGTTCCAATAAATTGACTGAGATAACGGGCACCGCAATTCCAAACAGCGTGGAAGTGTTATTTTTAAACGACAATTTAATATCGAAAGTTCAATCTTATACGTTTTTCAAGAAGCCGAATTTAACAAGAGTCGATTTATTTGGCAACAAAATAACGAGTTTGGATGCAAATTCGCTACGAATATCAGCAGTGCCACAAGATAAGGAACTACCTGAATTTTACATTGGCGGCAATCCGTATCAATGCGACTGCACCATGGAATGGCTGCAAAAAGTTAATGGGGCAAATCGAGCCCGCACCCAACCCAAATTAGTGGATCTCGAAAGCATATACTGCCAATTATTATATAACCGCGGCAGAACTTACGTTCCTTTAGTTGAAGCAGCACCTTATCAATTTCTATGTACTTATCAAACGCATTGTTTCGCGATATGTCATTGTTGCGATTTTGACGCGTGCGATTGTGAGATGACTTGCCCTACAAACTGCACGTGTTATCACGATCAATTGTGGAATGCTAATGTTGTAGATTGTTCGTCGAGTAGATACATTGAAAAATTACCGGAACAAATCCCAATGGATGCGACACAATTATATTTGGATGGAAATGATTTGAGATCCCTTCTTAGTCACGCATTTATTGGACGGAAGAAGCTTAAAGTATTGTTTCTGAATAACTCTAATATAGAGATAATACATAATCGCACATTTAATGGACTGAAAAATTTAGAAGTTTTACATTTAGATGAGAACAGGATCGTTGAGTTATATGGACACGAATTTGAAGGATTAGAAAGTTTAAGAGAAGTATTTTTGCAACATAATCGTATTGCTCATATCAACAATACAACGTTTGGGGGTCTAAGACATTTAAGGACGTTAAAATTGGATCATAACAGGATTAGTGAATATAGTTTGTGGTATTTGCCAAATACGTTATTGGAAGTTAGTTTGGCCTCGAACCCTTGGTCCTGCGACTGTGAGTTCAGCGAGAAGTTACGTGAGTGGATGGTACGCGGCGGTGATGTAGTTACAGACTTGAATAATGTGCGTTGCGTGTACAACATAACAGACGTGGACTTCTATAATGAGAATATGTACGCGGATAATGCCGAGTTGGGTTTCTATGTGAGTCAAGAAAATGGAACTTTGTGTACGGGATCCGCGAACATCGACAACAGCATCAATGGAAACTTAACTGCCACAAAAACGATAATTAAACGGCAAGCGATTCAAGACTACCTGCCTCTACTAGTTATTACCCTGGCAGTTTTCGCTGTTATTGTAGCAACAACTTTGTTACTCTTCATATTTAGACAAGAAGTGCGAGTTTGGTGCCATTCGAAATTCGGGGTGCGTTTATTTCACAAATCCGCCGATTTCGATCGTGATGACAGAGATAAACTATTTGACGCGTTCGTGAGTTATAGTTCTAAAGACGAGGCTTGGGTTGCCGAAGTTTTAGCACCTGCTTTAGAGCCTAATTATAAACTTTGCCTTCACTATAGAGACTTTCCCGTAGGTGCATTTCTTGCCGATACTATTGTACAAGCAGTCGAATCCTCGAAGCGCACAATTATGATACTCTCTGAAAACTTTATCAAATCGGAATGGTGTCGCTTTGAATTCAAATCCGCGCATCATCAAATACTGCGAGATCGACGCAGAAGACTAATAGTTATCCTACTCGGTGAAGTTCCACAAAAAGATCTGGATCCAGATATTAGACTGTATTTAAAAACTAACGTATATCTACAGTGGGGCGACAAACTCTTCTGGGAGAAACTGAAATTTGCACTGCCCGATGTGCCTACCAATCAGCGACGCAGAGGTTCCCAACGGGGTCCGCACGTTCATCATCACGTTCACCGCCACGGCACCCGAACCCAGCAGAGCAGCGGCGGAAACGGACAGGGCACCCCTCGCACCGTCGCAATCCACATCTAGTGTAACGAATCCTAATTTGTCAGCCTATTGTGATACTACGTAGTACAGACTGTGAGTGCAATTGTGAACGCGCGACGTGTGATAAGGAAGCGCGCTAGTGTGAATCGTATGTGTGAGTAATTGTGTGCAACTCGAAATTCGAGTCTAAATTTAATCTCTTGTAAATATATATAAAACAAAAAGACTTGTATAGAACTAAGTATTTTGTAAATCCTATTCTTGTATATATTATATATTGATTTCCTTTTCTTTTCGATATTTATTGTTAAACTATATGCTATGCAGGATATAAATAAGCGAACCGTCCGTCTTGTGTATTAAAATAACAAAGCCTATTTATATCTTTATTTTTTTTTAAACTAAACACTGTGAATATATAAAAACGACATGAAAAATAATAAAATCGGAAGTATGATAATTACATTGAAATGAGTTTTTTTTTAATTCTACAACCAATTACAAAAAGCTATATTATATTGTAGAAGCTACAGCAAAAATAAGTAAAATTATAAGAAAATATTAATATCTTTTGTATAAGGGATAGCTGTAATATTTGTATAAATACGGTAGAATTTAACATTAATATTTCACAAAGAAAATTTAAAATTAGTTTAAAACGCAAATTTGTCAAAATTTGTAGTCGTCCCACGTTTTAAGAATAATAAGCAAATGAATAAAACAAGGAAATAATTAAGTATACAAATCACACTGCGGATGTAATGGTCAACATTACTTAATTAACACGTTGAGGCCGGCGCTCGGTTATGTGTTTTAGTCTAGCGGGCGGCGTGTACCACCGGTGGTACATGCCGGCTTTTACGCGTTAAATTAAAACGATAAAAGAATAATGATAATAAAGGAATAATTACAAAAACATAGGTATCAAAAGCTATGTATCAAAATCTGAGATTTACACCTTATAATTCGATAGCAAAACAGGCGTAATAACTACATCACAATTCAGCGAATGAGTAGAATGTCCCCCGTAAGAGCTTTAATTCACTGTTAAACTGCCCATAATTTTTAGTTATGGTCTTTGATTCTAACTTAACATATAGCTTTATTAACTAAATATATAGCTCCAGTATAAATAAAGATTTCTCATAAAAGGCTGTATTGTCATTAGGATTGGATAGAGCAAAAACCAAATACAGTATTGTGGTAATGCGACATAATGTAACATAATGCCTTAAGTATATAAATTGCGTGTAGCGTTAGGATGCTATTACCCTTAAAGCTTCGTTTACAACTTGTCCCGGTTTTTAGTCTGAAAATAAATCGTGAAATCCTTTTTTGCGTGATGAAGCATCTTTTTCATTTATATTAGGAGATGTATGATGAAGCATGTTTCTCATTCACATTTACTTTCACACACATTACAATCCTGACCCCAAAACAAAATGTTGAGAGATAAGAATATCTCAATTTTCATTTCACAAAAAATATGTGAGCTTTAATACAAACTTGAAGAACATTATAAACTTAATAAAGTCGAAACACAGCCTGAATGAATAAATATATTCAACCTTTCCGGAGCTCTATAATATTGTTGAGTCTTTTTAGGACAACCAAAAAAAATTTGCCAGTTATTTACTAGTTTTTTACTAGTCCACCTTCGTGGCACTCAACAAAAAAAAAAAAAAAACAGAAAAATAGCATTGTTGGGTAGTCCTAAGCCCTAGGCCGCACTACGGCTAAACCGCCGCGGTTTTCAACCATGTGATTTTATGACTCAAGTA
The DNA here is from genome assembly GCA_944588485.1 of Phosphuga atrata. Lineage (NCBI taxonomy): Eukaryota > Metazoa > Arthropoda > Insecta > Coleoptera > Silphidae > Phosphuga > Phosphuga atrata. The sequence goes on from OX155898.1 coordinate 63,185,702, forward strand.
AGTTAATACAAGCGGCCTTACTTGCGGTTTTTCCCCGCGACTCATTTTTCCCATAGCGTACTGTGTGTTTCTCCAGTGATTTCGCGGTTATAGCGGTTACAGCTCGCGGGAAAAAACCGTATTGCGGCCAGGGCCTAAGAAGACTCAAAAATATTATGGAGCCACGGAAAGATTGAATATATTTATATATTCAGGCTGTGTTCCGATTTTATTAAGTTTATATGGTTATCCATAATGTAGTATGGTTTTACCAACAGTACATTTAAAATTAATTTAAAACGCAAATTCATAAAAATTTCTAGTAGTCCTATATTTTAAGATTTGAGATAACAATATTTGATATTATAAGATTTATACGAAGATATATTTATGTAAATCTTAATCAGATTATGCCAGGACACTGACAAATTGCGTTGGATCAATGTCTCGCTAGTTTCAATTGAAACTATAAATATTATTTAGAAAAAAAAACGGGACTGTCTTTAAAACATTTTTTTGAGTTACTCGCCTGTATGGTTACACATGTTGTACCATTTCAAAACGAAATAAATTTATTAAAGCCGCGATAACATCGCCGCATAAATTATCCGTGGATCGTTTAATATTCAAACGTTTTTCGCCTAAAGTGACATACACTCACACACGGAGTTAAAAAATATGTCTCCGCCGCCACAAACTGTTTTACGAGCGGCGAAAAAAAATGTTACTAATTGATTTCCTTATTTTCTAGACAGCACCGTTTATCATCCGAGTATTTTCTAATCATTACCTAAAGAGACGATTATTAATGAACGAGGCAACTCAAACCACAAACACGAGGAAATATAAAGAATTACCACAAAACTGTGCGTTGAGTAAAATAAATGTTATTGCTAATGGCAATGGAAATTATTTAGTACCTTGTTTTAAAAATGCTATGTGTGTATAATTTATATTCTTATAAGATCCGATTTAACGAGGAATGACTATTATTTCGAGATTGCAACGTGGAGGAATCGGCGCTTTTCGTACCTAACAAACCCAGCGTATAAATTTAAAAACTACTTTTTGGCGATTAGAACTTGTCTGTTGAAGACAAAAAAAAAACTGAACCTAATAATCATCATTTTCCGTTTTCAAAAACGTCTTCTAAGAAATATGAAATACTGAAAGCTCATTATAATCCCTTTCATTCTTTTTAACTTTTTTTAAATCATTCCATACAAAACTAACATTTTAATTGAATATCTTACTACAATAAAATAAAATTTTAAGCAACCCCCGACACAAAAAAAACTCTAAAACGAAAAAAAAAAGTTTCTCTCGGAACTAGGTTGCAGATTAATTTTGTCAAGCAGGAAATGACTTGATGGTCGTCAAACGAATGAAAAGATCTTCATAAATTATAGCTAAGAACCTCCTCGATCACGTCAGCTTTAGCAAAAATAAAACCGCATCAAAATCGGTCCATTAATTTAGGAGATACGATTCCATAAACAGCAACATATACGGACAGACGGACAGACTGATAAACAGACACATCAATAAACACCCCTCTTTTTGTGTCGGGGGTTAAAAAGGCTTTCAGTCAATTTTAGGAAAAGAAAAAAAAATATTGTGAAATCTTTACTTCTCAAGTAAATCTTCTTTGACGGTTGTGGCACGTATTACTAAAAAGATTAAAATTAAAATAAACATATCTATACTAAAATATAGTTTTGTTTACCGATAATATAATTTAGTGTAATTTGATCAGTTGCTACAAGATTGTCGAAAATGAAATGCATAAGGAGAATATAGACTTTACTTCAGGTTATTTCTCTCCTATTGTCTCATATACAGATTCATCAATATTGTGAAAAAATGAAATGTTGGAACTGTTAAAGATCTAGTATTCGAAAAACAATCTTACGTTATAGATAATCATACAAATATAAAACAATCGGAATACAGCCTGAATATATAAATATATTCAACCTTACCGTAGCTCTATAAGAATTACTGAGTCTACTAAAACAAACCAAATCAACCTAAACACAATCACAAATCAACCAAATCAACACAACAAACTGATGAGCTGATGGACAAATTTCACATGAGATTTCTTTTGGTAGTCCTAAAACGACTCAACAATTGTTATAGAGCTCCGGAAAGGTTGCATATATTTAGATACTCAGGCTTCGTTCCGATTTTAAGTTTGTTAAAAATCTATGTAGATATAACTAATCCATACCTTATTTCCGCCAGTCAACGTTATATCCGATTGAAAAAAGAACTGATTCAGACAGAAGAACTTCTTCTAAAGAAGATTTACCTCAACATTTTGGTTGTAAAACTGTTTATCCATGAATTGCTTATTTACACACCTCATTGTTCATTTACACACATTGCTTATTTATATTTCCCATAAAGATTCATTTCCATGAAGTTATTTTAGGATAACTCGTTGCAAATATAGACACCTAGTAAGAAAAAAGATTTTTCTCTCAAATTTGAACTGATGAGCTGATAGTCATCAAACGCATGAACAGATCTCCATAAATTATAGCTAAGAACCACCTCGATCAAGTCAACTTTCAAAGTTAAAAAACCGCATCAAAATCGGTGCATTCGTTTAGGAGCTACGATGCCATAAACAGCTACAGATAATGACAGACGGACATACTGACAGACAGACACAACAAACACCCCTCTTTTGTGTCGGGGGTTAAAAAGGCATTCAGTCAATGTTCGGAAAAGAAAAAAGTATTGTGAAACCTTTACTTCTTAGATTTGACGGTTAATACTTTGATGATTGTGCTTTACGGTTGTGGCTTTGCGGGAATACTATGGCGGTTGTGGCATGTATTACTAAGAATATTAAAAATACAGTTTTGTTTACTGATAATATGATTTTACTGTCATCAGTGTCTACAAAATTTAAGATTGTAAAAAATGGAACGCGTAAGCAGAATATAGATTTAACTTAAGGTTATTTCTTGTCTCCTATTATTTCACATACAGATTCAAAAATATTGCTAAATAATGAAATGTTGGAACTGTTAAAGATCTACGTAGATATAACTAAACCAAAGCTTATTTCCACGTTTTAAGTCAATGTTATATCCGATTGAAAAAAACCGGCCAAGTGCGAGTTGCGACTCGCGCATCTAGGGTTCCGTACAAACTTGTAAGTAAGGTATCTGTTTTTTGTGGAGGACGTAGCAAGCACATTAAGTTAACTTGACAAGTGGCCCTCCTGAAATCACGACCATCTTAGTACCGCTGCAAGCATAACCTCAAGATATCGCTGTCGTACGATGGAATTCTACCCTATATTTTATTACCATACATCCCCCATTCACTATGAGTATTTAGGGGTTCTGGAACTTCACTATTTGTTTTTACTGCTCAATTTTGCCTGTATACCTTATATACCCTGTATAAAGGTATACAGGGTATATAGGTATTACACTTATTCACTAACTTATATTAAGATCTAACTATTTCTAGATCTAATATAAACTAATATATTAACTATTTCAAGATATATTTCGATACACTTAACATTCAGTTGTTCAATTGACTGCTATTGGGCAATTGACTAAAAAAAAATATAGGGCGTTCGTGATTTAAGTATATGTAGATTATAAACAAAAATTAGACGAAATATAATATATATAGGATGTTACGGGACTTGAGTATGTCGCATGTCGGTTATAAACAAGCAAAATTTAGACATAATATATACCCTGTATATATTATTTATATAGAGCGTACGTGATGAAATGCATAACGAATATAAACAAAGAAAATTCAGAATCAACAGCTTGGTGCCGACACATACTTTTTAACCTTCGGACCTAACCGAGGAGGACCTAACTGTATGCAACCCATATGCTTCTGGTGCCCGACAATACCACGCAACACATTAGTGTATTTTCATAAGTTTCTAATAGTAAATTCGCATTTTTCTTGTAACTAAACTACATATTTACGGTTTTCAGATCTTTCCCTTTACATGTGCTGTAAGACACCGCTTCTTGCAAAATTTAATGATTCTAGCTCAACGGGAGTACCCTATAGGTTTTGGTTCCCTTGTGAAATCACAAAATATGCGACATAAACGGTCATATGTTTTGATCGCGTTGACTTACAACTTTTATTTTTTCAGAGCTGAAAGAGACCGCAGACCCCAGTATTTGATACACATTTCAACTTTTTACCTCTACGCGTTCCTGAGAAAAATGGTCTTGACAGACAGACAGACGGACAAAAAACCCTAAAAAGAACTGATTCAGACAAAAGAACTTCTTCTAAAGAAGGTTTACCTCAACATTATGGTTGCAAAACTGTTTATACATGAATTGCTTATTTACACACCTCATTGTTCATTTACGCACATTGCTTATTTATATTTCACATAAAGATTCATTGGCATGAAGTCATTTCAGAATAAATCGATGCAAATATAGACAGCTAGTAAGAAGAAAATTTTTTTTTTCAAATTTGAACTGATGAGCTGATGGTCATCAAACGCTTGAACACATCATCATAAATTATAGCTAAGAACCTCATCGATCACGTCAGCTTTCAAAATAAAAAAACCGCATCAAAATCGGTCCATTCCTTTGGGAGCAACGATTCCATAAACAGCCACATATGCGGACAGACTGACAGATAGACACGTCAAAAAACATTTTTATTTCAAATCAACGGATAAGCTGATGGTCATCAAAGACATGAACAGTTCTTTATAAATTATAGCTAGGAATCTCCTCGATCACGTCAGCTTTCAAAGTAAAAAACCGCATCAAAATGGGTCCATTCGTTTAGGAGCTAGGATTCCATAAAGCCACATATACGGACAGACTCACAGACAAACACGTCTAGAATTACCCCTTTCTTTGTGTCGAGTGTTAAAAAGACTGTCTGTTGATTTTGGGAAAAGACCAAAAAGTATTGTTATATCTTTACTTCTGAGGTGAAGCTTCTTTGACGGTTGTGGCATGTATTACTAAAAAGATTAAACTTAAAATAAACAAATCTATACTAAAATATAGTTTTGTTTACTCATAATATAATTTATTGTAATTTCATCAATTTCTACAAAATTTATAATATTGTAACGTAAGCAGTATATAAACTTTACTTAAGGTTATTTCCTGTCTCCTACTATTTCAGATTCATCAATATTGTGAAATATTGAAATGAACCTATGTAGATATAACTTAACCAAACCTTATTTCCGTCAGTCAACGTCAGATCTGATTTAAAAAGGAACTGATTCAGACAGAAGAACTTCTTCTGAAGATTTACCTCTATATATTTATGGCAATGTTTTATGTTTAGTGACGCGAGTTGTTGCCATAGTAACAACAAACATAAATCGTTTAATAATGAAACTCCATTTGATTTATATTGGACTTTTAAACTCAATCACAACTTGAACATGCTGAATATCCTGACCGTCCCTATGTAGCAAACATGATTTTAACAAAAATATTAACATGCACTACTTTTTATTATCAGCTTTTTTGAGTTGTTGCCGAACAAAACATGTTGAATTAATTATTGTCAATTATAGTTTTCCTTTTCTTTTAAACAGGGACGGTCACCCTGTCGGACAAAACATGTTGAATCAATTAATGTCAATTATAGTTTTCCTTTTCCTGACCGGCCCTGTTTAAGCATTTTGCAAAGGAACGGTCGGGAAAGGGGACGGTCAGGACAACGATATGGAATATTTTGTTTTTTAGACTTATCATTAAGGCTCAAAGTTAAATGTTATAGATGTGTGAAGAAGGACTTTTGTGAATGAGTTGCAAAGTTCTAATTACCCATCTGTGGCAAAAATTGCTAAATAGTAAAAACACAAAGAGCGGGGAACACTATTTGTTGCTCGAAGTTGTCGATGTAATCTAGGATAACCTAGATTTAATCTAGATTAGGTTGTGGTTAGGTTAAGTTACATTAGAGCCACATAAATCCAAACTGACAGGCCGAGACTTCTTGATTCAAAATAAGAAAAGTTAATTTAATTTTAATAAACGTCAGAAATTTTATTTTCACTACGTCCATGTTTTTTGTTTAGTGGCGCGAGTTGTTGCCATAGTAACAACAAACAGAAATCGTTTAATAGTGAAACTCCATTTGACTTACATGGGACTTTTACACCCCGTTTCCGAATAATCACAACTTGAACATGCTGAATATCCTGACCGTCCCTATGTCGCAAACATGATTTTAACAAAAATATTAACTTGCACTATTTTTTATTTTCAGTTTTTTTTTTGAGTTGTTGCCGAACAGAACAAGTTGAATTAATTATTGTCAATGATAGTTTCCCTTTTCCTGACCGTCCCTGTTTAACCATTTTGCAAAGGGACGGTCGGGGAAAGGGGACGGTCAGGAAAATGGAATATTATGTTTTTTAGACTTATCATTAAGGCTCAAAAGTTAACTAATATACTTGTGTGGAGAAGGACTTTTGTGAATGAGTTGCGAAGTTCTAATTGCTATCCGTGGCAAAAATTGCTAACTAGTAAAAACACACAGTGCCGGGAACACTATTTGATCGATGTTGTGGATGTAATCTAAGATAACCTACATTTAATCTAGATTAGGTTATGGTTAGGTTGAGTTACATTAGAGCCAGATATATCCAGACTGAGAGACCGAGACTTCTTGATTCAACGTCAGAAATTGTATTTTCACTACTTCCGTGTTTTTTGTTTAGTGACGCGAGTTGTTGCCATAGTAACAACAAACAGAAATCGTTTAATAATGAAACTCCATTTGATTTACATGGGACTTTTACACCCCGTTTCCGAATAATCACAACTTGAACATGCTGAATATCCTGACCGCCCCTATGCCGCAAACATGATTTCAACAAAAATATTAACATGCACTAATTTTTATTATCAGATTATTTTTTTATTAAGTTGCTGCCGAACAAAAAATGTTGGATCAATTATTGTCAATTATAGTTTTCCTTTTCCTGACCGTCTCTGTTTAAGCATTTTGCAAAGGGAAATCTATGAACATTTTGGTTGTAAAACTGTTTATGCACGAATTGCTTATTTACACACCTCATTGTACATTTATACACATTGCTTATTTTTATTTCAAATATAGTTTAAAATAAAGATTTGCAAATAAAGATTCATTGACCTTAAGTTATTTTAGGATAAATCGATGCAAATATAGACAGCTAAACATTTTTGTAAAATTTGAACTAAAACCCTTTTGGCATGAAGTGAATAAATCATAACTACGTTTCCAATTTTGGAGAGGAATTAACGGCTTTCTGGGCAGAAACGTGGAACACATACGGAGAGAGAAAACAAGAAAACATGGCAGAGGCACGCGCAACTGACCGTGAACTGTTTCAATAGTGCACTTCCGCACGTTACCGTTACCACCGGCACCTCATATAATCCGTGCAAATTGTTATTGTTTTTGACCCACAAAATAGGAATAATAGACTTGCCGCTCACCTACCGCCGACAATGACTTTCTTAATAAATTCAAACTTTACCAAAATATTTTAGTTACACTCGAGCACGCATGAAAATTAATTAACAAGCCATTTTAAACATCACGTGTTTAATACTAATATTATCACGTGATTTAAATAATTACACGCGCCGCTGGTTATCTAATACGCAACAAGCGGAGGAGAAAATGTTTAAAAGAAATGGCCCAGCATGTGTAATCTATTAACATCGGATGAATCTCTTCCGATGCAGACTACATTTTTCCCTGTCTCAAATATAGACAGTATAATATTCTATAATTACCCGATAATGATTAAAATAATTTCCAGTTTGTAATGTGTAATCTATTAACATCGAATGTTACTTTATTAATGAATATTTGATAGAAAAGGCGATGATGTTTAAAAATAATTTTAAATTTGGAACTAGTAATGTCATACGAATTTGATTAATCTGGACGCTGCCGTGTAGTAACTTTCACCGCTCCCGCCGGGACAATTATCCAGCGATACAATAACCATTAATAAAAGTAAATAAAGCTATTAATTATTTTCTATCTAGTCAATGCAAACAGACCAGGCACATTTATTTTTTAAATCGAAGTTTGTTTCACCACTTACAAAAATATTTCATTGACGTTTAAACGTTATTGCTTCCCAGCGTGTTTAAACTCTTAAATGTTATTAATATTTGTACAACTCGTGTTCTTTCTCGTATTTTAATACAATAATTAAATTTAATTCTCTTAACAAAATGGATATTCGAAATGAAACTTCTAAAGTTTTATTTATCTACTCACCCACCAAATAAATACATTATTGTATGTGAAGGATACCATTATTACAATCGTGTGTAAAAGTATACAAATCGTGCGTAAAAGTCCAATTTAAATAAAATGGAATAAAATCATTATTAAACGATTTCTGTTTGTTGTAAATATAGCAACAATTTGCGCCAATAAACAAAGAACATACACGTAGTGAAAATAATTTAATGCACAAAAGCGCTTCTTCACGCACCTGTATCATAAACTAATATTTTGTAGATTCAACAGTATGACACACGTGTGTGAATGGCTTTTGTGCACTCATTGAGATTAAACCACTCACCTTCGGCTCGTGCTTTAAACTTCGCAACTCCTGCACAAAAGCGCTTCTTCACACACTTGTATCATAAACTACTATTTTGTAGATTCAAGCGTATGACAAACGTGTGTGAAACGGCTTTTGTGCACTCATTGTGATTAAACCACTCGCCTTCGGCTCGTGCTCTAAACTTCGCAACTACCGCACAAAAGCGCTTCTTCACACACTTGTATCATAAAGTACTATTTTGTAGATTCAAGCGTATGACACACATGTGTGAAACGGCTTTTGTGCAGTCATTGTGATTAAACCACTCGCCTTCGGCTCGCGTTTTCAACTTCACAACTCATGCACAAAAGCGCCTCTTCACAAACTCGAATCAGAAACTACTGCTTTGTAGATTCAACAGTATGACATCCGTGTGTGAAACGCTTTTGTGCACTCATTGCGATTAAACCACTCGCATTCGGCTCGTGACTTAAACTCCGCAACTCCTGCACAAAAGCGCTTCTTCACACACTTGTATCATAAACTACTATTTTTTAGATATAACAGTATCACACTCGTGTGTGAAACGCTTTTGTGAACACTTGTATCAGAAACTACCACTTAGAAAACTGTTTCATTGCCGTTTAAACGATATTGCTTCCCAGCGTGTTTTAACTCTTAAATATTGTCAATATTTATACAACTCGTGCTCTTTCTCGCATTTTAATACAATAATTAAATTTAATTCTCTTAACAAAAAGGATATTCGAAATGAAACTTCAATTTGAAAAGTTTCTTTATCTTTTCACACACCAAAATAAATACATTATTGTATGTTAAGGATACCATTATTATAATCGTGTGTAAAAGTATAAAAATCGTGCGTAAAAGTCCAATGTAAGTCAAATGGATTTCCATTATTGAACGATTTATGTTTGTTGTTACTATAGCAACAACTTACGCCACTAAACAAAGAACATACACGTAGAGAAAATAATTTAATGCACAAAAGCGCTTCCTCACACACTTGTATCATAAAGTACTATTTTATAGATTACACAGTATGACACACGTGTGTGAAAAGCTATTGTGCACTCATGGCGATTAAACTCTCCGCCTTCGGCTCGTGATTTAAACTTCGCAACTCATGCACAAAACCGCTTCTTCACACATTTGTATCATAAACTACTATTTTGTAGATTCAACAGTATGACACACGTGTGTCAAAGGCTTTTGTGCATTCATTGAGATTAAACCACTCGCCTTCGGCTATTGCTTTAAACTTGGCAACTCCTGCAGAAAAGCGCTTCCTCACACACTTGTATCATAAAGTACTATTTTGTAGATTTAACAGTATGACACACGTGTGCGAAAGGCTTTTATGCACTCATTGCGATTAAACTCTCCGCCTTTGGCTCGTGCTTTAAACTTGGCAACTCATGCACAAAAGCGCTTCTTCACACACTTGTATCCGATACTACTATTTTGTAGATTCAGCAGTATGACACACGTGTGTGAAAGGCGTTTGTGCACTCATTGAGATTAAACCACTCGCCTTCGGCTCGTGCTTTAAACTTCGCAACTCATGCACAAAAGCGCTTCTTCGCACACTTGTATCATAAACTACTATTTTGTAAATTCAACAGTATGACACACGTGTGTGAAAGGCTTTTGTGCAATCATTGAGATTAAACCACTCGCTTCGGCTCGTGTTTAACACTTCGCAACTTATGCACAAAAGCGCTTCCTCACACACTTGTATCATAAAGTACTATTTTGTAGATTCAACAGTATGACACACGTGCGTAAAAGGCTTTTGTGCTCTCATTGCGATTTAAATCTCCGCCTTCGGCTCGTGATTTAAACTTCGCAACTCATGCACAGAAGCGCTTCTTCACACACTTGTATCATAAACTACTATTTTGTAGATTCAACAGAATGACACAAGTGTGTGAAACGCATTTGTGCACTCATTGAGAGTAAACCACTCGCCTACGGCTCGGGATTTAAACTTCGCAACTCCTGCACAAAAGCCTTTATTCACACACTTGTATCATAAACTACTATTTTTGTAGATTCGACAGTATGACACACGTGTGTGAAACGCTTTTGTGCAATCATTGAGATTAAACCACTCGCCTTCGGCGCGTGCTTTAAATTTCGCGACTCATGCACAAAAGTGCTTCTTCACACACTTGTATCATAAACTACTATTTTTGTAGATTTAACAGTATGACACACGTGTGTGAAAGGATTTTGTACACTCATTGAGATTAATCCACTCGCTTTCGGCGCGTGCTTTAAACTACGCGACTCATGCACAAAAGTGCATCTTCACACACTTATATCATAAACTACTATTTTGTAGATTCAACAGTATGACACACGTGTGTGAAACGCTTTTGTGCAATCATTGAGATTAAACCACTCGCCTTCGGCTCCTGCTCTAAACTTCGTAACTCAAGCACAAAAGCGCCTCCTCACACACTTGTATCATAAACTACTATTTTGTAGATTCAACAGTATGACAAACGGGTGTAAAAGGCTTTGGTGCACTCATTGCGATTAAATCACTCGCCTTCAGCTCGTGCTTTAATCTTCGCAACTCGTGCACAAAAGCGCTTTTTCACACACTTGTATCATAAACTACTATTTTCGTAGATTCAACAGTATGACGCACGAGTGTTAAAGACTTATGTGTACTCATTTTGACCACTCGCCTTCGGTTCGTGCTTTCATCTTCGCAACTCATGCACACCACTCGCATTCGGCTCGTGCTTTAAACTTCGCAACTCCTGCACGATGGCCCTTCTTCACACACTTGTATCATAAACTACTATTTTTGTAGATTTAACAGTATGACACACGTGTGTGAAAGGCTTTTGTGCACTCATTGCGATTAAACCGCTCGCCTTTGGCTCGTGCTTTAAACTTTGCAAATCATGCACAAAAGCGCTTCTTCACACACTTGTATCCGATACTACTATTTTGTAGATTCAGCAGTATGACACACGTGTGTGAAAGGCGTTTGTGCACTCATTGAGATTAAACCACTCGCCTTCGGCTCGTGCTTTAAACTTCGCAACTCATGCACAAAAGCGCTTCTTCACACACTTGTATCATAAACTACTATTTTCGTAGGTTCAACAGTATGACGCACGAGTGTTAAAGACTTATGTGCACTCATTTTGACCACTCGTCTTCGGTTCGTGCTTTCATCTTCGCAACTCATGCACACCACTCGCATTCGGCTCGTGCTTTAAACTTCGCAACTCCTGCACGAAGGCCCTTCTTCACACACTTGTATCATAAACTACTATTTTTGTAGATTTAACAGTATGACACACGTCTGTGAAAGGCTTTTGTGCACTCATTGCGATTAAACCACTCGCCTTCGGCTCGTGCTTTAAACTTCGCAACTCATGCACAAAAGCGCTTTTTCACACATTTGTATCCGATACTACTATTTTGTAGATTCAGCAGTGTGACACACGTGTGTGAAAGGCGTTTGGGCACTCATTGAGATTAAACCACTCGCCTTCGGCTCGTGCTTTAAACTTCGCAACTCATGCACAAAAGCGCTTCTTCACACACTTGTATCATAAACTTTTATTAGCTTGTATTGAAACATGGCTTTATAGTTTGTATTTTATGATCGAAGAGAAGTAAGTGCACCTTAGTTTGTTTAATGCTATCTTGTAAGGAATCTAATTAAAATTGGGGTCCGTTCGCATTGTGTGGTACGTTTTAATTGCCGTGGCGTCGTTATTCAGAGAAAATCATAGGTTTCTTTCATTAAAGTGTAATTAATCTCCCCTGGTTAGAGATTCATGAATATCCCGATGCATATAACTAACTGCATCTAGTTAGTACTCATCATCTATGCATATTTTACGTACACACAAAGCCACGCTCGTTAATTGAGTTAATTACAAAAGTTACATATTTCAATCTGAATTACCTGGAGAATGTTTCTTATTGCAGTAATTAGCATTTTCAAATATTTACGAAAACCATTAATTTGTTACATTTTAATATCTGTAATTAATTCATGAATAACTGCACAACGTTATGTCTAATTGGAGATAAAAACAAAAATAATGTTGCATATTCAATTATAGTTTTATATTAAAACTCGCACATAATTAGCATATCTTAATTGCAAATGAAAACAAACGGAAGATTAATAAAATACGGAAAGTATTAATAACAGGTATAAGCGCAATTAGTATAGAAGCGGTCTTATCTGCTTCCCGTTTCGATTCTATTATAAACAAATACGGAAGCAATTATTGAATAAATGTTTTGCAGTTGTTTCTAGCGCATAAAGATATTCATTCTATAAACTTGCTGGCCGGTGTGTAATCCACGCGGAGATTATCTTACTTCCCATGGTTCTGTGAAAAATGAACGACCATAACAGTTTGCTCAAACACGCAGTTAAAACACTCTCAATGATCATGTCTTTCCTAATTATCCTCATTGAAACACTTTAAATGTTTCACACAGCATTTACAACTACACTTTTCATAATTCTTAATTAGGCAACGCGTTACGTTTATCATTCCATAATCCCTTTTTACCTGGAGATATTTATGTAAATGCGGTGGTTTTGTTATTCTGGTAATTGTGTTATCAGCTTTGGAAACATCTAAAACTAATTTTTACGACTTCCTTCTCGAGCGCGGTATTCAAATTTACGTTTAGCTTTTGTCTTGTTATTTCCGAAAAATGTTTTCCTATTTCCAATGATAATACCTTCCACGAAACTCTTTAACGCTTCCTGTAAGTTACTTTGTGTGTATGTGTTTTTTGTTTCTTGACAATTCCCCTATAATATGTAAATATTTCGTTTAATGGAATAATAATGTTGTATATCCTTTTGTTAGAAATTATAATATTCCTTACGCGTAACAAATTTATATTTAAGATCCAAATGATAATTAATTTCCAGAAGAGTTGTTTCTAACAAATCTCATCGATGTTATCCAAGACATGAGTTATATAATGTAACTACATCAGAATTTAACTTAGGAAGGAAATATTTAATAATTTTTTGTGTCTACCGTTCGCTGCTATCTTTTACTTGATTTTTTGTAATCAAGTAGGCAAAATTTATGCAATTCTAACATTAACATGCAAATAAATTGCCAGTTTTCTTGGTGTAATTTTCATGTGCTTATAATGGTAAACGCTTTGCCGGCTTCCATTCCAGCCATTTATTATTTAACTGGAATGTTGTAAAAATCAACAAAAAAAAAACTTGTAAGTAACGTCGACGATAAACGGAAAAAACTTCAATTAATTTATAGCAAATGGTTAACCGAATGTGCGGTAAGAGCACGTTTGTAATTGCGTGAATTTCTAAAAATAGCGATCGGATGAATTGCCTCAATTGAATTCATTGCCGTTTTAAGCGAATCTGTTTATTTGGAATGTTTCATTCAAATTCCACGCCTAAAACAGAGGGTGGATTTACAAGAGCCTTACAAGCAAACATAACTCATTTCCTAATATAAAAAATTAAACTCGTTCTTGCACCGGCCGGGTCGTAAACACACCTATTCATTAATTGTCATATATATTGTGAACACATAAATTTTACAATATTCATATACCTTTTATATTTATTGAGAAGTCAACCATAAATACGATTTATTATTTCAGCCTTTTAATATTCACCACCAAATACAATTATTTAATAATTACATTTATCTACTCACACACCAAAGAAAACACATTAAGAAATACATTATTGTATGTGAAGGATGCCACTATTATAATCGTGTAAAAATATCCTAATCGTGCGTAAAAGTCCAATGTAAATCAAATGGAGTTTTATTATTAAACGATTTCAGTTTGTTGTTACTATGACAACAACTTGCGTCACAAACAAATAACAAATAAATTTAGCCTTTATCGGTAAGCAACAGTTATTTGTTTGTAGATTCAACAGTATTTTGACATGCTTCCTAGATAAAACAATGTATGATACATGTGTGTGAAAAACTTTTCTGCACTCATTGCGATTAAACAACTAAAATGAACACAATAATTAGTAAATTATGGTTTGTGAAGGATGCCATTGTTATAATCATGTGTAACAATATCCAAATCGTACGTAAAAGTTAAATGTAAATCAAATAGAATCTCATTATTAAACGATTTCTGTTTGTTGTTAACTTGCGTCACAAACAAATTAAAAATATTTGTTTGTAGATTCAACAGTATTTTGACATGCTTCGTAGATAAAATAATGTATAAGGCTTTTGTGCATTCATTGCGATTAAACAACTTGCCTTCGGCTCGTGCTTCATACTTCGCAGCTCATTCATAAAGTCCTTCTTCACACACTTGTATCATAAACTACTATTAAATGGAACTATACCGAAACATTAACTATAATAGTAACGATTGTAAACGTTTTACTTAAGTTCTTCAACTTTGAGAAATTGTTTTTGATTTCTTGAATGTATAACAAAAAAACAGTGGATGTGTAAAAAATAATGAATCGGTTTCCGGATATTTTTACACACATTTCAAGTAATTTTAACGAATTTTCATCGAATTTATGTCGTATTTTATTCCCACAAACAAGTTCTAAGAAAGTTTCCTCAAAAAATTTTCAGAACAAGCAGAAATTTTCACAGCAAATTCACAGACTTACAAGACGTTGTAGAACAATCTCATAAAGAACACAATTTCCACTGAACTAGTTTAGTCTGTCAAGTCTTATTTGTCTTTTTTACTGGCACTGGCATCCGCTCTCGCATTTCTTCTGTATAAAAGCTGTCTTTTCAGGACTACCAAAAACAAATCTCATGTGAAATTTGTCAGTTATTTTATAGCTTTCAGTCCACCTTCGTGGCACACAACAAAAACCAGAAAAATAACATTGTTTTTTAAGATCACGTCTTTCGGATACCTTAAGTGGATAGCCATCTGTATACGCGTTTCGAGATTTATCTCTCATCAGTACAGCTTTGCTTTAATGAACAACAATTTGTAAACCACTTCATGGTCTCTTTCTCCTTGATTTCTATAATATTCTGAACGATGGTATGCACTAGGGCTTCACACGAAAGTCTCGTTTCTGATCTCGTTCCGGGCAGTCGTAACATTTTCTTCATAAAGAACTCGAGCAACACGAACTTGCCCGAGCCCAGAACGAGCAGCTCAAATTTAAGAAGAAAATATTACGGCTGCCCGTGTCAGAGTCAAAGATTGAAGATGAGATCAGAAACGAGACTCTCGTGTGAAGTCCTAGTATGCACTTCTTTCCATGACTTCTCCGATCCTGTTAGACCCTCCATCATGTTGTTGCATTAAGCGAAGTTCGTTCTATCTAGCTCGGGCGCACAAAAAGCGTATCGTTTTCCTCCCCGCAGTAATTACAATAGTCCGTGTCCGCTCAGCTGCGGTCGTACAGCTATTAAACAGATTTGGCCTGACAAAGCTTGAGTTAAAAAATAGTCTGTATCAGGGTAGTTCCTCCTTGTCCATTTTTCTATATCTGGAATTTAGAGGCAAGTCCAGCGTCCATACGCTACGTTATTCCATTGTTCATGCCATCTTCTCATCAAATTTTCTCTGGCTTTTAACTTCTCGATTTCGTTATATGTTTTCTATCTTTCTTTGATTTGGAGCTCTACCTGAGGAATTCCTGCTATAACTCATACCCCTTCCGATGATATTGTCCAGCATGCTATAATACACAGCAGACGTACCTTTCTAGTAAGCCTCAAAATTTTTGGTTTAGTTTCTGTAACAATATGCCAGGCTATTGCTCCATACTATGGTTGGGACAGGACTGCACCACGTATTCGTTGGGATCCTTTGGGTCCACCAATATTTGGCAGAAGGTTAGCGAGGGAATTTGCCGTTTTTTTCCGCCTTAACTTTAGGGGTATTAGGGGTTATTATTTAGGGGTATATTATTTAGGGGTATTATATGTATTCAGGTTACTTTGGTGTCCAACCATACTACCAGATATTTAACTGCTGTAGTAGGTCCCGTGTGGGGTTTGCTAGTCCATCCATCGGGAGCCTCCCTAGTTAGCTGATAGGGGAACGCCTTCCAGATATGGATGGTACCGAGGAAATAAAATACTCGGGGCTGACCAAAACTAGCAATTGGACAACGGCAGCTGGTTGTCCAAAACTGACAACAGGCAGAAATCATGACGATTGACATGGCTGTAAAATCAGACAGCAGAGGCGTCGATAAAATATTATCAAGAACGGCAATGCTGCATCGCATGAAAAGCAACGGAAAACTACCTTGTATTTTATTCCTAGTACAATCATTCATGGCTGATCACGATAGCCCGAATGATCGCCAACATACGGACCGGATAGGCACCAAAAGAAGAATTAGGGGTTACTGTAAAACCTTCGGCATTAAAAGTGAACGGGGAAGTAGTTCGTTTAGATGTTAAAAGTACAGCTTCCGCCTTCTTTGGTGCCAGTAGAAGCTGCCGCTGCTCCAGCCAGTTTAGTACTTTTGAAGCCCCATATTAGCTGTATCCATTAGAATGGATTCTTCTTTAAAGGTTACCACCATCACCACATCGTCGTCAGCTATCCAATTAGGGTTATTCCTTTCGGCATTTCGGTTTTCAGCAAAACTCCTTACTTTACTTTTTCCTGCCCGGAAACTATAATTTCTGAGTCCAGTACTAGGCTGTGTCCAATTCTTGGTGGTTGTGTGTCCATAAATCGTCGAGGCGACAACTGTGTGCGCAGTTACGGCAGGTAAACAGGTGTTCCATGTCCTGTATAGCTCCACGCCATTTCTATCCAGTCGCACTTGTCATCATTTCTATCCAACAAGCCCCTCCTGATGAGGTTGGTCTTAACGGGGGACACGCCAGTTCTAATGCGATTCAGCATTTGCCATGTCGTCCAGTCGCTTGATATTCCATTTGAAGCAGCTTCTAATATTGGTAACAGACAGGAGGCTCGTCTAGTGGGGTGTTCAAGAAGCGCTTTCTTGATTTAAGACTGCCTAGGTGTGCTTCATGCCCGAACAGTGGATGGTGCTTGTCTAGGATATGTCCGGTTCTCACTGCAAATTCATGCGCTATGCTACGTGAGACAGGGTATGATAGACCTGAGGCTTTATAAAGTTTGTTCAGTGGGGTTGCCTTCATACACCATGTTATAAGCCTGCATGTTTCGTTCAGCAGAAGAGCGTCGTAGAGTATTTTCCACAGGGTAGGGGCCAAGACTTATTCCTGTGGGGCACCACTGTTTATACTATTTTTTTTTTGCCTTCTGCCTCTAGGATGAGCTCTCTTTTCGATATATATACCACAAAAATTATAATAGGCTCCTCCACCGTCCTCTCCAACCCCTCCATCCATGCTCTTTATATCTCTTTCTTAAATCATTTAGTATTTACTGCCACGAGGCGCTATTGAAAGCATTCCCCGCATTGAGTGTTGTTACCGCATACAGTCTTCGGTGTCGAGCTGAGTAGACACAAGCATCGCTGGCAATTTTAATCAATATTATATCATGGCATCTACTGTCTGCTGACCTTCTCTAAATTCAAACTGTTTGTCAGACAAGTACCCTGTTCGTTTAAGTACTTTTTATAGTTTGGCTAATATTATCTTCTTCTTCTTCTTCTGACTCTACAGCCCAGGGTGAGCTTTGGCCTCCTTAACAATCCCCTTCCACCTTTGACGGTCTTCAGCGACACGTGTCCAGTTTCCTACTTGTAGAGTTTCTACATCTTCCTCTACCTTATCTTTCCACCTGGTTCTGGGTCTACCTCTGCTTCTTGAGGTGTTAGGTTGCGCTTTATGGATGGATCTGGGTGCTCTTGCACTCGTCATTCTAATCATGTGGCCCGCCCATCGAAGTCTCTGTGCCTTAATGAATCTTACTATGTCTTCACCTTCTATTAGTTCTTGAAGTTCGTAGTTCATGCGAATTCTGTATCCTTCTTCCTCTCTCACTGGTCCAAAGATCTTCCGTAAAATCCGTCTTTCAAAAATACGAAGAGAGTTTTTGTCTGCTTCCGACATACTCCAGGATTCAGCTCCATAAGTCAGCACGGGTATGATCAGGGTTTTATATATTCGCAGTTTTGCTTTACGTGAGATGATTTTTGATTTGAAGAGCTTCAGATGTGAATAATAGCATCGATTCGCAGCTTGGATTCTGTCTTGTACCCTCAGTGATAGATTATTTGTGTTATTGAAAGTTACTCCAAGATATTTGACATTTTGAACTTCTTCAAACCGATGATCATTTATAATGAAGTTCTGAGGGGCCCTTCTTGGGTTATCACGTGACAGTTTTAGGTATTTTGTTTTATCTGCATGTATTTTCAGGCCGACTTTGCTCGCTTCCTCTTCTATTTTTAAAAACAATTCTTCTAGAGTTCTGTTGTCTAATATTAGACAACAATGTTGGCTAATATTAACTTTTCGTAAAAGTTACCCTCTACATCTGAGAGGCAGATTGGTCTAAAAGATAAAGCATTTTCTAAAGGCTTCTTACCCTTCCTTGGCAAAATAAGTCTTTCACTCTGCTAGAAACTTCGCCTCGGCTGCTAGTTCATTACATACAGCTAATATATAATCGGGTCTTTCCACTGCGATTTAGTAGTTTTATCCTGTTTGTGTATAAGTTATAATTAGTAAAGTTATAATTAGTACACTAAGCAAAATTTCGCAAAATTGTTCAAATAAATCTTGTGCAGAATTTAATTGTCCATCAAACACACTTTTAGTATTACACTACTTCCTACTATGTCACCTTAAGATTTAACAAAAACTAGAAATAGAACCAATTTTTGTTGAACCAAATTTGCTCCTGTTTGTCTACGCTTTAACTAGTAAACTAAACAAAATTTAGCAAAATTGTTCAAATAAATCTTGTGCAGAATTTAATTCTCCATCTAACACAATTTTTGTATTACCCTGGTTTCTACTATGTCACCTTAAGATTTAACAAAAACTAGAAATAGAACCAATTTTGGTTGAACCAAATGTGCTCCAGTATGTCTAAGCTATTATTAGTAAACTAAGCAAAATTTAGCAAAATTGTCCAAATAAATCTACTGGGTTATATCCTGATCCTGGTGCTTCCTTGTTTTTCATTTTCTGGCAGGCTATCTGCACTTCATCCGATGGGAAATCCACAAAACTAGCGTCTTTATTACAAATAAAATTTATTTCCTCATGGTCTTTGAATAGGTAATCAACTGCTTTTTTGCTGTTTCCATGGTCAATTTTATTGCTTCCATAATTCCAAGCTTCTTCTGACGGCGGTATAGTTGCATTGATCTTTCCTTTCCTTAGGTATGTGATTAAATATCTGCATGCCTATCCGATTGGGTGCTCCTTATGAAATGGAGAGATTGCTTTCAACCGTTTTTAGATTATGGCAGTTTCGTGTTTTGTAACCGTGATATGTCTATTTTTAAATATGTGACTTGCTGCTTCCCAAAACTATATATGTTACGGTGAAAGTACAAAATCGGAAAAAACATTTAACTGTATGTACATCTACCAATTTGATAACTAAATGTGAGTTTAAATCTGAGATCAGCTTAATATATCTACTTTTACCGGAAAATGTGTTGAAAACTTTTTATACACAGGAGGAACAGGGCAAGAGAAGGGGTAGGTAGCAAGCTACATAAAGAGAGAAAATGTGAAATATATACGCAAGTGGACTGCAATAACGGAGAGAATTTTGAAGATGGAATTAGAAATTGATAAAAATACGTTATTAACAGTTATAGTAAGTAGTATATGGTCCAAGTGAAGACAAAAGGGTTAGAATAAAAAATGAATTTTGGAATCAACTGACGGAAGTAATAGAAGTAAGTAGGGGAAGGATGTTGATAATAGGTGATATAAATGGGCGAGTAGGGAAAAAATACTATGAATCTGAAGAAACAATAGGTATACATGGAGGAATCACTAGAAACAATAATGGAAGGAGATTGATAGATTTGTGTATGCTAAATAATCTTATAGTAACAAAGACTTTCTTCGAACAGAAAGAGGCACATAAATATACGAGAGAATGTTTAAGTAGGGGAGAAAGATCAATAATCGATAATGTAATAATCAACAGAAAATTTAGAAAAGAAGTAAAGGACACAAGAGTAAGACGAGGACCTGAAATATATTCGGACCACTATCTAGTTTTGACAAAATTAAAAATAGGCAACACAAAGCAGCAAGAAAATACCAGTGCAAATATAAACAAAAAAGTGTGAAAATAAGTAAGTAATTAAAACATACAAACTAAGGGAAGATGAGACAGCTAAATTATATAAAGAGAAAATAGAAACGGAGATTACTAAAATCAAAGAAAGTATAAGCAGCAGGTCAGTAGAAGATGCATGGAGAAATATCAAGAAAATAATAAAAAAACAGCGAGAGAGACGTGTGGATATATGGTAAATTAAGATATAATAAGTACCTTTTCACCTTAGGGTAACAAAGGTTTTTACTGATTTAAAAAAAAAACATATTTGCCGGAAATAATTGGTAAAAGTAAGTTAAACTCACATTTCCCAACCAATAAGGTAAATGTATAAAGTATATATATATATATATATATATATATATATATATATATATATATATATATATTTATTACCTTATATATATATATATATATATATATATATATATATATATATATATATATATATATATATATATACCGGTAAATGTGTACATTTACCAAACTACGTACTTTTACCGTAACATATACATAGTACAGAAATATTATTTAACATTTTAAAGTAGGGCCTGCATGATGCTCTTGCTCTGCTGCCGGTTAGTGCCCGTATCAACCTTTTTTGTGCAAGGAAAACTCTATGAGTTTTTACGAACTTCCACACAGTAATATGCCATACGCCAAGGTGGAATGGATTTCTGCATAATACACATTAAGAAGACTATCCTCTCCCACCGTTTGGCGCATATGTCTCCACAGAAACGCTTTACTGTGTATCTTTTTAATTATTTCTTCAATAGTTGTGTATCATTTTAGGTGCTCTTCTACATATATACCCAGAAATTATACTTTCTTCTGTCTACGCAGTCACCAAATTTAAGTAAAATATCATTTCATGGGATTCTCAGACTACACTGAAACACTACACGGTTTGTTTTGCTGATATTAAGAAATAGGTTATTTGCGCAGAGCCTCTTTAATGTGGAATTAGCTTCTCTAATGTGTAAAGTAAAGCTTCTCTAATGTGGAATTAGCTTGATTGGTAGTTTCGGCCAAAGATTCCTCCGCGAATATAAGGCTCGTGTCATCAGCATAGAGGGTTGTGCCTTTGTCCAATATATTTAATCAAATCCGTTGTCTATAGAGAAAATAACAACGGCGCTAAAATACTTCCTTGAGGTACACTCAAGTTCACTACCACTACATTTGATAGGCCAATCCTCTCCGCTGAATCAATTTTGATGTGTTGTTACCTGTTGTCCAGATACGACTAATATGGTATTAGAGGAAAAATATGAAATTGGTTTAATTTCCTATTTTTCCTCTAATAGTCTAGCTTCTGTAATAGTGCATAGTGAGGGACGCGGTCCAAGGCTTTTGACAGGTCACAGAAAACACCCACCGGAAATTTACGATTTTGTTGTGCATTTATTTTATTGTCGTAGCGGAGGATTTGTTCTTACAGAATCCGTGTTGTTCTTTTGGTATGAGGCTGTGCTTTGCAATAAAAGGCATTTGTCTGTATTCCATAGAGCAGTGAATCTCTGTGCCGCGGCACTTTTATGTGCCGCCAAATTCTGGATGTATGCCGTCTAATTTTAGAAGTGAAAACAATACCAATTTTGTGTGTACTTTTATAGAGCATGCTTGTATTATTTTACTACAATTCTGGATAAATTCGGATTATTTCGCATGTAAGGAGGTCGTACAAGTCGCCTAGTCACGGTAAATTATTTGAATTATTTTTGCTTATATATTATTTTTGTATCGAGAGGTTGCGCTACAGCGCGATATATGGTTATCTGGATTGATCTATTCCAGTGGTTCTCAAACTGGGTGCCGCGAGCGTATGCCTGGGGTGTCGCAGCAATAATCAAGAAATGTAAAAAATGTTAAAAGAAAATTAAATGAGGAACTAAACGAATTTGGGTTCCTACTTCTAGTACCGACGTTGAAGTACCGACGTTGCGGGAGTTTCTGTTTTTCTTGTGTTTGTAAAAACTATTGGTCAATTAATTGCTTGAAATTTACACCTTAAAAATTTTCAAAGTTAGCAACAAATATATAAAACAAAATGATTTGAAATGGGGCAAGTGTGTTGATATTTGCAGCGATGGAACAGCTGCAAGGGTTGGAAAACTGAAGAGAGCCGTTTCTAGAATGAAGCAAGTGGCTGACAATGCCAAAATGTTGCATTCTCAACATACGCTTACATTAAAAACAGGTACAGGAGCAAACTCTCTGTATCGAGTGATTTGAGGGTGAAATTAACGAAACTTTCAATAAACTTAAAGGAAATAATAAAAAAATCTTCCAAACAATTTCATTCATTCCATTAGACAATTGAGCAAACACTTGACAATTTTTACTGTTTTTTAGGGTTCCGTACCGAAAACGAAACCCTTATAGGATCACTTTGTTGTCGGTCTGTCTGTCTGTCTGTCAAGACCATTTTTCTCAGGAACGCGTAGAGGTAACAAGTTGAAATTTGTATCAAATACTCGGGTCTGCGGTCTCTTCCAGCTGTGAAAAAATCAAACTTGTAAGTCAACGCGATCAAAAGATATGACCGTTTATGTCGCATATTTTGCGATTTCACAAGGGAGTCAAAACCTATAGGGTATTTCCCGTTGACCCAGAATCATGAAATTTGGCAAGAAACGGTGTCTTACAGCACATGTAAAGGAAAAAAATCTGAAAACCGTAAATATGTAGTTAAATTACAAGAAAAATGCGAATTTACTATTAGAAGCTTATAAAAATACACCTATGTGTTGCGTGGTATTGTCAGGCACCAGAAGCATATGGGTTGCATACAGCTAGGTCCTCCTCGGTTATGTCCTCCTCGGTTAGGCCCGAAGGTTAAAAAGTATGTGTCGGCACCAAGCTGTTTATTCTGAATTTTCTTTGTTTATATTCGTTATGCATTTCATCACTTACGCTCTATATACATAATATATACAGGGTATATATTATATCTAAATTTTGCTTGTTTATAACCGACATGCGACATACCCAAGTCCCGTAACATCCTGTATATATAATACATTTCGTCTAATTTTTGTTTATAATCTACATAAACTTAAATCACGTACGCCCTATATTTTTTGGTAGTCAATTGCCCAAGAGCAGTCAATTGAACAACTGAATGTTAAGAGTATCGAAGTAGATCTAAAAATAGTTAATATATTAGTTTATGTTAGATCTAGAAATAGTTAGATCTTAATATAAGTTAGTGAATAAGTGTAATACTAAAATAAAGTTTGCTTTTTATGAGTTTAAAAATATTCGCGTTATTAAAAAAAAATACCCTGTATACCTTTATACAGGGTACATATGTATAAAGGCAAAATTGAGCAGTAAAAACAAATAGTAAAGTTCCAGAACCCCTAAACACTCATAGTGAATGGGGTATGTATTGTAATAAAATATAGGGTAGAATTCCATCGTACGACAGCGACATCTTGAGTTTATGCTTGCAGCGTTACTAAGATGGTCGTGATTTCAGGAGGGCCACTTGTCAAGTTAACTGAATGTGCTTGCTACGTCCTCCACAAAAACAATGATACCTTACTTACAAGTTTGTACGGAACCCTCGGTGCGCGAGTCACAACTCGCACTTGGCTGTTTTTTTCATTTTCCTAAGTTTTCAAACCGTTTCTATTATTTTGTAGCTGTGCTGTGAAATTTTTGTAGTCCAACAAGGGTGCCGCAAGATTTTTTTAGCTCGATAAGGGTGCCGCGGCAAAAAAAGGTTTGAGAACCTCTGATCTATTCTAATATTACCCATTGTAACCTTTATGATAACCTAGGTCAAAACCGTGAAATCGGTAAATCATTGCCTTTTTACGTTAGTTCTAATTTCTGCCACGCCTTACATTCACCCAAATCAGATTTGGCCCAATTCTGGATTAAACCCAAACAATACTATTTACTAGTACAGTTTGTACAATTTACTAAGTACAATTGCCTTATAAAGTCACGTTTAATTCTTTGCATAGGGATCACTAAAACATTGGTTTATTCACTAGTGAAATAAAAGTATCCATGGCAACGCATCAAAATAACTCACTTAATCTAACCTATCTAACCTAAACTAACCATAAACATAACCGTAAATATTGACTTCGCCGATCTTTGTTCTTCATCTGCTGTTCTTTTTTGATCGCCAAACACAAAACTTATTATACAATTGTTTGCATAAATCTGTTGATTTCTGCGGGAGTAATGTTTCCGCGTCACCATCTAACAATAATTCTTAGGATGTATCCATTTCTGGTTAATAAAACACAATACCCAACAAAATTCGGACGTGGGAATCAACAATTTTATCCTTGTCATGAGAACAATCATGGCCAGACGACATGCCTCTCTTAAAAAAAACGCGGAAAATAGAACTTTTCTTTGAATTTGACTTGTTTAAACAAAAGTAAAATTGAATAAAAGTTTTATTACACTCGCGGATAAAATTACGGTTTTACTCGCGAATTTAAATTGAATTTTACAATCCGCTTGTTAAACCTTAATTTTAAACCCTTGCATTATAAATATTAAACTCATTTTATTGTTACTATGCCGCCAAATTTTGATATTGTTAAAAGTGTACCGCAAGAGAAAAAAGGTTGAGGATCACTGCCATAGAGTATTCTAAGATCTTGTATCTTGCCAGTACTGACACCAACGATATTGGTCTGTAGTTGTTTATATCCGAATGATCTCTTCTCTTGTCTGTCTAGCCTTACCCGTCTACACAATATACCGAGTTCGAATCCTGATAGGGTAGGCGACAACTAGGGCGGTTTTCATTAGTGATCCGGCCTGCCCACCCTCAATGAATGCAAAATACCGGGGTGGCGCATACTATAAGCCAACGTGGATTTGGGGGTTTAGTGAGAGCTTCCGCCGAACCACTTTTTTAAATAGTCTTGTCTGTCTAGTCTTGTCTGTATAGCTTTGCCTGTGGAGCATTTTCTGTCTAGTTTGGTCCCTATAGTCTTGTTCGTTTAACCTTGTCTGTCTAGACTTGTCTGTCTAGTCTTGTATGTCTAGATTTGTCTGTCCGGTCTTGTCTGTCTAGTTCTTGTTTTCTCTAGACAAAGTCGCGCGTTGACCATGCTTGGTTTACAATGAAGTTGGTTTACTGAAATGCTAGTTATAATCTTGCGAGGAAAAAAAACGAAATTACTTTCGAAACACCTCAATAAATGACCATGCGTGGTTTAGAATGAAGTTGGTTTACTAAAACGTTAATAACAACCTTGCAAGGAAAAAACCGAAATTACTTTCCTAAATACACAAAATATGCTAATAATATTTTTGAAAATTGAAATGGTTACCTCATTAACTTAGAAATTTTTTTTAATTTCTAAGTTAATATTATTTTTGAGAAAAAATTATAGAAAAGGAGAACAATCTTGGCTGTACAACTAGTTAATGAGGAGAGCCGTTCCAGTATTTACATAAAATTTTATTTTTCCCGCATAGCTTCGCCTTTTTGCCAAGGTTTGTTTTATATCAGAGTTATACGTTCAGCCAGGCACAAAAAGAGAATTAATACGGTTTTCACTAACGATGAAATAATGACAAAATCGTTTCCGAGTGTAATAAAAGAAACTGCGCTAACTTTCCCAAGAAATTAATTATAAACATCAATCTTCAAAATTCCGAATCACGCAGGGGAAATAAATTAATCAAAATACGATTTTTATACACCTAACAAGCTGCTATATAAATAACTCGAGAGACTCCGCGATTACTTGGAAGCAGGTGCGCAAAAATGATATATACAGGTGAACAGTCAATGTATTCGCTGCGAGAGCGGTAATTTCATTTTTAAACGTGTAAGCAAAACGAAACAGAAGCACCTGCATAATAGAAAATAGAAGTTTGTTCTAAATTTTTTTAAACTTTGTTCCGTCATATTTGTAATTTGTCTTGAATTCGTACTATACATAAACAAGTATTAATAGGCTGGTTATGCGGATATGGTACGTAGCTTTCATAAACAATAAATAAAAGTTAACTGGAATGGAGTTGATAAAAAGAACGCGATTGCGCGGATTAAATGTAGGTTGATTATGTCGACGGGTTCGCGTTCGCAGCAACCACAGATATGTTTATTAATCGGCGTGCGACACGCCGAGGATTTATATATTCTGAACATAATGGAGGCAGAAATGTCTCGAGTCTTCTGTGCGTGATAAATAGACGACACACGGCTTTATATTTATCCGTGCGAATTTTCAACGCTTTTCCATGTATAACTCAAAAGCCACTTCCTTTCAGCCTCGTATTGCGCACTGATTTCTTTTTGCTTCTTATATCTCACTTGGGGGGACCTTTTTGCTGCATAACTTAGAAGCAATAAAATGCTCTGCCACTACAAACATATTCAAAATGATTTATATTTAATGGCGTCCATACAAGTATTAACTACCGATATTAAAAATGCAATTATTTAAATTAATTATAGACTGGAGTTGGTGTGTCTGTTGTGTTAAACATGACTCAAAAGTTTCACAACAATAAATACATATAGAAGACAGTTATTCTCATTCACTTAGACGTATAAATAATTTATGGCTCTGTTTATATTGCGGTATTGTAATTAATTTTTGGTATGCAAAATATCTCCACTCATAGACCCACAGCATAGACACCAACAATATTTTCCAGTACAGGTATATACACTGTATAAAAGGCAGGTAATAAAAATAAATTTGTTTTCACGTCGACTACTTCCATTTAAACGCTGGCATTAAACTGTTCGCATTTTATATCACCAATATTTTCAATATTTGATATCCCAGCGAAACGGAAAAATGATACATTTATTAATCGAGTTGCTGGAGCAGCTGACCCGTGCTAGGAGCAATGCACCTTACGTAACACAACCAAGACCCGCGCGTTTCCTGTCACCAGATCATACACTGAACGGTACACACAAGTTACAATCCGGAAAACAATAAAACAAAACAAATAATAATCTTGAAATTTGAAAACTTTTTGTTGTTGTTCGTTTAACAAGAAATTTGCTAATTAAGCAAATCTTGTAACAATGTAAATACGTGTTGGATAGCTCCATATACGTATATATAAACTTGACAAGAAAACCACTGTTCGATGAATGTGATGTGTGTGAGTGTCAATAAATTCAAGAAAGAGACGATTTCGTCGGCCTGCAGAGTCCAAGCCAGTTTGCATACTGTCGAGTTATTTTATTGAAGCAAAGCTGACAAACTAAAGGCGGAGAGACAAGTAACATGGAACACCCATCTGGATCGAAATCCCATTTAACCGTTGTTGCACGAGGAGAAGCAGAGAGAACAAAAAAGGTACTAAATCGAGGAGAATTTAAATTGTACGTGTTTGTGTGAGCGACGTGACCGGTCATGAATTAGTGCAATTTCCATGTCGAACTAATGACGTGCAGCGGTGCGGCGCGGCTCATCGCATCGCCCTCGCGTCGCACATCCATTGTTATTTGCATAGATGATATCGAATCTGGAGCGCGTGAACGCTTAGACCGGAGCTAGGAACGGCGCTGGATACCGAGATTCTGCACTGAACAGATACACGACCTAGAATTATTTATTACGAAATAGATTAGCAAAACAAATGTTAAACATTTGCTTGAAAAATATTTCACATCTTTTCATTACACTTTTACAGCCTTACATGCTACTATCTATTATACTGTTATTACATATTATATGCATCTTAATTCTCAGTTTCATAAGTAAGCAAAACAGGCAGTATTACATCAATAACAGTGGTTTTAAAATCAACTTTTTTTGAGAAGGATGGCGTATGTTATGTAAAATTACACTAGAAAGCAGAAAATGGCATTCGATTATTCCTATCACCCATACATTATTTGCTAGGAAGCGTGATAGTTGTTCTTCAAAATATCAATATCGGTCTGTTAAGTCTTGTCTGTCTAATCTTCTCTGTCTAGTCTTATCTGTCTAGTCTTGTCTGTCTAGTCTTGTCTATCTAGTTTTGTCTGTCTAGTCTTGTCTGTCTAGTCATGTCTGTCTAGTCATGTCTGTCTAGTCTTGTCTGTCTAGTGTTGTCTGTCTAGTCTTGTCTGTCTAGTCTTGTCTGTCTAGTCTTGTCTGTCTAGTCTTGTCTGTCTAGTCTTGTCTGTCTAGTCTTGTCTGTCTAGTCATGTCTGTCTAGTCTTGTCTGTCTAGTCTTGTCTGTCTAGTCTTGTCTGTCTAGTCTTGTCTGTCTAGTCTTGTCTGTCTAGTCTTGTCTGTCTAGTCTTGTCTGTCTAGTCTTGTCTGTCTAGTCTTGTCTGTCTAGTCTTGTCTGTCTAGTCTTGTCTGTCTAGTCTTGTCTGTCTAGTCTTGTCTGTCTAGTCTTGTCTGTCTAGTCTTGTCTGTCTAGTCTTGTCTGTCTAGTCTTGTCTGTCTAGTCTTGTCTGTCTAGTCTTGTCTGTCTAGTCTTGTCTGTCTAGTCTTGTCTGTCTAGTGTTGTCTGTCTAGTGTTGTCTGTCTAGTCTTGTCTGTCTAGTCTTGTCTGTCTAGTCTTTTCTGTCTAGTCTTTTCTGTCTAGTCTTGTCTGTCTAGTCTTGTCTGTCTAGTCTTGTCTGTCTAGTCTTGTCTGTCTAGTCTTGTCTGTCTAGTCTTGTCTGTCTAGTCTTGTCTGTCTAGTCTTGTCTGTCTAGTCTTGTCTGTCTAGTCTTGTCTGTCTAGTCTTGTCTGTCTAGTCTTGTCTGTCTAGTCTTGTCTGTCTAGTCTTGTCTGTCTAGTCTTGTCTGTCTAGTCTTGTCTGTCTAGTCTTGTCTGTCTAGTCTTGTCTGTCTAGTCTTGTCTGTCTAGTCTTGTCTGTCTAGTCTTGTCTGTCTAGTCTTGTCTGTCTAGTCTTGTCTGTCTAGTCTTGTCTGTCTAGTCTTGTCTGTCTAGTCTTGTCTGTCTAGTCTTGTCTGTCTAGTCTTGTCCGTCTAGTCTTGTCGGTCTAGTCTTGTCTGTCTAGTCTTGTCTGTCTAGTCTTGTCTGTCTAGTCTTGTCTGTCTAGTCTTGTCTGTCTAGTCTTGTCTGTCTAGTCTTGTCTGTCTAGTCTTGTCTGTCTAGTCTTGTCTGTCTAGTCTTGTCTGTCTAGACTTGTCTGTCTAGTCTTGTCTGTCTAGTCTTGTCTGTCTAGTCTTGTCTGTCTAGTCTTGTCTGTCTAGTCTTGTCTGTCTAGTCTTGTCTGTCTAGTCTTGTCTGTCTAGTCTAGTCTGTCTAGTCTTGTCTGTCTAGTCTTGTCTGTCTAGTCCTGTCTGTCTAGTCTTGTCTGTGTAGTCTTGTCTGTCTAGTCTTGTCTGTCTAGTCTTGTCTGTCTAGTCTAGTCTGTCTAGTCTTGTCTGTCTAGTCTTGTCTGTCTAGTCTTGTCTGTCTAGTCTTGTCTGTCTAGTCTTGTCTGTCTAGTCTTGTCTGTCTAGTCTTGTCTCTCTAGTCTTGTCTGTCTAGTCTTGTCTGTCTAGTCTTGTCTGTCTAGTCTTGTCTGTCTAGTCTTGTCTGTCTAGTCTTGTCTGTCTAGTCTTGTCTGTCTAGTCTTGTCGGTCTAGTCTTGTCTGTCTAGTCTTGTCTGTCTAGTCTTGTCTGTCTAGTCTTGTCTGTCTAGTCTTGTCTGTCTAGTCTTGTCTGTCTAGTCTTGTCTGTCTAGTCTTGTCTGTCTAGTCTTGTCTGTCTAGTCTTGTCTGTCTAGTCTTGTCTGTCTAGTCTTGTCTGTCTAGTCTTGTCTGTCTAGTCTTGTCTGTCTAGTCTTGTCTGTCTAGTCTTGTCTGTCTAGTCTTGTCTGTCTAGTCTTGTCTGTCTAGTCTTGTCTGTCTAGTCTTGTCTGTCTAGTCTTGTCTGTCTAGTCTTGTCTGTCTAGTCTTGTCTGTCTAGTCTTGTCTGTCTAGTCTTGTCTGTCTAGTCTTGTCTGTCTAGTCTTGTCTGTCTAGTCTTGTCTGTCTAGTCTTGTCTGTCTAGTCTTGTCTGTCTAGTCTTGTCTGTCTAGTCTTGTCTGTCTAGTCTTGTCTGTCTAGTCTTGTCTGTCTAGTCTTGTCTGTCTAGTCTTGTCTGTCTAGTCTTGTCTGTCTAGTCTTGTCTGTCTAGTCTTGTCTGTCTAGTCTTGTCTGTCTAGTCTTGTCTGTCTAGTCTTGTCTGTCTAGTCTTGTCTGTCTAGTCTTGTCTGTCTAGTCTTGTCTGTCTAGTCTGTCTAGTCTTGTCTGTCTAGTCTTGTCTGTCTAGTCTTGTCTGTCTAGTCTTGTCTGTCTAGTCTTGTCTGTCTAGTCTTGTCTGTCTAGTCTTGTCTGTCTAGTCTTGTCTGTCTAGTCTTGTCTGTCTAGTCTTGTCTGTCTAGTCTTGTCTGTCTAGTCTTGTCTGTCTAGTCTTGTCTGTCTAGTCTTGTCTGTCTAGTCTTGTCTGTCTAGTCTTGTCTGTCTAGTCTTGTCTGTCTAGTCTTGTCTGTCTAGTCTTGTCTGTCTAGTCTTGTCTGTCTAGTCTTGTCTGTCTAGTCTTGTCTGTCTAGTCTTGTCTGTCTAGTCTTGTCTGTCTAGTCTTGTCTGTCTAGTCTTGTCTGTCTAGTCTTGTCTGTCTAGTCTTGTCTGTCTAGTCTTGTCTGTCTAGTCTTGTCTGTCTAGTCTTGTCTGTCTAGTCTTGTCTGTCTAGTCTTGTCTGTCTAGTCTTGTCTGTCTAGTCTTGTCTGTCTAGTCTTGTCTGTCTAGTCTTGTCTGTCTAGTCTTGTCTGTCTAGTCTTGTCTGTCTAGTCTTGTCTGTCTAGTCTTGTCTGTCTAGTCTTGTCTGTCTAGTCTTGTCTGTCTAGTCTTGTCTGTCTAGTCTTGTCTGTCTAGTCTTGTCTGTCTAGTCTTGTCTGTCTAGTCTTGTCTGTCTAGTCTTGTCTGTCTAGTCTTGTCTGTCTAGTCTTGTCTGTCTAGTCTTGTCTGTCTAGTCTTGTCTGTCTAGTCTTGTCTGTCTAGTCTTGTCTGTCTAGTCTTGTCTGTCTAGTCTTGTCTGTCTAGTCTTGTCTGTCTAGTCTTGTCTGTCTAGTCTTGTCTGTCTAGTCTTGTCTGTCTAGTCTTGTCTGTCTAGTCTTGTCTGTCTAGTCTTGTCTGTCTAGTCTTGTCTGTCTAGTCTTGTCTGTCTAGTCTTGTCTGTCTAGTCTTGTCTGTCTAGTCTTGTCTGTCTAGTCTTGTCTGTCTAGTCTTGTCTGTCTAGTCTTGTCTGTCTAGTCTTGTCTGTCTAGTCTTGTCTGTCTAGTCTTGTCTGTCTAGTCTTGTCTGTCTAGTCTTGTCTGTCTAGTCTTGTCTGTCTAGTCTTGTCTGTCTAGTCTTGTCTGTCTAGTCTTGTCTGTCTAGTCTTGTCTGTCTAGTCTTGTCTGTCTAGTCTTGTCTGTCTAGTCTTGTCTGTCTAGTCTTGTCTGTCTAGTCTTGTCTGTCTAGTCTTGTCTGTCTAGTCTTGTCTGTCTAGTCTTGTCTGTCTAGTCTTGTCTGTCTAGTCTTGTCTGTCTAGTCTTGTCTGTCTAGTCTTGTCTGTCTAGTCTTGTCTGTCTAGTCTTGTCTGTCTAGTCTTGTCTGTCTAGTCTTGTCTGTCTAGTCTTGTCTGTCTAGTCTTGTCTGTCTAGTCTTGTCTGTCTAGTCTTGTCTGTCTAGTCTTGTCTGTCTAGTCTTGTCTGTCTAGTCTTGTCTGTCTAGTCTTGTCTGTCTAGTCTTGTCTGTCTAGTCTTGTCTGTCTAGTCTTGTCTGTCTAGTCTTGTCTGTCTAGTCTTGTCTGTCTAGTCTTGTCTGTCTAGTCTTGTCTGTCTAGTCTTGTCTGTCTAGTCTTGTCTGTCTAGTCTTGTCTGTCTAGTCTTGTCTGTCTAGTCTTGTCTGTCTAGTCTTGTCTGTCTAGTCTTGTCTGTCTAGTCTTGTCTGTCTAGTCTTGTCTGTCTAGTCTTGTCTGTCTAGTCTTGTCTGTCTAGTCTTGTCTGTCTAGTCTTGTCTGTCTAGTCTTGTCTGTCTAGTCTTGTCTGTCTAGTCTTGTCTGTCTAGTCTTGTCTGTCTAGTCTTGTCTGTCTAGTCTTGTCTGTCTAGTCTTGTCTGTCTAGTCTTGTCTGTCTAGTCTTGTCTGTCTAGTCTTGTCTGTCTAGTCTTGTCTGTCTAGTCTTGTCTGTCTAGTCTTGTCTGTCTAGTCTTGTCTGTCTAGTCTTGTCTGTCTAGTCTTGTCTGTCTAGTCTTGTCTGTCTAGTCTTGTCTGTCTAGTCTTGTCTGTCTAGTCTTGTCTGTCTAGTCTTGTCTGTCTAGTCTTGTCTGTCTAGTCTTGTCTGTCTAGTCTTGTCTGTCTAGTCTTGTCTGTCTAGTCTTGTCTGTCTAGTCTTGTCTGTCTAGTCTTGTCTGTCTAGTCTTGTCTGTCTAGTCTTGTCTGTCTAGTCTTGTCTGTCTAGTCTTGTCTGTCTAGTCTTGTCTGTCTAGTCTTGTCTGTCTAGTCTTGTCTGTCTAGTCTTGTCTGTCTAGTCTTGTCTGTCTAGTCTTGTCTGTCTAGTCTTGTCTGTCTAGTCTTGTCTGTCTAGTCTTGTCTGTCTAGTCTTGTCTGTCTAGTCTTGTCTGTCTAGTCTTGTCTGTCTAGTCTTGTCTGTCTAGTCTTGTCTGTCTAGTCTTGTCTGTCTAGTCTTGTCTGTCTAGTCTTGTCTGTCTAGTCTTGTCTGTCTAGTCTTGTCTGTCTAGTCTTGTCTGTCTAGTCTTGTCTGTCTAGTCTTGTCTGTCTAGTCTTGTCTGTCTAGTCTTGTCTGTCTAGTCTTGTCTGTCTAGTCTTGTCTGTCTAGTCTTGTCTGTCTAGTCTTGTCTGTCTAGTCTTGTCTGTCTAGTCTTGTCTGTCTAGTCTTGTCTGTCTAGTCTTGTCTGTCTAGTCTTGTCTGTCTAGTCTTGTCTGTCTAGTCTTGTCTGTCTAGTCTTGTCTGTCTAGTCTTGTCTGTCTAGTCTTGTCTGTCTAGTCTTGTCTGTCTAGTCTTGTCTGTCTAGTCTTGTCTGTCTAGTCTTGTCTGTCTAGTCTTGTCTGTCTAGTCTTGTCTGTCTAGTCTTGTCTGTCTAGTCTTGTCTGTCTAGTCTTGTCTGTCTAGTCTTGTCTGTCTAGTCTTGTCTGTCTAGTCTTGTCTGTCTAGTCTTGTCTGTCTAGTCTTGTCTGTCTAGTCTTGTCTGTCTAGTCTTGTCTGTCTAGTCTTGTCTGTCTAGTCTTGTCTGTCTAGTCTTGTCTGTCTAGTCTTGTCTGTCTAGTCTTGTCTGTCTAGTCTTGTCTGTCTAGTCTTTTAGTCTTGTCTGTCTAGTCTTATCTTGTCTGTCTAGTCTTATCTTGTCTGTCTAGTCTTGTCTGTCTAGTCTTGTCTGTCTAGTCTTGTCTGTCTAGTCTTGTCTGTCTAGTCTTGTCTGTCTAGTCTTGTCTGTCTAGTCTTGTCTGTCTAGTCTTGTCTGTCTAGTCTTGTCTGTCTAGTCTTGTCTGTCTAGTCTTGTCTGTCTAGTCTTGTCTGTCTAGTCTTGTCTGTCTAGTCTTGTCTGTCTAGTCTTGTCTGTCTAGTCTTGTCTGTCTAGTCTTGTCTGTCTAGTCTTGTCTGTCTAGTCTTGTCTGTCTAGTCTTGTCTGTCTAGTCTTGTCTGTCTAGTCTTGTCTGCCTAGTCTTGTCTGTCTAGTCTGTTATTATAGCTAAAGTGTACACTGAAAGTTCTGAGCTTAATACATCTAAAAAGCCCGCTAACTGACATCCAGCCGACAATTTGCCATGGAATCGCATAAATCTGGAATTCACCCAATGTTAGTGCATCCACCAATGCCAAAAAACCTAACTAAATTCCCATGAAGAAATCGGCAGTAGCTAAGTTTTTACTAGAAACGTAGGCACTTAAATTTTACTTCTAGAGAAAATTAAAACAAATACAACGGTACCGTTGTCTAACATAGCACAAAGAAAAACAATCCAAACTCCGGAACTTAACGTCCACCAATCGAATAAATCCTGACAAGGCAAAAAGGGCCCAAGCAAAGAAAGACACTTTATCTTCCCTCCAGTCCCTTCAGAATTCCCGTACCTGCCAGCATAGTCCTCGGAATATTCATCCATATAAGAAGCAAGAGCAATGCTGGGAATAGCGTTGAGGGACAGAAGAACCAACGAATGGATCAGCAACACTACGAAAATCAGAGATTGCCACTCAAAAATGGAACTATGCCGGACACATAGCCAGATGTACGGACGCGAGATGGAATAACAGACTGTTCCTCTGGAGACCATACCTAGGACGACGAAATAGAGGACGACCACTGATGCGGTGGACAAACGACATAAAATTAACAACAGGGTTTAATTGGATAAAATAAGTGCAAGACAGAAAGAGATGGTGCATCCATATGAGCATCGACTATGTTCAGAAATGGACTGTGTAGTGAGGCGTATGAGATTGAGGTAAGAAGGAAAGTTTCCGGGATAAGTGAAATCTGATCCTATCCGGGTCCCATAATGCCATAATGCTTTGAACTTCTTTCCAAATGTATGACTAATGTTCTGCATTGACAGCTACAAGTCTATAGAGCTCGAGTTTCAAATATTGAGATCAATATCATTGATGTCTTGAAACACAATTAGGTATGTTTAGGACCGTGGTGGTGGATCGATGGAAATGGCAGAAAGGCCCAGCAGTGGTAAGAATAAGCTAATACTAATGCCTGGATCCTCGGAAATATTTCTGGTGGAGGAAACTCCAGCAAGTTTGGATTGTTGAATTCTTCAAATGCCAAAGGCGTTCTAAACCGGTAAACGACCATGTCGAAAATAGATTATTGCCCAAATTTAGGTCTACGAGGTGGGAAATTGATAGAAACGCGTCGGGGTGTATGAGCGAGATTTCAGTATCTTCTAAATCCAATACTGGAAGCTGAAAGGCGGAAGGGAAAGAAGTGAAATTAGCGCACCAGAAGTTGAAGATAATGGTGTGCGATTATGGATTTTGCTTTTTGGTTTTTTGGTATTGTAAGATGAATAGTTTATGTTTTTTTTATGCCAATAAAGGTTAATATATATATATATATATATATATATATATATATATATATATATATATATATATATATATATATACTGGAAGCTTTGAAAGCCCATGGTCTTGTCTGTCTAGTCTTGTCTGTCTGGGTATTTATAGTGGGGTTCCGCAGGGTACAGTCATGAGTCCCACATTATGGAACATTCTCTATGATGGAGTGCTAGGAATGGAATTACCAGTAGGTGTGGAAACCATCGCATTTGCAAATGATCTGGCACTAGTGGTGTGCGGGTCAACCGAAAAGTGAGTAACTGCTAGAGCAAACATTGCAATGAAGTTAGCGGGCGAATGGATGGCAAAGAGGCATCTGCAACTGGCACCTGAGAAAACCGAGGCAGTTCTCACTGGAAAGAGTCATCCTATTACCTTCCAATTAAGAGACGCCAAAATAATACCGAAAGATTCTGTAAAATACCTGGGCGTTGTAATCGAAAAAAGCCTCTCATGTAAGCAACATATCATGGAGGCCGCTGACAAGGCTCTTAAAACGGCTGCTGCCTTAGAGAGGCTCATGTCAAATGTGGGAGGTCATTCTTCTTCTATAGGTGCCTTTTCTATTACTGAAGGTTGGCAACCATCATGGCAAATTCCGCAAGGTCTTATAGCGCTCTGAACAATGAGTGGCAGTTCAGACCAGTCCAGTTTCTTATGTTCTTTTACCAGGAGCACTTCCTTCGTCCTGGACCACGGCGCCCCTCCATCTAGCCCACTTTTATTAATTTTAGAAGGCTATATATTGTATTTCTGAGGATATGTCCTAGGTACGCTGTCTCACGTTTCTTCTCAATAACCAATAGCTCTCTGCCCATGCGTCCAAGAACCTCATTATTCGTGATTTTTCGCCCAGGATATTCTCTGCATTCTTCGGCGTTTGAGAGAGCGTTTGAGATGTGAAAAGATCCACCTCTCAAACGCTTCTATTTTGTTCATAGTATTGATTTTCCACGTCCAAGTCTCAACACCATACAACAGTACCGAGTGAATGTAGCACTTAACGAACCGGTCTAGCGATCTTAGTTTAAGATTTAGTCTTCTCTCGTAAAATAATCTTCTCATCTTAAGGAACGTTCTGGCTATTTCGATGCGCGTTCTTACTTCCACACCTGGAGGTCCTAGTAGCAGCAAAAGTAGTAGGTATTGTGCTCGGTCTCGCAATCCGCTATGCTTTATGCAGCTCTAGTCTGGGCAAACAAAATCAGAGTGAAAACAATAAATAACAAGATGGCATCAGCACATCGAAGGCTAGCATTGAGAATATGTAGCACATATAGCATTGTAGCGCATATAGCATTGTAGCGCATATAGCACATTGTGGCATATAGTACAACAAAGGCTGGCATTGAGAATATTTAGCGCATATAGAACAGATGCAAGGAAGGCTGCCTTGGTTATCGCTGGCCTTCCTCCTATTGACATCACAGTGCGAGCCAGACTCCAAACGTACAACTCACGATGTAAAGTAAACAAAACAACTAGGAGCGAGGAAAAAATAGCTGCCACCGCCAAAATGTTTGAGGAATGTCAACGCGACTGGGTCTCAGGTGGCAAAGCAAAGTGGATTAGAATCAGAGTTGTGAAACGCTGGGCAACGAGGAAACGTGGAGAGGTAAAGTATTATTTCCCTCAGGTACTTAGCGCTTATGAGTGCTTTAAGCATTACCTGCAAAGGATAGGAAAAGCTAGTGACAGCCTCCGCGAATATTGTGGCGAAGAAGATGGAGTTGCACACCATATTCACCTGTGGTAGGTGGCATGCAGAAAGACAACTTGAACATAGGGTCGACGAAAGAACGATGGTGGACTACCTCCTTGTTTCTTAAAAACAATGGCACGAGATTAATAACGTGATCGTAAGTTAATAATGTCCTAAAACGAAAACGATGAGAAGGAATGGAAAAGAACTGGAAAACATGCCGAAACCCTGAACCCCTTATTAAAGCAAGTTAATGCAAGGGGGGTGTAAGGGTAAACTGCGATACAACAAGCAAAGTGTACACCACCACCTTGAAGTTACGCGAAGGGCAGTCCCGAGTTGTGTGGGATTTTTCCAGGGGGACATCTTGCTCACGTTAACGAAAATGCTTGCTACGATCATCCACCCGACCCCAAAAAAAGTCTTGCCAGTCTAGTCTTGTCTGTCTAGTCTTGTCTGTCCAGCCTTGTCTGTCTTATCCAGGGGTCGGCAAACTCTATAAACTTAAGAGCCATTTTTATATTTAAAATGATTTGAAACTGCATCAAGAGCCACGTATATTTTTTTTTCCATAAAGCCATATTTTTTAATTTCCTTCATAATCGGCCGTGATTACCAAATCCATAACTTTCTCCATATCTTCTGGAAATGTTTGCCTACACCTAACCTACCTGGTGAATTGTGCAATGGAAAGGTCAACGTCATGATCAATTTTTTCTTTTAAAATTGTGACAAAAGTATATTATGCAACTAGGGCCGTAACTAGGGCCGTCAATTGCTCACGAGAGCGAAATTGGGCGCACGAACTCATTGGCTCCAGAGTTTTTTTTGCTTCCTCTTATTCGCTTTTCAATTGCTTCTGGTGGTGTGGTCATAAGAAATTTCATCAGTCACCGGTATCCCCATTTACACTCTTGTCGATATTAGATTCTTTGTTCTTTGCTAGTTTTTCATGGCAAATAAGACAAGTTGGAAAACCAGCTACATTAGGTACAAATACAAACGATTCAGTTACCCATTCAGTTTTGAATTCACAATGTAGATCGGCTGCTTATATTTTGAGAGGAATTTAGAGTTTTTGAATTATGTCCAAAAAAGCACAATTTTGAACTATGCACTCACTGACGACTAGAAGAAACAACCGAGACTCGCGCTGCTACCGTGGATTATGAACTTGGCGGCAGCACGGCGATTGTAAGACTTTCGAAAGGAAGTTCCCAAAAAGTTCTGTTGTATATTTCTGAAGAGCCATAAGCTCAGACCAAAAGAGCCACATGTAGCTCGGAAGCCACACTTTGCGGACCCCTGGTCTAGTCCTATCGGTCTAGTCTTGTCTGTTTAGTCTTGTCTGTCTAGTCTTGTCCGTCTAGTCTTGTCTCTCTAGTCTTATCTGTATAGTCTTGTCTGCCTACTCTTGTTTGTCTAGTCTTGTCTGTCCAGTCTTATTTGTCTAGTCTTGTCTGGCTAGTCTTGTCTGTCTAGTCTGGTCTGTCTAGTCTTGTCTGTCTAGTCTTGTCTGTCTAGTCTTATCTGTCTAGTCTTATCTGTCTAGTCTTATCTGTCTAGTCTTGTTTGTCTAGTCTTGTCTGTCTAGTCTTGTTTGTTTAGTCTTGTCTGTCTAGCCTTATATGTCTAGTCTTATCGGTCTAGTCTTGTCTGTCTAGTTTTGTCTGTCCAGCCTTGTCTGTCTAGTCCTGTCTGTCTAGTCTTGTCTGTTTAGTGTTGTCTGTCTAGTCTTGTCTGTCTAGTCTTATCTGTCTAGTCTTGCCTGTCTAGTCTTGCCTGTCTAGTCTTGCTTGAGTAGTCTTGTCTGTCTAGTCTTGTCCGTCTAGTCTTGTCTGTCTAGTCTTATCTGTATAGTCTTGTCTGCCTACTCTTGTTTGTCTAGTCTTGTCTGTCCAGTCTTATTTGTCTAGTCTTGTCTAGTCTTGTCTGGCTAGTCTTGTCTGTCTAGTCTTGTCTGTCTAGTCTTGTCTGTATAGTCTTGTCTGTCTAGTCTTGTATGTCTAGACTTGTCTGTCTAGTCTTGTCTGTCTAGTCTTATTTGTCTAGTCTTATCTGTCTAGTCTTATCTGTGTAGTCTTGTTTGTCTAGTCTTGTCTGTCTCATCTTGTTTGTTTAGTCTTGTCCGTCTAGTTTTGTCTGTCCAGCCTTGTCTGTCTAGTCGTGTCTGTCTAGTCTTGTCTGTTTAGTCTTGTCTGTCTAGTCTTATCTGCCTAGTCTTATCGGTCTATTCTTGTCTTTCTAGTTTTGTCTGTCCAGCCTTGTCTGTCTAGTCCTGTCTGTCTAGTCTTGTCTGTTTAGTCTTGTCTGTCTAGTCTTATCTGTCTAGTCTTATCGGTCTAGTCTTGTCTGTCTAGTTTTGTCTGTCCAGCCTTGTCTGTCTAGTCCTGTCTGTCTAGTCTTGTCTGTTTATTCTTGTCTGTCTAGTCTTATCTGTCTAGTCTTATCGGTCTAGTCTTGTCTGTCTAGTTTTGTCTGTCCAGCCTTGTCTGTCTAGTCCTGTCTGTCTAGTCTTGTCTGTTTAGTCTTGTCTGTCTAGTCTTGTCTGTCTAGTCTTATCTGTCTACTCTTGCCTGTCTAATCTTGTCTGTCTAGTCTTGTTTGTGTAGTCTTGTCTGTCTAGTCTTGTTTGTGTAGTGTTGTCTGTCTAGTCTTGTCTGTCTAGTCTTGTCTGTCTAGTCTTGTCCGTCTAGTCTTGTCCGTCTAGTCTTGTCTGTATAGTTTTATCTGTCTAGTCTTGTCTGTCTAATCTTGTCTGTCTAGTCTTGTCTGTCTAGTCTTGTCTGTCTAGTCTTGTCTGTCTAGTCTTGTCTGTCTAGTCTTGTCTGTCTAGTCTTGTTTGTCTAGTATAGTCTGTCTAGTCTTGTCTGTCCAGCCTTGTCTGTCTGGTCCTATCTGTCTAGTCTTGTTTGTCTAGTTTTGTCTGTTTAGTCTTCTCTGTCTAGTCTTGTCTGTCTAGTCTTGTCTGTCTAGTCTTGTCCGTCTAGTCTTGTCTGTCTAATCTTATCTGTCTAGTCTTATCTGTCTAGTCCTGTTTGCCTAGTCTTGTCTGTCTAGTCTTGTTTGTGTAGTCTTGTCTGTCTAGTACTACATATTATCGAAGTGCAATATTAGCTACATTGCTAAGCCGTTTTGCATATCATGCGTCAGCAATTTCACATAACTTTACAATAATGCTAGGATACATGCAGGTATGTAGTTGTCCATCCATGACTTGATGGGTCGAGTCGACTGACTGTCAGGGATTAAGATAATCTTTGGTTAGAGTGCAAAAGACGTAATTAATTGATGATATACGGAGATGTTCTTCAAGCATTCTTTCAAACAGGGTTGGAAAATACAGACATAACTAAACAATAAATATTCAACGCGTTTTGTAAATTTATCTGTAACATAACCAAGAGATCTGCCGAGTTAAATTAACAAAATATTAGTTGTAATTCAATATGGATTAATCGTTTAAAATTTGTTGCAAATATGCATTTTAGTTAAAATATTTACATAAACTTGAAGCCTAATTTAATACTAATAAAATACTTTTAATTAATACGATTATTGCATGGATTAATACAATATAATCTCTCAGCTTTTAATATACTCTCTGATTATTTTATAAGTGTGTTAGAAATCTTCTGCGTTTACGTAACATTTTTCTTTTTCTGTGATTACGAACTCTTGCTTTCGAATTTATGTTCCAAGAATTGTTTAGTAATTTAGATTATCTTGGCAGGAAACATAATGAATGGAGGAAGAAATTGGAACAAAACGGTACAATGATAAGTACAGTTTTCGTTTACAACTCGAAGGTCTTAGGAATAATAGAGATTTGGTAACATAACGATTATTATGTACTTAACACCATTCATTTTGCTTGTGTTTTATTTTTTTGTGCGAAAGTAATCTTTATTTAAATGATTGCATTGTAGATACAATTAAATTGATAATGGAATTTTTGTGTAAGAGAAGATAATTTGATCTTAGACCATCCCACACGCTATTACCTCTTTTTGTATGTATTCTCTTGGGCTTATTACGTCTCGTGTGAAATAACAGAGCGCGATTCACTCGACTCGATTATAATATCAGAAAACAAACATTCCAAGGATGGAGATTAAGTTTTGCTAAAAAATGTTGCACAAGAAATAATACTACGGCAAAATAAAGGAACGCTCTTCGGGTTGGTCTGTCGTGACGGAGCCGAGCGCAAACACACAGAAATTCATATCCAGCAATATTCTGCACGCGAGGGGGCGATAAGAGTTGAGGCGCTCGCATTTACTGGGAACGTAAAGTTGGTGCTGAGCGGCTACGATCTCGGCCCTCCGATTATGACTTTCGCATCAGATATTTTCGCCAGTTAGAGCAGATGAAGAGAACTCATACCATCGTTCTCGCTTTATTGACAATTGCGGGCCTCGGCTACTTGGCGAACTCGTGCATTTCGAACCAATAACAAGATTTCATCACTGAATACATTTTTCCGACGGTGTATACTTAACCCTTTCTCGTTAGTAATAATTGTTACTTAGAAATAATCGTAAAACCACTGTCATTATCCACCACTACCATTATAACTTGTTCTGTCCTCTTTTTTTTTCTTTTTATTATTTAAAGTACGCCTCGGAATACTAACCATTTTATACGTTGGCGTTAAACAGTATCATTCACAAATCTAAACAGGACCATTATTTTGACAAAAAAAAATTATTTAATTACCAAATTGATATTGTTTATTTCATACCAAAGAAACTTGTACTAATTATCTTTGAAACAATGCAAACCCTGTTTGTATTTAATTATATATTACATATATGGAAAATCATACACCTTGAAAAGCGACGAATTATAATTAGGGTTGCCCATATCAGACTCAACGTATTTAACGCTCTGCATTTTGATCCACCCTTAATTACTGTAATAAAAAATGTTTTCCGCTTGGATTTTGTAAAATTTGCGAATAAATTCATCGTGCGTAGAATACGGTTTGTTTGTAACATGAAATATTTTCGTTATTAATTTTTCATTTTTGTGATCTATATCCGCGGCGCGTCTCTGACGAATTCTCGTTTCTCTCCTCCGCCGACATAACTACGCGCATTTCTTTT
The DNA here is from genome assembly GCA_944588485.1 of Phosphuga atrata. Lineage (NCBI taxonomy): Eukaryota > Metazoa > Arthropoda > Insecta > Coleoptera > Silphidae > Phosphuga > Phosphuga atrata. The sequence goes on from OX155898.1 coordinate 63,228,279, forward strand.
TTGTTTCGACGACAACGCTTCTGTGGAAGTATGCGAAGAAAAAGTGGTCCTTTCGAAAGCAGTGCAGCCGCGCCGTCAGCATACGTAGAAATAGTTGGGAGGTTTTCGACCGGCGTAATTTTATCTTCAATAATTCCATTTCACGGGCACTATAAAATTATTGAATGTATCTTATTGCATTTATATAGATTCGTAGTATTTGCGATTAGCTACGACATGCGAATTTAATTTCACGTGTTTAATTGTGAAGAATTTTTTTCTGGGGAATTGTCGGCCGGCCAACTGCGGTTCGAGGTTTCTAAGGAGCGTGTCGGATGGCTTTAATTGTTACCTGCCCGGTTTGACATGTGCTTTGTTAATCCATCACATGTCCTAACCGATGTAAAGTAACCGCAAACTCCAAAACTGTTAAGGCAAATATTTATTCATAAAAATAAAACCTTTCACTGCCACACAAATAAATGGAAACAAATGATTTTTGATTTCGAGAAAAGTGACAATCGATTTATCAATTGGTATCTGAGCGAATGCATTTTAAAACATCCGTAATTAATTAATCCGGAACGAGACAATGACTGTGAACGGAACAATCAGCGTCTTGGGATATGTAACTGCAACACCTATCGGAGTGGATAAATCGGGTTAAAATGCTCACGCTCGTCTTTTAATGATACGCATAAATGAAGCCTTATCAGCTCGCACGTTCTACCGGCGACGCAAACTTACGTGTTAATATGACGGATTAACAAACTCACTTGTCGCACTAAAGATAAAACTATTACAAATTCCTTGCGACAATTTTAATTTTCATTAAAAGTACTAGACAGACAAGACTATAAAATAAGAATCAAATATTTATGTCCGGGTGTTATAAAATTTAGGTCAATAAAACTGCCCTATGTACTATAAATAAGGGAATAAACAGTTTAAAATAGATACTTTAATTATTTAGTGTTCCATGCTTTATTTATTGAGTTTAAAAATATTTGATGGCAAAGAATGACATCGTTATAATTCAAGTTGTTTAACAGCCGTTTTGACACCCATAAGAATGTCGTTAACATTACCTGTTAGTAACACAGTAAACATAGAGAGAAAGAAATTATAACTCATATATAGGCGACAAGGTGGCGTCTCGTTAAAAATAACTACCTTACAAAACTACGAGGAAGAAAAAACTAACAAGAGAAGAAAGGAACGACACAATATATTTATATAATACAAGTTTTTGGTGTTTTATTTATGTTAGAATACGGTTTTGCAAAGGTTAACGGTTTTCTATATCCTATTTGCGTCTAAAAATTTGAATAAAACCATTTAAAAATATGTTTATTTACGCATATAAATAAATATTTATTGTTTACGCATATAATTATATATTTAGAAACATATATTCTCACAATGTTATTTTTTAAAACATTTAAATAACACTAAATGTGTCTTTTACAGTAAAATATAAATCAATATTCATCGGCAGATTTCGACCTTGTTAGCAGAAATGTACGACATTTCTTCGAAAACTTTCAGCACCAAAACTATACGTCCTCCTGAAACAACAATTTCCAAACCTCCGGAAATTTAGTTTTTGGTAGTGTTACCGTGCAAAAAGTTTTATTCTGTCAAAGGCTGCTTCTATGAACTACTCTGAAGAGTGTGTATGAAGGCCTGCCACAACATGACTGTTTGGACCGTGTTTCACGAAAATTTTCCAGTTTTAAAACAGGGCTGGTCTAATCACTTACCTGTTAGGGCTGCTCGCGTTTCCGCCACGTGTGATCGTCCCTCCGGCGCCTTTTTTAAGGGAGGAAATTGGGATAATAAGTGGAGGGATTCCTTTAAAATTGTTATCTTCCAGATGTTGGATGCCGCTTCAGCCCTTTGGGCTCGTGATTACACCCCTGGTTAATTTGCTTTAAAACGATGAACTTAAAGATGCGTGCACGTGTCGGTCAAGCTTGATTCGCGCTTCGATTCTTACCTCTACGCTTCACGCACTCGAAGCATTCTCTCCCGAATAATATAAATTCGCGAAGTAAATTGATAAGTAAATCGCGCGATTTCGGCCCAGGTCGATACACCTTTCCCCTTCTGTTCTTCTGTTGAATTAAAAATACAGATTTATTAAAATTGGCGCGAACACTGATATAAAGATTCTACTCTAATGCCAAAGTAGGAAAAGAGAAAGACCTGCAACCGACGTTAGATAATGAACGCCTTCATGAAGAAACTTCTGAAAATGGGCTTAGAATGATCTCATTCGCAAAATCAGAAGCCATAAATGTCAGGAGTACGACTTTCTCACACAAAGATTAAACAAAGAAACATGGTATTCAGTGGATGGAAAGCCAGCAAACCACATTGACCACGTACTAATCTACAAACCGACACAGACGCGCCATAACTGAAATTCGTACCTATCGGGGAGCTGACATAGGCTTTGACCTCAATTTGGTGGTTGCATCCATGGATGAGAAACTGAAAACACACGACAAACAACAACAAGGGCACGCAATGCAGTATGATCTACAAGCATGAAAAGGAAATCCTGAAACTTATCTATATCAAGTGGAAGTGAGCAACAGATTTGCCATGCTTGATGAAGCAGGAGAAGTGGATGAGGGTGAAACTACAGATATTGATAGACTGCGGAAGGATATCAAGGAGGTGATTAAAAAATCAGCTAAAACCACACTACCAAAAGTGGAACGAAAGAAGAAGAAATGATTTGTAGGGACTCATTATTGACAAGATGAGTTGCACAGGTTCGGGTTTTTCCTAAACCGTTTTATGGCCCAGACCGTTTTATAAGCGGGCTGGAGCTGATCAAACAAAGCCGATAGGTTCGGGTTTTTCTTAATCGTTTTATGGCCCAGACCGTTTTTATGAGCGGGCTGGAGCCGATCAAACAATACCGATTTTTCCTCCCTCTTACTTGGCGTCAGCACCAATAGGAGGGAAGAACGAACAACCAATCGGGACAACGGAAAACCTCTCCCACCAAAGTTACCAGAGAGAAGATGCGTTTGACCGAGGGATAAAAGGACCGGACGGGAGTGACAAAGGGACAGTTTTTAGAAACAACTTCGAGAGACAACTTCGAAACAACATCCAGACACAACTTCCAGCAGAACATCAGTGAACACAACTTCCAGCAGAACATCAGAGACAACTTCCACAACTCGCATCAAAACCGGCACGCGTCACGTGACGCGCAATAAAAAATTACATCGTCTCCGGGTTTGTTATTTTCCTTTTCTCCACACACTACCCCGTCACCAAAGTGGTGACCCCGACGTGATCTACATATTTTACAAGTGACGGTGGTAGCAACGTGCGCCAAGACACTCGCGACAAGCTATGGCGAATAACCACTCCAACGGGGCGCGTGTGAGACTGCCCGCATTTCTACTAGAGGACCCGGACCTCTGGTTCCAACTAGCTGATTGGGCATTGAAAAACGCTGGTATCACTACCAGTACCGAGAAGTTCGAATACGTCGGTACGTCGCTCGAGCCGCGGTACGCTAAGGAGATCCGCGACCTACTTCTCGACCCACAAAAGGAAGCCGACGACCCGTATCAGAAGCTGAAGGACGAACTTATCAGCAGACTCGGAAAAACACAGCAACAACGGACACGGCAGTTGTTGGAGCGCGAGGACATCGGCGACCGAACTCCGTCACAATTTTTGCGACAGCTGCAGCTACTTGCCGGCGAACACGGGGCCCAGGACATCACCAAGGCCCTCTGGATGGACCGCCTCAACCCGGTCGTGCGGGCCTGCCTAGCGACGCAGCAAGAAAAACCAGGTATCCGCAGTGTCATCTTCCCTCGAGTCGAAGATCTTAGAGCAATTGGCCGGCCTCCAACGACAATTGGCGGAGGTGCAGATAGACAACCGACGGGAAATCTCGGCCATTAGGTCAGAGCTCCAGCAAGCGCGCCGCAGCCGTTCAATCAGTCGAGACCGCTCGGATCGGTCACCGTCGAACCGCAACCGCTCAGGTTCTCGCCTTCCGGTCCAGTACGACGGAATGTGCTGGTACCATTACACGTTCGGTGACAGTGCGCGCAAGTGCAGGCCTCCGTGCGAGTTAAACGCCGTCTTCACCGCGCGTTCGGGAAACTAAGCGGATCATCGCTTATGGCGGCAAGCGATGACTGCCCAAACGTACGCCGCTTGTTCGTGCCAGATCGCATTAGCGGCACGAAATTTCTGATAGACACTGGTTCGGATCTGTGTATTTTTCCCCGTAAACTTGTGCGTGGTCGCCGGACAAAGACGAACTACGAACTTTCCGCAGCAAACAACACGCCGATTGCGACGTACGGCTCAGTGACAATGACATTGGATTTCGGATTGAGACGCGACTTCACGTGGAACCTTGTGATCGCGGACGTAACACGCGCGATTATTGGCGCCGATTTCCTGGCTCACTACGGCCTGCTGGTAGACATGCGAAACAAACATCTCGTAGATAGCCTGACGCAAGTCAAGACGACCGGAAATAGGCCGAGTTCGGGTAACATCGCAAGTGTCAAAATCATCATCGGAAATTCTGAATATCACGAGCTTTTGCAGCGCTACCCAGAAATCACGCGACCCGACGGAGCAGGCAAGGCACCAACAGTGAAACACAGCACCGTCCACCACATACACACGACGCCCGGACCACCTGAAGCCGCAAGACCGCGTCGACTTGCCCCGGCCCGACTGTTGAACGCCAGAAAGGAGTTCGAGTCCATGCTGCGGTTGGGCATTTGCCGCCCATCTAAGAGCAGTTGGGCTTCACCTTTGCACATGGTGCCAAAGAAAGGCGACGAATGGCGTCCCTGTGGTGATTATCGGGCCCTCAACGCACGCACCATCCCGGATCGTTACCCGGTGCGCCACATCGAAGACTTCGCGCAGACGCTCAATGGGAAGAAGATCTTCACCTCGATCGATTTGGTAAGGGCATATCACCAAATTCCAGTCGCGGAAGAAGACGTTCCTAAAACGGCCATTACCACACCATTTGGATTATTCGAGTTTCCATCCATGAGCTTCGAGTTGCGAAACGCCGCGCAAACGTTCCAGCGGTTCATCGACGAAGTCCTCCGCGGTTTGGATTTCTGCTACGCTTACATAGACGACATCTTGGTGGCATCATCGTCCGAAGAGGAGCATCGTGGTCATCTGCAAACCCTGTTCGAACGCTTGCAGCAGTTTGGTGTCGTGATCAACCCCAACAAGTGCTGTTTCGGCGCGGCAACCATACAGTTTCTAGAGTACCGCGTCTCCGAGAGAGGAACAGAACCGCTTCCCGAAAAAGTCGCCGCGATCCGAGAATATGAGAAGCCGAAGACTGCCAAAGGACTACGGCAGTTCCTGGGGATGCTCAATTTTTATCGAAGGTTTCTACCCAGGGCTGCTAAAACACAGGCGAACATCAACGACCTTCTCAAAGGTAACATCAAGGGGAGCACGCCGATTCAGTGGAACAACGGAGCCGAGGCAGCCTTCATGCAGTGCAAGGAGGAGCTGGCCACCGCAGCACTCTTGGCGCATCCTCGACCCGGCGCAGACCTGTCTCTGGCGTGCGACGCGTCGGACTACAGCATAGGCGCAGTCCTTCAACAACGAGTCGACGATCACTGGGAGCCGCTTGGATTCTTTTCAAAGAAGCTTAGTAGCTCCGAGAATAAATATAGCGCATACGATCGGGAGCTCCTAGCGATTTACTGTGCAGTTCAGCATTTCAGGCATATGGTCGAGGGCCGTCCGTTTACCATCCTCACGGACCACAAGCCGCTAATTTTCGCCTTCCGCCAGAGGTCCGACAAATGCTCGCCACGCCATTTCCGTCACCTGGACTTGATTAGCCAATTTACAACCGACATCAGGCACATCGCGGGGCAAGACAACGTCGTCCCCGACGCTCTATCCAGGGTCGACGAGATCACTGTTCCAATGGACTTCGAGGCTCTGGCGACATCGCAGCAACAAGATCAGGAACTTCAAGGACTCTTGCAAGATGACAGCTCCGAGCTGGACTTGCGACAAATCCGCATTCCGGGTTCAGACGCCGCGATCTTCTGCGTCGTCAGAACACACACTGCGAGGCCTTTTCTCACGACGCCGTTCCGCAGGGCAGCCTTCGACGCCATCCACGGGCTGTCTCATCCTGGGATCAGGGCAACAACGAAAATGATGACACAGCGCTACGTTTGGCCCTCCATCAACGTGAACTGTCGCACCTGGGCACGAGCTTGTATCCAGTGTCAGCAATCCAAGGTCACCAGGCATGTATCCGCTCCAGTCGGCTCATTTGCAGCACCTTCCCGCCGGTTCGAGCACGTTCATCTGGACCTGATCATCATGCCGTACTCGCAGGGATACAGGTACTGCCTAACCTGCGTTGATCGTTTCTCGCGATGGCCGGAGGCAATCCCTCTACAGGACCAGGAAGCCGAAACCGTTGCCCGCGCTTTCTACAACAGCTGGGTTGCACGTTTTGGCACACCTCTCCGGATCACCACCGACCAAGGCAGGCAGTTCGAGTCCCACTCCTAGGGACGACGCACCTGCACACAACGGCGTACCACCCAGCGGCCAATGGCATGGTCGAACGTTTTCATCGGCAGCTAAAAAGCTCCATCAAGTGCTTGCAGGCTACTCGGTGGACTGAAACGCTCCCAACGGTGCTACTTGGCATACGTGCAGCTTGGAAGGACGACCTACAGGCGACAACAGCCGAGATGGTCTACGGTCAGCCCCTTCGCCTTCCCGGAGAATTCCTGGTATCCCGGGCGATCCCAGAGGTCGACAACTCCGCTGAATTCGTGAAGGAACTTCGTCAACGCTTCGAGACACTCCGTCCAGTCAGTGGGTCCAGGCACGGTGAGCGCAGAATCTTCGTCTTTAAGGATCTCGTCACTGCTACCCACGTTTTTGTGCGCCACGACGCACCAAACGGACCTCTCCAACTGCCGTATGATGGTCCGTACAAAGTAATTTCTCGCACTGACAAGGTTTTCATTCTCTTGATGCGGGGAAGACACGTACCAGTTACGATCGATAGACTCAAACCTGCGTACATCATCGACGAGAACATCGAAAAACCAGAGCTGGAGAGCGACTCCGATGACGACCCTCCGGACGACGCGGGCGGAACCCAAGCTCCCATGCAACCAGCGCCAGCACCAGCACCATCGCTTGCACCCCAACCTGTGACTCCCAACACCGACCCAGGCCTCCGAACAAGATCAGGACGCCGCGTTAGATTCACCGAATTTTACCAGGCCGGTTTGAGATAAACCCTGTAACTTTGTAAATTATGCACTTGTATCGTTAATCACTAGCAGGGGGGTCCTGTAGGGACTCATTATTGACAAGATGAGTTGCACAGGTTCGGGTTTTTTCTAAACCGTTTTATGGCCCAGACCGTTTTATAAGCGGGCTGGAGCTGATCAAACAAAGCCGATAGGTTCGGGTTTTTCTTAATCGTTTTATGGCCCAGACCGTTTTTATGAGCGGGCTGGAGCCGATCAAACAATACCGATTTTTTCCTCCCTCTTACTTGGCGTCAGCACCAATAGGAGGGAAGAACGAACAACCAATCGGGACAACGGAAAACCTCTCCCACCAAAGTTACCAGAGAGAAGATGCGTTTGACCGAGGAATAAAAGGACCGGACGGGAGTGACAAAGGGACAGTTTTTAGAAACAACTTCGAGAGACAACTTCGAAACAACATCCAGACACAACTTCCAGTAGAACATCAGTGAACACAACTTCCAGCAGAACATCAGAGACAACTTCCACAACTCGCATCAAAACCGGCACGCGTCACGTGACGCGCAATAAAAAGTTACATCGTCTCCGGGTTTGTTATTTTCCTTTTCTCCACACACTACCCCTTCACCAAAGATTTAACAGCACATGCCGAACAGCAGTAGAAGCAAGGATGACAGCAAGGAAAGCATGGCTACAGGACAGGAAAAATGAAGAATTAGGTCAGTACTACAGGAAGACACAAAGGCAAAGAAGCAGAACCTTACTAAAAGAGAAGAAACTCTACCTTAAACACGCATTAGAGAGCATGAAAATAACCAGAAAGAGAACAACATCCGTAAAGTAAATAACATTTGGAAAAGATAACAACCGCGATCATCAGTTCTCCACGCCAAAAATGGTAACATCATCGTAGGAACAACCCAGATTTTACAGGCATGGAAAGAGTACCTTGACAACTTACTGAACTGTCCTGAACCAGAGAACAAGCTAGAGAAAAACACCCGGTCAACGGTAGAACCTTTCATCAATGATCCCTCATATGAAAAGGTAACCAACAGTCTGAAGAAACTGAAAAACCACAAAGCTGCAGTCTCTGATGGTATACCAGTTGAATTACTGAAATATGGGGGTGAGAAGCTCTATAAGAAACTGCATCTCCTGATCAACTGCTTCTCCTGAAAATATGGCGAGTGGAGCAAATACCGGATGAATGGAAAGAAGCAATTATTGTCCCAATGCATAAGAAGGGAGATAAGCGAAACTGCAGAAATTACGGAGGAATCTCTACATGTCACAGCTTACAAATTACTGTCACACATAAGACATAATAGGAGACTATCAGTATTGTTTCCGTAAAATCAGATCTACAACAGACAAAATATTTGGATCAAGACAATCAATGAAAAAGTTTGGGAATACAACAAAAAATCCATTACCTATTCATTGATTTCCAAAAATTTTCAGACCAATTTTGACTTAAAGATGGGTGCTTACCCATGGGTGACTTGTGCAGAGGCCATATTCTTATTTAGTTGACAGATTTTGACATATTGCTTGGAGATGAATGCAGACAGATGGGAGTCACTGTTAGGAAGGAATGGCGACAGATAGTGAGAGCTGTACGGGATCGTCACGTCCCAACGGAGTGAGTGAGTGTGTGACCGTGCAAGAAAAATTAATTCAAAGCAAAAACTATAATAATTCTCTTCCCGTTCGTAAAATCACTTAACGTTCTTAGATCTACATTCTCAAACTACCGATTGAATCAAATTATTGACTTTAAGTCCTTTCCACTACATAATCCTCTTATTCATTCTAATCAATAACATCCAGCCTCCACACCTTCTTAATATAATAATCCGCAGCTATCTAATAAAGCATTTGTGTTCTAAACAAACTAATCCCTTTGTATTTATTATACTTAATTAATTTTCCTCCTTATCTATTAAATTTAATTAAAACTTTCCTCAATAACAGATTATTTAATATTAGCAACATCGATATTTACACCCCTCGAAGGTCTCCCTCAAGGGGAGTACCTTGAAGGAGACTTTCTAGGGGTGCAAATATCGATGATGCTAATATTAAATCTCATATGGTATACAATATCTTCCATGACGTCTACAACTAGGAAGACATTTACATGACTTATTATGAAAACATGTCATCAAATCGGTACTAACGTATTAACGCCACCATAACGAGAGGTCGCGCTTCCGCGCGATATGTAGTCTGCATTTATCTGCTCTAATATAACCTGATCTAACCCTTATCCAATTTTTTTTTTAGCTTATTTCGGATCGAGAGGTCGCGCTACCACGCGATATGTGGTCTAGATTTATCTGCTCCGTTATAACCTAATCTAACCATCCATTTTGTTCAATCTGTAGCTGTAGTGGCGTTAGTACGTAAGTACCTCGAATACTATACACCTCTTTATGTCATTTTAAACTTCTGATATTGCTATTCCTCCACCTTTTACAAACAATTAGATTAAACTCACATTAACTTGACTTATAATTTTGCACCGCTTATTATACTACGGCGACTATTTTCAGATTGATCAAGTCGCTATCGCACGGAAAGCACACCGAGAGATTTAGAATGTGAAGGTTTTGAGAAGTGCAAATCTCTAACCCTTGGGATAAACGGGCCGATCTTTTTTAGTTGCACCTTTCTGGTACTTCTAAGAATGAGTTTTACACTATCATCTTAGAGAAAAGCGACTTGGTTCGGTCACACAAAAATGGGTACCGCCGGAGAGGAGAAAGATTCCCTCCTGACGGGGAGGCGGCGACAGCCGCAGATTCTGATTCTGAAACAAGAAACGCAGATTCTGATCGCAGATTCGCAGATTCACGGATTTCTGCGGCTGTAGCCGCCTCTCCGACCCCAGTTTCCATATTCTCCTATCAATGGATTGTTCCTTGATTATGTTTCTTGTTTCCATCGCTTCCTCTATTTCATCCCTCCAGCTTCTCCTAGGATTTATGATGAGAATGGATGATAAGAGATGGCCTAGGAAAGTGTTCGAATGGGTATAGCCGGAGAGGAGAAAGAGAGGAAGTTTTTTCTGATCTCCGGCGGTACCCATTCCAACACTTTCCTAGGCCATATATTCTCATCCATTCTTTCGTGTGACTGAACCAAGTCAGTTGATTTTCTCTAAGATCAAGGTGAAAAATTCATTCCTAGAAGTACCAGAAAGGTCCAACTAAAAAAGATCAGGAGGTTTGATACAGAAAATCTAAGATGAAATCAAGGGGTCTCTGAAAAACTGGAGTGCTTGAACCCACAGACTTGGGAGCAACTACAATAGGCCATATTCGAAACAGCACAGGAGATAGTCCCACTACCAAAACGAAGGAAACATGCCTGGTGGTCGAGTAAATGTTATGTAGCCGTAAGGCTAAGACAATTTGCCTGGCAAGGATGGAACTCATATTAGGATTAGGTCGCACTACGGCTAAATTAATCGCATGATTTTGTGAATCAAGTAAGCTGAGGTCTCTAAGATCCATAGCAGGCTACACACTAAGGGCCCACAAAAGAAACGAAGACATCCGAGAACTTTGCGATATCTAAGACATAGTGAGATGGTCCCGAAACAGACGTCGCGAACGGATGGACGACAACAGATTGACGAAAATTGCAAGGGATGGCGTCCCAAGATCCAGGAGACCACCAGAACGTCCACACAAACGTTGGTATGAAAGCTGGAATTCATCATCCCAGCTACAACTCTAAGAAATTAGAGAACAAGGCAGATGCCTTATAAAAACGAAGAAGAAGAAGTAAGCTAATACGAGCGGCCTCACCTGCGGTTTTTTCCGAGACTGATTTTTGCCATAGCATACTTGCCATAGCATATATCGAGAAACACTTCGAGCTGTTTTAGGTTATAGCGGTTACCGCTCGCGGCAAAAAATCTTAGTGCGGCCGTGGCCTAAGAATGAAGATAACTGGATTAATTACCCAAATACAAGAAAACACGGGCCTTCGACAAAAATTATCTAGCTCAAGTTAAACAAGACTTTCAAAAGAACAACACACGGAACTATTACAGAAGATTCAAACAGCGTCTAAGCACGTACTCTTCACCGAGTCTACATTTTAAGAATCCTAATGGTAAAGCTGCCTTCAAAGACAAAGAGAACTGGCGGATCTTGGCAACCTACATTGAGTCTCTCCTCAACTGCGAACCTCCAGAATCTGCGTTCACGTTTGAAGAGCAAGAGCAAGTGGAACCAACAATCCAGAATCATCACCACCCATAAAGTATGAAATGAATCAGATCATGGAGCAGGCAGTTAAAAACAACAAAGCACCAGGTGCGGATTCAATTGTTGCTGAACTGTGGAAACAAGTTGGGAACAAGGCAGCTAAAAAGCTTACAGAGATAATCTGCGAGATATGGGAAACCGAGAAACTTGGACCTCTGGACCCTCCGAGAAACTGGATCTCAGTTTTGATCCATCCTCTTCATAAGAAAGGGGACAAAACGGACGTGAACAATTACCGTGGAATCTCCCTTGTATCAATAATTTACAAGACCCTCTCTAACGCTCTTCAAAATCAGGCCGAGCAACTACATCCACAGTTTGGAGAATACCAAGGTGGTTTTAGGAAATGGCATTCATGTGCTGAACGGATTCTCTTCTCCTTCATATGCCGTCTTCTTTAACGAAGGCTAGCGATCACCTTTTTAAACGCTTCCCTATCTCTTGCAGCGTGAAATGTTTGTTCAACACTGAGGTTAGTCCACTCTCTAATATTCCTCAGCCAAGATTTATTTATTCTTCCTAAGCCTTTTCCTCCTATGCCTTTATTTTCTATGCCTTTTCTTCCTATACCTTTTCTTCCTATGCCTTTTCTTCCTATACCTTTTCTTCCTATACCTTTTCTTCCTATGCCTTTTCTTCCTATACCTTTTCTTCCTATATCTTCTCTTCCTATGCCTTTTCTTCCTATGCCTTTTCTACCTATGCCTTTACTTCCTATGCCTTTTCTTCCTATACCTTTTCTACCTATGCCTTTTCTTCCAATACATTTTCTTCCTATACCTCTTCTTCCTATGCCTTTACTTCCTGTGCCTTTTCTTCCTATACCTTTTCTTCCTATGCCTTTTCTTCCTATACCTTTTCTTCCCATACCTTTTCTTCATATGCCTTTACTTCCTATGCATTTTCTTCCTATGCCTTTTCTTCCCTCCGTTCTTCCCTGCATAATTACTTGTAGGTGGGAGTATTTGTCATTACGAAGTATATGGCCCAGATATCCTGTTTTTCTTATTTTGAACAATCGTCGTCAGTTTTCTGCCGCATCGAATTCTTACTTCCTCATTTGTGGTTCAAGCAGACTGAATAGATTATGAACTTAAAATGTATCCTTTCATACCTCAAGTTCGGGAAAAAGCAGTTTGTGGTAACCCTTGTCGATTTCAGGAAAGCGTACGACTCAATCGATCAATGTACCTTAATAATAAATCTAAAAATAAATCTTGAAAGAACTGGGTTTTGACAACAAAACAAGGTCGATAATTCAGCAGACCTTAAGTAGCATAAAATCCAGAGTGAAATTTTGAGGAGAGATTTCAGATGCCTTCGAAATCAGGACAGGCGTAAGGCAGGGAGATGGGCTCTCACCTTTGCTTTTCAGCTGAGTACTCAAGAAAGTCATCGGTGAGTGGCGGAAGGAAATAAACAACAAAGGAGTGGAAAATTGGGTCAGATTGGGATACAGATGGAACTAACAGTAGACTGTCTAGCCTTCGTAGATGATCTCGCGATATTTACAGATTCCCTCGATATAGCTGTGGAGCAAATCAACCTACTGCAGGCCTTCAGATTTCCTTTGACAAAACACAGTTTATCAGAAACATCCAACCAGCACCCAAAGTATTTCATGGTAAATGTAGTAAAGCCATGATACTTTACTCCATTCAGGAAACAATCAGGAAAAATTAAGCGAGCCGACAAATTCAAATATCTAGACGAATGGATAGATCCCAACATCTCGGAGAATGAAGCCATCACTTCACGTATCAGTAAAATGGAAACCGCATATCAGCTCACCAAGAGCATCTACAACAAGAAGTCAGTATCCCTAAATGCCAATCTCAAACACTATCAAACAGTTATTCGGTCGGAAGTCCTATATGCTATATACTACAATGCTACCTGCTACCAATGACTACCTTACAATGAACAGGAAAAGAATGATGGAAACCCTGGAAATTGGGAAAAGACGGATTTTGAGGAAAATTTTTGGTCCAATAAAGTAAAATGCTGTCAAATCAAATCAACGACAATGTACGTGTACATGGCAAAAATAACCGACATTATTCGGAAGAGAAGGATCACATTTTATGATCACATGGCACGAATGAACCCAACGAGATTGACAAACAGAATCCTTACCTATTTCCTAGGAAAGAAGATCAAGATTCAAGTTCATCAAGATTCAAGAGCATGGTTCACAGAACTGGACAAAGATTTGAAAGAAGTGGGGATCACATGGGCAGATATTCAAGAACGTAAACCTCTTAACCCATTCGAGACGACGATTTTTGTCGAACACGGTCCCCAGGAGCGAAATTTGTTTTCTTTATAAATCCCCCAATTCGTAAGTGAATTTACATAAATAAGATCATTGCACAACGGGTGTACAGCTCGCTCCTCGGAAAATTGAAATAACTGAATAACTGACAATTGAACTGAAAATTAAAATAACTGATAATTGCACATTAATGTCATTGCACACATGATGTGCAGGCCGTCTTATAGCCTCGGAAATCAATTGCACACACGGAATCATTCCAGAGTTTCCAGGAAAAGCCCAAGTTCAAAGCACAGGCAAGATCTGGACTGAAGAACAGAAGCAGAAACATCGAGAACGAATGCGACAGTGCTGGGTTAGCATTAAAGCCCAAGAAAGGAAACAGTTGAAATAACGTGGTCCTTAGGTAAACTAAGGCGGTAACGGAAAAAAATAAATTCGGCGACTATACTGCCCTGACAAACTAAAAAAACTCACGGAGAAAATGTGGAGATCATCACCTAATCCAAGCAAATATTCAACTCCTTGTTCCAAATCTTAAATCTTCAACTCATCATTCCAATATAAAAGCTTCAACTTCCCATCTTAAATCTGAACTCTTCACTTCAAATCTCAAATCTTCAACTTCTTATTCCAAAACTTAAAGCTTCAAACTCATCACCTCAAATCTGCAGCTCATCATTCCAAATCTTCATTAAACACATTCTCATCGATTTAGAACCGACCATATATTTTTAAGCCTTTGCGGACGTGTTGGCATATAGCCGTCCAAGTCTTTTTACCGTTCCGGACGCGTATCGGCATATAGCCGCCCAGCCCAATTCTTAGCTGCAAGGCGTGTTATGAAGTGGCTCGCAACATCTGTAGTCCTGAACGATAAGATACGCATGGGTATAGTTTAGCGATGAAGTCTTATCTTACTTATAATGTAAACTTACGATGTGAGACGATGGTAGAGTCAGAACAAATTTCAGTTCTTCGATTCAGTCTCTCAGTGTCACTACTAGAGGAACCAGCAGGCTTTTTATATATTTTATATCTAATCCTTCACACGATGTCTAAAAGATTCAGAGATGATACATCTGATGGTGACAGTACTGATGAATACTACTTTGAATCTGACAAGACGGAAGATTGGAAGATGAGCATTGCTTCATCCGGCGGAAGCGAATTTGTACAATAAGGAATCCACTCAGACATTTCAACATTGGCAGTGATTGTAGCAGTGGACCAGATTCCGCTTCATGCGGTATTCTCACCAATGGAAATTTAAGGGAATTCATCCAGTGGAAGAGAAATTTGTACAATAAGGAATGCAGTCAGATATTTCAACATTAGCAGTGATTGTAGCAGTGGATCAGATTCCGCTTCATGCGGTAGTGCCACAAATGGAAATTATTTTTTTGGGGCTCGGAAGTCTCAGTCTAAATTCGTTGTAAAATCTATTTTATCGGGAATATCAGAAGAAAAAAGATATAAAAAAGTTAACACATCTACAATTTGTACGTTGTTTGGTGGATCAATTGGTTGAAGATTTTCGGGATTCTGAACACAAGAATCCTTCGACTTTTGAAACAGCTGAAAGGCTGGACGGTCTTTTACATATTATTCGGCGAGATGATATAGGAAGGAGTAAAGACTGTATAGTGTGTTCTATAAGTAAAGCTTGGAAGAAGAAAGTCTAGGTATTATTGTGCAACTTGCAACGTACGTCTAAACAGACCTTGCACATAGCTGACTGTTTTGAACGATACCACACAATGCCGGAATATAAAACGAAACCACAACCAAACTTCTTTTGTTGTTTGGTTTTCAATTTGTTTGTTTATAATTTATTTTTGATTGTTTGAAATTTTTCTTGTGTTAACTCTCGTCCACTGCGAGGTTTGCTCGTAGAGCGGCTCCATCCGCAAAGGGTTAAGCACAGCAAACTAAATTTTTTGTCAATTAGGAACTTTGCAAAAATCTTCAAGTCTATATCTAAACCAGATGTTGAACGAGGACATATATAAACAAATATTAACAGAACAGATCGATTTTTGGCAATTACCGAAAGAACTAAATATGTAGATAAGATACCAATAATTCTCTCCCTGCAATGGACTCTTTAATAAACAAACTCATGTTGCCGTCAGACACGATAACCATAAACCCATGATTTACACAATAATCGACGAACTTTGCATCAACCGAGACCCCAGACATTCGAATAGAAAATTACCCTCTAGAACCCTCCTTGTAATTTCAGTCGACGACGAATAATCACGCATCTATCCATTTATGTTCTTGTTTTGTCTCGCTCTCTTTTACCACGTAAATTATAATCCTGGCTGAAAGACTCGATAACCACTTGCTATAGCTGCACTTGCAAGATTTATTATTGTTACAATAAATCTTATGTAAATACGCAATCAATTATGTTACAAATATTAGAATTGAAGTAGGAGATTATCTTTATCAAATTCTATTATTAATTTGGTTCAAACCATGACATCTCATTTTTAACTTTGTTACATATATTATTTACTTTTAATAAAAATGAATAGAAATGTCTAATGAAGATGTAATACATTGAAAAGCGTTTTGTAATTATGGACGGTGATAAAACAGAGGATAAAACAAACGATTAAGGCAATGTGTATTAAATTGCATTTAAATACAAAACAATGAAATTCTATTAATTCTATGAGAAAAGGTAAATAAGCCAAGTCTGCTTATTTAACGAGGGGAAAAGTTAATTGTAGTTTAACCCTCGGAATACTTTTGGAACAATAAGGCAATATCCTGTGTTAAATGGTCAATAAAATATATCTTATAACCAATTTTGAACTGTTTTTTGTTTATCTATACGCGAGTTTAATGGCCGCATTGTAACCGATCAGGTAAAGGAAAACAAAACCAGGCATTCCCACTATAAATGTAAGCAGCTGATTATCAGAAGGCCGTTCGTTGTCTTTTTAAACGGAAATTAGCGAAACCCGCAGCAAATTAATCAGGCAAAAATTGTGCGCGTGTGTGGAGAGTCAAATGTAAATACTTATTAGTTAGCGAAGTAACTGCGGCAATAAATAAAAACCAATTAAAGAAAGCAAGGGATGTGTTTAAATAAAAATTTGTCGCCGATAAATCATGAGTAGTATGCAAAATTAGCAAATCTCTAATTAATGGCTTTTATCATCCTCTTGTAGCTCGTTTAGAACCTTTTTAAAAATCGATTTATACTTGTATCAAGTATGGGATCAACGCTATATATAATTATCATATAAATTAATTTCAGATGGAATAATTTGATGCGCCGTAAATAAACACGCATGGGTTCGTATATGTGTTTCAAGAGCGCCGTTTGCAACTGGTTTAGTAGAAATCGATAATGGTGTAATTAGAGTGTCTTGGACGGTCTACAACATAGGCCATCGATGTGGACTTCGTATAAATTCTCATAATACGCTATCCATAAAATACGCTATCCATCAGTTTACAAAAATTTAATTATTTGATCGACTTATTCAACAGAACATTTATTTTGCAATTCGAAGTAATGGCGTACAGCAATAGGGCAGAACGCATTTATGTTATAATTAAACTTGCAACACTGGAGTAAATAAGTCCGGCTAGGCAATGCTTACAAGTCTAAAGGCACAAAGGGAGGTCTACCGTGTGCTTTGTTATAATATTTATGGCGACTGCTATCTTTTGTTAAAGAATAATTTGTTTATCGTATAGACACAGTTTGTCGTATAGACAGTTTGTCGTATAAACTGTTTGTCATAGACAGTTTGTCGAATGGACAGTTTGTCATATAGACCAACGCTGTCCAACTGGTGGCCCGCGGGCCGCATTCGGCCCGCGAAGCTTTTTTATGGCCCGCGAGTTATAGTAATCAAAAATTTTAAAAACATAAGAGATTATTCAACCATATACAACAAGAGTTATAAATATGCTAATGAATAATTAGGGTTGATTTATGGTCATTCGATAAAATTAATCCAAGCTATATGCAAGTCGCCAGGCCGTTTACGCATTGTCCGTTTTTGTTAGTCTCCAGTTTACGTGGTGGCAGAAGGAGCGGTGGGGATTGTAGCCGCGGCTGCATTCTGGTATCACTGTTGCCGAGAGCCGCTTATCTTGTCCAACAGTAGTTAACGGACTTACATCGACCATGTTTACATCTACCGTGGGTTATTTGCCATTCTGTGAAATGCAATCAACTGAATTTCATATTTATTCGTTAATTGAAACAATCCTTAATTATGAGTGTTTCTAAGAAAAGAAAGATTGATACTAAAAATCGAGAATTTCAAGAACGATGGGAGGATGTTTATTTACTTATTCTTAACAGGGGCAAGCCACAGTGTTTGGGGTGTTTTCAGACTATAGCTGTGTGCAAAGAATACAACTTAAAGCTAGAGACGTACACGAGAGCCGTACACGAGAGACTCGAGAATAACATTAGTAAAAAAAATTAAAAAACAGTAGAACTATTAAACGAATTATTTTAGCCAAGTAACAAATTCTCAATAAGCATCAGTAGCTGCATCGTTTGCAGTTTGCTTAGAAATTGCAAAAGCAAAAAAGCCTTTTTCGGAGGGAGCATTAATTAAAAAATGTGTCATAAAAGCTCTTAATAATATCGAAATGGTAAAAAAAAGCAAACAGTTTCTCTTTCTCATCAAACTGTTAGCCGACGTGTAAACGAGATCAGTATACATGTCACTAACAAATTACAAAACCTAATCAATAATTGCTGCTATTTTTCCGTGGCAGGACGAAAGTACAGTTATTTCCGACACAAGTCAAATGCTTATTTTTATAGAAGTTATTTCCGACACAAGTCAAATGCTTATTTTTATAGAAGGCACCGTAAATAAAAACTATGATGAAATGAAAACTAACAAATATTCAGAAGAACTTAAAAATTACGATCATTACACGGAACAACAAAAGGTGAAGATATTTATAACGAATTGAAATGTGCAATAGTTCCGTACGGCGGATTTGACAATTGCACCGCTATTGTAATTGACGGCGCCAGAGCTATGACCGGCAAAAATATTGGGCTCGCCGGACTCTTACAAAAAGAAGGAATAAATTGTTGAATGTTCCATTCTATTGTGCATCAGCAGGCATTATGTGGTCTTTCACTAAAACTAAAAGATGTAATGGACATGGTTTGCAAAATAACAAATTTAAATCGTGCCTGAATGTGTTTCTCTTACACATCGAACATTTAAAACTTTTTTGGAAGAACTGCAAGCTGAGTATGGCGATTTGCTTTTACATAATAATATTCGCTGGTTAAGTGCGGGAAAATGCCTCAAGAGACTTTTTACACTTCGGAAAGAAATTCATCTTTTTTTAACGGAAGATTTAATTGAATTTAACGTAATTAATTGACTTTAATTGAATTTAACGGAAATGGCGGAATCGATGAAGATTGACAGCAAATTCTTTGTTCAGTTCCTTTCCTAACAGACATTATAAATTATTTAAATATTTTGAATAAATACTTGCAAGTAAAAGATCAAGATGTGTCTTGTTTTTATAAACATGTAATAGGATTCTGAAATAAATTAAAATTGTGGAAGTTAAATTTGCAGGAAAGTAATTTATTTTATTTTGAATGTTGCAAAGAGATGTATGAAGAAATGAAAGACTGCAACATAGAATTGAATTTTGACATTTTTACCTAAATTAAATATGCTTATAGAAGATTTTAACAGAAGATTTTCTCAATTTGATGATTCATAGATGAGTATTTATTTATTCAGTGATCCATTCAATATCGATATTCCCTCCGTTGAACCTAAATATCAAATGGAATTATGCGACCTTCAGCCCCATTCATTAGATCTAGTGGAGCAACTTGAGTACAAGTGTTTAAACATTTGAATAAACAAAAATATTAAAAAAATGAGTTATTTTGGACTTCAAATCATTTCTATGTTCGGAAGTACATATATCTACGAGCGTGCATTCTCTGACATAATACAAAATCAAAATTTATAAACAGCTTGAAAAACTCCACTCTTGAAAATACAATTAGAGTTGCCATAAAAAAAATATTGATATGAACATAGTACGGCCACAATGCTCCAGTTAAATAGCTTAGGCTTAATATTATTCTAATTTTATTGTGATTTCATTATCTCTTGTATTATTTTGAAAAATAACATTGTTTTGCCCGATACTATGTGATGATTTCATTTTAATAATAAATATAACGCAAAATTTATTATGCAAAAATATAAACTTTATTGTTGAAAAAATGTTATTATATTTGACTTTATTCTTTTCGTATAAATAAAATAACTTTTGTACCTTTTCGGCCCGCGAAAAATTTGCTAAAGAAAATATGGCCCGCTGGCTAAGAGAAGTTGGACAGCGCTGATATAGACAGTTTTTGTACAAAAACATACTTAAGTGTAAATGAATCACCACACATAGGCATTTTTTAAGTAAATGTCTCGTATGGAGACTAAATACTATTTATGTGATACTGGTTTCATGTGAAAACTCATATATCGTTGTTATACAGACAGTTTGTCGTATAAACAGTTTGTTGTCTGGACAATTTGTCGTATAGACAGTTTTTGTACATGTTGTTTTTGTGCAAAAACATACTTAAACGTGATTGAATCAACACACATAAACATGTGTTAAGTAAGTGTCTCGTATGGAGACTAAATACTCTTTATGTGATACTGGTTTCGTGTGGAAACTCATATATCTTTGTTATGCAGACATTTTGTCGTATAAACAGTTTGTCGTATAGACAGTTTGTCGTCTGGACAATTTGCCATATAGACAGTTTTTATACATGTTGTTTTTATGCAAAAACATACTTAAATGTGATTGAATCAACACACTTAAGCATTTTTTAAGTAAATGTCTCGTATGGAGACTAAATACTTTTTATGTGATAATGTTTCATACGGAAACTCATATATCTTTTTTGTTATACAGAAAGTTTGTCGTTTGGACAGTTTGTCATATAGACAGTTGATCGTATGGACAGTTTGTTATATAGACAGTTTTTTGTACATGTTGCTTTTGTATAAAGAAAAAATAACAAACATATTTAAGTGTGAATGAGTCCACACTTAATCATTTTTGAATTGTCTCGTAAGGCGGCTAAATACTTTTTATGTGATATCTGCATTTCCATTTTGATTTTTATCAGTGTTTTTTATTTAATTCTGCCAGTTTAGAAACGATGTTTTTGAGGTTATCGATCTATTTTTCAATTTTTTCCAGTCTTCCATCCGTTTTTTGTTTCTTCCTATCTCTTTTCGTGATCGTGAACATGATTTTCTCTTCTTCTTACCTCCTGACATTATAAACCTTTTATCCTTATTTAGATTTGGTAATTTTTTATACTTAGAGTACTCAGTACGTGTGAAACGTCAAACACAACGAACAAATATATGACTGTAGAGGGCCGGGCCGGCTAGTCCACACTAGCCTAGGCGCCAAATTTCAAACTTTAAAAAGTGTGGAATGTAAGCAATGACGAGCATACTACTACAAATTATCATCGAGAACGAGACGTGTAGTATAATACACTCTGTGAGTAGGGTTTCACTCAAGAATGATATTTATCTCGTCTCATCTCGTTTCGTCTCGTCTCGTAAAAGCGAGACGAGATTTTTGAAACTCTCGTCTTATCTCGTCTCGTACGAAGTCCTAGCGCTTCACACGAGACCGATATTTTTCTCGTCTCGTCTCGTCTCGTAAAAGCGAAACGAGAGCGAGACGAGATTTTTGAAACTCTCGCCCTATCTCATCTCGTATTTCCCGTCTCGTCTCGTCTCGTAACAGCGAGACGAGATTTTTGAAACTCTCGTCCTATGTCGTCTCATATGAAGTCCTAGCGCTTCAAACGAGAACGATATTTTTCTCGTCTCGTCTCGTCTCGTAAAAGCGAGACGAGCGAGACGAGATTTTTTAAATTCTCGCCCTATCTCATCTCGTGTGAAGCCATGTATGTGAGTGAATTCGACAGAGGTCGCATTATTAGCTTACGTGAAGGTTTTTTATTCAGAGAAATTGCTAATCGTCTTAACCATAACCAATCATCTGTAGTACGTTGTTACCAATCATTGTCTACAGAAAGTCAAGAACGTCGTAGAAGAGGAAGTGACCGGAAGAAGAAGACAGACAAATGTGGTCCAGGGCCTCCATTTCCGAATAATGGCATTAAGATACCGATTCTCAAGTACAAGATGAATAGCCAATCAGTGTTTTCGAAACAAACGACGCCTTATAACCCTTCGTATAGTTTACCAACGAATTAGAGCTTTTGGCTTGAAGTCACATCGACCACATCTTGTGCTTCCGCTGACGGCTCGTCATCGACAGCAACGATTGGAGTGGTGTACCTTGCAACTGGATTGGGACGTGGAATGGCATAGAGTGGTCTTCAGTGACGAATACCCATTCAGCCAAGGAATCGCATGAGCATCAGACATGGAAAACGTCGCTATGTGCAGTTTCCTGTTGAACGGCATGTGCACCACACAGTGGGGATTATGGTATTCGGTGCTAATGTTTATACAAGCAGGTCTCAGTTGGTATTCATCCAAAGCAATATGAATGCCCACCAATATGTTGATGAAGTTGTTGAACCCCATATCCTTCCATTCCTCCAGGAGCTGGAGGACCCGATTTTCCAACAGGATAATGCCCGTGCCCTCATTGCAAAGCATTGTATGGAGCGCTTCGAAGAGGCTCTTCGAACGTCAATATATTGCCGTGGCCACCCAGATCTCCCGACCTTTCGCCCAACGAACATGTGTGCGACATGAAGGGTAGAAGACTCAAGGAATTAGCCCAACCTCAATAGACACTATAAGCTCTCCGGTATGAGCTACAGATTGCCTGGGATGCAATACCTCAGGGAGAAATCGACAACCTGGTGGAATCCATGCCCCCAAGGGTGGGACAGTGTGAAACTAATAGGGGTGGTCCAACACATTATTAATAAAAAAATGCCTTTTTCTTTTGTTTAATTTCTTTGACATTTTAATCAATTACTGCCTTTCACTAACAAAACATTTCTGCAAAGTTTGGGTTAAAAATTCGTACCCTTTCTTGGTGTTTGCATATTTTATGTCACAGAGTATAGATAGAATGCAGATAGAGAAATATAATGGATAGAATACAGATAGAAGAATACGGATTCATAAAGTTACATAATAATTTACCTAAAAAAATATGAAGATAATTAAAAACTAATCTAAATAAAAGATTTCATTTATTTATAATGAATATTGAACTTACAATATAGATGAACTTGGATTGAAATGAAAATGAATTTTACTGTATTGAATGATTAACTATAAATGATGATAAACTAGCCAAAAGGACACCCGGAAGGAACCCCGACACAAAAATCTCAGTGACGCCACTGTCAAGGATGCTAAAATAAAAATCGAGAATCAGTTGGATTGAGAGGAATCCGCAGTTAGTCGTGCGTGTAATCAACGTTTTAGTTTCCTTTTCAAGAGGAAATGATTCAGTATTCTTCGTAAAATGATACCTTTTAATACACAAAACACAAAAAAAGACTTATTAAAACGAAATATAGCTTGAATATATAAATATATTCAACCGGTTCGTAGCTCCATAATATTAAGTCATATTAAGACTTTGAAAAATCTTATGTTGAAACAACTTCTAATGTAAGTGTATTATTCCATTTCTAATGTAAGTGTTAAGTGCATATATTTAAACTAATGTAAGTATGTGTTCCAATTTATAATTAAAAAAAGCAAAGCTGCACTAATGAGATGTAGATCTCGAAACGCGTCGGCAGATGGCTATTCACTTAATTTAAATAGAAAAAATGATTTTAAAAACAATGTTACTTATTTAGTTCTGGTAGCGCCCTAAAAATTTATTGGGTCTAGTAATAACATGCAAATCTCTGTTGAATAATTCAATATCCAGGGTGATATTAGCCAGGATATACAATATAATCTTGATAATCCGAGATATATGGGACCAGACAACCGCCGGATTATCAAAAAAATCGGATTATCATCGGATTATCATATATACGGGCGCGTATTTGCTTAAAGCAGTCGCGGAAGCACCCATGCCCTGAGAGGAATTGAGTCAGGTTAAAGTTAGTCACACCATGCTTTGTGTTCACGCATGTGGTAATATCTGGTATGATCAACTTCATCCAATGGCCTTTTTTGGACGCCCAACATTTTTCTTGCCATTTGGCTAGGAGACTTTTTCTAGGGGGCAATTCTACATAGGTAGTTCGGCTCTCATGTAGTTCGGCTCTCCTCTACCAAGAGCTCTATGAGGGCTATACCAGCTATTACCAAAACTGCTTCCCCCGATATAGTCTTGTATAAGCGCTACATTTACTGATTGTAGGTTTTCTTTGAATTCTCGCAAGTTTGTATAAATTGCTTTCTACTGCCATAATTTGAGTCCATATTGGGGCAGCATATAGTATGGTGGATTGTATGATCGTAGCAAGGAGATGACGTTTATAGCTTTTAGGCCCACCTACATTGGGCATAATTCTATCCAATGCCGCCGTTATCTCCATGCCTTTAGCTGCTGCCTTCGTGAGGTATGGACCGAAGGAAGGGCTCTTGTCTATGACTACCCCGAGGTATGTGATTTCTTCTTTGCGCTTATATATGTATGGATACACTTTGTACTTTATTGCGTTGAGTATCCTTGGAGACCAAGGAGATTACGTTTGGAGCTTTTAGGCCCACTTGCATTGGGTATAATACTGTACAATGCCGCCGATACCTTCATACCTTTAGCTGCTGCCTTCGTGAGGTGTGGACCGAAGGAAAGGCTCTTGTCTATGACTACCCCGAGGTATGTGATATCGTTCCTTGGGCTTATATGTGTATGATGCACTTTAAAACTTTATTGTGTTGAATCTCCTTGGGCCGGTTAAGCTGGTTAATAACACGGTTTCGGACTTTCCGGGAGCAAGTCTCGGGTTGTTTGATGTCATCCAATCGGTTACTTGGCGAATTGTACTGTTTGCCATTTGCATTAGCATGGATTGTGTAATGATTGTGGATCCGTGTTTGCTGAGACCACGAGCGCCAGGTGGTCCGCGAAGCCTATGAGTGTGACATCCTCCGGAATGAGACGTCTTAGGACGACAACATATAGGATGTTCCACAAAGTAGGACCTAAGACTGAACCTTGTGGAACCCCGCTACTCAGTTCTCTCTACCGAAACTCCATGTGACTGTAGAGGCAATGTTCTATTAGCGAGGTAGTTTCTTACTATGCGCAGGAGGTAAGGCGCTATTCCTCTTTCGGTTCCTTTATTATTATTTTCCAACTAGCACTATTAAAAGCGTTTCTAACGTCAAATGTAATTAGTGTACATAACTTCCTTGTCCTTTTGGTGCCACCTCTAGCCTCTTCTTCAAGTTTTAGGACCGCTTCTATTGCGCTGATATTGGATCTACCACCTCTGAATCCAAATTGTCTGACAATCCGATGACTGCCTCCCCGGCGTGTCCAGAATACACAAGGGTCTATACGATGATGGATCGTCTAACGGTTTGTCACCCTTGCGGAGCAGGACAAGCTTTCCGCACTTCCATTTCTTGGCGGAAAGTTCCCGGCACTTAGTTCTACATCTAGAATAAATTTTGATCATGGGCTGCATTTTAATAACCTCAGACGGGATGTCATCTGGGCCTAGAGCTCTACCGTTGTGGATCCGGTCTTTTGCTTTGGTGAGTTCCTCCTCGGTAAATCCACCGCGGTATGGGAGCTATACCAGGTATTACCAAAACTGCTTCCCCGATACAGTCTTGTATGCGCTACAGACCCTGATTGCAGTTTTTCTTTAATTTCACACAAGTTTTTAAATATTGATTTCTACTGCCATAATTTGAGCCAATATTGGGGCAGCATATAGCATGGTTATCGTACCACTGATATCGTATGATCGTACCAAGGAATAACCTCTGGCTGTTTCCAGACCAAAGGTTCATGTTGTGGGAACACTACATATAGACCTCGTTTCAGGTCATTCCTTTGCATTTGAGTGTTTGACGGTAGCATTTTAAGTTTCTTCTTGCATAGCTGGAAGGCATATGTCCTCGTCTAGGTCATCGTAAAAAAAATTGCATGTCTTAAATGACTAACAGTTCTGTATCTATTTGGTACTACTATATTATATTTCCGTACAAATTTGTAATAACAAACTAAAATAATTTTTTTTAAATATTAAAATATTTGATTATATCTTATTTGTAATATTTATTATTTATTTTACTATTTACTTATTTATTTTTTAATAAAAATATATTATATCGTATCGCGATATATATCGCGGGTCGCATTCACGGGCCGCATTTTTCCCGTGCGCCACACTTTGGGAACCCCTGCCTTAAAGAAATTGCGATTTTCGACACCTCTCCGATTTTTACATATTGTATATCAAAACACGCAGAATTGTACATAGATTATGCTAATATAAATCGTTATGCAATTTAATTTACAATAAGTCAGAAAATCTTAAAAATTAAACAATTTTCAAATCTTAACGTTTTTAAAATTACTTATTTGAGGCTTAGGTATCAGCAAAACCGAAAAAGGCCATTAGTTGTGCGTTCTATACAAAATTTCGCGTCTTTTGATGTATTATATGTACGACATACAATATCCACGACATGTCAAAATTCGCGATTTCTAAAAAATAACTATAAAAAAATAGCGATTTTCGACACCTCTCCAATTTTTACATATTGTATATATATATATATATATATATATATATATATATATATATATATATATATATATATACATATATCAAAACACGCATAATTTTACACCGATTACGCTAATATAACTCATTATGCAATTTAATTTACAATAAGTCAGAAAATTTTAAAAAATAAACAATTTTCAAACCTTAACGTTTTTAAAATTTCTTATTTCAGGCTTAAGTGTCACCAAAACCGAAAAAGATCATTAATTTTGTGTTCTATACAAAATTTCGCGTCTTCTGATGTATCATAAGTTAATATCCACGACATGTCAAAATTCGCGATTTCGAGAAAAAAGCTTTAAAAAAATCGCGATTTTCGATACCTCTCCGATTTTTAGATGTTGCATATCAAAACACGCAGATTTTTATACAGATTACGATAATATAAATCATTATGCAATTTAGTTTGCTATAAGTCTGGAAATCTTAAAAAATATACAATTTTCAACCAACGAAAAACACCTTGTATTTACAGCGATAACTGTAGCGGAGTAAGTTTTAGATTTTCTGAAAGCTTAAAAAAACCTTAAAATTTTAAAGTATAATTTATACATATTGTTTCAAACAATAAGACTAAGTAAATTGTTTAAAAACAACGCCGAAATTTAGAAAATCTGGATTTTGTAAACTTGGCTGACCTGAATTAATTTGACTGATGTATGGTAAGCTATATCCTATATATTCCTATATATCGTTCAATTTAAAAAAGCGAACGTGTTGGGAAAGTATAAATTGTGAATTTTCCTCATAAAGTAAGTTTAATTCCCATATTATCGAGTCTACTAGAATCAACAGTACGAACATTAGTAGTGTTTTTCCACACTGAATTTTTAACTCCCGTTAACCGTTGACTACAAAACATACAACCGTTGACTATATAACATGCAACTTAAGTCTGCAATAATAGTTATTTACATTAGAGTGCGGAAAAGTTGATTTTACAACGCGGCAGCTCGTAGCGTTAGCTGGAGCGTTGTAATAGTATATTACGTGACAAGAGTAGAAAGAAGCATATTACGTACGAGTGGATCAGTTACACAAGACCCGCGTAGCGGGGAGGGCGTAATTCCGCGAGTAAGTAATTGCCTAACAACTCGAGTTATGTATATGCCTTACCTACGACCACACTAATTTGTTTCCGTTTAATAAGAAAAATATGTTTGATGTAACACCTTCTACCTTTTATGAATAGGATGGTTGCGACAGTTACTACGTGGTAATCCATACTTACATTGAATTGAAAAATTCACTTTGTTTTTTACCACACTTATATTATGTAAAAATATTATATAACTTATTATTCACAGTTATATAAATTTCTACACATATCACGACTCGAGTTTCGACGTTTGACGGTCATTTTCAAGTGTATGGATTACCACGTAGTAACTGTCGCAACCATCCTATTCATAAAATCAGCCTGTACCTTCTACCTTATTTAACTTGATAGAAATGAAAAGAAATACATTCATAATGGTTGCATAACTTTGTATTTAGTACTTATTTTTATTTTTGGTTAGATTTAAACGAGATGAAAAAACGAAATGAATGACAGCTTCTATGTGAATGATGTGATGTTTATTGATTGTTTGGAAATCACGGAGTACTATATTTAAAAATAGTATCAACATGCAGCTCTCAACCAATCAACGAATCGTAAACCAAACGCATATGTGTAATTTTTATTATTACATAACATTAATCGAGGATTGTTACATATGTGTGTGGTATGATGTATTTTCATAGTCCACGAACTGTATAATAATGGGCATTTACAATAGTGGTCGTAGATAAAACTATTTATGCACCAAATTTGTATATATTTTTTTGGCCGACAATTATTATTTAAGAAACAAATAGATTTAGATTATTTATAATATTGGAAATTATTTAATTTTTTTTTTTTGCACAATGTACCAAAGTACGTGTACTATGCGGTATGGTGACTTTACGTACTTTGCAACATTGTATGCAAAAATTTAGTTTCGCTTGACGAATACACGATGTCAAAGCTAGATTTACAATTCAGGAGGCCAAAAACAATATTTGAAGACGTTGAAACAATTCTCACTCATATTCGTATGGTTTGGATAAAAAAAAAAAATAATCTAACCAAAATCCACGCGAGCGAAGCCGCGGGTTGTGTATATAGTAGTCATATACTAGTAGCAGTATAGTATAGTATTCATATAAAGTAGCCAGAAAAGGCAAATAATAAAGGCAAAATCAAATAAGCAATGATTAAATTGTATAATCAATAAGAAAATTCGAAAATTATTAACAACATTCAAAAATTAATAACAAAACATAATAACGGCGTAGGTAATCTTTGTGTAACTACATTACAGACATCATTATGAGCTGCCATTTAAAATGTTGTAAATGAATAATTTAATTTCGAATTGTAAATGCGAAACCGGCACAAATTTCGTCGATAAGCAATTATGTTCGCCGTTTAAATATGCAGGTAAGTAATTATTTCTAATCTTGGGCGTTAATTATAAATTGGCGCCGATTAATATTAATGCAAATAAGAGATAAATTTGAAACCGGCAACTATTCATTTTAAACGTAATGGAAATTCTGAGTTATATTTCATATTCCATGCATAAACTTACCGCGGTGTACGTACCAGCCACTAGTAACAAGCAGAAACTCACCTGAAATAAAGAGCATTCATTAAATGTAACACGTGAAATAATTGTAAGTATATAATTGATTTAGTGTATGCAAAATATTGCTTCGCCAACGCAAACTGTTTTAATTTATAACGAGTATATCTAGTCTCGAGAGATTTGCCTACCCAACCATTCAACACAACAAATGGTAAAGGTCAATTGGAATAACCTTTGTGCCTTGTTGGAGCATTGATATCTCCAACCATTTCAACCGTATAAGGCATTCTAATAACTAAAATCTTGAAATACACACTTATTTTATTTACTATAATCTGAGTATTATACCACCCTTAGTTTAGAAACAGAATATTTACTAAAATCAAAATACGTTTGTTGGTTTATAATTAGGTACTATTTTCGTTTTCGTTTATAAATATTTAGGTCGTGTTTTATTTTCGATGTCATGGAATAGCGAATAGACACATCGCGGCGGTATTGACAACGAGTACACCGTAAAAACTTTCAGCGGCCATGGAAAAATAATAGTTTGATGGCTGCGAGTCCGGCAGACCAAAGAAATATATAAAAAGCGTAATAGAGCGAGTGGTTTAAAACGCAACTGGACAACAATAAGCGCACCGTGTGAGAACCTTCTCGGCACAATGTGCACGGAGGGTCGTGCTGCAGCAGATATACTGGTCAATGCCGGTGGTAAGCACTCACTTTTCAAAAACAAAACAAAAATCGCGAAATGGAATTCGGTCAATTTAATTAATTTTGTCTGGTGGTGCGTTGCACCCCATAAAGATTTTATGACCGCAATGAAACAAGAAATGCAGTTAATCCGCGACATGCTTAAGTCTTAAATTCTAAGCGCAAGGAAAAAATATCGAAAAAGATTACACGCTTGAAGAATACAGCTTATATGGAATTTATAACCGCATAGATATAGTGATCATTCGATATGGTCACCATGTCTAAAATAATATTTAAAAATTTGGTTTTATAAAATGTTGATATTATATCAACAATTTGGGCAGAAGGACCTAGTGGTCGATAGCCCTTTGTATAATGTGTAAAGTAAACAATAAATATATTCTCTCACTCTATCAACAATTTTAGATAATAAAACGGTAACATTAGTTTTTAACATATCTAGTTATTTAACAATTTGATTCAAACTTTCTAATAACTGCCTTGTATAGAATTTTTTTCAGGAGGAGAATATCATTAAGCTTTTGGGTATTAATTTGATTTGATTACATATGAAACATATTAATTTACTGCAGTAGCAGAGTATTTCATTAAATCTGCTTTAGCGATATACACAGTTTACAAGATTTGAATAGAATTTTCAAAACAATAATAAATAAACAAAGGAACAAATGATAATTTACTATTGGTAAATCCATACTACATTAAAGATAACCATATAAGCTTAATAAAATCGTAACACAGCCTGAATATATAAATGTATTCAACCTTTCCGGAGCTCTATAATATTTAAATTTCAACTTATATCTCTATATCTTTTTCTCTATATCTCTCATCGGTGCAGCTTTGCTTTTATGAATAATAATTTGTTAAACACTTACTTAAAACCTATAAATAGTAAATTATCATTTAAATCAATAACCTGCTCAATATCATTTAAATCAATAACCTGGTCTAAGTTCATATATCTCTCACTAAATGTAAAATAACCAACAAAGATAAGAGCAATATCAGACCACTACCTCATGCAAACCTCTCTTCAATCAATTGGAGATTCTCGCCTTCCAGATTTATATATATATATATATATATATATATATATATATATATATATATATATATATATATATATATATGTGTTGTATTGTTTTCTCGGGGATTCCGCGTTGATGCTGAGGGTTGGCTCTGAAAAGAACCGGATTCTCGACGTTTCGGCGAACTAACATTCGCCATTCTCAAGAGATATATGCGTCCGTACGGGTCAACCGTTCGACGCATACTGAGAGCTCGTTCGTGCGATGCGACTACTTATAGCTGTCTGGCTTCGGGTCATGCGCGTTGTGTGCGATGCTTCGGTTCGGTTGTTTGTTTGTTTTGTTGGTCGTACATGAGTCTGGGGTGTCTGGGATTGCATTTTGAGGGTGGATATGATCGGTCGCCATGCTGGGGGCAGTCTCAAGGAATCGTCTCTCGTGTTCAAGCAGTAGTCTCGTTTTTCTATCTCTATGGCTTCTCTGTATACTCGTGACATTTCGTGGCTAATCTGTGCAACAGTCCTTGAATTTCTAAAGTCCATCCAGTGACCAGTGAGAATCAGTGAGAAACAGAAACGTCGAGAATCCGGTTCTTTTCAGAGCCAACCCTCAGCATCAACGCGGAATCCCCGAGAAAACAATACAACACAGGTATCTATCCGCGAAAACCTCAAATACAACATTATAAACCTCCACGGGGAGGAAATTTACCACCTCATCCGTAGTTTCGAGAAACTACGGACAAAACGCTCTCAATTATTATGCGATTTAGCATTTTTACGTCGCTGTAGAGATACAGACATAACACCCGTCTGTATGAGGCTGTCACACCAAAATCCGACAGCCAGGTCAAACAAAATACTACACAACGCAAGCCAAGCTTTGCTTCGGGACGAAATCCAAACCAAACGACAGAAACTTGACAGCATCAGCCAAAATATCCTGACAACACACATAGCTCTAACCACTACGCTACACCCTCTCCTCTGGCAACAGATAGACTTAATATCTAACAACAGAGCCGAACAGAATAGATTATTAATTACCAATAGACAGAAAGAAAAATACAACCTTCTCAGACGGAGACAGAAACCTGTACCAAAACCACTCAACATCGACAAAGTGGTTTACAATCTTTCAGACCAGCCCCTAGACGAACCTACCAAAACAGTACTGGCCAAGGGTTTTAACTTTGCAATAGCACCAACTCGCCTTCCCAAAGAAGACATAATCACTGGTGTCGAGACTGCTATCTCACAACTCCCTGCCACATTAGCCGAGACAATAAGACAGGAAACATGCCACATTTTAAGATCTGCCAAACCACCGACAAGAAACATCTCATACGAGGAATTCAAAGCCCTCAAGGCACTAAGAGAAAACAACAGCATTGTGGTCCTACCAGCTGACAAGGGAAATTGCTCTGTAGTCATGAACAGTGCTGACTATAAACAAAAAATGACCACAATCTTAGATGATCCAGCTTATCTACCCAGTACAATGGACCCCACAACCTATCTTGAGAAAACTACCAGACAAAAGATCCTAAGCTCTAGCATTGACAAGGAATCAATGAATTATCTTATACCAAGGGAGAAATCTTCACGGTGTCCCAAGATATATGGTTTACCAAAGATCCACAAAGATGGAGCCCCACTACGACCAATAGTAAGCTCCATTGGTTCACCGGTCCAACTTCTTGCGAAACATTTAGCAAAATGTTTACAACCATACGCCGAAGATTGTGATTCCTATGTCCGCAATGCTGAACACTTCATAGACATACTGAAAAATCACCAACTCCAGCCCGGCCACCTCCTTGTGAGCTTTGACATTGTATCTTTATTCACAAAAGTACCGGTCCCTGAGGCCTTAAACATCATAAGATCAAAATTAAAACCAGAAAAGTATGTATCAGATCTGGCAGAACATTGTTTAAAGAATACATACTTTAGGTACGATGGTCAAATATACAAACAAGTCCTAGGAGCACCAATGGGTTCACCTCTATCCCCAGTAATAGCCAACATATTTCTTACAGATTTTGAGGAAAAGGCAATCTCATCAGCCACACTTAAACCTACACTCTGGTTAAGATATGTTGACGACACATTTGTAATCTGGCCCCACGGCAGACCAGAGCTGGACAAATTCCTTAACCATCTTAACTCCCAACACGACCAAATTAAATTCACAATGGAGATAGAAAAGCATCAACAACTTCCTTTCTTGGATGTCTTGGTACAGAAGAAACCTGACGGCACTTTGAGCCACACTGTGTACCGGAAACCAACACACACAGACAGATATCTGAACGCTTCTTCGCACCATCATCCCAAACAACTAGCATCTGTAGTCAACACTCTTACCACCCGATCCAAAAGACTAGCCGACCAGCTTAACTTACCGAAAGAATTGAGGAACTTACGAGAAGCTCTTTCTTCAAATGGATATCCAAACAGCTTAATATCCAGAGCTTTCCGTCGTACAGAGAACAGGCGCCAAAGAACTGAAGAACGCCAGAAACCCGTTAGCACAGCATACCTACCATATGTTCATGGATCAACTGACAAAATCGCCAGAATACTTAAAAGACACAACATCGACACCATTTTCAAACCTAACCAGAAAATATCCTCCATGCTACGCAGCGTTAAAGACACCATCCCGTTAGAATCCCATGGAATTTACGAAATACCTTGCGGAACATGTGAACGGACCTACATTGGACGTACCAATAGAAAAATATCTGCTAGGATTCAAGAACATGTAGTTTCAATCAGACACAGAGACAAAGTTTCATCGGCACTTGTCCAACACACAAACACTGGTCACTGGATGGACTTTAAAAATTCAAGGACTGTTGCACAGATTAGCCACGAAATGTTACGAGTATACAGAGAAGCCATAGAGATAGAAAAACGAGACTACTGCTTGAACACGAGAGACGATTCCTTGAGACTGCCCCCAGCATGGCGACCGATCATATCCACCCTCAAAATGCAATCCCAGACACCCCAGACTCATGTACGACCAACAAAACAAACAAACAACCGAACCGAAGCATCGCACACAACGCGCATGACCCGAAGCCAGACAGCTATAAGTAGTCGCATCGCACGAACGAGCTCTCAGTATGCGTCGAACGGTTGACCCGTACGGACGCATATATCTCTTGAGAATGGCGAATGTTAGTTCGCCGAAACGTCGAGAATCCGGTTCTTTTCAGAGCCAACCCTCAGCATCAACGCGGAATCCCCGAGAAAACAATACAACACAGGTATCTATCCGCGAAAACCTCAAATACAACATATATATATATATATATATATATATATATATATATATATATATATATATATATATATATATATATATTAGAGATGGTATGCTTAATATTTAAAAATAAACACAAATTCTCCAAGAACAAAGATATACACAACTACCCTACAAGAACTAGCCTAAGCCTCTGCACAGGACCATATTATACCGGAAAAAAGGTTACGTATAGTTGAAGGACCATATAATACCGGAAAAAGGGTTAAGTGTAGTTGAAGATATACAACCCAGCTACCTTCGTATTTAAAAGAAGAAAGCCATTATAAGAAATTCAGAGAGAGATTAAAGCAACTCTTACTCTAAAAAAACTTCTACAAGCTTAGCGACATCTACCAATAATATAAGATAAATGTATCTATATGTAACTTTACCCGTACAAATAATTTGTATTATATTTATGGGAATAAAGTAATTTGAATTTGAAATTAAAAATATCTAACCCCTAGTCATCCACGTGGGTTTCAAGTAAGTGTTTTACAAATTATTGTTCATAAAAGCAAAGCTGCACTGATGAGAGATAAATATCGAAACGCGTCTGCAGATGGCTTTCACTTAAATTAATAGAAAGACATGATCTTTAAAAAACAATGTTATTTTTCGGGTTTTTGTTGAGTGCCACGAAGGTGGACTGAAAACTAGTAAATAACTGTCAAATTTACATGAGACTTGTTTTGGTAGACTCAGTAATATTATACAGTTACGGAAAGGTTGAATATATTCAGGCTGTGTTCCAACTTTATTAAGTTTAAAGAAACAAATAATTCAAGTAGATTTCAACTAGCAACTAGGTCGGTACAGTCGAACTTTCCTTAGTCGAATTACCATAGTTACCGAAAAAAATTGGAGTTATAGAAAATTGGAGTTATAGAAATACATAACTACAAAATGAGTAACATTCACTTTACAGAATTTATTCAAACTAAATATGTAAAAAGGAAATATGTATACATTATTAATATAATGTTATCTAATTATAATTACTTAAAAGTAATTATAATTTTTATAAATAATTATTACTTTTTAAAAAGGTCAGTAATTTTTAATTGTTTTCCATTAAAATTCTCTATTGACAAAGTTCCTTCTTCAAAAATTGCGCTTGTCATTCAATATTTTTTGGTGCTTCTGTATCTCACTGGTAAAAAACGTTTACCTTTAAAGCATCGCGGATTTTTTGATTTTCCAATCACCAACGGTTTCAGTTTTCGGCGGTGATTCTTACTTTGCTGTGTTTTCCACCGGAGCACTTCGTCTTTAAATGTTAACGTTTTATGTCTTTGAATGTTTACGTCTTTTTCATGATAAGATGCTAATGCTAATAAAGTTCCGGCTAGATATTGTTGCACCACCCTCCACAGTCATGTTCATTAACGTCTGCACTTTCACTACACGTAACCCTTTGAATAATATTATGTCTTTTGTTAAATTTATCTAGCCAAACTACACTAGCAATGAAATCAGAGTGTCCCAGACTCTCAGCAAAATAAAGAGCATTTTCTCTTATGAGTGAGACTTAAACCATTCCAAAGAAGCTTTGTCAATGTCTTCAATGGTAGGTACACTTTTCAAACATTTGCGATCATTAGTTGCTGCATTTTCGAGTTTTCGAGTTCAGACTTTCTTCGCGGTTTCTTATAATTGAAAAAGGTATACTTGGAGCAATCCCAAAAACTTCAGCATTCACTATTTTCTTCTTAATACCTTTGTCAACTTCGCTTATCAGCCTCACTTTGTCGGATAACGATATTATATTGAGTTTTCTTTTCTGGCTAGTCATATTTACAATTGTAACGGCAGAGGTGAGAAGAAAGAATGAGTTTAAAATTCATCAATTTAAATTTCATTAATATATAGCACCTTTACTATAACAAACAGGATACGGTTTATGATAGACAATATCCGGCACCATAAATTTTGAAAATAACGCAGCGGTTAAAAAATTGGAGTTATAGACATTATTTTGTATGTTAAATTTTACTATTATACAAATTTTTACTACGAGTTATGGAAGAATTCGAGTTAAGGAAAATTCGAGTAGTAGAAGTTAATTTACATATAAAATGTTATCTAAACGTATGAATTTCTAAAAAAGTTCGAGTTATAGAAAAATTGGAGTTATAGAAGTTCGAGTTATGGAAGTTCGACTGTATTATAAAACGCAAATGTCTAATAATTTTGTACGGTCTAATATTTTTCAGAACATGTAGGCAAATGGCATTTTGCTATTTGGCATTGTTTGCACTTTCAGGTAGTCTCTCACTACTAAGTTTGTTTTCCTAATAAATGTTTGGGGCTATTTTTGTAGGATGTTGCTGGAACCCACTTCATGGAATATTGAAGTGTCCCATATTTTTCGTTTGCAAACGAAGTGGCGTATGGGCAATTATAATTTGGCAATAACACTTCTTCAGCAATATTTAAACGATTGTTTTTGTGCAACTGATCTTAGATTATGGAATATGTGCGCTAAGTCTATCGATTCTATCGAGTCTATCTAAAGTAAATCGCTAAGTTTATTACATAAAAAAAAACAAAATCAAAAAATCCCTTTACACATTTTCTCATAACAAGGAAGCACGGCTAGCTACACCACCACTTCCTAATCCCCCCCCCCCCCTTCCAAAATTTAAATTTGATTAGACCTCTTTTATGTGCTCTATTATGTGCTCTTTATGTGATAATTATGTACAGCAATCGTGATGTTTGTGCTCGAAACGTTCAATTAAAATATTTAATTTGACTCCGGGGCACTCAAAAAGCACATAGAGAGCACATAATTTTAGTGCTTATTTGGTTTCGGTATCCCAATTTTTGGGGGTGCTAGCTTGACTCTAAGTTAGCACCCCCAGAAATTGGGATACCGAAACCAAATAAGCACTACAATTATGTGCTCTCTATGTGTTTTTCGAGTACGCCGGAGCGAATTCGCTGTGGGGTCGCGCCTTGTGCGAAAAATTCATCCCGAACGGAATGAGCGTGAAATCAAGAGGAGAAATGTTTAACGACGATAAACGAAAATGTTGCAATAATTATGTGCTCTTAAGATATCCTATTCGCGATTTTTGTGCTGGCACCTTTGCACGAAAATTCACCCCAAATTGTATGAGCCATAAGATTATAGATAGATTTCACTTCTTATGGGCCATACAGTTGCGGCTGAATTTTTCGTACAAGGGTGCGAGCACAAAAATCGCAAATATCATATCTCGAGAGCACGTAATAATTGCAACGATTTTCCGTCAGTTAAAAGTTCTGTGCTCGATTATTAAAGATTTCACCTCTTATGGCTTATATCGTTCAGAGTGAATTTATCGTACAAGGGTGCGAGCACAAAAATTGCGAATAACATATCTCGAGAGCACATAATTAATGCAACGATTTACCGTCGGTTAATATTTCTGTGCTCGATTATTAAAGACTTCACCTCTTATGGCTTATACAGTTCAGGGTGAATTTTTTGTAAAGCACAAAAGTCGCGAATAACATATCTCGAAAGCACATAATTATTGCAACGATTTTCCGTCGGATAATATTTCTGTGCTCGATTATTAAAGATTTCACCTGTTATGGTTTATACAGTTCAGGGTAAATTTTTCGTAAAGCACTAAAATCGTGAATAGCATATCTGGAGAGCACATAAGCACATATTACAACGTTTTCGCTTATCGTCGTAAAAGATTTCACCCTTGTGGCTCATTCGATTTGGGATGAATTTTTCGCAAAAGGGGTTGAGTTAGCGAATTCGCTCCGGGGTACTTCAAAAGCACATAACGAGCACATAATTTTATTGCTTATTTGTACCGGTATCCCAATTTTTCAGATCCCAGATTTTCAGAACACGAAATGTGGTAATGTGAAAACGTTGGTAAAAATGTGGTGTTCATAAAAAGAATCAAAGGCTCGACCAGAATTATGTGCATTATCGTGATTTTTGTTTTTTGTGAATTTTGTGCTGGAAGCGTTCAATGAAAACAAGATCAAAGGCTCGACCAGAATTATGTGCTAATTATGTGTCGCAATCGTGATTTTTGTGCTGGAAGCGTTCAATGAAAATTCAAATTTGGCAAGTCCACCCCCCGTGTCAAATTTTATTTTTTCATTGAACGCTTCCAGCACAAAAAATCGCGATTGCGCCACAAAATTAGCACATAAAGAGCTAATTATGTGGCGCAATCGCGATTTTTGTGCTGGAAGCGTTCAATGAAAAAATCAAATTTGACAAGTGGGGGTGGACTTGCCAAATTTGATTTTTTCATTGAACGCTTCCAGCACAAAAATCACGATTGCGACACATAATTAGCACATAATTCTGGTCGAGCTTTTGATCTTGTTTATGAACACCTTCCATACCTTCCTTATATTTTTGAAATTTCCACATTTCATTTTAATAAAGTCATGATAAAGTATAATAAACTGCCGCGGTTTTGAATCGTGTGATTTTGTCAATTAAGTAAGCTAATACACTTATACACTTATAGCTAATACACGTTTTTTTCTGCGACTGATTTTAATAGCGTAGTGTGTGCTACTCGAGCGGTTATAGCGGCTAACCTCTCGCTGAAAAAACTGTAGTGCGGCCTCAGCCTTATTCCTGTATTTACCAAGTTAATATTTGCATATTTTATCTCTTTGCTCTCTTGGCATGTGCTTTCTGTTTTTCTCGGACGGTTCCAACGACATTCGTATAATTTTTGAGTAAATTTGAAAATAATTGTGGTGATTAACCCTTTGACATACTAATAAAATGCGCGTTGACGTGTCCATATACATGTGATCTTATCACATATACATGGCGTCTTAGAGACGTGATTGTATGTCAAGGGGTTAATACCAATTCCATGCACAACGTGGGACCTTAGTATAGAACAGGTGGCGCCACTTCTATGACGACGCTCAGAAGTAGGAATATCACTTTGATTATCATAACATTATTTGGATTATGGCCGCAGCGAACGCTTTAAGGTCGATTCCCATATGCGCGATACTCAGCTACGCGACGTCGTGCGACATCGCCTGTCAAATAATAATTACATTGTTTTAAA
Organism: Phosphuga atrata; assembly: GCA_944588485.1. Classification (NCBI taxonomy): domain Eukaryota; kingdom Metazoa; phylum Arthropoda; class Insecta; order Coleoptera; family Silphidae; genus Phosphuga; species Phosphuga atrata. The sequence goes on from OX155898.1 coordinate 63,267,636, forward strand.
TGGGCGTAGCTGTCGCGTAGCCATAGTGAGAACGTGTCCATTTAAAACAATGTAATCATTATTTGTCATTATTAGTTGAGTGTCGCGTATAAGAGAATCGGCCTTTAGCCGTTACGTCGCCTCGGACAAAAAGACAAATTGTCGCCCCTCAAAAAAGAATTTGAAAAAGATTAGAGTGTGGAAAGTACAGAGGCTACATCAAAATATTTTGCTTGCATCAGCTGAATTGAATTAAAAAATAAATTTAGCATTTTATGCCAAATAACTAAATTAAATTGTTTAATAAATTTAATAAACCCGAGGTCTCATCTCTTAGTAAATTATAAATTTCTTGGTTTTTGTAAACACTTAGCAAGGCATCATATAAAGCACCTCCAACAGAAAATTGACACAAACAAGTGCGAAATGGCGGATGAAAAATCGCCATTTTTTAAACTGAAAATTGGGTATCTAGGATGTTGTTTTTACGAAATTATACTATAGTACTTAGTTTTTATAGTACTTAATTATATTATAGTACTTTTTAGTACTATGAAGTCGATTTTTTGTTTAATTCCATTATTGTCCGCCAGAAAGCGGAAGTGTCTTTTTTCATCTGAGCAGATTTTCAACAGAAAAATAGCAGATAAACAGGTGTTCTCAGAAATCAGTAATTTGCACTTGTGCGATAAATTTCCCAAATTAAATTTTAAAGACGTCTATCCTACTCTACCATCTAGTTGCACTCAATAGTTTCAAAGTTAAACCTTGAACATGTTTTAGAAATATTGCTCATCGAAAAGATTAAAAATAAATATATTTGGACAATGTTGACGAAATTTGCGGCTTCCAAGGATGCAGAATGCCATTAGATTAATTTTAGATTAGATTAATTAGCATTAACAATTAGATTAAGAGAGTGGCTACCTCGCGGAACATAGAATGCTCCCGGATTATATTGTTTAATTCTAAATTGCACTCCTGCTTTATCGCTCCTCATATCGGATCCGTTGTCCCATCCCTCCCCTCTGATATCCAGTAAATGTATACTCAAGTCAATAAGTTCTATAATTCGTAAGCTCTATAACATCAGACATTTTTTTTCCTGTGGATCCTTCTAGTGGTAAGAAGCCTGTAAATTGTGTTAATAAATTTTGGCGCACAGGACAAATGTCCAGGTTGCCCGCCCCTAGAGCACGCTGTCCGGTATTTTCTCCTTACCCCACAAACATTTTGAAACAAATATAATAATATAATTACGATTCGCAAAGTTTATAAAACATTATTCCAAATCTCACTCGTTTGCAGGGGTTGAATTCAATCGACTTTTGAACTTCGTAGGTGATACATCAAGAGATATTTCTCTCTCCGGAGTTTAAAGATAACAGAATATACTATTCAGAGGATCAACTATATATTCAATCTTTGTTATTCTATCATCCCTATCTGTTCTTTAATTATCTGTGAAAAATAGGTAACTTGAACTGACAAAAACCGTAACCCACAGGAAACTTTTTGCAAAAATTGGAGTACTTATAGTATTTCTTTAAGACCAATACGCATGTAGTTTTGATTTTTTTCACTTGAGACGTAAATTTATAGGGTCTTTCATTAAGCGATTCCTATCTTTAAATATAAATAAAACAAAGTGGGTGTGAGATATCATCGAAATTGTTTAGTTGGTTGAAAGGCCTATCGATGCCATTATGTATGGAATATAATATCCTGTACATGTCCGCCGCGGCTTCGTAGTGGCGCGCATCCGAAAATGTCCAATTTTCAGCGACTCTGGAGCATAAATCACACTGAATTTGACCGATGGCATGAATCATGTTAGCTTTGAGGGCCGCTGTGGATAGTGACTTATTCGCATAGACATGCGACATAAGAAAAACCCCACAAGAAAAAATCTAACGGGGTCGTTACGGGTTGGACGGGTCGGACGGGTTCATATCAACTCGTGAGATGACCACACCCTCAAATCGCTCGTGCAGAATGTCCAATGTGGCAAGAGCTGTGTGGCACGTAGCGCCGTCTTGTTGAAACCACATATCGTTGGTGTCAATATTATCCAATTCAGGCCAAAAGAAGTTGGAATTCATCGACTTATAGCGCTCGTCGTTGACGGTGATGGCTTGGCCAGCGTCGTTCTCAAAGAAATATAGTCCGATGACGCTGCCAGTCCAAAATCCACACCAAACAGTGACTTTTCGGAATGTATTGGGCGCTTTTGGTACTCATGTGGATTGGTATCGTTCCAAATTCGACAATTTTTTTTATTGACGTACCCATTCATCCAGAAATGGGCCTAATCGCTGAAGATGATTTTCTGATGAAAATTAGGGGCAGTTTTGAACGTCTCCAGGGCCCATTCAGCGAACACACGTCTATGGACGCTTAACTTCAGCTCCTGAGTCAGTTGAATTTTGTACGGTTGCAGGTCCAAGTTGCGAAGCAAAATTCGCCAAGTTGTGGTCTGTGCCCAGTTCTTGTGAGCGACGCGAAATCAACTGCCTGCACAGTCTCATTGCACAGTTTCTCCTGCACAGTCTCACGGACAGCGGCGATGTTTTCGCCAAATCGTGCGTTTCCTCGTAGTACTGGTGTTAGGTTATTGTTTACTGAACCAGTGGATTCAAATTTATCCACGAAACTGTGAATAGTCCGTTTATAGCCAAGAGAACAGCCATTTTGATAAAACAATTTTATCTTTTGCACGTTTTGTTGAACGCTATACCAGTGCATTGTCTCTTTCTCTCTTAGTTCCTGTTTTTCCAAGTGGGGCATAGGGCTTCTACCAATTGTCGCCATCTGACTTTATTTCGAGCCACGACCTTCAACTCATTCCACGATTTGCCGGTGGAGGTGATTTCGGCTTCAATTGTGCGTCGCCATGTTGTTTTTGGCCTTCCGTTCTTTCGCTTACTGCCTTGGGGATGCCAGTCCAATGCTTGTTTTGCAATGTATTGTGGATTGCGCCGTAGGGTGTGTCCAATCCAGTTCCGCTTTCTTCTCTTTATTTCAACGTCTACTGGAAGTTGGTTTATAGAACGAAGCAGATCGTGGTTCGATATCATTTCAGGCCATCGGATTCCAAGGATCCGTCTCAAACACCAGTTTGCGACAACTTGCAGTTTGTTTGTGCAGCTTTTAGTTACTTTCCACGTCTCACTGCCGTAGAACAGGATGGATTTGACGTTACTATTATATAGTTTGAGTTTCGTTTTACGGGAAAATATTGACGAGCTAAAAACGTTATTCAGTTGGGCGAACGCTCTTGTTGATTCTTCTGGCGATGTCAAGGTCGGCCCCTCTATCCACTGCTATGATGCTGCCCAAGTAGCAGAACTGTTCGCATCTCCTTACTGCTACGCCGTTTACTTGTATGTCCCTGCTAGTGGTAGCTCGAATCCGCATATCCTCTGTTTTTTGGTGTTTATGTGCAGGGCTATCTATTCAGCTTCTTGTTGTAGCTTAGCTGTTTTGTCCATCATGTTGGTGAGTGTATGGGACATGAGGCAGATATCATCGGCGTAGTCGAGATCTTCTTCCATTGCATTGTGATCCATTCCATTGCATTGTGTCCATCCAGTGCATTGTGATTTGGCAAAACAGACTAAATAAATGACAGCTTATTCGATAGGTGTAGCTTCAAAATTATGGCCGCTACCAACTGTCAAAGTTCGGAAGTCCTTATTGGAAGACCCTTTACATAATGCAATATGTGCTTTTATTTCATCCGAACTCACAGGAAACTAGCTTTCGTTTCTTTCTTTTTACAAAACCTTCTTTTTATTATTCGTCTGAAATATCTATTATGCCCGCCATACACGCTACGGTCTACCGGAGAGGTTACATGTGCAGGTTTGCCTGCGCAAGTGAACCGTACGCAAGAAACTGCACAGGTCTATTCCCACACACGCTCAGATCTACCTGCGCAGCAAACCTACACAGGCAGACCTCCGGTGGACCGTTGTGTGTATGGCGGGCATTAGTTCTTTTGTTATAATATCCCTAAAATCGTCAGAACTTATTTCAACAGTTTCAAGTTTGTCACCGACTCTTCGTAGGCTTGGTAGGCGTGATTCCGGCGATTCCATAAAAATGTGTTATGTCAGTTGCATTTTCTGTATCTTCCCAGATCCAATGCTCCTGCAATGGTTCATCAGAACTCACTATCACTGCTAGATAAGAGTCTCACGCGTTTCAACATATTAGATGTATTTTGCTATCATCACTATATAAGTCTCTCTCTAAGTTATGAATTGTCTTCACTATAACTACTTCACTGTAAGCAGGATCACTACAAATTTCTCCATGAGATTGATCAAAGTCTTAACTTTCGTTATCACAATCATAAAATGCATAATTTATTTTCGACATAATAGGAAAGAGTAACAAAATATATGTTTTTGAGTTTGCACGTTTTAGTAAATTACAGATAAACTTAGATTAAGACGCAAAGTCTTAAATTTAAGCTGAGTATTAGTTGGAGATAATGGTCTTAGCCTTAATTTCCGTACTTAACTAGTTCTCAAGTTACAGTCCATACTAGACAAATGAAATTAATTGTCTAAGTTTGCATGTTAGTAGATAGGCTAGGACAGTTCTAGCGCAAAATCCCATCAGAATTTACATAGGGGTCTGAATTCACATTTCTTCCGGTCACGTGTCTGGTTCTAGAGCATGCGCTAGCCGTACAATACCTGCATTATTTTCTATGACAGGGTTAAAGAGTTAGTAATCAGCTAATAAACAGGTTTAAACAGGTAGTAATCAGCTAATAAAGAACCAGACACGTGTCCGGAAGAAATGTGAATTCAGACCCCTATGTAAATCCTAATGTGATTTTGCGCTAGAACTGTCCTAGCCTATCTAATCACGTTTTAGGCAATTACAGGCAGACAGTCCGACTTAGATTAAAACACAAAGTCTTAAATTAAAGCTAAGCATTATCCTCAAATAATGGTATTAACCCTAATTTCCAAACTTAACTAACTCTAAAGTTACAGTCCATACTAGACAAATGAAATTAATTCTCTGAGTTTGCACGTTGTAGACAATTACAGACAGACAGACTTAGATTAAGACACAAAATCTTAAATTAAAGCTGAGTATTAGTCGGAGATAATGGTATTAGCCTTAATTTCCAAACTTAACTAGTTCTCAAGTTACAGTCCATACTAGACAAATGAAATTAATTCTCTGAGTTTGCACGTTTTAGTCAATTACAGACAGACAGACAGACTGAGATTAAGAAACAAAATCTTAAATTAAAGCTGAGTATTAGTCGGAGATAATGGTCTTAGCCTTAATTTCCAAGTTGCCAAGTTCTCAAGTTAAAGTCCATACTAAACAAATGAATTTAAAAAATCGTAAAAAAAAACAAAATATTAATTTTTTGTACAATGGCTATCAAATTCTTCTCTTCTTTCTTCAGTTTTTCGCGATCGAGTTTATTGCGCGTCGAAACGTTCGTAAATAAACAACTCATGGTATTTTTAAACAGGATACAATAGACAAGAAAATGGCGATGTGAGTCTATTCGAAATTGGATTGGTTGGCTGCGTATTTACCATAAATTAGAGATATGCGGAGCAACCCCAATTGCCATGGAATACACCCGGCCATCTTTCGATACCATCACGAAATCGAATGAAATTATCGGTTCGACGTTGCGTGAATGACCTCTACACGCTGAAGACTTTTATAAGATCCGTTCACATAAACAAGCTAAGCTGCAATCAACTATATATACAACATTATATCTAAATTGTGTAATCTATCATACAATATATAACAAATATTTCTGCTTGATAATAATAACAGCTAAATTGAAAATCTCATTCAATCAGACGTACATATCTTAAACTTCTCTCATTGAAACGTCGAGAAATCGGTTCTTTCCAAAAACAACCCTCATACAAAATCTACAATAAAAGCACAGTGTTAACTTATTATTAAGTGTGGAAAAAAAAGTTAGACTGGCTAGTTGGAATCGTGTCCGTTTTGTGTTGTTAATAATAAGGCGTGATGGGACGGTGGTTTCGCGTTTCGAAAAAGCAAAGAGGATCGAAACCGCAGCGGAATGTGTCGTATGTGAATGCGCGGCGTATAAAAGAGCGGTTCCGTGGTGCTGCGGCGAGGAGGGTCAACGAGTCAACCGGCACATGTTTGTTTTAGGTTTCTTTCTCGATAATTATATGTGAGCGATCACGAGTTCGGCCGCCCAACGGACTCAACACATCCGTATGCTAAGTGCAGGCAGCCTTTAGATTCCATGAATAAGCACCGAAGGAGAGTAGATAGAGAAGGATGGTAGAGCTCGTTGGGAATCTTAACGAGGGATTGACAGTATGATATCATGGACGCAAGGAGAATATAAAAGGAAATAAAAAACAACACTCACACACAGACACATATATGTGTGCTCTATGCCTGAAGCCTGCGACATTACCTTATAATCATCGTTTGATTTATGGCCGTATTGTTTGGATTTCGGCGGATCTATAATTTCCTACTAATAAAGCCCCATTTTATCTACCTAGCTACATCGATATTTACTCAATCTTAAAGATAATTACAATCTACGTCAAAACACCACCGAATTCCTCGCCATTGTTACCAACAACATATAAATCTTTCGATAAATCTTATAATTATGGGAATTCATAAAACACCGATATTTAAAATCAGTCTATACGCTCTCTTAAGCCTAATTAAAAACCTATTGTCGGACACCAATCAGGAATCTCTTCTTCGAAATGATTTATTCATACCCGGAATTTGATTGAACGTCAAAACATTTCGTAATCCACATATTATTGTTTAATAGCTAAACACACCCAGCAAAAAAAAAGACGTGGGAGGCCAGATAAGAGCCATCCATAAACTAACAGAAATTATGTTCGAATAATAGATCGGAACGGTTAAATAAAACCTACTATGGATGCGGAAAACAGCAACGTTTAGATAATAAAATTGATAATCAGACATTAAGACGGATCCAAGCTTTTAAATAAATATTCTGTAATTGAAATATTTAGCAATAAAATTCAATTATTGACGCAACATAATCTTTAAAATTCTTTTAAAAAATTCCTTTAAAGATTATTCACACGGAAATGTCATTCGTGAATAATACATCGTTTTATTTCATGTCACTCTTGACTTTGATGATCTTCAAAGTTATATAATAGTAAGTTGACCAATAAGTTGTTGCGACATTTTTGAGATATTTATTTTATTGCTAATTTTATCTTGAGGATCAGGGCCGCTCCTGGATTTAACGGGCCAGGCGCAAATTGCAAGATAATATATCTTAACTGTTGACGGTTAGTCCAATTATTCCAGCTTTCTCAATGTCGATTAGTTTGTTTAAAATTCAAGAGTTAGTCCAAAAACACTTTGATATTATAAGTTCTATTAGTTTTTCTAATATTTTATGTAACAAAAGGCTAATTTTAAGGTCTTCCCCAACTAGTCAAAATAGACTTTATAAGTCAAAGATTCATTGTCTCGTCAGAAATCTCATTATGAAGATTTCATATATAAAATTGATATTAAAACTAAAAATTTTGTATCAAATTTTGCCGTGGCGTAGCGTAGATAACTGGCGCTCGGGGCAAGACACTTTATTGCCCCCTCCTGCCCGTCCAGAAACACATGTTATAATATAATATTTTTATCACTCATGCGTTAAAGTACTATCCTGGCGCACGTTTTTTAGTGCGACAAATGCCACTTTTGGTTGTATTACCACATAATTTTGGTAACGCACGCAAATATTGAATATCGCAAGTTACATTAAAAAAAAGAATTAAATAAATAACGTAGATTTAATATACGTTATTTAATAAACAGAATCAAGACCTCAATATTAAAAAAAAACAGGCCAAGTGCGAGTTGTGACTCGCGCACCGAGGGTTCCGTACAAACTTGTAAGTAAGGTATCTTTAGGAGGACCTAACTGTATGCAACCCATATGTTTCTTGTGCCTGACAATACCACGCAACACATTAGTGTATTTTCATAAGTTTCTTATAGTAAATTCGCATTTTTCTTGTAATTAAACTACATATTTACGGTTTTCCCTTTACGTGTGCTATAAGACACCGCTTCTTGCCAAATTTCATGATTTTAGGTCAACGGGAAGTACCCTATAGGTTTTGATTCCCTTGTGAAATCGCAAAATATGCGATATAAACGGTCATATCTTTTGATCGCGTTGACTTACAAGTTTGATTTTTTTCACAGCTGAAAGAGACCACAGACCCGAGTATTTGATACAAATTTCAACTTGTTACCTCTACGCGTTCCTGAGAAAAATGGTCTTGACAGACAGATAGACGGACGGACGGACGGACAGACGGACAGACGGACAGACGGGCAGACGAATAGACAGACAGGTAGACAGACGGACAACAAAGTGATCCTATAAGGGTTCCGTTTTCGGTACGGAACCCTAAAAAGTGACGTGAGAGTAGAAATTTTTTTCATTACAAAATAAAAATTGAAGAAAACGTTTTAAAATGAGTGTACACACCACCGGAGACAATTAAAAAAGCAAATTATTCCTTTTTGATTTTTTTGTTTTTGATGTCCCCGGGATCCCAAACTTGTAACATACGTCCCCTAGCATAGGTAATAAAAAATATTGTTTGCAACACTAGTCAATTGCCCTCTCGAGCGAATATGTGCACTCTCTTCGTTCGTGCGCACAATCTCGCTCTCGTTTCAAATTGACAACTTACCGCCCTAGTTGCAAAATATACTAATAAAATTTACTCGTTAAAAGAATATGCTACAAATAATATTAGAATAAAATTTAAAATATATTTCCCACAAATCGATAAAAAAAATTAATTTCACAATTGGATTCTTGCTTGTTTTGGAGACCATTTGGCGCACCTCTGCGAGTGGTGCCCGGGACTTGATAGGGCCCTTGCCCCCTGTCTACGTAACTGCAAATTCTTGTAAATTTTTTACAGAATTGCTGTTACACATAAAATACACAAATAATTACAACTTTTTGTAGAAAACACAAATTCGAAATTTCTAAAATTGGAAAATATTTATAAAAAAAATATCATTTGCTGTTACTCAAAAAATACACAAATAATTACAACTTTTTGTAGAAAATCCAAATTCGAAATTTCTAAAATTATTTATAAAAAATATTTATCTACTTTTTTAAAACTTTGCCAAAATCAAATTTATAATGAAAGAAAGACATTTTGCAAATTTCATAAAATTCTGTTGATTTGCAAAATATCGACAATTTTTTCACAAAATCAAAAATTTTTTGTAAGAAATGAAAATTTGATTTTTTTACATCATTGAGACTTTGTAAAACTTTAGATAAAACTAAGAAAGGTTTTTTAACACTTAACCGTCCAGCAACTCATAAGTTCGTTGGTATTAGTGCTAACCCATCTGCAACACATAAGAAAGTGTTCACTAAAATAGTCGATAGGTTAATTGTTAAATTTTATACAAGAATAAATGAAAATAATAAGAACAATTTGATCAAGCCTAACAGACTAACTTAGAAAAACGTAGAAGGCAGTCCCCTGCTGGGGACTAATACTAAAACTAACTTCTACTTACATAAGATAATTGCTTACATCGTAGACTTCACAACTAAATCTCAAAGATTGTCTTTGCTAACTATTCAGTGCAAGAATAAGAAGTATACTTTTATCAACTACCATGCTCCCATCAACGAATCCAACAAGCAAAACCCCCAGAAAGGGGATGATTCTTGGAATCTTCTGAAAACTGAAATCGCCAAGATACCAGCAAATCACATAAAAATTCTTCTAGAATACAGAACCATAAGACTACCCAGCACATAAGAGGACTAACAAAAAACAGGGAAAGACTCCTTGGACTCCTTGGAAATCATTCCAGTTGAGACTAATGGCAACTTACTAACACGAAAGGAGCCTCCCCGAAGAATGTGACTACTATAGCACACTTGGGCGTCCTATGGGCAATAGCTCAAGCGGCAAATCCTTTCAATCCAGAAACATCTACGCATAATAATAATGATAATAATAATCCGGAAACTTCCGAGAAAAGCAAAAACCTGGAAATCTAAGGAGAATTCCAACTAGACCACATAGCGATAACCAGAACAAGCACCAGAGAGGTGACGAACGCCAAAGTAATCAAAAATTCTGGATTCGATTTGGACCACTACCTCTCCAAAGTTAAAATCCGCTTTCTCCCATCCAACCAAAAGAACCGCCCACCCAGAATGACCGGATACAACATTAACCGAATAAACATCACAAAAGATATCACTTTAGAGACGAAATCCACACCGTCAATACGAAGAGCTGGTAAGAGATAAGAAGAGCTCAGCACGAGGATTAATGGTGCCGCGACGAAGACACTAGGGCTGGCAAAAAGAAACGAGCAATCTGGTGGAACGAAGCAAGCGAGGAAACACTCGAAGAAAGATCTGAGAAATGGAGAATATAGAAATGTTGGAAGATGGTACATTGGAGCAATTCAGGTGTCAAAGGAAGGAAACATCCATTGTATTTCGACGGTCAAAACGATAATATGAGAAGGCACAGTTATAAGACCTCGAAACTAATTTCACCAAAAACAACTCCAGAGATTTTTATCAGACAAAGAAAACAACCAAGAAAACAGCGATGGGCAGTTTATGAGGTTATCAAAATACCTTGCAAGTAAGGTATTTTGAGAACCTCATAAACTGCCCACCACCGACCTCCAAACAAGAACCTCTGCATCCACTGGGGGACCAAGGAGGGGACTGGACCACCAGCGAGAGAAAAAATCAAGAATGCCTTACGAAGTTAAAACAACAAGGCTAGTTGCGAAGACTCGATAACCAGAAATCCTGGACAATTTACGCCAAATATTCCAGACAATATAGGAGACAGGGAAGATACCAGAACATTGGAAAACAGCGCTTATTCAGCCAATCCATAAGAAAGGGAACAAAAAGGACGTCAATAACTATAGGCGTCTCCTTACTTCACGTCGCCTATAAAATCCTCTCAAAGATACTCCTGGATAGAATAGAGGCGACCCTTGATAAACAACCTGGGGAGTACCAAGGCGGGTTCCAAAAGGGTCACTCCTGCGTAGAGCAGATCTTCAACTTGAAATCAATGATCCCCCATAGAATGCTGAGCTCCAAAAAATTGTAGTATCTTTCATAGATTTCAAAAAGGCTTTTGACTCGGTGCACAGAGAAACCAGGGACAGTATCATTCGAGAATTTGGGATGAAACCCAAGTTCGCAAACATAATCAAAGATACATCAACAGGCACAAAATCCAAAGTGGAGTTCGTGGGAGAACTGTCCCGGTTGTTTGAAGTCAAAACGGGTGTAAGTCAAGGCGACGAACTTTCAACAATACTACTCAAATCGATCCTGGAAAAGATCGAAAGAATGTGAAATCAGAAGCAATTAAAGTCAACTGTTTGCCCTTTGCAAACGATTCTGCAATACTCTCGGAAAGCCCAAGGGAAACGATCATCTCGATAGAAAAAGCAAAATTCATGATAAATGACGCACAAGGACCAAACCTCCTTGGAACGGAGATAGGGCGCATTCAGAGAGTAAAGAAATTTAAATATCTCGGTGAAGCGCTACAGGACAATGGTCTAGAGAAAGCTACAGTAGGCGATATTATCTAAAAAATGAAGAGAGTGTATGGGCTTACAAACACATCTATAACAAGAAATGCATTTCCTGGAACGTCAAAATAAAGCACTACGACACTGTAGTCAAAACAGAATGCCTGTACGCCTGTGAATACCTTTCAATGAACTACAGGCTAGTGATGTTGGAAGTCCTGCAAAGAAGAAAATCATAGGCCCAATCCAGACGGAAACCGGGTGGAAATTTCGGAACAACGCCGAAGTCTACCAGAATGTAGAAAAAATCTCTGCGACCATGAGGAAACGTAGGCTAACATTTTTTGGGAACATGTACAGATTAGACAAATCCAGATTAAAAAATAAGTTATTTGACAAATTATTTTGACAAGTTATTTTTCTGGAACAAAAAAGCAACTACATCATGTATTAAAGAAACTCGGACCTTGAAAGATCATCACAGAGGCCCAAATGTTGGAAACGGATACGTTTCGAAACAGGATACATAATTTGGAAGGGTTTCATGACGAGATACGAGCTACAAAGACCGGAAGATCTTGGACGGCCGAACCACAGCAGCAGCACGGTGATCGTTTGAAGAAGTATGGAGGCAGAGGAAATTATAAATAAAAAAGTGAAATTGTGACCCTAAGTGGTCAATTCGGAAGTAAAAAATAGATCAAGGTGTAGCTTATAGACAAGATGAAATGGATTACAATAATTATATTTACACGAATTAAAATTTGAAAAATCAGTCACATATAAAATTAATTTGCTAAATATTATTAATTAGCTAAAGCATAATAAAACGTTTCTACTAACACTTATTAATCAAAATTTTATATACAATAAATGATGATGATAAATGCCAAGTGCCAATATATAATTGCTAAGTGCCAATAAAAATGTCAAATGTGCCATATGTGACACATGGGGCATAGCTGTGCCATGGTTAACAGCCGTCCCTGAGTTTAGACACTCCAGGGGTTGTAAAACTTTTATGAGAAAAAGCCAAAAATGTGAGAACAAATTGATTGTTCTAGTAACGTGGCGTGAAAAGAGTTGATGTTGAGGGACACAAATTACACCGCAGTTAATTTTCAAGGTCATGAATTTTTCTGAGAAATCTTGCACATTTGTTAAGATGTGCCTTAAAAACTTTCTTTTTGAAAACATTCAAAACATAACAATTTAAAATCGTTCAAAATCGTCAAAAACATTCAAGTTCCAGCAAAATTTTCAAATGTGGCATTTGTGACACGTGCGACATGGCTCCACCATGCCTGGCATAGTCCAATTATATTTATTTGGATTTCTAGCTCTTGCAAATATAATGTACATCATAAAAAAATAAACAGGTTTTATGTTTTCAGTTAGGAGTTCCAAATGAATTTAAAATGGGTATAATAGTATATTTTGCAACTAGGGCCTTAAGTTGTCTATTGGTTACGAGAGCGAAATTGTCACGAGAGCGAACACATCCGCTCGAGAGGGCAATTGACTATACCGTCCGTGTTGCAAATATATATTTTTTTATTATGCGAGGGGACGTATCTTACAAGTTTGGGGTCCAGGGGCCATAAAAAAAAATAGAACCAACAATGAAGAATTTGCTTTTTCAACTGTCCTCTCATCAGTCTCCGGTATCACCATAGAATTTCCACTCATTTTAAAACGTTACTTTCAAGTCACTTTTTTAATATAGAGGTCTTGATTGTGTTTATTTTTTTTAATGTAACTTAACGTTAATGTAACTTAACTACTATATATTTGCGTGGGTTATCCAAGTTAACGTGGTAATACAACCAAAAATGGCATTTGTCGCACAAAAAAACGTGCGCCAAAATAGTACTTTTAACGCATGAGTAATAAAAAAGAAATAAAACTGCATTGAAATTGATATATGTCGATGTGAAACAAAAGCGCGCATTTAGTATAATAAGATTTAAAGCAGTTGTGGTGAAGTAAAGATGGGTCGTTGTAGTTAAAATAGTGTCGCAACAAGCAACTATCATTGTTTCGTGTAACAAAGGAGTTTGTCTGTGATATTTTAAAATGGCACAGTGCACACAATCAAATAATATAAGTGCGCGACGTGTATGAGACCGAGTGATATATAGTGTGCCAGGACGCGAAACGGTAGACCGATTAAACTCGAATAAATGTTGCGGTGATGTAACACTACGTCAGGGTAAAACATCGCGGCGCACCGTGAAAGTGAATAAATTCTAGAACAGAAATCACCTGTGATGACAATACAGCCGACATGCGGAAGCCAAAGTAGGATGAATATAAGACACGCTGGCACAGATTATAAAAGAGCTATAAAATGTTATAAGATAAACTTAGTTATAAAATAAAACTCGAAATGAATTTTAATTATATGATTGTTTATTATACGGATTCTATGAATTGTATTGTACAGTCAAATATCATCGATATATGAAATAAATCTGTGGCGACATTTTTATTTCCATCCAAATACAATACTATCGGTACGGTAAGGGCATAATATTGCCCGGGTTTGCAATTATAATACCCGTACTGACCAACAAGTAGCTCCCTCATATTGTTTCTATTGTTCTCAGCAGCGACGCGCATTAAGATTAGAATGCGAATGTGAATTTGGATTCCGCGTACCTTACTCTCATTCTCCGCCCCGCCGCTATCATTCGCATATATCTTGAACGTTTTGCCTCAAATTGCGCATTATCTTCATGTTAATGTACCCGATATATAGAGTAAACAGCGAACGGGTATGTTACTCCGCAAATGGCAACATGAAAATTGTTGCCCCCGCACTATTTTAACAAACAGGATATTAGTGGAATTATAGTTTTAAAATCAAAAACTATTAATATTGTTTATGACCATCTAGGGGCAATTAGTAATGCTAATATATATGTTCGCAGTTGCATATTACCGTTAAATATACGGAGCACTGTACATGGTATGTTCAGCTAAGGCAAACATGAATCAAACATCTTCCTTCTAGCGGTATAAATATGTAAAAGCTAAATGTTAACTTACATGAAACGAATCTATTGAATTGCAAATATTTTGAAAAATGCTATTTTTAAAATCTAATTAATATCTACCTTAAGGCATCGCAATAATTAATGCAGTTTTGCTTGTCTGTCACTGCTGAAATGAAATACAATGTAATGAAGCAACAGAGTATCAACGTGTAAAAATAAGCACCATTGCATATGTATAATTTGCTATACGCAAAATAAGGCCGCTTTTAAAAGGATAATTAGATCGAATCGCGCAAGGACGAGGAAGTTTTCCTCGCGCTCTCGCTAATTATAATCATTAAAACCGTTGCCACGTTGACAGCGAAATGATAAATGCAAGGAGGAACGGAACAACAAAAAGGACAAAACTAGTAGTAAGTGAAACATTGTAAATTTGTACTGTAATTAGTTACATACTTTTATGACTGAAAATGGGAATTATAATTAACTTTCACTGTAATTAGATTTCACTGTAACTACAAATAAAAACGTAGCCGTCTTAGTTAAATTACAATACAAGTAGTGTAATGATGTGTTATGAGAAATTAATTACATAAATTATTCGTTTCAGTTTGTAACTCTAGTTGCTTGAAAAATTACTTTTGTGAAGACAATATAATAGAGAGAGATTATAAATAATAAATTGTGATATTTTTATAGAATAAACTTTGATAATATTGATAGAATTGGTAAAACCAACTTACGTAATAGATAATCAGAGTTTCGGAAGATTATCAGATGATCAGATTATAGGGCTCCGGAAAGGCTGAATATATTTATATATTCAGGCTGTGTTCCGCTTGTTTTAAGTTTGTTTAATAATATTAATTAATAGCCACAGCTGTCTGCCCAGTCAAAAATGTCCTTTTCTCTTGGGCTTGGTTTCATCTTATATAGATGTCTCTACGTGCGACATTATAATCGCCTTCCATTCTCCCCTCCATTTGTTTTTTTCCCAACATGATTTCGGTTATGTAAACTTGTACTGCATCCCAGTTAGGCTCACTTTCTAACATAACTTCCATGATGTTCTGTTCTTCAAGTTTTGTACCGCCTAGTGCCTCCGCGAGTCGAGTTCTTTCGTTCTCTGATTCTGTATACATGAAGATTGTATGTTGTGCGTCGTCTGGGATATGACCGCAATAAAAACACTCGGCAGTGTCTCTTTTTTTAAACCGTTCGAGGTATGCGTTGAAGCACTCATGACCAGTGAGCGCATGTGTAAGATGGTAACACATATGTCCGTGTGACCTTTCATACCATGCTGTTACGTTAGAGATAAGTCTGTGTGTCCACCTTCCACTAGTGTCGTTATCCCATTTTGTCTGCCATCGGTCCATGAGTCTCTTACGTGCTGCTCTTTCATGTTTTACTTCCTTTATCGCCCTGTTTTGTTGCAGGTCTTCGTAGTCTTCTTGTTTCTCGCGAATCAGTAAGTCTATTGGGGCGTGCTTGCAAGTACCAGCGCCGCGGCCTCCGAAACCGTTCTGTAGGCAGAAATTACTCTTAGAGCACTTCTTCTCTGTACTCCTGTTTGTTGTTTTCTTGCTCCAACCTTTTTCGTTAAGCCCGCCCATATTTCCGCCGCGTAGAGAATTTTTGAGTGTACCACATTGTTGAGACGTTACCGTTTCAATTCCCTCGGCCCTCCAATGTTCGGCATCAACTCTGGTAAGGTTTTTTTGTGTGCTGTCACTGTAGACGCAGTCTTTTTCTATGTTTTGACTATATGGTCCGTGTATCTCAGACCGCTATCGACTTGGACGCCAAGGTACCTCAATGATTTTGATAAAGGAATATTTTGCCTTTCCAGAACGAGTTTCGGTGGGGTGAATAGTCTCTTATCCGTGATAAGTATGGCTCCTGTTTTATGAACTGCCATTGTTAGACCCTGCTCTTTTAACCAATTATTTGCCCGCCGAAGGGTTTCGTTAGTTGCTAGTTCTAGTGTACTTATATCCTTTGCAGTCACCACCACTGCGGCGTCATCTGCGAACCCAACTATTTGCACTGTTCTAGGCACGTCTAGGTTTAGCAAGCCATCGTACATAATATTCCACAAGAATGGTGCCAAGACCGATCATTGTGGGACACCCGCCGTTACCTCATACTCAACTTCACATTCGTCCATGTGGTATATCAACCGTCGGTCGTTCAAGTAGCTGCTTATCATCTTCTTCAAGTATTCTGGTGTCTGTCTTGATGCTAATGCCTTCAAGATTACATCCCACCTGGCTGAATTAAAGGTGTTTTTAAGGTCAAGGGTCACTAATGCACAATAACCTATCGATTACCGTGTTCCATTTTTGACCTTTTCTGCTGCTTTAATTACTTCAGCAATAGCGTCCACGGTTGATCGACCTTTTCGAAAACCATACTTCCATTGGGATAGTCGTCCGTTGTTTTCGATGTATGTCTCAAGTCTCCTAAGTAATACTCTTCGTAATACTTTCAAAAAGGTTCCCTATGTTGTCCAGGAGGCATATCGGGCGGTATGTCTAGTCTTGTCTGTCTAGTCTTGTCTGGTTAGTCTTGTCTGTCTAGTCTTGTCTGTCTAGTCTTGTCTGTCTAATCTTGTCTATCTAGCCTTGTCTGACTAGACTTGTCTGTCTAGTCTTGTCTGTCGATCAAAGAACCGGCTAACTGACACACCAGCACGGATGATCGCTAACCTTACAACACATATAACCTTACATAACATATGCAAGGAATGTCTACCTGCGAAGAAGAATTCTGCAAAAATAAGTGTACTGTTGGACCGATGAGATCAACATTGCCAGAAAGGTCTGTGGGGCAGACCAGGCGTATCTACCAGATGTGTAAAAAGAAGGACGCAGAGACGACGGCAAGGGAAGAAGCGCTCAGATATCAGCTAAAGTACGTAGAGTCCAGTAAAATGCAACGGAGATTGATAAATAGCGAGAAGAGAAGATGCTGGGCAAACCTATGCGCAAAAATCGATGAGAACCCCTTACGAAATTGCAACTAGAGAGCTAAAGCTCCGGAGCTCAAACATGTATCCGCACCCTCACTTGATAGAGGAAATTGTCCGCGCCCTATCTTCTCAATACGGATCTGGGAGAAACCGATGTGCATTGAAATCTTTGAATTTACAACCGAAGAACTGGTAGTGGCAAGTGATCGACTTAACAAAGGCAGAGCACCTGAGTCGGTGATGATTCCTTCCGAAATCCTTAAAACTGCTTGCAATGTTGTACCCCAATACATCCTAAGCATCATGATTAGGACCCTACAAGAAAGTGTTCTCCCGCAGATCTGGAAAAAGGCTAGGCTGATACTATTAAAGAAAAGTGACAAGCCGCCCAACGAAGCAACATCGTTCGGGCCCCTATGGCTAACGGACACTGCCGGTAAACTATTGGAGCAGCTGCTGCTGCAAACAATTAAAAAAGAACTGAAGACCGGCAAAGATCTCGCTAACAACCAGTACGGTTTTAGGGAAGGGCGATCTATAATTGACGTTCTCAACCAAGTTGTAGTCATCGCAAAAAAGGGTACCAGGAGAACCATAAGAATATGCGCATTAATTACGCTGGATGTGCGCAACGAGTTTAATTCGGCATGCTGCAAGACATTTCAGAGGAAGTAATGCACGCAGCTTTCCGCCATACCTGATAGCAATGATAGAAAGTTACCTATCTGAAAGGGCAATAAACACAAAAAAGGACAAAAAACAGCTACCGCAATACGAAGAAGATTCATAGCGGTGTTCCACAGGGATCAGTCATGGGCCCAACGTTGTGGAACATATTGTACGATGGGGTTCTCAGACTCAAGATGCCAGAAGGAATAGAGACTGTTGGCTTCGCAGACGATCTTGCTCTGGTGGTATGCGGCAGAACCGAGGATGAGCCAAAGCGGAGGGCAAATAAAGCATTACTACTAATAAACAAATGGATGGAAGGTAAACAGTTCAAGCTGGCACCTGAAAAAACGGAGACAGTCTTAACTAGCATGAGAAGAAGTATCTTTCAAACTTAGAGAAGCTACTATCACAACAAAGAGTATATATAAGTATATAGAGTATATATAGTATATATAAAGTATTTAGGCGTAATAATAGATAAAAACCTGTCATTCAGGGACTATGTCAAAAAATCTCAGGAGAGGAGAGGCTCATGCCTAATGTAGGAGGAACCAGGACTAGTAAGAGAAAACTGCTGTGCTCGGTGGCCCACTCCGCAATGCTTTATGGGCCAGGGCTATGAGCGTGAAAGCCACCAAACACAAGCTGGCAGCGGTCCAGAGAATGCTAGCAATTGGAACTAGTAACGCTTGCAGAACTATATCAAGGTAGGCATCCTTGGTAACAGCAGGCATTCCTCCAATCGAGTTACTAGTGCAGAGGAGGCTTAGCATCTACTCAGCTAAACAAATCAAACCAATTGCTAATAAAAAAAGAAGCCAAGAGGACGGCACGGACTGAACTGCTACGGGAATGACAGAAGAAGTGGGTAGCAAGCGATAAGGGACAATGGACAAGGCTGTTAATAAAGGATGTCGAAAAATGGGTAACACGGAAACACGGAGAACTAAACTACCATCTAACACAAGCACTCAGTGAACTCGGATGCTCTCAAGATTACCTACACAAGATAGGCAGAGCAGTTGATAGCTGCTGCGAATACTGCGGGGAAGAGGACAGCGTGAGGCACACCATCTACAAGTATCTATGTAGCAGGTCCATCTATGTAGTAGATGGGACACAGAGAGGAACACCCTACCGAAGGACCTACAACCCAGAACCACTATACCCTTCATGCTAGAATCCGAAAACAGCTGGAACAGAGTCCAAAAAACAATATCTGAAATAATCAGTTATAAGGAGCAGGATGAGAGGAAAAGGCAAATTGCTGAAAGACTACGGCTAAACCAGAACCCCTAATCAGCCTGACTGGATGTGGGAAGCAAAGCACATCATAGACAACATTGTAAAAGAACCGTCATCTTGAAGTTTTGTGCAGAGCAGTGCGCCAAAATGTGTGGGTTTCAGGAGGACCACTTACCAAATTAACCCAGGGGTGCTTGCTACGCCCCCCCACTAGAACAAAAAAGAAAAAAGTCTTGTCTATCCAGCTTTGTCGGTCTAGTCTTGTCTATCTAGTCTTGTCTGTCTAATCTTGCCTGTCTAGTTTTGTTTGTCTAGTCTTGTCTGTATAGTGTTGTCTTATCCAAGTTTGTGTAGTCTTCTGCCCCATAACTAGTATTTTAAGTTTTAATTGATCTAATTATGTCGCTTGATCTTATGACCTTCCTTGCATGATCTTGTCGGATCTCATCTAGTTTGTTAAGTCTTGTCTAATCTTCTCTGGTATTGTATATTGCTGTCTGGTCCTATATGGTCCTATCTGGTCTTGTCTAGCCTTGTCTAGTATTACCCGGCTTTGTCTGGTTTTGTCTGATCCTGTTTGCCTTAGGGTCTTGTTTGGTCTTGCAATCTGCGTTTGTCTATTCTTGCCTAGTAGACTAGTTATATCTACCTCATATCTGGGATATTTTGTGGCTGAAATTGAACGATATTTACTAGTACAGAGTGTCATGTGGCAAATTTCTGATTTTTAAGTCAAATAACTCAAAATGAGATTGCGCAGTAATTTCCGGTGAGCGCGCATGTCGAAGACCATCTTTTGGACAATCAGTTGGTATGGGTCGCTTCAAGAGTGAGGACCGTGCTCTCCTCATAAAAACGTATTACAAAAATAGCAATTCTCCTATTGTCGCCTGAAGATTTTTTTCGGCGCATCTTGTTTTACGAAATATTAATCGTGCTCCTTCAGAGAAATTGATCAAGAGTTGGGTAAAAACATTTGAAAACACGGTCAACACAACGCCAAGAAAAGGAAGGAGCCTTCAAAGACCACCAGAACGACAGTACGACTCACCGCTATTAAACGTCCACGTCGTCCGGTGCGTAAACACACGTGCGCTACATTTATCCAAAACAGCTGTTGAAAGAGGATAAAACAAAATACAAAAACAAAATTTTGAAAGATGATCTCAAGTTGCATCCGTACAAAATTCAGGTCGTACAAGACCTGAAAGCGGAGGATTACCCGGTTAGAATTCAAGCGCCACGTGCTCTCTTGGACCAATTTCAAAATTTTGATTTTTTTCTGATGAAGGACATTTCAATCTACACCGTCATGTAAACCAGCAAAACTATCGTTACTGATGCGATGATAACCGGCATCAAAAAAACACGAAATACCACTACATTCTCCGAGTATCACGGCTTGGGACCGCCCAAGCCGTGACATTGGAGTGAATGTAATAATTGGCCTATACTTTTTTGAGGACGGGTGGGGAAGGGCAGTGAGCGTGAACTCGGAACCTTACCTGGATATGATCAAAAAATTCTTCCTGCGTTCTCTTCGCCGTCGAGTCATGTTTAACGGAGAACGAGACATCTGGTTTATGCAAGATGGAGCCATTTGTCATACCGCAAATGTAGTTATGGCCTTCGCAAAGTTTTCCCAAATCGCATCTTTTCAAAAAGGGGAACCCTAACTTGGCCGCCCCGAAATCTGGATGTGACACCTTTGGATTTTTTTTTGGGGTACCTTAAATCTAAAGTGTACGAGAATGGGCCCCGCAATTTGAACGAGGTAAAACAAAAAAACACCCGAGAAATTCGCACCATAACACCGGCCAAATTGGTTTGCGTGATGCAAAATTTTGGGGTTCGTTTAGAAGAGGTTGTCCGCTGTGCATGGCGTCATTTGTATGGTGTTATTTTTGACAAACCTAGTGCTCGGTGAGGGCATATACATTGACGGTATCAGGGTGGAAGAAACTACATCCTTTAAATACCTCGGACACGAGATTTCCATTGGAAGAGATAATCAGACCCTAGAAAGTCTTCGAAGAATAGGGCTCGCATGGGTTGCATATGGGAATCTCAAATATGTGTTCAAGGCAGACTTGCCTAACTGCCTAAAGAGAAAGGTTTTCAACCAATGTATCCTTCCAGTCCTTACCTACGGAGCCGAAACCCTAACACTGACTAAACGGACAAGAAAATACGAGTTACGCAACTAGCGATGGAACGATCAATGCTGGGAATCTCTCAGAGATCACATACCAAATACTGAAATCAACAGACGATCCGGAGTTGCAGACGCCGTAGAGAGAATAACTGTACTAAAATGGAACTGGGCGGGACACATTGCGAGATCTGCTGATGACATATGGACAAGACGAATCCTTAAATGGAGGCCTAGATCGGAAGCCTTCAGAAATAGAGGGCGTCCCCCACAAGATGGACCGACGACTTAAAACGCATCAGTACCAACTGGATGCAGACGGCACAAGACCGAGGACAGTGGAAACTATTAAGGGAGGCTTACGTCCAGCAGTGGACTTTAATAAGCTGATTGATGATGATGATGATTTTGCGCAATAATTTCCCAAAGAATCCCAAAGAATTTTTCCAAGAATCCAGAAAATGGAGGTTGGTTTTCAATACACAAAAAATGTTTATAACAAGCAATGCTTGACATGGAATAGTAAAATTCGCCATTACTTATCAGCGATTAAACCGGAAGCTCCTTATGCTTCAGAAACGCTCAATGTACAACTTAAAATATTATAGGAAGAATTAGAGAAAAAACCCAACTCTGAAATATGTAGGAAAATTTCTAAACTTACCTATACGATGAGAAAGAGACGAATTCAATTTTTGGGCTATTTAGAAAGAATGAATCATACGAGATTTACCGAATCCACAAATTTTTGCAGAACAAACGTGCAAGACCAAAGTGGTACAAACAAGTGGAGAGGGACCTGGCGAGATGGGATCGCCAGATTTGATGAATAGAAATGTCATCAGGATTATTGTTCACACAAGAAGATTTGAGGAAGATTAGAAGAAACCAACACGGCGCGCATGGTCGGAGGAACAGAAACTACAACAATCCATGTATATGAAGAGCTATTGGGCCAGGAGGAAGGCTCAACAACTCAATACGTCGATTCCGCGTAGTCCTAAGAAACCCATCCGCAAGAAGAAGAAGAAGAATTTGTAATTTTCATAAATAAAAAAGTTATTTCAGTTATTTCCTACAGAACACTCTGTTATTAGTAGTTTAGTGAAATAACGAAAACACATAGATTTCCATGAGAATTTTAACGAGACCATTTTGCTTTTAAGGGGGTACTCGTTCAATTTTTTTTGGAATTATTTTTTTTTTTTGATATTTGCGTTCTTTCATGTATTGAGAATACCCCTGTAAAATATTTTCTTGAAAATGCCGATATAACGCTGGGTAAAGCGCTTTCAAGAGCGCGGCGCCAGCTGCACGGAGCCTGGGGAAGAAGAGTAGAGCCGGCCGCTCCAAATTTGGAGTGGCTATTTTCACAAGATCTCAACAGATTCGAATCCTCAACATCGTCCTGGCCTCATCCAGGACCAGGTCTCATTACACAGACCTGGTCCTGGATGAGGCCCAGCAAAACGAGACTACTCAGATGCACAAACTTCGATACAATTATTCAAAAGTACGTAAAGAAAATTTATGATTTAACAGAAGAACAGCTCTTGAAAAGATGTCTCGGCAAGAACATTCAAAACAACAATGAGAGCTTCAATGCCAACATTTGGCAGTTTGTCCCGAAACATCTGTTCAACGGGACACAAATTGTCGATATTTCTGCAAGGTTGGCAACTTCCATTTTCAACGAGGGCTTCACGACAGTGCCACAAGTCATGAAAGGGCTCGGAATTGACGTCGGTCAACATGCCGTGGATTATGTAACGAGGCGAGATACGGAGCGCAGATCAAATGCTGATCGCCGCGCTACGGACGAAGCGAAAAGGCCTCAATTAACCCAGAGAGAAGAGCAATCTGAGCTCGAGACGAGCTACGAAGTCGTGGAAGGATTGCTATATGGTCCTGGAATTGATTCATAGAGGTGGACGAGAAAGAATCATTATAATGTTTAATTTTCCGTCGAAAATGCCTCTCCGCTGATTGTGACCGATTTTCACCGATTATCGTTTTCCGTTGCTTGACCGTGAATAATTTCAGAAGTATTCAATATATTTTCAAAAATCTTTTTTCCTCTTATTCCCAATACCTCAAAGTACGGAGGATTCGTACTTTCAGGCATTTGAGGTATATACCATACTTTTAAAATTGGTCCGATTTCACTAGGAGAGAGCTACAACTGAACTTTCAATCGCGTTTTCCTCGGATTCCTTTTTTTTTAAATATGGTGCGCATGATTACGGATAGAGTTCTTGGCCGATTTGAAAAAACCTTGGCGAGTTTTGTTCACAGTATGAACAGTTTCCCATTGACGGATGGAAATTTTTATACAAAATTTTTTCGTGATTCAAATTCTTTTTTCTTGATTCAAAATTTTTTCGAGAGGTCACTCGAAATTTTCGAGCGTTTCGTGGCTTTTTTTTCGTAGATGCGCCATTTCTCTAAAATCAATTTTTTTTTAATTTCTATCCCTCAATGGGGAATTTGACTGTTCTACTTTAATAATAAGTTTAATTTTTTGTTCTACGAGGTTGAAGTGCGCGCGTTGGAAAAAAATGGACAAAAGGTCGAAGGATATATAAATGAAATTTAAAAAAATCAATTCTCTGTCTGCCTTCCTCTTCTTTTGGCACCCGTTCAAAAATTTATATTGTTTTCAGAAAATTTGAGCGAGGACCTCCTTAACGATTCATCACCGACCCACCGTTTGGGAAATGCTGATTAATGAATAGAATAGTGACCCAGCGTTTGGGAAATGCTGATATAGTGAATAGAATAGTCTTGTCTCTTCGGGTTTGGTCTAGTCTGCTCTTGTCTGGTCAAGCCTAGTCTTGTTCGGTCTAGCCAGCCTGGGTTTGTCTGATCTGTTTGGCTTTGTCTAGTTTTGTTTGGTCTTATCTTCTGCGTTTGTCTTTTCTCATCTAATAGACTGGTCTTGGCTGTTGTGGTGCTTTGTGGCTAAAACGAACGATATTTACTACTTCAGAATTTTGTAGCCATTTTGCTTTAACGAGTCACGGACCCGCCATTTGGGAAACGCCGATATAGTTAATAGAATTAAATATTTCTTGAGCAAATAATGTGCAGTGCAGCTTTCGCGGAGTAAATAAAGAAACGAAAAAAAATTAAACGTATGGTTCCATTGACAGACATGAATAAAGGTTCTGTTGAGTAATTAAAGATAAATATTAACCACTAGAGTGAATTCCAAGTGAAATTATATAAATACATAAATGATCGCTGAGTAAAGTTTAGTGAAACGGCAGGACAAGATTATATTGTTTAAGTTGTCGAGAAAAACGCGTATGTGTATAGTGTATAAAGCCTCCATTGTTATCTCCTTATTTAACCGGGATATAACTGGCCGTTTTTTTTTACGCACGATCTTCAAGAGATTGTTTAATGGCTACCGGTTTTGAGCACGCAGACAGTTTAAAATACCCGCGTGCACATACTCATACATCATTCGTTTACCAAAATATATATTTTAAAGGATTACCTAAATTAGCGAAAAATCGAATCGCATTTACATTCTCACGGGGTGGCAATATTTATACATAATTACGTCTCGCTTTTTTACAACGAAATTGAAGTTTAATTACGATTTAAGTTGCTCGTAAAAACTTTTTGCCGGAGAACGCGGAGTAATTACGCATTGTTGCTGCCCTTTTGCTGTCAATGAAATCACCTTGAAAGACACATTACTACATAACTAGTATTAATCATAAATTTCTATTAATTTTTTTTTCGTTGTCGTTGCGGAAATAACAGTGAATACATTCCATTGTTGATAGATATGTACAGACAAAGGATTAACAAGTTCATGCTTCATAACGCGGTAATAACCATCTCGACTTTAAACAAGTTTTTAAAACTTATTTTGCGTGCAATTACTCTCACAACTATATAAATACATTTTAAGATCCAATATCATAGTATATTTCACAATTTTATTTTGAATTTAGATTTGTATCGTTTAAGAATATTTGTGTTATAGGTATGTTTTCAAGCATTGCAATTTATGTTTTTATATAAAAAATAAATAGCGAGATTTGAAAATAAGACAACTCGCTTCTTAAATGAATGTGTGTTATGAACCATAGGTTATACATTGCATTACAAAGTAGAAAAACCGCATCTTTAATTTCAAAATTACGATAGTTCCATGCATGACCCAAGCCGAATTCCAGCATTACGCATAAATCAATCCGTCGTCATTAATCATCTACACTAGCCGCGGTCTCCAATGGCGCTTCTTTAGATTCTCCGATAACTCGCGTATGTAGGTATATGCATATAAAATGTCTTTGATTCATAAGACTCCGGCACATTTCCGGCATTCGCCCCTTAAACATCACCTAGCCCAGTAGGATTTATGCATCAAGCTTTTAACATCTAATACGCTTAAATAATATTGCAACCGCAGAAAAAAAAAATTGGCATCATAACCGGTCTTGCGGTAGAACGACACATATCAAACCGTTAAAAGGGTTATTGTTTTTTGGGCACCCGTTATGGATTCACAAAACAATGGAACGACCGCCGCCGATACGCTTCAATTGTTAATAATTAATTATAAAATGGAAACAAAAAAACAAAGGACAACGCATGTGGCCAAAGTTTCACGGTAAAGTTGCTTATTGAATAGCTTGATGCTTTTTTATCGAAGCAGCATCAACATTTCTTATACTACATAAACAATACTTATATAATGGATAAAAAATTAAGAGTGTCCTGTTTTTGCTTAATAAAGACAAAAAGAAGTAATGACTTATTATTTGCTATAATTTTAACTGTCTAATATTCAGCGAACCTTCAATTTTCTTTGAAAATGGAGCGGTGGCCGGTTGAACAGAGGATTGCTTGTGATTAGAACGAACTTCATTATTCAATCTCAGAGAAATCTCACAAATTATCAGACAAAATTATCGGTACTCTTAAGGATAACTTGCAGAGAGGTAAAAACTGCTAGAACAGAAGTGTATACTTTGTCAAGGAACAGAATTGAAGAAAATTGCAATCAATCCGTGCGACGTCTATAGCAGCAAGTAAGAATTTCAGATGAGTCAATTTAAAAGAAAGATTTACTATTTCGGCTCTAAAGATGGCAAAAAGCCCAAAAACTTCTTCCAATAGACCAAAACTCTCGTTTAGAATTCTCGATGTTTCATCGAGAACGTTCTCGATGAATTTTGGAAAGAGGAGATAATTTTCTAAACAAGTGTAACGAAGCACATTTTCAATTGCATGGGAAGAGGAACAAACAATATTTACGTTACTGGTCTGCCGAAAACCCCTCTGCCTCCTTCTTTAATGAAAAATCTCAAGTCTCCCTCTTTCTTCGCTCCATCTACATTATTCCCCATGTATAGTTAATTGCCTATTACTACTACCGCACTTTTACTTTCTTTCCTTCCTCTCGTTTTACTTTCGCGTTCCCCTTAGTTTCTTCGGTAATTCTCATTCTTGTTCTCATACTCTCCGTTTCTTTCTTTCCTAACAATTTTCTTTTCTGCTTCATCACCTTTTCTTTCTCGTTCCAATTCTCCATTTCCACCAGCACTTGCTCTTTATTTACGCTATAGCCGTCCTTTACTTTTGCTTCTCCAATGATTTCTTGCAATTTCTAGGAATTTCAGATGGGTCAATTTAAAAGAAGGTTTACCCTTTGGACCCTACAAATGGCAAAAAGCCCAAAATCTTCTTCCTATGGACCGAAACTCACGTTTAGAATTGAGTCTAAAGTTTAGTAAATTGAGTTTTTGATTGATTTTGGGCAGAGGAGATAATTTTGACGAAGTACATTTTCCATTGATGGGGAGAGGAACAAACAAAATTTACGTTACTGGTCCGCCGAAAATGCCCCAGCTCTTCCTTCTCCTTCTTAAATGAAAAACCTCAAGTATCTGTCTTCCTTCGTTCCATCTATTTTATTACCCATCTATCGTTAATTGCCTATACTCCACTTTTACTTTCCTGCCCCTCGTTTTTCTTCGCCATTCCCCCTGGTTTCTTCTGTAATTCTCATTCTTGTTTTGTGAGGTCATTGTTTACAAATATTCGCTCCGTTTCTTTCATTCCTAACAATTTTCCTTTCTGCTTCATCACCTTTTCTTCATCCATTTCCACCAGCACTTTACCTAACCTTCCCCAATGTTTCCTCTTATGAATACCCTATATACCCTCTATACCTTTTCTCAGCTGTTGGTTGTTTCTGCTTTCTGCATTCCATCCCGTTCTGAGGATGTTATTCTTCCTCCTTCTTCTTTCGCCGTATTCCATTTTCTCTTACAGTTGCGCTACTCTCTCGCCCAGTTTAGCTTTCTCCTCCCATTACGTTTCTTTAATTCTATACTCCTCCATCTGTTGTTTATTTCCATTTATCAGTTTTTTGTCCTCTCTTCCTATTTCCCACATTTCCTCTTTCCATTTCTTCGAGCACCTTTATAATCTTCTCCATTTCGCTGTTTTTTTTCTTGTCCATATCTGGCGATCTCACTTCTTTGTAACCCATTGCCTTCTATCTCTTCATGTTCCCCTATATCTTCGTCGCGTTTCCTCTTCTTTTCTTCCAGGAATGTATCCAGGCTAGATTGATTATGTCGGCGGTTTCTGGGCTGGTTTCTTCCTCTGCTAATCATTAGCTTCTCGCATCGCTCCTAGATAGTGTTCCTCGGTAGCTGGCGTTATATTTTCTCTCTGCTGCTTTTCTTTTCTCCTCGTACCCTTCCTCTCTTCCTACCTTTCCTAATGATTCTCCTCATCTTGTTCGCTAATTTTCTTCTATTTCCTTCTCCGTTTTTACTCCACTTACGTCTTTACGTTTGTTACCACGTGTTTACTTCTCGCTCGGTAAATTAGCGATCTGCTGAAAACCCTCAAGTTACATTCGAAGCAGAGTTGCTTTCTCAAAATCTAACTGTATGGTGTCGAATATGCTCAGCTGGAGTAGTTGGACGTATTTTTTTGAAAATGAAATGGGAAACGCAGTAATTGTTAGTGAACATTATGTGCAGATGCTACGAACTTTTTTAACGGATGGCATCGCTCAACTCCGATTACAATAAACGATATTTGGTATCAGTAAGATGGTGCAAGGCCTCACGTCTATGGGAGTATTGCGAGAGTTCTTTCCTGGTCGTCCAATTTCCCAACGTGGGGATAAGTTGTGGCCTCCTCGCTCTCAGTATGTGGAGATGCTACTAACGTTCTTAACGGATGGCATCGCTCAACTCCGATTACAATAAACGATATTTGGTATCAGTAAGATGGTGCAAGGCCTCACGTCTATGGGCGTATTGCGAGAGTTCTTTCCTGGTCGTCCACTTTCCCAGCGTGGGGATAAGTTGTGGCCTCCTCGCTCTCAGTATGTGGAGATGCTACAAACGTTCTTAACGGATGGCACCGCTCAACTCCGATTAAAATAAACAATATTTGGTATCATTAGGATGGTGCAAGGCCACATGTCTATGGGAGTGTTACGAGACTTCTTTCCTGGTCGTCTGATTTCCCAGCGGGGGCATCAGTTGTGGCCTTCTCACTCTCAGTATGTGGAGAAGCGGCAAACGTTCTTAACGGATGGCAACGTTCTACTCCGATTACAATAAACGATATTTAGTTTCAGTAAGATGTTGCAAGGCCTTATGTCTATGGGAGTGTTAGGAGAGTTTTTTCCTGGTCGTCTGCTGTCCCAGCATGAGGATCAGCTGTGGCCTCGTCGTTCTCAGTATGTGCTACAATCGTTCATACGTGGCATCGCTCTACTCCAATTACAATAAACAATATTTGGTATCAGTAAGATGGTGCAAGGGGAAGTGGACGCCCAAGACAGAGACGGATAGACAACATTGAAGAGGACGTCAAACAATTATAAGAAGTTCATAATTGGAAAACATCAGCAAGGCAACGAGACGACTGGAGGCAGAAAATACGGGAGGCCCAGGTCCAAATGGGACTGTAGCGCCATGAAGAAGAAGAAGATGGTGCAAAGCGTTATGTCTATGGGAATGTTACGAGAGTTCTTTCCTGGTCGTCTGCTGTCCCAGCGTGGGGATCAGTTGTGGCCTCCTCGCTCTCAGGATGTGGAGATGCTACAAACGCTCGTAACGGATGGCATCGCTCAACTCCGATTGAAATAAACGATATTTGGTATCATTAGGATGGTACAAGGCCTCAAGTCTATCGGAGTGTTACGCGACTTCTTACCTGGTCGTCTGATTTCCCAGAGTGGGGATCAGTTGTGGTCTCCTCACTCGCAGTATGTGGAGATGCTACAAACGTTCCTAATGGATGGCATCGCTCTACTCCGATTACAATATAGGATATTTGGTATGAGTAAGATGGTGAAAGGCCTTATGACTATGGGAGTGTTACGATAGTTCTTTCCTGATCGTCTGATGTCCCAGCGTGGGGATAAGTCGTGGCGTCCTCGCTCTCAGTATGTGGAGATGCTAAAAACGTTCTTAACGGACTGCATCGCTCAACTCCGATTAAAATAAACGATATTTGGTATCATTAGGATGGTGCAAGGCCACATGTCTATCGGAGTGTTACGAGACTTCATTCCTGGTCGTCTGATTTCCCAGCGTGGGGATCATTTGTGGCCTCCTCGCTCTCAGTATGTGGAGATACTACAAACTTTCTTAACGGATGGCACCGCTCAACTCCAATTAAAATAAACGATATTTGGTATCATTAAGATGGTGCAAGGCCTCATGTCTATGGGAGTGTTACGAGAGTTCTTTCCTGGTCGTCTGATTTCCCAATGTCAGGATAAGTTGTGGCCTCCTCCATCTCAGAATGTGGAGAAGCGACAAATGTTCTTAACGGATGGCATCGCTCTACTCAGATTAAAATAAACGATATTTGGTATCAGCAAGATGATGCAAGGCCTCATGTCTATGGGAGTATTGCGAGAGTTCTTTCCTGGTCGTCTTATTTCCCAGCGTGGGGATCAGTTGTGCCCACGTCGTTCTCCGGATTTGTCGGCTTTGAATTATTTCTTATGGTCTCCATCCGCTGACGTAGTTATTTTTTATTTGAAATATTTCATCCAAGAAAGCCGATTGCAGATGTTCCGGCAGTTTTCTGTTTCGCCCTCATATATTTGAAAGGAACGGAATTGGAAAATTGATTTCGTTTCTTGCGGTTTGGAGAAATTTTCTTTTAAAATGTTTAGGAATTTTCCTTGTAAAAATGTTTGGGAATTTTCCTTGTAAAAATTTTGTGGAAAATTTGGAGCTTTTCCTCGATTTTCTGTTAAACTTGGATTTTGGACAAGACCATGGGGAACTGAAAAAGTTTGAAGATTTTCCTTAATTTTCGGAAAAATCTTTACTACCGGTTTGGGTTACACCATGAGGAACATAAGATGTCATTATAAAATTAAGTTTTAACGTCAGTATAAGTTTTCCCTTAATTTCGGACCAGTGTAGTTTCTACAAGATTTTCAGATGAACCAAACCTTGGAAAACTTCAAAAGTTGATGGAGAGAGTTTTCCCTTGTTTTTCGGAAAAAACGATACTTGGATTTTGGACCAGACGATGGGGAAGTAGCTCTTCCTGTGGCGGGTGGATTGAGTAGCCCGTTGACCAAAGCAGCCGGTCCCAAGCCCGGATAAAAGAGGAGGGTTGGGCGAAGGGCCAACTACTCCTTTCCGCAAAAACACACAAATTCAGAAACATGGAAAACAGCCTCGGAACGGACTGACACACGCAAGACGACTCACGCAAGGAAATACAGGTTTTGTAATTGGAACATGGAATGTACGAACACTAAACAAACCAGGAGCTCAACGGGCACTGCTAAAGTTAGTACAAACATACAAAAGATTTGTAACAGCAATACAAGAGACGAGGTGGATTGGCAAAGGACTGAAGGACACCAATAGCCACACGATACTGTACATCGCTAAAGAACAAGGTAAGAATGAGATTAGCCGTAGCATTCACTATAGGCGTAGCATTCATTCATTGCCATTCATCGAAAGGCAAAAGGCTCCCTCAAGGATCTGTGCTTTCACCACTGTTGTTTAATTTTTACATCGCGGATATACCAGCTACATCCTCCCGTTTGCATATGCCGATGATCTAGCACTTGCTTTTCAACATTCCTCTGTGGATGAGATAGAGAGAAATATAAACACTGATGTGAGCATTTTGAGTGCATATTTTAGAAAATTGTGTTTGACTCCAAGTTCGAGCAAAACAGAGACCTTTTTCTTTCATTTGAATAACAGACAGTCAAAAACTACCTTAATTTGCTCCTCAATGGGACTCCTCTACCTTATAATTCTCAACCCAAGTACCTTGGAGGTACTCTGAATAGAACTTTGTCTATCCGTAAACATCTAACTGACACTGCTGCTAAACTGAGAACGAGGAACAATATTCGTCACAAACTCGCTGGTTCTACTTGGGTAGCTTCTGCTCCCACGCTTCGCACCTATTGAGCTGGTTTATTCTGCAGCGGAATACTGTTCTACGGTCTGGACGAACAGCTCACATATTCGGAAGATTGATGTCCTGAATCAGACTATGCGAATTATTACTGGCACAGTTAAATCCACTCCTGTCTTCTGGTTGCCTGTATTAAGCCACATCGAACCTCCAAGACTTAGAAGAATGAAGAACTTGCTCCGAGAGCTCCACAGCGAACCAGTCTCTTCCTATTCATGGTGATGTAATTGGAGGATTTCATTGTTTAAAGTCCAGGTCTCCACCCATTGAAACAGCTCAAGAGCTCATTTTAACTAACTTCAGTGCCACAAAAGAATGGCAAAGTGAATGGTGCATCAAAGTTCCTCATAAGTGGCAGCCCTTATTTAATTCAAACAATCCTCCTCCTGGCTTTTACCTACCAAGGAAACTTTGGGTTGCTATCAAGAAAGTTCGAACTGGCCATGTGGTGACCACTGGTCGATGTGCATCATTGCTTTATAAGTGGGGCTTAAAATCTCCCCCTAGTTGTGATTGTGGTGACGTGGAACAAACAATTCATCACATTGTTATGGAGTGTGAAAGAAGAGCATTCTCCGGTTCCATGGATGAGTTCATGAAGGCTTCAGTTCAGTCTGTGCAGTGATTGAACAATCTGGACATTAATTTATGAAATCACTTGTCTATATATTGTCGATTGTCCTAGTGTATTTTTATACTTGTTATATAAAGCCTTCGATTTCGTATAAAACCTTATATTAAAGCATTCGATTGCATCTCTCACCACATACTATTGCAGAAATTGGACTCTTATGGAATTAGGGGTAACACAGGCAACTGGTTCAGGTCGTATTTGGCCGACAGGAAACAATACGTCAAAATTAATTCAACTGAGAAGATAGGATTGTCAAAGGCTAGTGTTGTTAACGTGGGTGTCCCTCAAGGGAGTATTTTAGCACCTGTGCTATTTTCTCTGTATACAGCAGATATGATAAAGTTTATTGGTCAAAAATAGTGCAAATTATACGCTGATGACGCAAGTCTGATAATCTCGGAGGGACCTTTGGCACAAACTACCATACAAGCAGATACAATTCTATAAAAACTGTTAAAATGGTTCTGCGCTAACAACTTATACCTTAACTTCGCTAAAACTAGTTATGTAGTGTTTCAGTGTAGTAGAAGTATGCCCTCAAATGATATTCTACTTGAAATTGGAGACTGCAAAATTGAAAGAGAGAAGAAAGTCAAATTTTGCGGCTCTGTGGAGTTGGAAGAAAGCCACAGTCATGGCTCAGGAATATTCGGGACTGGACCGGCAAAATAAGGGCTGCTAAACTTTTTCGCTTGGCGGAGGGCCGTACAGCTTTTGCCATGGTGATCGCCAACGTCAGGGAGACCGGAAAAGGCACATGAAAGCAGAAGATTAATTGTAGATAACAAGCTGAAAGCAAACAACTTAGATTTCCAAGCAATTAATGAACGCATATGCAAACTACGTCCGAAAACTAAATTCTTTAACCTGACTGTGATAAATAGTGTACATTTAGTGCCCCACAGACTTGGGGTGTAATTACACTTGGGGTGTAATATTAGTTCGCCTCCCCGTGGTGCACCCTGGATAGCGTTTTATTTCATAAAACGTGAACTAAATGAACTAACAACAACTGGCAACCAGACAATCTTATGGCTCTCCTAGTTAAGATCATTACGATGTCTGAGAACAACTGCGGAGCTGTAGGAAAAGTGGGCAAGACAGTGGGCATTCCTGAATGACCACTAAGGTCCTAGCGAGGACACCTTATGAGCTCTTGAACCGACAATGCAATCGATTATATCCTGTGCTCATTTATTTGTATTTGTATTACTTTAAATATTGTGATGAGCCATATGCTAAATAAATAAATGCCCCACAGAGGGCAAAAAGGAGCGAAGAAACGAAAGAAAGATCCCAAGGAATGACCACAAAATTATAATCGGCGATAGAAATGCAAAAATTGGTGTTGAGGATCAGTACATTGGAACAATAGGAAATCACTCACTAGAAGACGAGACAAACGAAAACTGAGAGATTCATCAACTTCGTTGCAAGTATGAACATGATCATCAGCTCCGCGTGCTTTCCACAAAGAAATATACACAAAGGCACATGGAGGTCACCAGATGGAAGAACAACAAACCAAATAGATCACGTGATAGGTGACAGAAGAGCAGCAAACAGCATAATGGACGTGAAAGCAAGCATATTGTGGGTCAGATCATAACCTGTTTTGTTCAAATTTTGTTAGGTGCAAGTTTGTTAGTTCAAATACTGTTTAGGTGCAGAATAGTCTACGAAGGCCCAGACACACTAACGAGCTCTATGAGATATACACAGGAAATACCGCCCGTGTCCATATTTATAAAGCTGCAAAGGCTGCAATGGGCAGGACAAGTGCTGAGGATGGACGATTCGCGACTCCCAAATAGAGTGGTAAACGCAAGAATTCAAGGTAGGCGATCGGAAGGGAGGCCAAGGTTGGGTTGGACTGCACAGTGGTCTGTATTTCAAAAAAGTTGGCCAAAAATAGTAAGAAGTTTTAGATTTAAACGTGAATTAGTATATAGGGGTTTTCGAGGCCGCTGATTACTAATTTCCCAGTATAATTTGAAAATTTAAAAATGGCGGATCCAATATGGCCGAGTACTTCTTAAAATTTGATCTGAATTTCAAATAATTTGGTATATAAGGATTTTCGAGGTCACTGAATACAAATTTCATAGTATTTAAAATTCAAAATGGCGGATCCAATATGGCCGACTACTTCATTTAAAATTTATTAAAATTTCATATAAATTGGTATATAAGTGTTTTCGGGTTCACACTAGGGCACTCAGCTCTAGGGCCTCTGATGACAAATTATTACATATTTTTGGTTTCAGTTTTCTCAAACTCGAAATAAGTAGATCCGAAGATACAAGGACCCAACGAAACACATCTTCGTAAATACTAAACTAACAATTTGCCAGGCGCGGCGCGTCGCCATGCCGGCCAGCGCTTCATATTTTTAATCTCACATGTACAGAGGCAGACATGGCCAAGATTTTCTTCTAGATTATATTACAAAACATCGTAATATATATGTTCTATATCTCAAATTCTTAAGCCCCGCTGCGGTGATAACTTTTTTGCTAATTTACGGAAATTTTTTTACTAGAAAAACCATTATGTAGACACATCTTTGACATGATTTCTAACACAAGCGAGTATACATTAATGAAAACGTTATATATGTAAAAATTCTACATACCTTCCTTAACACCCTCCCTGAAACAGAAATTAAAAAGGACCCCCTAGTAAAAAGTTACACATACATATATATATATATATATATATATATATATATATATATATATATATATAATTGTTAATTCAAACAATTATATTTTGGAGCCGCTACACCTGCTCGCGTTATTTTGGGTAAGGGTAACTTTGAAGGAGCGTAGCGTATCAGGGAAAAAAGATATCCCACTGTTCTCTTAGAATAACACACACCAAACTATTATTTACAAGATTCTTAGAAATAAACCCGGTGACTCAATTTCTCGATTTTTGGCCAACTTTTTTCAGATTCAGACCACTGTGGACTGGGAGGGCAAGAGGAGAAAAGATGCACACCAAATACTGGGGATAAGAATACTGGGGAGGAGAACGGCGACGGACATACTGGAATGGGGGGCAAGGATCCAGGAAGCCAAGGCTCAATTTGGGCTGTAGCGCTATATGATGATGATGATGATGGGGAAGTGAAATTGTAAGAAAATTCAATCCTGATTTGTGGAAAAATTACAGCTAAGATTATGGACCGAACCTTGTGAAACTGAAGAATTTACCGAAAAATTACGATATTTCAAAATTTTTGTTTGGACGGGAAATCGCAAAAAAGAAATTAGATTTTGGGAACTATTCACGGTCGAATTTTAAATTTCCATTCCCGACCAAAGAAACAAAAAGCCCTCGTAAAAACCTGTAGAAAGACCCTTGAGAAAACTCGAATTTTGAAAATTTCCCATTTTTATTTGCTTTTGGTAAAACTACCTCTGGCAGTAGTCCTTGGAAAATTCTTTTGTATTTTCCAGAATTATATACAATTATTTTTTATTAATTCGTAAGAAAAGGGGACGTTCACCTATGTAATCGCACGGCCTGTATAGTGTTAATTTGCAATAAATCGTTGAAATATAATAGCTATAATAATAGCTAAGATCACATTTTAAAGCATATGTTCATCACATACAATAGATATGTGGGTGTTTTATAATCACGTCCTTTTAAACAAAATCGTTCGGCAAGTTTGTAATAGTATCAATCGCGTTTTTATTCACTGACCTAGATATCGCGCCTCTATTCAATCTAATTCTTTTAAATCGCGCCGCCATTGACAGCTTAAATAAATGATCTCTAACAAACGATATAAATAAAAAAAATATTTAACTGTTCCCTCGACGAAAATATGAGTATTGTGTTATTCGGTTTCGAATGTTTTTGATTGCATAAACCAAAACTGTTAAGTGTTGTAATACGATGCTAAATATTAGAAACCGCGTGGGTAAAGAATGAGATAGTTAATACCCCAGAACATAATACAAGGGGATAGAATTACCTTTCCTTAAATAATCTACCGTGAAATCGTTTCAGCCAAATTTTGTATTAGTTATACTTCTTAAAAAGTTATTAACTTCTAAAAAAAGGAAAAGAACAAAGGATGGTATATTATATTAATTACAAATTTCGTAGTAAATTTTACATACAATGGATAATTCATTTTGTACTTAAAAATAGTTTAGTTTCTACGCTTCCCCACATAATAAAGATAATTAATGATATTATTTTAATTTGATATTTCGTGAGCTTGGAAAGCTAGACAAATAATTATACTCGTTTCAATTTACATTATTTTGTTCTTTTGGAACCTAACCTTCCACTTTGACAATTTGTATTTGTACTGTGGGCGATGATAATTAACTAAAAGCTTCCGGTTGTTAAAAACTACGCAGCGCACTAATTACAATATAATAAGGTAAGAACACACAATATCAATTAAAATTCATGTGAATTAAATTCTAGGGTCGTGTTACGTTTCTAATTAAGACGTCTTTATCCGAAACGAGGAGTCATTTCAATATTTAATTAAAATCCACTTTTTCCCCTCGTCTGATTTAGTGTTTGGTAACAAGTTCGCTTATACTTTCCGTACACGCGCAGAAACTCATTTTTTGCGAGCGCTCTTTGAAGCCGCGGCATCGAACAACAAAAAATCGATAACATACACAATTGTGATGTTTCTGTTTCTGCGTGAAGAACAAAAACTGTAGCTCGTTACCAAGCCGACTGCTAACGGCTTCCAGACGACACGGAGCTTTTAATGAAAAAAGCTAACTGCCGTGTCGTATGGCGTCTCAAGTTCTTGAGATATTAATTTAAAGTACATTAGCGAATCGACCTCTTCATTATATCATTCTGGTTTCTCATTTTAATTAGTTCTCACATAAACTAAAGACAAATTACCGAAGCTTACATTATAAATAATTGTAAAGCGAGAAACTGCACGATCCTTTAATAGCAGTATTTACTGGTCTTTAATTAAAGGATGTAGTACAAACTAATTATGGAAAGTAGTATTTCAAATAGATACTATATAGAAATAAAATATGGAATTTGAAATAAATTTCGCGTTTTAGATCGCGGTTTAATGATTTCTTTGTTCGCGGTCTTATTGTTAGAGACCAATAGAAAACAGAAATTCAAGTTCAAACTTAAAACAATCGGAACACAGCCTGAATATATAAATATATTCGACCTTTCCGGAGCTCTATAACCGTTACTGAGTCTTTTTAGAACTACCAAAACAAATCTCATGTGAAATTTGTCAGTTATTTAATAGCTTTCAGTCCACCTTCGTGGCAACAACAACCATAAAAATAACATTGCTTTTAAGATCATGTTTTTCGGATAACTTAAGTAAGTAGCCATCTGCAGACGCATTTCGAGATGTATTTCTCATCAGTTCAGCTTTGCTTTTTATTAATAACCATTTGTAAAACACTCACCTGAAACCGACATGGTGATTAGGGGTTAGATATTTTTAATTTAATATTTCCTGAGACAGACATGAACTATTAGCTATTAGCTAAGCTTAGATGAAATTCAAAATATTTTTCTGATTTAAACTGATTTAAATCAAATCGAAGAACACATTTTGTTTTCAACTCTTTGAGTCATGGCTGTATTAAAATTGTCCTACCGTATGGTAGATGCGAA
Source organism: Phosphuga atrata (assembly GCA_944588485.1). Taxonomy (NCBI): domain Eukaryota; kingdom Metazoa; phylum Arthropoda; class Insecta; order Coleoptera; family Silphidae; genus Phosphuga; species Phosphuga atrata. Next base: position 63,306,020 of record OX155898.1, read on the forward strand.
AATATGCATGGTAGGATATTTAAAATTAACATGCAAGTGATTAAAAAATAAACGTGATAGTGGAAAATCGAGAAGAAGAATTCAATCATACAGGAAAAGACTATACAAAATCTAGTCATGGCAAATTATACGTGCTCTGTTAGAAAAGTGTCCGACCTTTAGCCGGAAAAAAAAACTGTCAATTTAAAAAGTCGAGTAACACTTATATATAAAAATACAACTGTTTGTTTATTATAATGTTAAATAATGTACCTAATAAGAAATAAATTTGTTACATCAAACATATTTTTGTTATTAAACAGAAACAACTTAGTGTGGTCGTAGATAAAGTATAGTACATAACTCGAGTTGTAAAGCAATGACGTCCTCGAGGAATTACGCACGATCCGCGTAGCGAACCTATGGCACGCGTGTCACAGCTGACACGTAGGAAAATTGTATTGGCACGCGAAGTATTTGTCTCGCATGCCTCGTTCTTAAAGAAATTTTTGAAAAAGTTTTCTCAATCTGCTTTTATGCAACATCTAAGGTTTAAAATAAAATACGTGTTATATTCAGGATAATACGGTAACTGATTCTCATAATCAGAAACGTTTATTCATTGTAAAAGTTTCTTGGCACGTCAGCATTTCAAAATGGGTTTTGAATAAAAATTGGCACGCGGCTGGAAAAAGGTTTTTTTTTTATTAGACCGTAGATTTATTGTATTATATATATAATTATTGTATTATTGTATTGTATGTTTCTTTCATCTTTTAAAGCTACAGCTGACTAAGGAAAAGTACTAGATAGTTTTATATTCAGGCTAATACTGATTCCCATTTCAAAATGGGAATATTTAAAAAAAATGGCACGCGGCTGTAAAAAGTTTCGCCACCCCTGGTCTATTATTTTATAAATCATTAGATATGTCTAGATCCGTGGTGGCGAACCTATGGCACGCGTGTCATAGCTGACGCGTAGGAAAATCGTATTGGCACGTGAACTGTTTGTCTCGCGTGCCTAGTTCTAAAAAAAAAAAATTTTTAATTTTTTTTTTAGTTTTCTCAATCTACTTTTGTGCAACATCTAAGGTGTAAAATATAATGCGTGTTATATTCAGGCTAATACTGATTCCCACAATCAGAAACGTTTATTCATTGTAAAAGTTACCTGGCACGTCAACATTTCAAAATGGGAACAATGGAAAAAAATTACACGCGGCTGGAAGAGGTTCGCCACCCCTAGTCTATTACTTTAAAAATCATTAGATATGTGTAGATCAGTGGTGGCGAACATTTGGCACGCGTGTCACAGCTCACACGTAGGAAAATCGTATTGGCACGCGAAGTATTTGTCTCGCGTGCCTCGTTCTTAACCCTTTCACATACATTGACGTCTCTAAGACGTCATGTATATCTGATAAGATCACATGTATATGGACACGTCAACGCGCATTTTATTCGTATGTCGAGGGGTTAAAGAAATTTTTGAAAAAGTTTTCTCAATCTGCTTTTGTGCAACATCTAAGGTGTAAAATATAATACGTGCTATATTCAAGCTAATACGGCAACTGATTCTCACAATCAGAAACGTTTATTCATTGTAAAAGTTACCTGGCACGTCAGCATTTCAAAATGGGATTTGAATAAAAATTGGCACGCGGCTGGAAAAAGGTTATATAGTACCCCTATAGTATACTATTAAACGCGTTGTAAGTTTTTATTTATTGGACTCAGATTTAATGTATCCACGTTTCTTCAATCTTTTAAAGCTACAACTGACTAAGGAAAAGTAATAGATACAATAAACTAATGAGGAAATGAAATTGAAAATTGTTTACTTCTTCCCTCTTGGAAATTCCGCAAACATTAGAAATACTTTAGCAGATTTGTAATGTTTAGTAGAAGAGCAGAAACTGCTGATAGTTATTTGACCTTCGTAGTTCTTGTATTTGTTCGAAAATTTTCTGAATACAATTTTAAAATAGAGACATTATTATTAGTTTCTCGTACTGGTGGTTATTAGTATATTAAAGGACGAGTTCAGTAAGCGCGATGTTACAGCACGCGTCCATGTTTGGAAAACGACGAGCGGAGCGAGGAGTTCTCTAATGGACAAGTGCTGAAAAATGCCTTACGAACGAGTTTTTTACAGGAAAACAATGCCTCTGTGAATGTGGGGAGATACAAAACATGGGCCATCTGCTGGGATGCACATTATGCCTCGCAACGTGCTCCATCGATGAGATGTCGATTGCAAATGAAAAGGCCATAGACGTACCGCGGTACTGGACAGGAAAAAACAAACAAACTAAAGTGGAAAATTGAGGAAGATCAACAATACCTCTGTGAATGTGGGGAGATACAAAACATGGGCCATTTTCTGGGATGCACATTATGCCCTGCAACATGCTCAATCGACGAGATGTGGATTGCTAATGCAAATGCCATAGACGTAGCCCGGTACTGTCCAGAAAAACTTTGAATGGAATGATTTCGGTCTCGAAAAAGTAAAAGTACGTAGTGGCAATGTAAGAAAAAAACTGAAAATGATAATAGGTCCAACAAAAAATTTGATCCTGTAATCTTATGTTTCACGGATATCAATGAATGTCAGAAAGTATTAAAAAATAAATAAAAAGTCGTTAAAGAATATCGGGATCATCGTCAAGGAGGATTTTACATTAAACCGATTAAATATTTATCGAAAAGCTTGTACGAAATTCGGTTTAAAAATATGACCTGGACAACTGATAATAAAATATATAAGAAAGAAGCGCATAAAATGTCAGATTTTGAACGAGTTCAGATGTCCAACTGTCTAAAGCAGAAACGTTTTCTTTTAATTTTCGTTTCCTAAGAATATAAAAAAATATTTCAAATTTTCAGTCAAAAACTAGCGATCTATTTCATAAAAACCAATGGTAAAATGTATTTTAAACCTGTTGTAAGCTTTTATGAATTAGACCGTAGATTTATTGTATCCACGTTTCTTTCATCTTTTAAGGCTCCTTCAGACCGGCGCGGAGCGTATGCTGCGCGAAATTTCCGCAACGAAAAATTCGCTAGCGGCGCGGCAGCGAATTGACAATGCCCACATAAAACGCGATTTTTACGTGCATATAGTAGTTTACTCATGATGTCCTTAGAGCAAGAAGCTATGCTATTTTAAGCATTGATTGCATAAGATGAAATATGTTATTTTGTATTTATTTTGAATTTCTGAAAGACATAATAGTAGTTTATGATACAGGTGTGTGAAGAAGGGCTTTTCTGCATGAGTTGCGATGTTTAAAACACGAGCCCAAAGCGATTGGTTTAATCGTAATGAGTGCACAAAAGCCTTTCACGCACGAAAATTCGGTTGAATCAAAAAAAAATTATTGTTTCTTACCGATAATATTGTAAAAATTGTAATCTTGACAGACAACAATAGACCAATAATATTCAATGACCAATAACTCCAATAAGGTTAGAACGTTAGCCTCCGTGGAATTAATTGCTAACTAGTAAAAGCGCACAGTAACGGGAACACTATTTGGTCGTTGTCGATGAGTAAGGAAAGTATTTTCCTTCTAGGTCCTCCTTTCCTTCTAGGATTTTGATCTTGACACTTCCGGTTTTTAATTTTTAATTTTCCCGCCTGCGCCGAATTTTTAATATTCCCACGCATAGAGCAGGAACTGGAAATGGAGCGGCCGGATGTGGAAAACCAGAAGTGAGAAACCGGAAACGGAAGTCGAAACTAGACCTCACACCCAGCGTGAGGTTACATAGACCTCACACGTGGGACTACATAGACCTCACACCCAGCGTGGGGTTACATAGACCTCGCGCGTGTGTCTACAAAGAACTCACTCTCCCATTTATGAAAAGCCGAAAGTGGGAAACCGGAAACGGAAGTCGGAACCGGAAGTGTAAAGGTTAATGGAGGTGGAAGGCCTAGTTGGGTTTATAAAATTCATGTGATTACAGAAACCACCATTTCAAATCAAGCGAAACTAACCGCGCATGCAGCGTCCTTGTCGTGCAACGCTGCAGCACTGCGACTACGACGGAAATCGCGTTATTTGATCTGAACATGTACATAGGCCGCCGTGTCAGTCGGTCCGCCGCGATATCGCACCGGTCGCTGCAGCGAAACTTCCGTGTCGGTTTGTGAGCTCCTTTAAAGCTACAGCTGACTAAAGAAAAGTAATAGATACAATAAAATAATGAGGAAATGAAATTGAAAATTGTTTCCTTCTTCCCTCTTGGAAATTGTGCAAAAATTACAAATACTTTAGCAGATTTGTAATGTTTAGTAGAAGAGCAGAAACTGCTGATAGTTATTTGACCTTCGCCCTTTTTGTATTTGTTCGAAAATTTACTGAATACAATTTTAAAATAGAGACATTATTATTAGTTTCTCGTACCGTTAGTAAATAGTATATTAAAGGACGAGTTCGGTAAGCGCGACATTATTAGTTTCTCGTACCGTTAGTAAATAGTATATTAAAGGACGAGTTCGGTAAGCGCGATTTTACAGCACGCGTCCAAGTTTGGAAAACGACGAGCCGAGCAAGGAGTTCTCTAATGGACAAGTGCTGAAAACCGCGTTACGAATGAGTTTTTTATAGTATTTTTTCTGTTTTGCGCCTTGTTATGCCATTTCTAAATACAAAAATCGCCGATACATATTGAGAAAATCGTATCGCACTCGGCGAGCCATAACCGCACGCATATGAGTGCTGTTTTGAGTCGACTACAGCAGGGGTTCTCAAAGCGTTTTCCGCGGAACACTGGTGTTACGCGATGCACCTTTAAGTGTTCCGCGAAAAAACAATATTAAAAAATATTATTGCAGTTATCAAAATTCTGCTTAATCCTTAATCTGTTAGTTAATATTCGCGTGTTAAATGTGACTCATATGCAGTTCAAATTTTAGTTCTCTCAATTTGAATTTTTTAATTAAGAAAATACATTTAGGTAACTGAATTGAAAAATGTTTTAACCACACTTATAATATGTCAAAATATTATATAACATATTCAGTTATATACATTTCTGCACTTATCACGACCCGAGTTTCGACTGTTAAAGGTCATTTTCAAGGGTCAGTTTCACTGCAAAATGACCAGTCGAACATATATAGTAATGGATAATTTCGTCATAAAGAAACCTCGTCTTGATAACGATTATGACAATGCTACTGTTAGAACTGAAGAGAATGAAGAAAACGGAAAAATTGTGCAATCAACTCGAAATATTAATCGTTTGTACGACGAAGAATACTTAAAATTTGAATTTAGCTGGACCGGCAATACAGATTGTCCAACACCGCTCTGCATTGTATTCGGCAAGAAACTTGCCAATAGCGCGATGGCGCTCGCTAATTTAAGAAGAAGTAAAGAAGGAAATTTTAAAGATTCCGGTGTCTGATAATACAATTCGTAGAAGAATTAATGACATGTCCTGCAACATTGATAGAACAATCGCAGGTAAGCTTGTTAACGTCTTTTTCATTATAAGTAAACGAATCAACTGATATAAGTGGCAAGGCGATGTTTGCGACGAGATCTTAGGCTTTGTATTATATAGATTTATTTGAACAAGAGATAATAAATCAATTTTGATGCTGCAAACAACTTTTGGGTCATGTAACTGGTCAGGACTTGTTTGATGGAATAACTACGTATTTGAATGTTTTAAAATTATTAAGGCATCATTGTGTCGGTATTTGTACCGATGGAGCAGCGTCCATGAAGGGATCAATCAAATGATTTGTGGCTTTAGCTAAGACCCTAAATTCAAATATAATATTTCATAATTGTTTCTTGCACCGAGAAGTTCTTGTCATAAAAACAATGCCCAAGAAATTACTTACTTACTTACTTACTCCTCGGCGGTACAGCCCATGAAGGGCCTTGGCCTCTCTGACGATCGTAGCCCAATCCTGGCGATCTTCAGCTCTTTTCCTCCATCTTCTGACTCCCATCTTTCGTAAGTCATCCTCTACATCATCCAGCCATCGTTTCCGTGGTCTCCCTTTGCACCTTCTGCCACCTGGGTTTTCTCTGTGGACCTCCTTGACAGACCTGTCATCTGGCATTCGCTCTACATGGCCCAACCATATTAGTCTATTACTCTTTATTTCCAAAACTATGTCAGCATGACCGTATAGTTCCTCCAATTCCCTATTTTTCCGTATTCTCCATTGCCTTGCGTCATTCACTGCCCCAAAAATCTTTCTTAATATTTTCCTTTCCCATCTTCTCAGACATTCCTCTTCTGCCACCCTCATTGTCCATGTTTCTGAGCCATACATTACCACCGGCCTTATAACCGTTCGATAGACAGTTATCTTCGATTTTCTGCTCAGGCTACGTGACTTGAGAATCTTAATCAGGGCCCAGTATGCTCTGTTTTCCGCTGCAATCCTTGCTTTTATTTCTTCACTTATGCTGGTATCATTAGTTACCAACACTCCCAAGTATTTAAACTTCTCACAACGCTCATAGTTGACTCCAATCAACTTTATGAGTTTGTCTTTCACCGCTGTGTTTCTCCTGGAAGAGAAGATATACTGTGTTTTGGCGCCGTTCACTCGAAGCCCCAATTCTTCTGACTCCTTTTCTAACCTACACAACCCATCTTCCAGCTCTTTAAATCTTCGAGACAGCATACACACATCATCCGCATACGCCAAATTCTGGTTCATGCGGTTAAACAGAGTACCACCTGGGTTGTTGTTCTCCACTTTTCTCATCACTCTCTGCAGCCCAAGAAATTAGACGACTTATTTGACCAAGTAGTCGCCATGGTTAATTTTATTAAAATAAGGCCGATGAAGAACCGAATATTCAAACAACATTGATCATCGATGAAAGCAGATTATGAGTGTTTACTTCTTCATACCGAAGTAAAGTGGTTGTCACGAGGAAAGGTTTTAAATCGTGTGTTGATATTAAAATAGTATATTTTGTAACTAGGGCGGTAGGTTGTAATTTGACACGAGAGCGAAATTGGGCGCACGAACGAAGTGAGTGCGCACATTTGCTCGAGAGGGCAATTAACTTGAAGATTGATTGAGGGGATTTATCTTAAAAGTTTGGAATCCAGGTGCCATAATGTAAAAAAATGAAGAATTTGCTTTTCCAATTGTCTTCGGTGGTGTGGATTCGTTATAAGAACTCTCCTCAGTCTCCGGTATCACCATAGAATTCACACTCATTTTAAAACGTTTAAAATTTTTCCCATCACTTTTTTATCATTGAGGTCTTGATGTTTATTTTATTTATTTTATTGGTTTTTTTAATGTAACCTAGCGATGTTGAATATTTGCAAGCGTTACCCAAGATACGTGGAAATACAACGAAATGTGGCATTTCTCATACAAAAAAACGTGCGCCAGATAATGCTTTTAACACATGCGTAATAAAAAAAGAATTACTTGTTTTGAAACAAAAAATCGAAAAACTTGTAAATTATCATTTAAAAATAATGATTGGAACATTAATTTCATACTGTCAATATGCACGGAAAAGATGAAAACATTCTTATATCTCACCGACAAATTATGTTCAATGAAGCCATCGTTTCTTCGATAAAGGAACATTTATAAACAACAGAAAAACTTGAAAAATATTTCCCATTGCAGTCGTTGTCGAGACTTAACTCCTCCCTGTTCTTGGCAAAATCCTCGAACATATCCTTAAAACCCGATTATGGAATTCCGTTGCAGACCACATTCCCAAATATCAATTCGGTTTCAAGCCCTTCCACTCCACTATCCATCCTCTGTTTATCCTAACCAACAATATCCAATCGTCACACCTCCAAAACATGAAATCCGCAGCCCTCTTCTTGGACATCAACAAAGCATTTGACAGCGTTTGGCATGCCGGGCTTTTGTTCAAAATGTCGCAAATTAATGTCCCTCCCTACCTAATCCACGTGATTAAAAGTTTCCTTTTTAACAGATCCTCAAAAGTGAAAATCAACTCCATCTCTTCTCCCGCATTTTCCCCTCTGCAAGGTCTCCCTCAAGGTTCCCCACTTTCCCCTCTCCTATACAATATATACTGTCACGACATTTACAACTACAATCAACTAGACAAATCTCACATTGACTTTTCTTCCTACATACTACAATACGCTAACGACACTGCACTGATTTCCCATAGCAACTCCCTGAAATCTATCTTCGACCTACTCCAAAAACTCACCAACAACACTCTCACTTGGTTCAACCAGTGGAGATTATCACCAAATCCTTCCAAATGCCAACTCCTCATCCCTAACCACAAAATTTCCTCAAACTCACCTCGCATCCACACAGGCTCCTCCGACGTACGGCCCTCCAGCAGCGTTAAATATCTTGGACTAACTATTGACTCGATTAAACACAAATTCAATAACGACGCCAAATTACGCAAGTCCCAGATAATTAAACGATGCAAGCACTTTAGAGCCTTTACGAATGGCAACCAGGGTATTTCCATAAAGACCGCGGCGAAAATCTACAAATCTATCTGTCGTCCCATTCTCGATTATGGACACGTAATTACCTCCACCAATAATAAATGTAGACGAACCCTTGAGGTCGCAGAGCGAATCGCATTACGTCTCATCACCAAACTCAGACATCCAAACAACCCTCTCCACAACCCCTCCAACGTAGATCTCTATAGACAAACCCGGGTCCCTCCTCTAGCTGACAGACATGACAGACTTAGGAGAAAGCTTAGAAACAACGACATAACGTTCAACATCCTTGACGAACTATGCATTAAAGGTCCATCTAGACATTCTAACAGACAATACCCCTCCAAAACTCTTCTTGAATCCTTAGAAGACGACTGACTCACTCATTCTCATCCAATTTTTCGATTAAGTCTTTTTTTTTCAATTTATGTTCTATATATATGTTCATTTCCGGCTGAAAGACCACGGGTCGAAGGCCAATTGTTGTAGTTGTAGATATTTGTGTTTATAAGTATAACAATAAAGATGTTTTATTATTTTATTATTATTTCCCATTGCTTAAACCAGAACAATAGCATTGGATAAGAAACCCGTTTGTGTCTTCCTAATTTTCTTTGAATTTAAAAGAAGAAGTATTGACGTCGTTTTCTTCAATCGTGGATTCAGTACTGACAGTTCCATGAAAACACTCCTGAAAATTTTTGGATCTCTGTTAAAAATGAATACCCGAGTATAATCACAAAAGCCCCGAATATATTATTTTATGTTCCACGTCATATCTTTGCGAAGCAGGATTTTCAATGATGGTTAATATAAAGATAAAAAATCGCGAGAGACTAGTGGATATAGAAGAAGGAATGCTTTATCATTTATTCGTTCTAATATCACCGAAATCTGTCAAGATGGTCAAGATCGTCGAGATTTTTGTTAAATTTAATTGTGTTTTCAATAAATATATTTGCATCAATCAATATCGGTAACATATTTTATTTACCTACATATTATTTCCTAAAAGTAGCACTTTGGTGCAGGGGGTTGTCAATCACATGTTGCGACACGATTCCGTTTTTTTTTCTTTTTGCTCTATAATAACTCTTTTGCTCTATAATAAGTGTTCTGCGAACATTATTGAGTTTGCTGTTACTCTTTTGGTTTCAAAAAGGTTAGCTACCCGCACCCTCTTTCTTAACGTTTATTTAGATGTTCCGCTTAATAATATATCAGAATTTAGTGTTCCCCGACTTTGACAAAAAGTTTGAGAACCTCTGCATTACAGACGCAAAACAGAAAAATCATTGAAACTCGAATATCTCGTAAACAAAACGTGACTTTTCCTATTTCTTGTTTTCTGTGTATTCATATCCACAATTAAAGACCGATCTATTTTATATTGATTTATATCCGTTTATACATACCTACTATATATAACATTTTATAAGAAAAAAAAGTGATAAAAGTATTACGTTCGCGTCTTTACTTTGCGTTGAAATAATGGTAAAACATCTGCTATCCCTTGAATTAGAATATACATTGTAGCATCTCTGCACGATTGTTGTAAATTTCGTGACTTTATAGGAAAATAAACCAAATAGTATCTGTGATAAAAATTATCGTTTTGCCATGTAAAACGCTATTGTTTTGCCGTTGGTTGTATTGTAGTGTTGTTAAGAGTATGTAGAATGTTGTATACCAAGTACGGAAGAGTATGATGCAGGTAAAATAAAAATGTATCAGTCGTTAGTTGGTGCCTGTTGGGAGAATCAATGTCAACGGAGGTTAATGTGAAGCAGTGTGTAATGAATGTCTTACACGGAACGAGCTGAAATTTGTGCAAAATATTCGCATAACATTGTACTGGAAGTTTCAACCAAGCGTACTTAACATATTTAACGCAGATAAAGTTTTCTTATTTTATATATAATAAATAATAACGGCGGAAAGAAATGTTAGACATCTTTACGTTGCTACAAAAATGATAAAATTACAAAACTCAACAAACATATATTTCATGTCAGAAAGTAGTCATTAAATCAAAAAATTTATTTATTTTCCAATTAATACAAAACCCAATTTTTGCGACCAACCTCCAAATTACCAAAAAAAACATGACTGGTTTAGACCCGCACGCAACTCATATAATTGCCTTTCAATTATAAGTCTCCCTTTAAATTAATAATCATAATTTCTAAACCATTCCGAGAAAAATTTAATAATTTAGAATTATAGATGATTAACGAGTCCCTCGTTAGCCTGCGAAAATCAACATTATTGTAAGGCTACCGGATATACCAGGATTAATTATAATCCTGCCGCCACAAAAAAATGTATAAATTAAAAATAAAGTAAATCATTTTTATATGAAAATTTACATTCGCGTTTTAAATATCTGTCTTGGAATAAATTTGATTTTCAGGCGTAAAGGCCCACGCGAGGTCCAGTGGGCGGAACGTCCCAGCAGGGAACTGCGAGGGGGATACCACAGGTGTATCAACCGTTTAATTACCTAATACACTCACAGGAATCACGAGAAATTGGAAGCAATTGAAAAATAGATAATTAGATACACCATATCTCGAAACAATAACAGACGGTTTCGGTCTACAGAACAAAACAAAATAGCCAACTAGTTTTTATGCCGGCTAAATAAAAACTGGTATGTCTGTTTCATCTGCAAACACAAATAACTCACTCTGTAAATAAAACGGAATGTATAAAGTAAGTTGAAGCCAGTCTATCTCTATAAAATATCTCACAACTTTCTGCAAATAAAACCATTTTGCCATATTTATTCAAGAAAACTGTACCTTATCCGTTTCGTATCTCCGCGAATAAAAAACATTACATTGCCTATTAATTCGTTTCGGTTAGTTATAAATAAATGTTTCTATTAGATAAGATTAGTTATGCATAACTTATTCCACAATACATAATTCATACTTCTAGTTAAAAGCCAAATCCAATATAAACACTATACATTAAGAACACGAGCACAAACGCAATTAATTTAATGATTATTTTAAAATTATATTCAAATATAGTTTCTAACAACAATCTATTTGTAGCTTAAAACAAATTTTATTTGTGCTGTGACAAGGTAATTAACACGAATTTATTAATCGTTCACTTGGCTGGTAAAGCACGATTATGTCAAACATGAGATATATTTTATTAGCATTTTGATCTATTTGCAACGTTGTTTATTAAAGCACATTTTTAGTTTCGTGTAAGTAATAGCATCATATCATGTCTTTGTGTAAGTTATTAGTAAGAGTGATTTGCATATTACATGGAATATAGATGGCGAATGAATAAAAAGTGAGTGACACTACGCAATAATAATTGTTTCCTTTCCCTTTCTTACATGAGGCAATAATAAGCGGTAGCTTAAAAATTGACATGTTTCTGATACAAAACGTTATCGCCGAGGGACATTAATATTGTCGCACTGGTTAGTGCTGCAAACTTTACATCAACGAATATTTCTCAACCGCGTTTCGTGTTGTAAAACTTAAAACAAATAAATTTACCAGAGGAGAAATCCGAAAAAGTATTTCAAAGTAGTTAAATTAATAATAATATTTTTTATTTTTCATGCGTTAAAGGTACTATCTTGGCGCACGTTTTTTAGTGCGAAAAATAACATTTTTGACTGTATTACCACATAACTTGGGTAACGCAGGCAAATATACAATATCACTAATTGTAAGTTACATTAAAAAAAAAACAATTTAATAAATAAAATTAAAACACAATCAAGACCTCAATATTAAAAAAGTGACGTAGTAGTCTCAGCATTTTTTTATTAAAAAATTAAAATTAAAATTAAAGAAAACTTTTAAAATGAGTCTAAATGGTGATACCGGAGACTGATGAGAGTTCTTATGACGAATCCACATCACCGGAGAAAATTGACAAAACAAATTATTGATTTTTGATTCTATTTTTTTTTTGATGGCCCCTAGATCCCAAACTTGTAAAATACGTCCCCTCGCATGGGTAATAAAAAATATTATTTGCAACACAGGCGGTATTGTCAATTGCTCTCTCGGGCGAATGTGCGCACTCACTTCGTTCGTGCGCCCTAGTTGCAAAATATACTATTCTAGTTTAGTTTTAGTATTTATGAGTACGCATTACTACCCCTAATCAATCAGATATAAATATTAAAAGTTGCTCATGTGTAAAACGACTGATTTTAAAATCGGTGAAAAAATACAAATGACTACCAATATTCATTCAGATATGAATATTAAAATTTGTAATTTACTAAACATCCCGATTTTTCCTCAATTTCTAGGAACTTGCCCCAATTTTTCGTTCGATGTGTGGTAGTCGATACTAGTATATTTTGTAACCTAACCTAAACAAACCTAACGTTTAATGTTTCTCATAGAGGCCCTTGTGACTAATTAAACAAGCAATTAAAGAATGTGACTCTTAAGGCCGATTCTCATATACGCGACACTCACAAAAGTCAGCTAAACGACGTCACGCGACATCGCCTGTTAAAAAATTATTACATTGTCTTAAATGGGCACTAACCTAAACAAACCTACAAACCCGGTAGGTTGTCAATTGGACACGAGAGCGAAATTGGGCGCAAGAACGTAGTGAGATGGCAATTGACCATTGAAAAACGCTCGAGATGGCAATTGACAATACCGCCCGTGTTGCAAACAATATTTTTTATTACTCATGCGAGGGGATGCATCTTACAAGTTTGGGATCCAGATGCCAAAAAAAATAGAATCAAAAAAGAAGAATTTCTTTTTGTCTCCGGTGGTGTGGATTCGTCATAAGAACTCTCAAGTCTCCGGTATCACCATAGAATTTACACTCATTTTAAAACGTTTTCTTTAATTTATATTTTATATTTAAAAAAAATTCCGTCACTTCACGTTACTTTTTTAATATTGAGGTCTAGATTTTGTTTATTTTATCTATTTTATTGTTTCTGTAATAGTTTTTAAATGTAACCTGCCAATATTGAATATTTGCTTGCGTTACTCAAGTTATGTTGTACTACAACCAAAAGTGGCATTTCTCGTACTAAAAAACGTGCGCCAAGGTAGAACTTTTAATGCATGAGATGAAAAAAAAATATATAATGAATTGCTAAAAAATATCAAAAGCAGTTTTGCAAGAGCATAACAAATTTATATTGATAAAAAAGACAAATTTATATTGATATAACTACATTTTTATTTCTTATGAGGCGATTACATTGCGCGATTATACTAGCTATTTGTTTACTAGCTACTAGCCGGCGAGTTCGGAAGCGGACAAGTCAACTAGTGCGATAGTGACGAGACACACAAAACTTTGCACTCGCTCACTAGCTACCGAGTTAAGGCCACGTGTTGTGAATACTTATGATAACACACGGCCAATTTACTAGTTAACAAACCCACAAGCCAGCGAGTAAATTAGCCCGGCTTTCAACTTTCTCGGCACTTCCTTCGCACACGGTAGATTTAGTTCGATGACTAGTTTTGTCTGTCTAGTCTTGTCTATCAAGTTTTGTCGGGCTAGTCTGTTTAGTATTATCGCTGTAGGCTTGATTTTCTAGTCTTGTCTGTCCAGGCTTGGCTGTCTAGTCTTGTGCGCAGTTTAGTGCCTCCCCTAGAAACGGTGGAAATAATAAAAACATACACCCTGGAAACGGTGGAAACACACCCTGGAACCGCTGGATGCATTACCTCAGGGTGAAGTGTATATGGTTTTGGTAATTTTATCATTTTTGTAAGTGCACCTCTCGGTGATATCTCCATTCTGCAGAATGTCTCTCGTCTTTTTCTTTTTGTGCCAGTATGTCCGAAAACATTTTGCATAGAGTATCCGAGTTTTTTTCGTTTGGCCCTACTGTTGTAAGGAGTATATAAGGAGTATATACAAGGAGTATTCCCAGTTCCAGTAATACTGGAAGTGACCATCGTCTGGTGAGGGCAAGGATAAGCATAAACCAAAAACTAGAGCGTTGCAAAAAAATCGCAAAGTCGATACACAAACAGATTGACAGAGAGAAACTCCAACAAGACCCAAATAAATTCCAAATATACCTGGGAAGCAGATTCAAAGAGCAGAGACTGAGTACCTATGATATAAACGAAACAAACAAACCGATCACTAGAACCCTAAACCAAGCAGCAGAAGCGTACACAGAAACAAAAACTAGAAAGCAAAATAAATTTAGCGCGCAATCACTAAACATGCTAGATAAAAGACGACAACTTATAGCAAATAACAAAAGGTCATCAGCAGAATACGCTGAAACAAACAAAATCGCCAGAAAGATGGCAAAGGGGACATCAGAAAACACAATGTGCAAATCGCGCAGAAAGTACTGGAACAACACAAAGGGACGAAAGTGTTCAGAAGACTAGCGACAAACACAAAGAAAGAATTCGTCAGAATCAAAGACAAAACAGGACATAGAATTGAAGGAAGACACGAAATTATAAGAACGGTACAAGAATTCTACGCAGACCTATACGAGACGAAAGTAACGAGCGACACAACCGAACAAGACCAGGAAGAGAAAGTCATGAACGTCAACTCTGAAGACATACCTGAGATTACAAAAGACGAAATCAGATCGGCATTACAACATACTAAAAATGGGAAAGCAGCGGGCGAAGACGGCATACTGACAGAGATGTTAAAACAAGGCGGTGATATACTAGAACACCAACTAGAAATATTGTACAACAAATGCCTGGAAAAGGAGGACATACCACAGGACTGGACAAACGGCCTCGTGGTAATCATTCACAAAAAGGGAGACACCGAGAACCTAGAAAATTATAGACCGATCAGCCTGCTATCCCAAATATACAAATTATTCGCGAAAATATTAACCAACCGTCTCACACCAAAGTTAGACTATTACCAGCCAAAAGAGCAGGCTGGGTTTAGGAAGGGCTACAGTACTACAGAACACCTGCAAACGATGAGAACACTAATCGAGAAGGCTGTGGAATACAATATACCTTTATGGCTAGCATTCATTTGATTGAATTATACCCAAAGGGTAGAAAACAGCTGAATTAGTCCTCCTTCCCGATATCAACCACCGACATTTTCTTCTTAATAGCCAAATCATAAATAGTATCATTCTCCGGCGATATGATCCCGATCTTCTTCGCTATGGCCATCGCCGTCACCGGATGATCCCACGTCACCATGGTCACCCGGATCCCCGCGTTTCTGCAGCTCTCCACGGCCTCCATCACCCCCGGCCGCGGCGGATCGATCATCACCATGAACCCCAGAAACCGCAAATCCGTCATTGGATAGTTCATATTCATCTGGTCGAACTCGTACTCCTCGTTGGGAGTCCTCCTTATCGTCCTTATTCCACGGGCAACACAGAATCAGCGAAGCCCAACACTAGCTCGCCCCATAAGCGTGGCGGATAAAGGCGGACCAAAGAAGCCGCCGACATGGTGATTTTAGACAACTTCGCGTCAATAGTGTTTAGTATCGAGGAGGGGGATTGATTTTCGACAAACTCAAGAAGAGCATTTCATATATGATGACCTCCAACGTGCCGGAAATGTTTCCGTTCCTGTTGCATGTCTTGTTGGGTTTGCCTCAAGCTCTGACCGTGATGGTTATACTAATGGTGGAGATCTGAAGGTATCTTTGCCCGGGGATTTCTTTGGCGTATGAAATGGCCGAGGCAGATATAATGATGAGGAAGCCGCGGAATCCGATGACGGACCGCTTGGTCAGCTGGAAGCTCATCCTCTTCACCAACCTTAACATTAGGGACGACAGTGCTCGTTTTGACAGTTTATATGAGTCTCCTGTTTCTTCTTACTCCAGAAAGCTTTCAATTTCTGGCTGTGGGCAAGCTTCCTCTCCTTTGTCCACTTTGGTCAGTTGCTTCCTGAGCTATTTTGCTGGTAAGGGCCGCTGGGAATACTCCTTGTCGAATAGTCTGCCGGAGTTTGAACCAATCCTGATTTATGGTTTCTGGTAGAATTTTAAGTTCTGATCCAGATCTGATTTCACTGCAGTGATCCATTTGTTTTTGGAGGCTTTCCCTCCACCTCTCGTCGTGAAGATCCTGTTTGTGAGTCTGCGGGGGTTCATCCGGGTTAAATGTCCATAGAAGGTTAGGCGCCTTTTCTTCATAGATGTGATCATGTCTTCTTGTAGATGGAACAGCTCACTATTTTGTATGATCCTGTATATACCATCCTCTTCTCGTATAGGCCCTAGTATTCTCTTCAGGATTTTCCGTTCTTTAAGCTCTAGTTTCCTGAGTGGACCTTTCCTGTTCATCAAGAGGCATTCTGAGGCATAGAGTACTGAGGGTCTTACTTAAAGTTGTAATGTTTAAGTTTACGGTTCTTGGAAAGATGTTTGGATATGTAAGTACTCTTGCAGAAAGTGGTAGACCCCTCAAACTTGGTACAACTGGTATCTATAGCCAAGTTCATCACTCTCGTATCTATAGCTCACTCTCGTTTGCTGAAATCCACTCTCTTAAATACTTGGCTGCAACGACTTTACGAATGGTAGTGCCTTCTAGTGGAATTGTAGATGGGGCGTCTTTTATCTTAAGAAAACAGTTTTTGGCATGCTGACTCTCAAACCGGCCTTAACTGATATGCTAGAGAGCCTCTTCTATATCGTTGGATAACAGGACAAGGTCATCAGCAAAGGTTAAGGAGTGTACATTGAGGCTATCTTTATTGAATCCTCAGTCCAGTTCCCGATGGTTATGCGCAAGTACATTCCCTGATGATTTTCTCCAATAAACAGTTAAGCAGTATGCACGAAAGACCATCGGCGTGTCTAACTCCTGTTTGAATGGGAAAGCTTTCAGTAAGCTCACTTATAAACTTGACTTTGGTGGTGGTGTTTCTCAGAGTGGCCTGGATTAGTTTTGGTGGTCTTCTCATCCAGACCCAATTCTCGAAGGGTGCAGATCAGGGTCTGTCTTTCTACTGAATCATATGCCTTTTGAAAGTCCACTAGGAGTACTACCCAGGGATGTCCGCCGCGACTCCGGTATGTAAGGATGGTCTTGATATTTTGGATTTTCTCTTTACATGAGCTATTAGCTCGGAAGACAGCCTATTTGTATTTTCCTTCATGCGCAGACTAGCGCACAAAGGCCAGCATTTCGTCCAAAGGACACTATGCTGGTATGCTGGTTATAACGCTATCAGTTTTACTTTTCTCTCTATATGTAGTTTCCCAGGATCTCTGAACCCTCTCTGGAGTTATTGAATTATAAACTGTTCATCATGATCCAGTCTAGATAATTGTTTGGCATGTTTATCAAAGACAAGCCACCACTCTCTAGATTTTGGTACTGTTAAGATGTCATCTTCATTCTTGGGCCAGGTAAGTTCATGCATCTGCATATCTGTCTCCAAAGATCGTCTCCAAATTTCGGTATCTGAGCAATAAAATAGCACGTGCGCCGCGGTGTCATTTTGGCCACACTCACAGAGGGGACTTTCTCTTTTACCAAATCTATGAAGGTACGCTTTGAAATTACCGTGGCCTGTTATTAACTGGATTGCGTGGTGGGACAGACTGATGTTGAAACCCCTCCAGGTCTTAATGGACGGTATAAATAGCTTGGTCCACAAACCTGTTGTAGCAAGATCCAATCTGTCCTACCAGAGCTTCTCGAAATTCCCTTTGGAGCACGATCTTAAAGCCTGTCTGGGCAATTTACTAAAGGAAACTGGCAGATCTTCCTTGTCAGCTGCTTGTTTGGCAAGCATGTCTGCTCGTTCATTGCCTTCAAAACTAGCGTGTCTTAACCCATTGCCAACGGATCTTCTTCTTCCTTGAAACTCTGGCACCTAAGCGGCAACCAGGCGTTGTCAAATGCCCCACTTATATCCAAGGCTATGGCTGAACAATAAAGCTTGGATCTTAGTGTCTCCCTGATAAACCTGGCCGCCTTTGAGATGGCCTGAACAGTTCATGTGCCTCTTCTAAAGCCAAACTGATTTTGATTCACCAGCTTGTTCCGATAAAAGTGATGGTCAATTATCGATATGAGAAGACAATCCAACACCTTTCCGACCACTGGAAGCAAACTCATTGGTCTGAAGTCTTTTATGGATAGCGCTGGTTTGTTGGGTTTAGGGATAATTTTGATTAGTTGTGCTTTCCAGCAGGACGGGAATATGCACTTGCTCAAACACTTTTTATAAAGATTAAGAAATGTGTTTGGTGCCGAGTTGAAGGCAGCCAATACTATGTCAGAGGTAATGCCATCCAGCCCAGGGGCTTTCTTCGAGCTCATATTTTGTATAACTCGTACAATCTCAGACATAGTGAACGGTATATCGTCTTGCCCTTCTTGACCAGTTTCAGCAAGTAATCTGACAAACGTGTGTTTCTGAGTGTCCTCCTTCTTATCATCCTGCGGAAAAAATGTCTCGCGAAGTTTGTGAGAGGTTTCAAAGATATCTAATGAATTATCCCCAACCTTAAGGCTACTCAGATAGCTTGTAGAGGTTTTTGCTACCTCCAAGAACCTTGAAAACAGGACCCCATGAGTTTTCCAGTGAAGATCGAGTGCAGAATTCTCGCCACTTGAATTTCTTCGACTCTAGAATTGGGTTTTTATATTCATTTGATTTAGCGTTATAAGCTATTTTACTATAATATCCTTGTTCGCCTCTGCTCTTTTGATACAGTCGCCATAGCCTGTTGTTTTCCTTGCGCAAGGCAGTTAGTTCAGCAGTCCACCAAGGCACGGAATGTCTAAAGTATTTCCTTGGAGGAAAAGTATCTCGTGCTACCTTTTCCATGGCTGCATTTAATTTGTGAGCGAATATTGAAATCTCCTCAGAGGCAGAACACTGGTGAAGCTGCGTGGAAATGTCATGGAGACAGGACAAGAATTAATCGGTACACTCTGCCCAGTCGCCTTTTCTTGAACAGAAACCACGTTGAGCTTCTGGCAGCTTGGTTTCATTTCCTATTGACCAACTGATGTACCGGTGATCAGACAGACTACTCCCATCGGGAAGATGGCAATCAACAATCTTCTAGCTCAAGGTGTGGGTGGAAATTGTTAAATCGATAACGCTTTGACCGTTGTGACCGATGAAGGTAGGTTCCGACCCGATATTCAGTATGGGCAAGTTATTCTCTAAAATTAACTTTTCCAGGCATTTACCCCTGTCGTGCTCCAGTGCGCTACCCCACGGAAGACAGCCTGATATTCACCTAGTTGGGAGTCAATCTGGTTCTGGGTTCCATAGTAGCGTCTTTCAGAGCGTCTTCTGCGTTCAACACTGTTGCCCTCTTCGCAGTAGTCTCTCTGTCCGTCTGATGCTCCTATAATATTATGTAGATAGTCTTTAAAATATAAGTGTCCTGCCAAAACTTGCGTCAAGTGTAAGTTTAATTCTCCATGTTTTCTGTTTTTCCATTTAGATATTTCCGGAATTAGCAGTCTCGTCCTTTTTCTGTATTCTGCTCATTTCTTTCCCAGTCTTCTATAGTTTTTTATTTTGCAATTTGCTTTGTTCTCTTGAAGATGCTTTATAGCATCTTTTCCTTTCACTAGCTGTGGATTCTATTGGGGGGGATTCCAGCAATTATCAAGGCCGCTTCCCTTGATACAGTCCTATATGCACTGCATATACTTATAGCCACTTTCCTTTGGACGCTTGCAAGAACCTGTTTGGTTCTTGTCAGGAGCAGTGCGTTCAACATTTTGTGCAGTGCAGCTACAATTTTTTAACCTTTTTCCGCAGCTCTTGTAATATGTACCTCAAAATTTATTTGCTTACCGAATATTATGTCAAGGTACATTATCAGCCATACTTTGGGTTTAATTACCACATTTTGAATTTTGAAGCAAATTGGTAGCACTTTTCTTTTTACAGTCAAGAGAACGGCTTCTGATTTTTCCGGTGCAATTGCAGGTCTTTATTGGCCATCCAGTTGTCCAGTTGCATCCATGCAATTTATGGTTGCTTTCGCTTTTCCCATTAATGCCTGTTCAGGTTTTGCTGTAACGACAGGCGCCAGATCGTCCGCGAAACCTATTGTTTTTACACCTTCCGCTTGTGACGATTTAAGCACCCCGTCACAGAAGATGTTCCAGAATGTGGAACACCACTGTTAATACTGTGCCCTTTAAACTCTCCACTTGAATCATAGATGACTTTACAGTCACGACAGCTCCTTATAATCCCTGACAGATAGGCGTGCCCTTTTAAACTCTCCCCTTTGCCCTTTTTGTCATTTCACCCATTCAGTATTGCCACGATGCAGAACTGAATGCGTTTCAAACGTCCAGCGTTGCAAGAACATGCATGTGTCGAGTTCGTCGTGTGCCGTTTCTTTATGTTTGGTCCATCTGGTCTATCTGGTCTGTCTGGTCTGTATGATATGTCTGGTCTTTCTGTTCAGTCTGGTCTATCTGGTCTGTCTGGTTTGTCTGGTATGTTTGCTCTGTCTGGTCCGTCTGCTCTGTCTGGTCCATCTTCTCTGTCTGGTCTGTCTGGTCTGCCTGGTCTGTCTGGTCTGTCTGGTCTGTCTGGTCTGTCTGGTCTGTCTGGTCTGTCTGGTCTGTCTGGTCTGTCTGGTCTGTCTGGTCTGTCTGGTCTGTCTGCTCTGTCTGGTCTGTCTGGTCTGTCTGGTCTGTCTGGTCTGTCTGGTCTGTCTGGTCTGTCTGGTCTGTCTGGTCTGTCTGGTCTGTCTGGTCTGTCTGGTCTGTCTGGTCTGTCTGGTCTGTCTGCTCTGTCTGGTCTGTCTGGTCTGTCTGGTCTGGCTGGTCTGTCAGGCCTATCTGGTCTGTCTGATCTGCCTGGTTTTTCTGTTCCGTCTGGTCTGTCTGGTTTGTCTGGTATGTCTGATCTGTCTGGTCCGTCTGGTCTGGCTCGTCCGTCTGGTCTGTCTGGTCTGTCTGGTATATCTGGTCTGTCTGGTCTGTCTGGTCTGTCTGGTCTGTCTGGTCTGTCTGGCCTGTCTGGTCTGTCTGGTCTGCCTGATCTGCCTGATCTGCCTGGTCTGTCTGGTCTAGTCTGTCTAGTCTTTCTGACTTTTAAGCAATTAGCAACAAAACTAAAACAACTTTGGGCGTATGTACAGCTAGTAAGACTGTTGCCACAAGAAGCCAGATATCATCATACGTGAGCATCGTGCGGCTCGTGGACCGCATACACAATCTGTAGAGGTTTTCCTCCGTTATGACAATTACTCCCCTGTCCCAAATTTTAATAAACAGGACGAATATGCCTGCCCTACGCAATGTCGCCTCTTTTTAGACATAATAATGGCAATTTAGCGCCCTACTTATTCTAAGCCAGAAAAAGGTTGTTGACGTCTGATCTAGTTCAATGTCTTGAAAATCCATGTCTTTAAAAGCCCCGATAACCGAGGTAACTAACTCATTATGGCTGAAATATATACAAAAATAAATGAATCTGTCCGGACAACAATTTTTTAAATATTGCATTTAAGTTGTTATTAAGTAGAATAAAATTCAAGGATGCTTTATTTTAAACAGCAACGACAATGAACATAATATATGCGGAGCATTTTCACCTTATTTACTTGATTGCAGATTTTATCTCTTTTAGTATATCGTACATAATGCATCTGGTAGTACTTTAATTGAACAATTAAAATTTTATCCAGTCGACATATGCGTGTTCGCATGATATACGAATAAATTTCACCATTAAAATGTCGGGGAGGATTACGAAGAGGATTAGTGACAGCCTCCGTGCAAATTCATTCCTGTTTATAATATCCCCGATTGTCAATGTTAATACTGCGCCTGTAGACACATACGTAGGAACATAATTCTTACTTAAGTATTTACAGCGCTCGTATATAGATTTATATAATACGGTTAATGATAAAAGTACAGGTATATAACTTGTTAGACTAATTGTTTACGATTATACGCGGTTAATGAGCGCTGGAGATATGCACAATCCTATGCGACTTAATTAGAGATGAATTATGTAAAAGGTCATTGCGTAAGAATTATATATCTGATTATAATCGCACAAGTGTGTGTAAACGCAATGTACATATAAACGGCTGTAGAGTTTTCCTTACTAGTGCTAAATTAACTATAAGATAAGAGCTATTCTGCTGCAATAAACTGCTTGTATATTAAAAAAAAAAACATGCATAATATGCACATCAACGAGTTCTAAACCAAGCAATTTTTATTAATTATAACTGCATTCGCGAGATCATTATATTGACACGCGCATTTTCACTATTCAGATGAATTCTGCATGTTATAATTAAATTCCGTAGCGAAAGAACAATAATAATACAAAAAGGAGGGTTTATGTCTACCTGTACCGGCGGAGTGACGGGCGGCAACCCGCGGTGTGCGGACAGTTCTGTAACTAGCTTGGATATTAAAATCACGCGCTCTCCGAAAAGATATCTCAATCTCTGTCCCCGAGATCCGATCTCCGTCTTAACACTCTCACTGCCAGCCGATTGCACTTTTATTTTCATAAATTATACTCACGAATCTCATTTCAAATCCTCAACCTACAATAAGTATAATACGGCGACATATCTAAACCTTTTATCGACGGAGATTATTAAATCGCGACACTATTTTAATCATTATTTAACGAGAGTAATATTCTCTTGAAATTGGCATAATAACTACGTCTATAAATAGCGTTATGTTTTCTCTTGTCTCCTTCTTCTGTTGCCTTACAGCTATGCGCGAATTATCATTTATTGAATAATTGTTAATGTCTTGTTTATTGCTGCTTGGCACATGTTACCAAACTTTTTGATTCCGTCGCATTTTTTATCAGTTCCTGATGTTCCTAAGCCATGATAGCTGTTTACGTCCGATGCCCCTTCTGCCTTCTATCTTTCCTTCGAGTATGAGCTGGGGAACTCAATATTTTGGCCCCCACAATATGTGACCCAGATACCCGATCTTGCGCTGCTTTATGGTATTGAATAGTAATAGTAATCTCCTGCTCTTCTTAGCACCTCCTCGTTGGTAATGTGGTCGACCCATTGGATACGGTGCATTCTTCTGAGAGTCCACATCTCCAACGCCTCGATCTTGTTAATGGATGCTACTTTTATCGTCCAGGTTTCTTCTCCATACAGTGCGACTGGCCAAACTTATCATTTATTAGGTTTTTATCGCATAGCAAGTGACGTAGTTTGTTGAATGCCTGTCTGGCTTGTTCTACCCTACTATTGATCTCTTGTAGTGGGTTCCTTGTATCGTTTACTAGTGTGCCTAGGTATGTCGTGCTCGTAGTTCTTTCGATTCTTTCCCGCTCTACCATGATGGACGCTTCTGCCTGATTATTACTGTTCTTTCTGTTTATGTTGTTCATTAGTAGCTGTAGATCTTGTTGGTTGCTTGCCTTGATCACTGTGTCTTCTGCGTATCCTATATTGTTTATTGTGGTACCGTTTACTTTCATTCCGATTTCTAGATCATCGAAGGTTTCAGAGAATATTTGTTCGACGTAGAAATTAAATAGCACTGGTGACATTATGCATCCTTGAGGTACCCCTCTTTTTATCTCGATTTCTTCTGCCGTTAAATGGTTGTTGATTTTCACATTGGCCGACTGTTGCCAGTACAGGTTTTGGATTATTCTTACGTCTTTTTCATCTATATCAGCTCTTTCTCTTGTAATTAACAAAAAACAGAAGGGCCAAAAAATAGAGCCTTCAAAACATAACAAACCATCCCATCAACCAAAAGTCATGACAGTCATGATCATCATCAGCCTTTATTCCCACTGCTGGGCACAGGCCTTTTTTCTGCCACATATCTAACCTCAGCACTAAGATTTGAATATGGCGGACCTACAGTTTAACGTCAAATCCGAACGACAAATTACCAGAGAAGGTGATAGGCAGTTGATATCCCACGATTGCCTAAGTCGGATTGGGGAATTGAGTGTGATGGGTTGCAGCCATTAGTTTTGAATTTTTGCTTCTTTGGTTCTGTGGGGATGATGAGTCGTGACAGTATCTGTCCAAAATGAACAAGAATTATTAGAACAAGCTCAGAAAATAGCTGCTGACAATTTGTTGCTCTATTAAATGATGTTAAAAGTATGAATAAGGAAGATGAAATTTCTAGTATTTCTACAGAAACTGCTGATGTTTCTCTTCCAAAATTTTTCAGAAAAAAATTGTATCTTCTCGTTCGTGTTGCCATAAGTGTGTATTATTGAACAAAAATATTGGATTTGACCCATGTACCTTTGGCTGGTTTAATATGGGGTTTAAGTCAATTAAATAGTTCACAATTAAGATTAAAGAAGTAATCAGATAACCATGGAATTTTTGATTTTGATAAACTATAAACTTATTATGTTCAAGAATGGATCAATGATATAATGGTGGAGTGGGAGCTATGCATTCCTTCAATTTTCCGGGGTATTAAGGAAAATAGTAGATACTTGCATACCATTTCGTCTTATTTTCCCAGTTCTCTGCTCGGGCGACCGAATTTCGCGAAATCTCGCTCGATTTTGCCCACTTTATTAAGTCGTATCTCACGAACGGATGCGGCAAGCAAAATGCAATTTGCATATTTACAACCAGAAGGGAAAACACTTTCACACCTTGAAATTTTTCATTCAGTTGCAAAATAATGATTTTAAGGAAACACATTTTCCCCAGATTTTAAGATGTCATACAGATGTCATTAAACAGCTCATCACAGAGACTTCTAGTTTTTACCAATAGATTCAGCATCCCAACATTAGTCGGAAAACATATATCATATTCCTAGGAAACTTTTAATTTAAAAATATTATTGAACCAGCCACCGATCCACTGCAGAAATCTTACATTTTAAGGGACCCTCACAGTGTGACACCTCGAAAAATAGCAGATGTTCGCGATTTTTTTATGTTTAGGATAAACTAATCGGTGTGATTTTTTTTTACAAATTAAAGAACTAATCGAGAATATTTTAATTAATAATTGCTTTATTAATTAAAATTTGAAAAGCGTTGAAAAAAAAGCTCCTTCATCATCTCCATGATAGCGGACGTAATTTTGATCTGATACAAAAATATCAAGAAGATTATTAATCTGTAGGAAACAATTGGAAGATTTTAAGAAAAGAAAAAGCTTCCATAGGAACATAAAGAATGACGTGAAGAATGTTCAGTCCAAATTTCAAAGGGATACCTTCAAAACTGTTGCTTTGAGAGTGGAGACCGTTTTGAAAAACACCATTTCGAGAAAACGCGTTTAAAGTTTAGAGTGAGCGCCAGATACTCCAATCCCTTTTTCTAAAAAATGGCTGTAGCGACCGAAATAATTCGAATTTCAATTTGAAAATTGGGGAGAATGTTTAGAACAATGTATACTATCGGGATAATGAAAAAAACGTCTATTATTGAAAGTTTCACACTATGAGGGTCCCACTTCTCGAAGCTTCTAATTCACTTCTCGAGCAATTTTCAACCGATTTCAACCGGGTTTTTTATTTTTTAAACAAAAATGTTGTTTACTATTGGTGAAAACATACTACATTATAGATAATCATATAAACTATAAACGAAATATAGCTTGAATATATAAATATATTCAACCATTCCGTAGGTCTATAAAATTATTAAGTCTTTTTAAGCCTACAAGAGACTACAATGTTATTTATCTAGTTCTGGTTTAGTACCACGAAAGTGAACTGGGGGCTAGTAAATAACGTACAAATATCTGTTGTATAAATCAATATCCTGCGTGGTTTTAGCAAACGAAGTAATTGTTTCAACATGAGATTTGTTTTGTAGTCTTAAAAAGAGTTGAAAAGTTGAATATATTTATATATTCAGGATATATTTCGCCTTTAATAAAAAAAAATATTTATACTGCTAATTGAATGTGTTAATATACACGGATACGAAGATTAGAGTGAAATTATATTTTAGCATGTAAGTTTTAATCACTAACATTTTTATTGTTCTGTATTCATTTTCATTTGCGACCTTTTCTTCCTCTGCGCGAATGGGTCACCTAGGACCTCGCGAAATCAATATTTATTGGCCTTGATATTTGCACAATAACTCTTTATGCGCAACGATTGAGAGAGTCTTCGTTGCAGCGACCAGACGTGTCTGGTAGGTCTTCTATCTTCTCCCTCAAGACCCCGTATATGAGTAATTTTCTTAAATTCCTGTCGAACCATGAGATCCTCCTTGAGAGAAAAAGTCTTTTTTCGCCTGTATGCACCTTGTACCTGTATTGAACCTTGTAGCCTTTTTCTGCTAAAACGTACAGATTTTATGTGTTAACCTAGTTGGGACAATTCTGTCCAAATGTCCCATGAATTGGATCCTTCTCAAACGAATTGTGTCTGTGAATTTAGTAATTTTCAAATAGACAGCATTAGGTTTTGGAAGGTAAATTCCATCTTTGATTTTTGGTCCCAAAATTTTTCGCATGATTTTGCGTTCCGTAATCTCCAATTGATTTCTTAGTGTTTTATGTTGTAGATTAAGTGTCTCGGCTGCATAAAGGACTGCAGGTAGGACTATTTTTTTTTATAATTCCTTTTTTATAATTATAATTTATTTATAATTTTATTAAGAGAGGTATTTTCTGTTATAAACTTGTTGGGTCAAATGAAAAGCAGTTTCCATTTCCTGTAGTCTTGCTTCTGTAGATTTTCTTTCGTTGCCAGTTTCATTGATCCATTTAACTAAATACTTGAGTCTTTCACTCGGGATAACCTAACCTAACCTTACAAGTACCAATGCGGAATGTATTCGGAGTAGTTTTAATATCCGTCACAAATTTTGTTTTGTCCAAACAAATCCGTAAGCCGATTTTTGCTGCTTGTTCTTGGAGTAATTCAAGTTGTTTCTGGGCATCAGAAATGTTTGTAGCAATTAACGTTTTGGTCCTAGTCTATGGGATGGTGCACCAGCTCGTCTCCATTCTAGATGACTTTTTCAAACAACAATGGAGATAATTCATCTCCTTGACGCACTCCTGTATCATTTGAAAATTCTGCGCTCAGTCCTCCCATAACTTTAACCTTTGAGCTTGTATTCAAGAAGGTATTTTTGATGATTGCTGTTGTCTTGCGACCTAATCCGAATTCTGATAGTACATCAACAAGGGATTCACGGTCAATGCTGTCATAAGCTTGTGCAAAGTCAACAAAAGTGATTAGACATAATTTTTGTTTGACATTTTACGGAAGACATTCTTCTTCTTCTTAACACGCCCTCTCCTGCCGAAGCTTGGCGATCCAAATGGCAATTTTAGCTCTGGAAACTGCAGCACAAAAGATTTCTGCAGACGAGCGGTCGAAATCTCCGCAAATCTTTCAACCACGGGTTCTGGCGTCTTCCTACTGATCTTTTCTCTTGTACTTTGCCCTCTAGTATGAGGCGTAATATTTCGTATTTATCGCCTCGTATCACATGACGGAAGACATTGAGTTTTTCAAATTGATAATTTGCTCTGTACACGATCGGCCTTTCTGGAACCCACCTTGGTATTCACCAATCTTCGGATCAAGTTGAAAATAGCCCCGGTTTAAAAGGGCTTACAAAATTTTGTAAGTTACCGAGAGTAATGGGATCCCTAAGTAATTGTTTGGATTCGTTTTGCTACCTGTCTTGTATACTGGATGAATGATCGCCATCTTCCAATAGGAAGTATTTTTTTCAGATTGCCTAATTTCATCAATAACTTACGACATTTTATTTTAAGGGGTTAGGCAACTCTAGGATTTTCAAAAAATCGATTTTCTTTTTATGGTTTTAAATAGTCCCTTAGGACCTCAAAAATGATATCCCAAAAGATTAGGTTTTTGGCATGCATGTATATATTCACTGTAATGTATGTATGTATGTATCAGAAGACCATCGATTGGAGGAAGGAGTGGACGAAGGAGAGAAATGTCTAGAAACTAAAGCTGCAGAAGGTGTAAAGATCATAAGCAATGAGTGATATTGTGAGGATCATTCTGTGAGTATGGAAGCTTCAACTTCTTATAGTGAATGCAAAGAAAAAATGATCAAGAAAACTGCAACACAAATGAAGATGTCTATACAACATCTTCTTTATACATACATTCATGTATATATTCACTGTAATATTCTCCATATTCAAGTGAAACTGCGGATTAGAATAATTCTGAAGATGAAGACATTGAAGAAGCAAAATTGAGTCCAGAAGAAACAGAAGAAGTAAATAAGAAAGATGGAGATAAAGTGAATAGTGAATGTTCATCAAATGGAACTGAAGATGAAGGTGAGAGTGACTGTGAATATAAAAACGAAAGAGACATAAAATCAGAAGACCATCGAATGGAGGAAGGAGTGGACGAAGGAGAGAAATGTCTAGAAACTAAAGCTGCA
Source organism: Phosphuga atrata (assembly GCA_944588485.1). Lineage (NCBI taxonomy): Eukaryota > Metazoa > Arthropoda > Insecta > Coleoptera > Silphidae > Phosphuga > Phosphuga atrata. The sequence goes on from OX155898.1 coordinate 63,334,812, forward strand.
GAAGGTGTAAAGATCATAAGCAATGAGTGATATTGTGAGAATCTTTCTGTGAGTATGGAAGCTTCAACTTCTTATAGTGAATGCAAAGAAAAAATGATCCAGAAAACTGCAACACAATTGAAGATGTCATCTTCTTTACTCTTTGCGCAGCCTTTAGGAGCACTATTTGAAAAATCTTCAATTACACCATTCCTAACACAGTTTTCTTCTATTGACGATTCGTTTCCTTCTCCATGTATCTCCGTGTTTTCTTGCTCACATTTTGAAGTGTGTTTATCTTCGAACTCTTGGACACTTTGCTTTTCAGCATTTACAGTTTCTCCAACATTTCCACATTCATTTTCACTCTTATCACAGATTTCTTCTCTTGTAACACAAGATTAACAATTTCTTTAATTACTACTACTATAGAAGAAGTAGTAATTAAAGAAAACTGTGAATCTTGTGTTACAAGATAAGAAATTTGTGAAAATGAATATGGAAATGTTGGAGAAAGTGTAAATGCTGAAAAGGAGAGTGAGAATTAACTGGACTATCATGTCTTCAAGAGCAAAGGAAATCACGAAGAAAGTGAATCTATATTCCAAGGAAACCAAAAGTTCGAAGATAAACATACTTCAAAATGTGAGCAAGAAAAAACGGAGAAACATGGAGAAGGAGACGAATCGTCAATAGAAAAAAACTGTGTTAGGAATGAAGTAATTGAAGATGTTTGAAATAGTGGTCCTAAAGGTTACGCAAAGAGAAAAGAAGATGTAAATGAGACAAATGCACTTACATTGAAATCTTCCGAGCTGCTGTGTCCAGAACAATGTTAGCTATGTAGATCGCCAGCCATCGAAAGGAGAGGGCGTCATAAGAAGAAGAAATGAAACAAAATGCTATGCGGAAAATAAAGCATCAGATGAAGAGAAAAATAACGATAAAAAGGCAGAAAGTAGAGAATCAAAGACTATAAAAGAATAACTTGAAGAAATCGTATCCACGGTCAGCCGTGAGCAAGCAAGAAACTAATGAAAATATCAGTAATATGGATCAAGTATCGCGTGAAGAAAAAAAATGAAGAAGAAGCTGAGAAAGAAGAAAAGGTTAGGAATAAAAGAAAAGTAGAAGAAATCGAAGAGAATGAACAAAATGTTGAAGAAATAGAGACTGATAATAGAAGAAGAGCAGAAGAGATTGCGTCAAGTAAAAATAACAATGAAGAAATAGCACCTAATGTTCAAAAGAAAGAAGATATTGAAAATGTTAATAAAAGATGAAATGGTGTTACAACCTCAGAAAAGACTTGACAAGACAAGCGCCGAAAAAGAAAAGTTGAAGAGATAGAAACAAGTGCAGATGAAGAAAGTACAGAATCAAAGACTAATGAAGATTATGGCCGGGCAATATCTCTAAGTACTTGTTTTTCGAAGTACAGCACGAAAGAAAGTACGTGGTTGATGTTTTTGTTAGTATTGGCAACTCGTTCATCTCAAAACTGGATGTTTTATGTTGGCCGCACCGCACCCACAACTCAACAATTTTCTTATATGGGATAGTTTAACAATTTTCTGCTGATTTTTCTGCGTATTTTGCAGACTTTGGTTGACTTTGGAAGTGCGCCATTCAGCCAAAAATCGGTATATCAAAAATAACTTGTCCTATCCTATGTACAATAAAATATTTAGTGATTCATCATAATTCAAAATTCACAGTAGCCGCTGGTACGGTCGTGGGCCCTTCCAAAATCGAGAGACCATTTGAAAAAAGCTGCACAGCCATCATTTTTAAATAAATTATTCTATAAAAATTTTGTTTTACAGTTAATCATATGTACAAAAAACTTCTGCCTTTGTATAGGCTCCTTCAGATCGGCGCGGAGCGTTTGCGCCGCAAAATTTCCGCAGCTAAAAATTCGCTAGCGGCGCGGCAGCTAAATGGTCATGCCCACACCAAAACGCGATTTGGTTGGTTTAGTTATGAGTTCCTCAGAGGAAGAAAATCTGCTAATATTAGTATTTACCACAGAAAAAGAAAACTGGTCAGTTTGTTGTTTTTTATTTGTTTTTGATTTCTAAAACACCTAAAACTCATTTAAGAAATAAAAGAAAAATAATGTGGGTTCATAAAATCAACAAACTTAATTTTCGAAATTTTCAAATCTTAGCAATTTCTTCCAATTCTAATACTATCTGCTTACAAATATTGTCCTTTCTCGTTATGTTTTTATAGTTTTCATCGTCCAGGTCATACGATTTTCTAAAATTGTGAATCAATTTCTCTGTAATCGCCATTTCAAAACACATCGACAGCGAAACTCACCGCACAGGCAGCGTTCTTGTCGTGTAGCGCTGCACTACCGCGGCTATGGCGTAAATCGTGCCTGTTGTTCTGAACATCTACATAAGCCGTTATGTCAATCAGTCCGCCGCGATAACGCACCCGTCGCGGTAGCGAAACTTCTCGTCGGTCTGTAAGCTCTTTAAAGTCGATTTATTTTATCCATGAAAATACGAAATCACAAAAAGCCATTTTTTCGGCCTCTATAGTTCGGCCCCTTAAAGGATATTCAAAAAATCTACTTTTATTTTTATAATGTGATACCTTTAATTTCTTTCTTTAAGTTGTGCTGTGCAATAATAAATTTATTTTAAAAAACATTACTACGGCTAGTACGTTTAGTACCTATAGCACGTCTTAGTACCCATAGCACGTCTTAGTATGCTATTTAAGATTGCATATTCTAGGATCTTGAAAATTAAACATACAAAAGGTAGAGATGTTAATGTATAGTAGACGTGTTGGAGAAAGCTTGAAACCGTGTGCTGATTAAAATCAGTGAGATTTATAGAAGTTGGTATGGAAATGTCGCGCGCTCAGTATTGTTAACATTTCTGGCTGCAAATGAAAATTGTGCGCCGCGGGCCTTCGTGCAAAATGTAAATCTAAAATTGCAAAACAATCTTACGTGTATGATATGCACAGCAGGTTTCGCAATTTTTCATAACTTCGCCACCAATATCAAAGCTACCGATCAATAAAAAAAATTTGCGCTAATTTTTATACGCCTAAATTACCGCTGCGGCAATTATAAAGTGGCCCTTCAAAAATAAAAAGAACAATTTAACTTATAGCTACATTTATTGCTTGTACAAGAACAAATATAAGTAACAATAAATAAGGAGATATGAATCGGGGTATATGCATGTATATATAGAGGTACAGATTAACACGTCGCAGTTTATATTAACCCAATAAATATGGTACTTAAACATGTCGGCCATTTTATGGGCAGATTTTAATAACGTTCGTAATTCATGAAATTTATCTGCGTTGTAATTGGAACCGCCGTCCGTCGCGATTTTTTTAAATAAACGTATTGCACATTGTGTGCACAATTTATACTCGAAATTAATTAATTTTTATATCTCGAATAATTTTCGGCGGTTTAAAAGCAAAAAACAGACTGATAGCTTACAAATTCATAAAAAAAGTTAATTAAACATATTAAATGTTTACGATAAAAGTGAGTTTAAAATCTCATAACTTTCTTGTATAAAACTTGTAAAATATTTATATTGCCGGTATTTAACTTAAGCACTATGTAAAATTCACTTGATAGTCTCAGAATTTTAAGTGACGTTGAAGAGTATGATAATTGTGTTGTTGCCTAACCGTTGTTTAGCATGAGAGCGCACAGCAGCTGCTGTGATTCGAAAGTAGTGCAAAAGCGTGATTGCGAAACCTTCAAAGATATCTTATATTGTTCATACAGCATAAACCGATGAATGACATCACGTCTTCGAACAAAAAATACTTGTAATAACAATATAATTATAATATCACTGTATTGCTACCCATAATTACAGTTAGTATAATGCGTGAAAAATTCCATAAAAGAGTTCTTATTAATTTTACTCATGCCATTAAAATAACGTAATCGTAATCGGAGGGTTAATTTGGTTAGGTAAGGATAGGTTAGTGCAAAAGCATAAAGTATACAAAGTAGGGGAGACTTGGGCTGGTTGTGACAGGGGTAAGTAGTTACAGCGGCAATGGTGATTAAACAGAGAACGCTATAATGACGTTACAAAGAGAGAAATGATCACATCACCATCGGCCGATACGACGCGCGAGCCAGGGACGCTAGCGTATTTCTAAGTGGAACTCGTGTATGGTGCCGCCAAAACCGTAGGTTTGTAACTTTTTCGTGTTTTAGAAATATTGGTCTACAACCTGTTTTGAATAAATATGATGCGTGTGTGTGTTATAATATTTATACCCCAATGCTTAATTTTTGCAATGAATCCACGTTTATTCAGTTATACTTATTTGCGTTTTTACTGCGTAATCTTAAAAGTTCAGTTTTTGAGTTGGGGCTAAAAGTGACATTGCTCGGGGCAGGTTGTGATTTGTCACTACCTGCCCTGTAGTGCTTCTTGCCGACTGGTATAAGTTGAGTTAATACATAATGATGCCGGATCCGCCGGTTTTCCGGATTGCAATCCATAAGTAACGGTCGCTACCATGCTTTTCATTAATATCTCATTATTTATAAATACACATAAACCATGAATCATTTAATTAGAAAAAATAATGATTGTACATTGTGTTTACTTTTCTAAAAAATAATAATTAAGCAGGTACTTACATTGTCATAGTTGTTGTTTAAATACCTATTCCTATTAGTAATTTAATACAAATATTGTATTACTTACTCTTCATCTGTTTACATTCAGATTTGTTTTCGTTCATTGCAAAATTTACCTGGCAGGTCAGCCTTTCAATATGTGAAAATTAAAAAAAATAGCACGCGGTCGTAAAAAGGTTCGCTTGCTACCCCTGCTTTAGTGGATCGTTCGAACACGCCAACAATTTTTGCTATAAAAAATGAGTTATGGTAAATATACAATTTTCAAATATCTCCCTCCGTTGCCATTAGAATAACGTAAAATATGTCACGAGGTAATTTGATTGATTTCGAAGGGCTAATACAGTGATGAGAAATTCATTTTTGTCAAAATCATAGCTTTTGCGTTCTCAAGGTCATCAATGGTTTTTCAAATGGAAACATGTTTGTTTTTATTAAGACGTTGTTGTAGCTGATATTCAGACGAATCCAGCGACCCATGATAAAATGGAAATTCCTTAAGAGGCCAAATTACAACAAACAAATTTACTCGTGGGATAGGTCAGTGGTGCGCAAACTATTTTCATTTGCGGCCCAAAACTTGGTGTAAAATTTCATTGCGACCCATTGATAAAAAGTAGACGTTTTTAAAATTTGTTTATATTGACAGTTCGCTATTTTTTTAAATTTCCTTAAAATTATTAATTAGTTTCCCACTTCTCTGCCCGGACGACCAAACTTCGCTCAATTTTGCCAATTATATCAAGTCATATCTCGCGAAGGGAAGCAGCTACCGAAATATATTACCGAAATTTATATATTTACAACCAGCAGGGAAAACACTTTTAAATGCACTGTGAAATATTCCATTCACTTGATAAATATGATTTTAATACATCTAAGGATATACATCTTACATACATCCCCATTTTGAACGGTTTGCACGCTTTGCGACTTCTAGTTTGCACCAATCGATTTATCATTCCAAAATTAGTCGGAAAACATATATCATATTCCTAGGAAGCTGTTAATTCAAAAATACCATCGAACCAGCCATCGATCCGTTGAAGGACTCACTTTTCGGGCAATTTTCAATCGATTTCTTTTCTTTCAATCGATAAATTTGGTCTCAAAAGATGTAATTCGACTAAATTATTCTGCAGGAAAGTCTTGCAATGGGTCGGAGGAAATGGCTAAAAATTGATAAATAGCTGCTATCTTAGGTATTTTGAACATTTTCACGATAATAAACTTTAAATTCGTGTTCAGCACATCAATTTTCATCGGATAAACTGATAAAACGACCCAAAAATTTTCCGAAAAAATGACAAAAAATCAATCATTTTGATCAGGAAAAAATGCGCATTACGTATTTTCCAATCCTCTCTGAAACTATAAATCACAGCGAAATCATTTTCGGCACACTGAAACTAGACGACAAGACGAGCAAAATGTATGTCGATGTGTAAATTGGTTGAAAAGATTCAATTTTTTATTGCGATATTCTGAATTAAAATTTTCAAAAATTGTGACTTCAAAAGTTTATATCTCGATAACGGTTGCAGATAATAAAATACGGACTGCATCTTTTTCAGGAGGTCATTTTCCTACGAAAGCACTTAAAATATGAATTAGTTACCCGGTTTTTGCTTTGTCGACCAAATTTCTCGAAATTTCGCTCGATTTTGCCAAATTATATCAAGTCATACCTCGCGAACGGAAGCTGCTAGCAAAATGCAATTTGTGTATTTGTTGTAAATAGCAGGGAGTCAGCAGGTAAACAGCAGGGAAAGCACTTTTAGATTCACTTTGAAATTTGCCATTCGCTTGATAAATAATGGTTTTGACGAAATACATTTTTTCGCATTTTCTGGAGATTTCACGATGTTTTAGCATCCCAAAATTCGTCGTAAAACATATGTTTTGGTAGGATTAGGACGTATAAAAGAAAAACTGAGTGGTATTGCACCATTTAATGAAGATATTTTTCAAGATGATGACTTCTTATCTGCTTTTGTTACTGACAGACCAATATTCCAAACGGCTAGCTCAAAGCTAGAAAATACCCCTGTTACAACACAGAACACTCCAATTAATTTCGCTGGGACTCTGTCTCCGCCTGCTCCACATTCTTCAATACAGAATGCTATACCTCCTATTCCCGAGTTTATCGAAGATGCTCCTGAAGTAATAGATGCCGTAGCAGAAAACGAGACCTACATTTATACTAACGCAGTTGCTAGAAATTCCCGCAAATCAACTATTTTAACTGATTCGCTGGAGAAAAATGCATTGGCACTGGAACAGAGCAAGAAAAAGGAAAATACATCTAAAAAAGAAAAGATAACTAAGAAAGGAAAGTCAACTCTGCCAAATATAAATAGTGCTAGGGAAATGAAGCTAGGGAAAAGGAAATGCAGCTAGGGGAAGAAAATCAGTTAAGGGAACAGGAAAGATTGCTGTAAAGAGGAAGGTGTTACATGACTCTGACGAAGAAAGTGTGGAAGATGATTATTTTTGCCTGATATGTTGTGAACCGTTTGATCAGAGTCGAGCTGGTGAGGAATGGGTACAGTGTGTTGTACATTTGTTAAGGGAAATGTTCTAACCCACATATGTATGAATTGCGAAAGTGATTGTTCAGACTATAGTGACTGAACTGCTTTGTTTAGCTTCTAGGATCTGGTTGATTTTTTTAAGAGAGGCATAGCTAATTTATTTTTTGTTGGTGAGGCATAATGTATGTTTTCTCAATTCATACTTTTTCGAGTTTTTGTTTAATAAAGAAATGTATTTTCTTCTAGGTAGGAAGTTACATTATTTTATATTTATTTGGCATAAGACCAAAAAATGAGATTTTAATTTTGTTAAAATTTAGAAGTTACCATGTTTTTGTTTCAATGAGACAAAAGACTGCACTGTAATACACTGTAGATATAATCATATTTTATTTTGATTTAAAGTCAGAAAATAAACTGTGATTGTTATTAATAAAAAGTCTTAGATTACGTTTGTTTTTTGTTGTAACATTTTGCCCCTTGCAGTGTAACAACCAGCTCCTGCCGCGGGGTTAGAAGTTACAGGCTTTTTTTCCAGAATTAATTCATTTGTGTTATTTCTAATAGTCTAATACCTAAAATTGTTTTTAAATTGAAATCCTCAATAGTTACCTAATCAAACGAACCTATGACACTTTATAAAAAAAATGTCACAACCAGCCCCAGTCTCCCCTACCAACTTATTAAAGCGGAACGTAGCTTGAATATATAAATATATTCAACCTTTCCGAAGCTCTATAATATTATTAAGTTTTTTGAAACTACAAAGCAAACAAAAGGCCAGTTAAGGTGGCCCTAAATTTATGAAAAAAATAATCTATTATATAATGTTTATTAAACATATCAACAGGAACAAAAAGTATTGAAATTTATATAAAATCTGATATAAAATAAAAAAATTGGGAATATAGTAAATAAGAACAAAAGATTAATACTAATGAGATCGTTGGCATTGCATGGATTTGGCAATACCTTCAAAGCCGGGATCATACGATGAGAAAGATAATCGTCGATCAAGATGATCATCAGTTAAAAAAAAGTCTTATTTTTGATTTTCACACATCCATATCAGAAAATGCGGATTCCGCCAAAGGCTTGTCGCACACTGGGTTCGCTCGTCTCCCCTCAGCTCAGCCTTTCGGCTCAGAAAAATATAAAACCCGTGTATTTAAATAGAAACGCACATACTGCATCCGCTCAGCTCAGCTTTTCTCCGTTCCGCTCCTCCCCACTCCTTATCCTCTCCACTGCTTTGTGAAGAATACTAGGCCGGAGGTCGGATGCTGGCGGATGGTTCACGCAGGCGCAACACTAACGTTTTCATGTATGCGCTAAGGCATTTATGCAACCAGGATAGCAGCACATATATAACTCTTCCGGAGGAGAGGTGGGAGGGAATTGAGTGTGGGGAAAAGTGACGTAGCTGAGCGGATGCAATATGTGGAAAAATGGCGGAGCTAAGAGGAGCGGACCCGATCGGATCTAATGTGAGCTGAACGGAGCGGATCCATTGTGCGACAAGCAAAATACGTCGAGCCAAAGCAAGACATCAATTTTTGTGCCGTATTTTTCAAGATGAGTTTAGTGTATTTCCAATTACAATCCTTGGATTTCAAATACAAATCATTTTGAAGTTTTATTATTCCCAATTCTAGTTTATCCTGATTTGCTTCAAATATTTTAGATACGAGGGGTCATCTACTGGCCGAAATGTAGCATATGTATTCGCTGTTATGCTAATTTTTTGGTAATTCGAAGTACTCGAAGAAATTACTAGCGTAATGCGTAATAATGTCACGTAATTATCCTAATTATTTGGTAATGCGAAGTACTCGAAAAATTCACAAGCGTAACGCGTAATAATGTCAAATAATTTTTTAAATTCTTAGCTAATGCCACTTAACCCAAATAAACCTGAAATGGTACCTAAAGTAAGTAAAATAAACCCACAAGTGTTACTTATAAGGAACAGTAGGGTTATTTGGGTTAAGTAAATCCACGTAAAGGAGGGAAATTTGAAATAATACCATGAACGGTAAGCTACACACACGTAAATATACTTATACGTATAGTCCTGCTATAGTTTGACTATAAGTGTGTGATCCTTTCGTACAGTCCAAAACTATTCGTATAGTTGAACTATACGAAACGGTCACACAGCTATAGTTAAACTATGGAAGGACTATACACTTGTTTTCAATACCGTGTGCTGTTACTACCTATAAAGATAAAAGTGCTAGTAATAAGATGTTCATGGTTTCGTCATTAAAAACAAGTGTGTTGAATTTTTATACATTTACTGAAATACAACAAAATTAGAACACTCTTAAGTGCTTTTTCACATGTTTGTATTGACGCTCTACAACCAGTTTTTCAAATTGTCTCAACTGGGGCCCTAAACCCATAAAAAATGAATCCATTTTCTATAATTGCAATATCTTCTTTTTTTGGCCATATGAAGCTATCTAATTTAGATTTGTTTTTTAAAATAACAATATTTATAATATTTTTCTTGTTCATATTTTATCTAAAATTTTATATTGTTGTGCTGAGAGTCAATTCTGATTATATAAGTCTATTGCAAAGTTATTGCACAGTCTATAGTTTTCTAATTTACTGTCACTTCTTTTCGTATAACTGTCTTCGCCATCAGAAGTACAAATTTCTTCTGGATCAACATTCTCCTTTTTATTTACTTTTAGAAATCTAATTCCTTTTACGCGATGAACTCTATCTGATGATAGTCTGCCAGAGTTAGTACCGAACAAGAAACCAACCAAGAACAACCAACTTAGGATTGATTTTGTCTTTGAACTGTGACTGTGAAGATGACTGTCTTTGAAAAATTACCAAAAGTTCTGTATAAGTTGTATAAGTTCAGATTTGCCATCAAAGTTTCATATGCCAATCGGCCCAGCAGTAATGAAATGGTGTAAAGTAGAGATGAGCATGCGACCAGCTTCTCGTTCCAAATGCCATCCCGCAGGACGGATCCCTGTCACTGCCCCATCCCATGATAATTTTGTCCCACTGTCCCATCCCATAAACTTAAAATTTTCGTCCCATTCATCCCATCCCATCCCGGTCGCGCGGCCCGTACCATTCATCCCATTTTCCCACACAGCAAACTTTCTTTTTGGTTCAGACTCTCTTAAAGATAATTCGTTCGAATTAAATTTTTCCGTAATTTATCTGACAATCCTTTTTCGTCGTAATCGGATCGTTATCACAGGAATCTCCTGGGCTGGACATATATATGGAGATACATATTATGGAAGATCTGTGTATTGGCACGATAGGCAATTAATTATGCACGAACTAGATTTATCAAAACCCGTCCCACTCACATACAAAATTGTCATACCCATCTGATCCCATCCCATGCGACGTTCAAACCACTCATTCCATCCCATGGGACGTTGGGATGGGATGGGTCGATGTGATCCTATGCTCATATCTAGTGCAAATCCATTTTTTTCAGTTGATCCGCATACCAATTTCCCGCTTTTGATTTTTCCGTTGAGCTTCTTGTGACGGAGTTTTTCAAAATTTAAAAAAAATCCTGTTATATTTTCTAAATGATTGATTGATGAAATGATTGATGATACTAAATGATTTGAATATTTGTGTGTCTCCACCGATATTTAGATTAGCTCTAAATTCTGCAAATTCTAGAGGTTTATTCAAATGGCTCTTTGTATTGTTTCACAAGTTTGAAAAAAGTCAGTTGCGTATTTTATATTGCGTAACGTCAAAATTATTTATTCCTGACCCATTTAACCGTTTTTATTTATTCCTGACCCATTAAACCGTTCCTAAACCGTTTCCTGTTTCTGAAGAAATATATTTTTTGTGTCAGGATTCCCATTGTCTTTAAGAGCTTCCTCGGGAGCTTCTCTCAGAGCTTCCCTAGTAAGAGTTTAGTAGAAGCTCATGGTCCTACTGCGGGGCAGCGCATGTTGACGCGCATGATGAGCTCATGCTGGTGTAGTGGGGACGCAATATAAACCTAATGCAAATATATTGTGAACGTAATTCAGGGAATGCAAGAGTACTTTATGGTGCAATAATTACGTACTGCTAAGGAATGCACAGTAATGTGCAGTAATGCATCTAAATATTAACATGTATTGCAAGAGTGGATGACCCCTCGTTTAGATATTTCACATTTAAAAAAATAGTGCAATTTTTTCAATCTTACCAAAATCTTCAAATCTTGTCTAAAATTGTTTTTCAACAACTTCAATTTCGAGAATCATTATGTAAGGGTTGTATTGAGCAGGGCCAGGATGTGTCTCAAAATATTGCTTCAAGTTTTTGTCTTTTAAATTCGCATTCATCAGTATAATAAGTTGCTGAAAAGCTCTTATCCAGCTTATCATGTCTAATACATTTCTGCCTTTACCCTGTAGTTCTAGATTCAAATCGTTTAGTTAAAACTAAGGCCTAGCAAGAATGACATATCAAATAACCACTCTTTGTTTCTTAACTGTGGGTAACTGTCACCTATTTCAGAAACTTTTTACGTCTTCTAATAACTATAGAAACCGCATGAGAAATCTACTGAGCTAGTGTGCAAAAGTTCGTTCTCATTATCCTCATTTTCTAATCTAAACAAACGTCTCGAACGTATAGAATTGATTATTTTAAAGATAGTTTGTTTCCATAACATTGTATGTATTAAGTGTGCGAGAAGCGTATTTTAATTGTTACTTCATATTTCTCGAAATGAATTTTTAAGTAAATACCTAGAAGCGTTAGAAAACTAAAGATCGACTCAAAATCACGCCGCGATCGACCGGTAGATCGCGATCGACTGGTTGGACAGCCCTGTTATAGAGCTTCGGAAAGGTTGGATATATTTATATATTCAAGCTACGTTCCGCTTTAATAAGTTGGTATGATTGTATCTATAATTAGTTCAGTGTGACCCCTATATTCGATTTAGTATCACCCCTTATAGTTTCACTCCTATATTAGATATTAGTTCGATAAGTATCAAAGATATCTTATAATGTACATACAGCATTAACCGATGAATGACATCACGTCTTGAAATAAAAAATATTTGTAATAGTAATATAATTATAATATCACTGTATGCTACCCATAATTACAGTTTGCATAATGTGTGAAAAATCCCGTAACTGAATCTGATAAGTTCTTATTAATTGCACCCACGCCGTAAAGATAACATAATCGTAACCGGATTGGTCCGGAGGGTTAGTTTGTCGGTAATTGAAAGGGCACACCGACTTGGTGAAAAGCGGCCTTTTGATTTCAACAACTTAATTACATATTAATGGGATACGTTAAGTGGGTGAGATATCTGCGCTGGAACGCACGCTTACAAAACCGTAAGTCGTGTTCTTTCGTTATAATTTATGCGTGTCTGTCCAACGTTGAATTTTTTAAAAGTTACGATATTATTATTAAAAAAAAATATCAACAATAAACTTGTTATAATGTAATTATACATACTGATATACATCTTTGTATAGTTCATTGTTTCCTTACACCAACGTTAATTTTAAATAATAATGTTAAAGCGTAAGAGCAATAAAAAACGACATCTGCATAATTTTATCGTCAACATTGTATTTTATAAATAATTTTGCGATAAAACTTCCGCAGAAAAAAATTAAGTCGTTTTTCCTGGAAGCTATCGAATTAGTTTCAGACACATCTGATGTTTAAAAATTTGAACGACGTCTTCATATTCCATTTTAATAAAATTCTTTCTATGTTTTTTCTAATTCTGTTATTTATTAGAACCTTAATTCAAAGAACCGAATTCCTAGATCCGATATTTAGAATTTCAAAATTTTGAATTCAGGCTCGTGATCCGCGAATTTAAAAACCCCTAAATCTCAAGTTCCAGCAAAATTGAATGTTTTTTTCGGAAAATCAGTCGCTATGTAGCATTTTAAATCTCGAAATTTTGAATTCAGTTTCGTAATTGACGACTTTAACCCTTTTGCTGCTATGGACTGCTATAGTAGTTCAATTGATTTGACGCCCATGTGCTATGGACTGTTAACCCATTAGCGTCCATTGTACTCGCTCGAGTACAAAAAATATTGAGACATTCCTTGACCTCTACCGCAATTTATATATTTAAATAGCTGCATTGCGCATTGTAGGTAATTAATAACGAAGCATATAGCAACCTATAATACAGGTGTATATCTTACCATCGTCAAATGTTGAGCTATGTTATGAACTGTGTTATGAACTGTTTGCAGCTATGTTTTGAATTGGGAGCGTGGTAACAGATACATTTCGCAGTGCACCACTTCTGAAAAGTGTATTACATGCTTGAATAAAAGATGCAATTAACTTTGGTAGTTGTTTCGTGTAAGTAGGACTTGATTATTTATAAATGTGATAGTAAGCCGCCTGCATGATCGATAAGCATAGTTTTTCCACCCGAAGGGGGAGGGCTGTTGAAGGGGATGACCCTTTTCAGCCTGGGTGTGGATGACTGGACGACGTGAAGATCTTGTAGTTGCGCCGTGTTGCTGTTGTGGCGTTGTTGATGTGGCGTTGTTGTTGGGTTAGGTTTTTTAAACCTGCGCGCCGTGCAGGTTGAGGGGGGGATGCGATGTTCGGGGATGGTATGTTGTTTTTTTTTATTTTTTTTTATTTTATTTTTTTTAGCTTATTATTATTTTTTTTTTAATTTCTTAGATTTATGGATGGTCCTTTATTTGAAGGCAGCGGGAGCAGAGTTGTGGATGGAAGATAGCTCGGGTGGAAGTTCGGTGGTGCAATGAGATAGGAGTTTGAGGTAGGGGATGGGGATCTTGCGTTTGGGGATTTTGTGACGAATCGTGACGGGGGGGTTTTGGAAGATGGAGAGAACTGGGGGTTGATTGGATATCATTTTCGAGGAAAAGCGACCTTGCAGTCGGGAGAGGCGGACGTCGAATGGTACCATGTTGGAGATTTCGGGCAGGAGGGAGGATGGAAAATTGGGGGGCAGGCGGAATATGCGGCGGCGGCAGGATCTTTCGAATGCCAGATGTCGGAAAAGGTGGGATTTATGGCTGAGGGAAAGAGCGCAGACTTGATAGTCGAGGATTGGTCTTACGAAGGTTTTGTAGGTGAAGAGGAGGACTTTGGGGGAGCAGCCGCCGAGGCGACTACGGAGGCAGAAGAGAAGACGAAGGCGTTTGCGCATTAGGTTGATGCAGCGGGAGATGTTGGGAGGTTGGCAGAAAGATTTGTGGAGGATGGTGCCTAAATAGGTGGCGGAGGGTTGAGGGTTGATTATTTCGCCATGGAGTCGAATGTTGGGGCAGGGATCGCGGAAGCGCCTTATGTAGGGGTGGCGGAAGAAGACGAGTTGTGATTTCTTGGGGTTCATCTGGATGCGCCAGAGGCTCATCCAGACCTCCAGGGTTTTTAGGTGGGAGTTTAGGCGGGAAGCAGCGATATTAGGGAGGCGATTTGAGGCCCAGACCACGGTATCATCAGCGAATTGCTGGAGATGGCAGTCGGGCAAGGCTGGGGTGGGAATGTCGTGGCAGAAAAGAATGAAACGGAGAGGAGACAGGACAGAGCCCTGGGGGACACCCGCGGCAGGAGTGAAGGGCAGCGAGAGTGAGTCGCCGAGCTTCACCCGGCAGGAAAGAAAGTTGAGGAAGTTGTGGACGAGGCGAATTAGAGGCATGGGGAATTGGAGGAGGATACGTTTTTTGATCAGGCCGTCGTGCCAGACGGTGTCGAAGGCGCGGTATATATCGAGGAAGAGGGCGACAGAGACCTGTCCAGAGTTATGGGAGATAGCTAGACTGGAGGTGAGGTTGAGGATGGAGTGTTGGGTGGATCTGTTGGGCATGAAGCCGCTCTGGTGGTTGGGGATGAGGTGGTGGGTGTCGTAGAAGGAGCGGAGCCGTTGGGAGAGGATTCTTTCAAAAGCCTTCCCAATGGTAGAGAGGAGGGAAATAGGTCGATAGGATTCAGGGGATTTGGGGTTTTTGCCTGGTTTGAGGATCATGATGGTGTGAGCACATTTCCATTGGGAAGGGAAAGTGCCGGAGGAGTGGCAGGTGTTGTAGAGGGATAAGAGGAACTCGATGGCTGACTCAGGGTGGTGTTTGAGGGCAATCCAGGGGATGCCGTCGGGGCCGGGAGCGAAGTTTGTTTTGGCGTTGGCGAGGACGCAGCTGACTTCGTCGGTTGTTATGGGGGTGGTGCAGGGTTCATCAGGGTCTATCATGGTGATGACTTGGGGAGACCATGGTAGGGGAGAAAGAGGAGAGAGGTTGATGGGGTTGGTAGTCACGACAAAGAAGGGTTGATTAAAGAAGGGTGAAAAGAGAAGGTGAACTTTCTCGAGGTGGGACGCGAAGGCCTGGGCCTTGTCGGGGGAAGAGGTGAGGATCTTGTTCTCCACGAGGAGATTGTGATAAGGACGGCGGTTGCGGCCAGTAAGCGTGTTTAGAGCTTTCCAGAATTTGCCGCCGTCCTTGGGGTTGAGGTTGGAGGTGGCAGCGATCCAGGAAGATTCGCGGAAGGAACGGAGCTTGAATTTTGCCGTGAAAACCTTGAAACCGTTGAGGCGGTTCCAGGGAGCTTTGCTGAGGGGGTCGTGAGTGACTTTGTAAGAGCGGTAGAGGATGCGTTTTTGTTTGATAAGGGAGACTATGAAGCTAGGAATTGGGGGACGGTTGAGAGGGATGACTTTCGTTGATACACTTGAATTTATTGCTGAGTGGATTGAGTAGGTGAGGGAGTCTATGGCGGAGAATAGTTCAAGGTCAGAGTTGATGATTGGAGCGGGAAGGGAGAGAGAGATTGAGGATTGGAAGGAAGCCCAGTCGGCGTTCCATCTTCCAAGACCATTCAGTCTTGGAAGATTTGCGCGGGCTGGGCCTGAAGCAGATACGAGTTTCGGTGATAAGGGGAAGGTGGTCGCTAGTGACGGATGGGCCAATGAACGCCGAGTCAGAGACAAGGTCGGTCAGGTTGTCTGAAATTAGGATATGGTCAATGATGGAATTGCCAATAGGGGAGAAAAAGGTGTAGTCAGGGCACAGAATACTAAGAATAGGTAGACTGTCTAGGAATGAGGTGAGAAGGACCATTTCCATTGGAAACGCGGTCCCCAAAGGACGTGTCTCGGACGTTAAAGTCGCCGAGGAGGATGAAGTTTGGGAGAGAGATAAGGTAGTTGAATAGAAGCGTAGAGATTGGTTGTGACGGGGGAATGTAAATGGAAAAGATGTAGATAGGAGATTGGCCAGAGTGAACTGTGATGCCAACGAGATCTCCGTTGGCAAGGTTGGGATATTGGGATTTGGGATTTGATTTATAATTTCCGTTGGCAAGGTTGGGTTGGGTTATTGAAAGATCAGAACGGAGACGTGGTGCGCGATGGCATCACCACGGCGGCCACTGGGGGAGCCCTTTCTGACAAAGGAGAAGTTTCGTAACCTGGGATTGGAAGCAGGGGTGAAAAACGTTTCTTGGAGGGCGAGTATAAGGATGTTTTCGGAGGAGACAAGGTGCTGGACCAGGGGAGCCTTGTTCCTCCAGCCACGGAGGTTGAGAGAATCGAGGAAGGCCATTTTTGGTGCGACAGAGGGGGAGGGGGAAGAGTTCACGCGGGGATTAGACCTGGGGACCTTTACACTATCTTACTTACCAATTCGATGTTTCAAGAAATGCCTAAGCGCTTTCATCTGATAGTATAAAGCTATGTATCTTAATTATCAGAACTATTATAAAGCGATAAATAAAGAAACATATTAGAGATGATTTCACGAACTAGCTAGTCATAGCAAATATTTAAAATAGAATTCACGAACTGTCGGCAGATCATGCAATGACTCTGCTTTACACAATCTGACGGATTTCATTATATGACTACGACATATATATATATATATATATATATATATATATATATATATATATATATGTATATATATATATATATATATATATATATATATATATATATAGTTGTACCACCTGACGTTGATGAAGAAACCGATGAGGAAAATCGAACTACAAAATCCTAAATTAATCCCGGATGATATACCACTCTCCGTATTCCAACGCCGTATCCAAAAAAGTTTAAACCCAAATGGACGAATAAAACATTAGACATAAGTATGAAAGGTACACAAGGAAGTCGCGATCGAGAGGATTGTCTAAAGGGAGAAGTTGATGGATTAAATCCTGTCGAGGTATTTGAAAATCTGATGGATAGCAGTGTTATCACTATGATTGTGGAACAGTCTAATTTATATTCAACGCAGAAAAACAATCATAGTTTGTTTGTGTCCAATGTGGACATAAATACTTTCATAGGAATACTGCTTTTTACTAGCTATCATCAGTTGCCTCGTGAGAGACTCTATTGGAATTTGGATGAAGATTTACAAGTTCCATTGGTATCTAATGCTATGTCCAGGAATCGCTTTTTAGATATAAAGAAATATATCCACCTGATTGGTAATAATGATGTAAATAAATCAGATAAAATGAGTCAAATTCGTCCCCTCATGAACATTTTGAATCAGAAGTTCCGACAGTGGGGAATATATTGTGAAGCGCTATCAATTGATGAAGCAATGGTTAGCTATTTCGTGCGCCACTCGTCTTAGCAATTCATAAAGGGAAAACCTGTCCGATTTGGATATAAGGACTGGATGTTGTGCAGTAGCTGCGGATACTGCTTCGCCTTTGACACAAAAACTGTTGCTGCTAGCGAAAGGAACTTGTCATTGGGTTCAAAAATTGTAATAGAACTTCTCGATACAATTGCAGTGCCATCTGACCATACAATTTTTTTGGATAACTATTTTACGAGTTATGATCTAATAGCCTTACTAAAGGAAATGAATATTCGCGCAACAGGAACAATCAGAAATAACCGAACAAAAAAGTGCCCAATAACAGATCAAAAAACTTTCTAAGAGAACGAGCTTGGATTTTATGAGGTGAAATTTGATCAGAACTCCAAATTGCTTTTCGTTCGCTGGAAGCATAATAACATTGTAACGATGTCAACTAATTATGATTGTGTCAATCCAGTAGCTAAGGTAAAACGCTGGTCAACTGCTTCTGTTTCAAAGATTGATAATTCACAACCATTTCTCTTCCAAACCTAGAACAGGTATATGGGCGGAGTGGATATACTGGATCAGTGTGTGAACACCTACCGAATTGGTATTCGCGGTAAGAAATGGTGGTGGCCACTTTTCGCCCAGATGATCAATTTTACTGTAGTAAATGCTTGGAGAATCTACCAAATTGCCAATGGACGTGATAGCGTGATGGATCTTCTAGAATTCCAACGATAGATAGTACGTCACTACTTGCTATCACAGGGCTTCCAGTGACTGAAGACTTCGAAAAAAGTTGCATAGTAGCATCTATATACGGAAAATAGTGGCAAAATAGTGGCGTCTCAGGTTCAATAATTCACACCTTTTGATAAATAATACTCATTATACTATTAGGCCAAAAAGTAGTATTTCTTATCTTATATTTATATATATATATATATATATATATATATATATATATATTATATATATATATAGATATATATATATATATATATATATATATATAGATATATATATATATATATATATATATATATATATATATATATATATATATATATATATATATATATATATGTATATTGATATAACTTTGATTGAGAGAAGTAATTAAACCACAAAAGTCAGATAATTTTTAGATTTTTATTATTCATTTACATATTAGAAGGTTTTTTATCACAATGCAAAATAGTTTACTTTGTCACTAACAATAAGGCGCTGAAGTCTAGAAAGCAATATATTTATATACTAACCGAAATAGTGTTGAATAGGATGATTGAATGACGTGGTCCATGGTGGACGTAATCCATACTTAATCTGAATTGAAAACTAGTTACCTTTTTGGTTTCTTGCTGATGAAATCAGATATTAGAGTACTCTTCCTCTTTTCAACTTCCTTAGCTATCTTGGACGCCACTTTCGCTTGCACTCGCTCTTGTTCCCTCAGCCTTTCAGAGGCATCAAGTAAACCTTGCGCCATTTGCATTTCTTGCATATTTTCTTCTAGCAAGGCTGACAGCAAACGTTTCTTCGCTTCTCTTACAAGTTTATCAGCACTTTGCTTTTTTAATTTCTGTTGTTTAAGCTTTTCTTCAAGTTCAGTTTCTAGTTTTTTAATATCATCGTATTTCGTTTTCATTTGTGCCAAATTTTCTGTTTCTTGCTCTAGTCTGAGCTCTTCGTTCCGTAGAATTTCAGCTGTTTCGGCTTTTTTTTTTCTCTTTTCCGCCTCCAAAAAACTCTTATAGCTTTGATGTGGAAATCCTGCTTTAATAATCAAATCTTGTGTGATGGGAACTAAAACTGGCTTATTTTTGAACTTTTTGATACCATCACGAATTACTAAAGGTGCATTGAAGGTTCGTTCAGACATCACTGCCTTATCGTCAGATAATATTCTTTTGGATATAGAAAAACCTCTCTCAACGTCAGCACTCCCATGAGACAAACAAAAACAGGCTTTGAGACTTAAACCACTCGAGAGATTATTGTGTATTTTAGATCATTTCTCGCATTTTTCAAGCTGAATACATTTTTTTGCCAATAATGATCTACTCGCTCTTCTTTGAATTCTGGCAATGTCTCAAGACCGAAATAAACCGCAATAACCGAAACTCATCTGCTAGTGTGGTCAATGGAATATCTTCAAGTAATGGTAATGCCTCTGCAATTTTAACAATGTCTGCACAGCTGATTTTTCTTTTAATTCGGTTTGGCTGTAAGCAATGGCACCAATAAATCATGTTTGAGTCTGAATATGCTTCTAGAGAAGATTTGTTCATAATGTGGATTGCAGCAAGTTTAAAATGACTTTGAGCACGCTGCAGAAATAGAACCCAATCTTTTCAGTCAATTCGCAATCACGAAAACAATCTTCAACTGACTTCGGAACAATTACAGATTTTATTGGAAGCAAATTACTTTCTGCAAACAAATTTTCTCCTTCCAATTTTTTTTCATTGTAGCTTTGGAGAGTTTCTACTTTACAAATCCGACCAGCGAGTATCAGTAGAAGTTGGTATCAGAAGGGTTTGAAGCTCATCGAATAACAGATGAATTAATGGTTTATCATTTTGAAGTACTAAAGTGAATTTGGTAAACAATGCAGCACTATCGATAACAAAATGTAATTCAGCTTTCATCGTTTTTTGTCGCAAGTACTTACATATAACCATGTATTTCTGAGATTTCATCACTGTCTTACAAATTTTTTGATTAGGAATGAAATTGAGAAAATATTTTTTCAGCGCCTTCCATTGTTCTAGAACACGCTCTGCACTTGGCTTCAACGTTAACTATCGAGTACTGACGTGTTTGAGAAAATGATGTAATGGAAGATGCTGCTGAAGCTGAATTTGCTCGAAGTCTTCACATCGTGCAGGCCACCCGTGGAAGAAATAGTAGATTTGTAGAATAAAGTCAGTCGCATCACTGCCAAGTTCTCCTAGTCCCTTCAAGAATGCGTTGTGGATGGTGTGAATGTTGCAGGACCCAATATTGAGCAATCCTTGGCCACGGAGTTCAATTTCTTCAGCATCTAGAATTGACCATACTTTCTTGTTGACATTTGGGCCATCAGAACCAAGCATAATGAGCTTCGTTTTGGAAATGTCAGCCTCATTAATAGCATTGTTAAGGAATTTAGCCAGTATATCAGCAGTTGCGTGACCTATGAAGAAGGTTTGCAAATGATGGTTGACAATTTCTTTATCTGTTTCAGAAAAGTATCGTACTGTGATTTGCAATTCCATTTTTTGTTCGGCATTCGTTGTCTCGTCATAGGGGAGGCAATAGCTCGAAGCTCGCTGGATATCGTCGGTCAAAATTTTCCTAAAATATGGACCCAGAGCCTCAGTGATAAGATAATGAAGTTTAGTGCGACCTAGACTGAAATTATCAGCAATGTGTCCTAGGAACATACTTTGAAACACCTCTTTCAGATTATCACACGAAGCAGTAGACATATTGCTAAGTGTATTCTTCATGGCCCAGATGAGTTCAGCTTTCAAAGAAGGGGCAAGGAGTTGTAGGAGTTGTAGGAGTTGTTGTTTCAGCACATTCCTGCAATTTGAGTTGCTTATCATCAAGCTTCGTCCGGGCTTGTCGAGTGTGCTTAATACTTTTGGAATGCTGAAGAACAGCATCAAAGCCTTCAGAGGAAAATGAAAATGATGTAAAACAAATTTGACAAAATAATTCATCCTCTTTATCGTTTCTTTTTTTACACCAGGAAGATACTTTATATCCCAGAGCATCTTGTCGGGATAGCCAATTTTGATTGAATTTGTATTTTCGACTCATTACTTAAAGTCTGTAAAAAAGAGAAAAAATAAGGGATTATTCATGAACCTAACCACAAATATTTCCCCCCTGTACTTAAATTTACGAAATCAATTCCAAGAAATTAAATATATATCGAAAATTACTTACCGTGAATGCAGTTATCACGCAACTACCAAACACCAACGCGACCACTAAAATATAATAATACTGGAACGCACCGTGTACTAAATACGTATGTCAGAGACAAATATGTAAAGACGTAAGTTACTGATATGAATCGCCAGTCTATTCCCACTATTCCGATTCCCCCATTTCTCTATGTACTACCATGCAATCGCAATGTGCCTACTTTACCGATCGAGGACGAGCAGAAAATGTAAAAAAAAAAATAAAGAATCCCATGAAGCATGAAAATAGAGGCAATGGCGCTTTTCATTTAAATAGAGGCAATTAGTGAATTTTCATTGAAATAGAGGCAAATAGTGGCAGATGCCAGAAATAGGTGCAATTAGTGTCATTAGTGGCAAAGTGGCAACCCTGCTATCATCTACGTCTAAGAAAAGACCTTCTGCTTCAGTTCCGATCAGTATTCGATCTAGCGAAGGAGACATTTCCCCAAGAAGTTGAAGAATCAGTTGAGATGTGTAGTGTGCCACTACAGAGTGAGATGAGCATTAGGGTGGAGTACGGATTTATGTAAAAATATTTTTAAGATTTAAAGTTGTAATAGGGTGTAATTGCTGCATTATATTAATGTTAAGATAAATATAATTTTTGAATCAATTTGATGAATATCTTTTGCCTCCGCACTGACCTCAAAAATTTAAATTTAATGGTAAAAGTCTAGTACAGTTATGGGCAAATATTAAGTTTAATTTTATGAAAAATGGGTGATAAATGATACATAATATATAATTCAGATATATATTAATCACCTTTAATCAAAAATACAAAATTTTTTTACGAAAATATTACCAAAAAAAAACAATTAATTTGCTCGAAAATCTCTTTTTTATTTATTACATTACATTTCGTGAATCCAATTTGGCGCTTATTGCACCTAATCGTGACTTTTGTGGCGGCTATCGTCGTCAATTTTACAGTTCGTTCAACAGTTTGAGTTGGCATGGCGGCATGGAGGCCTTAAAAACAACACTTCACCTCACCAACTGATTAAACGATACAGAACTTCTTGGTCAGGCAGGTTTTTCATAATCGGTGGTTCACTTAATATTTCTTGCCAATTTATTAAATCAGTATATGTTGAAGCATTGAAATTTATAGGCGGCACTATACACGACGCAATCGCTGCAGCTGTTCTATCTGATACACCATACCTGTAGCAGGTCTTCGATAAAGTAGGAAAATCGACGGATACATTTTGTTTTCCGAAAAGCTTTTGTTTATGGTGTTAGTGGAATTATCTGAACTACTACGACTTTCAGACGATGACGATACCGAAGAAGTACTAACTTCTATAACAGATAACGAAGTATTTAAAGCTGTAGTTGGACGGTTATCTCATTCCTGTTTCCTCTTTACAGCTCCTCCTTTGCAACTTCTTCGTAACACTTACGTCGATTCCACCTATTATCATACTTCCAGAGGTTCTTTGAACAATTCGAAAAGTATGTTCTTGTTTGGGAACCTTTTAATCCTTGCAACAGATACATTGAGGGAAATCTTTACACTTGCATGCTGCAATATCAAAAAGTACCTTACTACTTTGTCGAAAACTTGCTAACTTTCCCGGAGAGAGCCTTTTTCACAGACTTGAGTAGGTTTTTGCAGTTTAAATGGTATGCTTTTAACATCTGTACGACCCTTATTGGTGTTACTATCGGAATAAATGCAGTTTGACATATATTTTCAATTCTGGATGTCACTATATTTGCTATTTCTGAAAATGTGGGCTCTTTTGCAGTTTCCAATTGCAACTTTAGTTGATGTCTTGTCCATTCATAGTATTTTATTACATCTTCGTAAGTAGGTAGAATATTGTCTTTTATCTCACAAATATCACAAAAAATAGGACATTTAAAGACACTTCGTTTTCTTTGCATGTTCTTACGAAACAGAATTGACGTTAGGTTACTTGTTAAATAACTAGCGCAAGTTCAATTTGAGCCAAAACCAATAGTCCACTGGCGACGCGACAAGTGTTCTAATTGTTCCCTCCTGCACTCTCTCACTCCCCTTATTTTATATTATAAACTTAAGATCATGCATTTTTTTTATATAGAAAATATACTGTAGTTGTAATAATTTCTAGGAATAAAATACGTCTGTTCATTCAAATTGCAATTAGTCTAAAAACCATATTTTTTCAAAAATTCAATGACGTTGCGGAGGCTATTACTATAAATCAAATCAAATAATATTTTGCATGGATTAATTTTATTCTAGAAGGCACCGATTTTTCACTATTAGATCACTCACAACCCAAAAAAAATATTTCGCTCCACCCTAATGAGCATGCTGTAAATGCAATGTTATCTTATGCATAGAAAGAAATTGTTTCTGCCAATACCACGGTTGAGCCCATTGTACTCGATTGAGCACACATTCATATAACACTTCGTATACATTTTTTGTTATTATTATCCTATATTGTATCATTTATAATACACATATATATGCAGTGATGTAACTTTTAATTATTTTTTCCCAAAAAAAATCTTTGGGCGCTAAAGGGTTAAAGTAGTCCAATGGATTTGGCGGCCAGATGCTATGGACTGCAATAGCAGTCTACCGACTTCATGAATTCTTTGTGGCTTTTTCAAACTTGAAACAAATAAAAAAATTCGAAGGTATCTCACACACACTTTGTACTATTTAAATTTAAAGATAGGAAGCGCTTAATGAAAGACCCTATAGTATAATGCAATTTTGTGAATCCACGTTTCGTAATCTAATTACTAAAATGCCATAATAAAACTATCCAGTATGAATGAAACAGTGATATTAAACTTGAGAAATAAATTAATTCTATTTAATTAGAAATTTATGTTTTATATAAAATGCATTTTTACGAGCCTCGTAAAATATACACATAATCTTTTTTGGAAAGGAGAATAGCTAGGATAAGTTTTACTGCGGTCTGCCACAAAACGACCATATAAAATTAAGAAACGCTGATTAGAATATTTTATTTCTATAACATATGTAGACGATGTATATAATTTTATGGAACACAAAAAAGACATTTATTGCACCTGAAATAAAAATAACGACCACCTTAATTTGCATTCTTAGAAATTCACCTGGTAAACACATATTATTTGTTATAAATGTTGTTTGGGGAAATTTTGAGCGGTTGAGCAAGAACAGGAAAAATGGATCTTGGCCAATCACTTCTCATTAATAAATATACCATTTACAGATTGTGGAACCGAGTAATGTTTATATTGGTCTGTGGCCTCGGGGAGCTGAAACGTTTTTAATTATGTTATATAATAATTTATATACGAAGACAATCTTGGACAAGTGTAAATACATTTATGATTGATTAGCGTTTTAAAATTAATTTTAAAAATTAATCGTAACACGAGCCGCAGTTTATGGCACTTAGGCCGGCGCGTTTAGTATTTAAAATCATTAATTATATCCTCGACGCCCGTTTTAAATGCGAAGCGCAAATAACTATTGCTAAATCCACTTTGGAATTTTAATTATATTTCTTAGTGTATTTTTTGTTTTGTTCAAACAATTTACTTTAAATAAATTACCTGAACTTAAACATTAATTAATTATCGCAAATCAGTAGATGCAATCGCGAACTGATAAAAAATAATACTGCTTTATAATTACTGATGAATACTTAGGGGCTTCCAGGAATGAATTAGGCATGCGGAACTCCGTGTTCGTTCCAAATGAGGAAACCGCATTTGGCCATCACATTTTTAACGCACGTTCGGTTTTGTTGCTAGTTAGCTTCCTACACTCGGAAGCAGCACTTGCACCGAACTTGGAATTTCATTTCGTTTTTTATTAGGAACGAATTGGGCATGCCGAACTCTGTGTTCGTTTCAAATGAGGCAACCGCTTTAGGCCGTCATCACATTTGAAACGCACGTCCGGCTTCGTTCTTAATTAGGAAGCCTTAGAACCCGTTCAGAACAAAATTGGAAGGATTTGTATGCGTTAACTGTAACTAAATGTGGACCAAACTTTCCTTAATTAGTTTGTCAATGTATTGCTGCCGTAGTCTCCCTATGCAGTTCTTGCCATCAAGATGTCCTTCGATAATTGTGTTCAGCAAACAATCATGTCGCAGTGCATGACCAATAAGTTGCATTCGTCTCTTTACAATGCTGTTCCACAGAGAACTTTTTTCTCGGCTCTCCTTAACACTTTTCATTTGTCACTCGTTCAATCCAGCCAATTTTTTTCGTATCCTCCTATAACAACACATCTCTAGGGCTTCCAGACGTCTTCTCTCTTGGGCCCCTATGGTCCAAGTTTCACACCCATACAGTGCAACAATCCACACAAAGTTTTTATTGGTATTTTCCTTAACGTAAGGCTAATGTTATTAGAGGTGAACAGGTTTTTCCGTTTAAGAAATGCAATTTTTGCTTGATTTATTCTACTGACAATTTCGCTTTTACTTCTTCCGTCAGTTGTAATTTTGCTTCCCAAGTACATGAACTGTTGAACTTCATCTAAAGTTTGTTCATTTTTGGCTGATGTTTGTGTGGCTCTTCCTTTCTTGATACAGACTGAAATTTTAGTTTTTTCATAATTAATTTACAAATTATATTCGTTTCCTAATATGTCTTCCATACTTCTTAATGCATTCTCCAGATCCTCCACACTCTCTCCCAGAACTGCAATGTCATCAGCGTACTGAAGCATTTAAATTTTGTCTCCATGATTTTTTAACTTCTCCTGTACTTTTAAAGCAGCTTCAATGTATGCATTGACTGGTGACAAACAACACCCTTGTCTCACGCCTTTGTTTATCTTTGTTTCCTCTGTGTGATTCCCGCTTTCTATGACAGCCTTCTCATTTTCATAGAATCTCTATACTACTTTCTTATCTTTATATTTTATCATTTAACACTGTTGAATGCCTTCTTCGCATCAACAAAAGCGATATATGTTATGAAACCTTTCTTCTGTCCCCTTTCTAGAATCATTCTCAAAGCCAAACTTTCTTCACGCATGCCACTGCCTTTTCCGAACCCAAACTGATCATTGCCTAGCAAAGCATAGCAACCAGGCTTGATGTGCGAAAGTGCTGACCTCTATTAGCGTTTCTGTTCTTTGGTAGCGGCATAATAATGCATTTTTCAAAATCATCAGGCATCTCCCTTCCATTATAAATATCACACACAAGTTCATAGAGATTAATCTTTACGCCATCTCCAGTCCATTTGTTTAACTCTGCCGGTATCCCATCAACTCCTGGTACCTTTCCGTCATTTAGTCTTTTAATTGCACGATCAATTCATCTCTCAGTAAGGTATCGCCAAGTTCATGATCTTCCACTTCGTCTTGGTTCCATGATGTCTGGTCAGCATATAATTCCTCCAGATATTCTATCCGTATTTTGGCAAGTTCTTCTTGTTCATAAACGATATCGGTTCCTTTCTGTAGTTCACTTTGCTTAATTCTAGGAGTACCAAAAAATGTTTTACGAGCTTGTAGGCAGGTTCTTCTCTTCCATTTTTCATGTATACTTCAATTTCTGCGCATCTGTCCTCTAGGTAAATATTTTTTGCTACTTTAGCTTCCATGTTGATGCTGTTCCTCAAAGTTCTATATTTATGTTGTCCTTCGGGAGTGGTTGAACTTTTAAATGTACTTCTTTCATCTATCATACTGTTGATATTATCAGTAATCCACTCCTTTCTGCTGGATCGTTTCTCTGCACCGAGTACTTGTTCTGCAGATCTCCGTAGTCTTTCTTTTATTGTGTTCTATCTGTCCGTTGCTCTACTTTCTTTATTGAAAATCATTTAATCTGTCTTTTCCATATATACATTCATCAGATGTGGTTCTTTCAGTTTTTCTACAACCCATCTACTGCATTCTTTTTTTTTGTATTTTCTTGAAACTAAGACGACATTTCATCATAACAAGGTTGTGATCGCTTCCCGCATCAACGCCTAGATAGGTTCTACACTATCTTTGACTTGGTTCTTGAATATCTTCTTCACCAGTATAAAGTCAATTTGATAAAGTACCAGATCTCCCATCTTCCATGTGTATCGCCTTGGATTGGTGTTGAAAGCAGGTGTTCGTAAAGACTAGTTTATTGCTTGCACAGAAGCACAAAACTGCAAGACATTAATTTAATGCAATTATAAGGGAATCATAAAACACATTAATAGTCATTTGTTAAATTAAGGATAGGAAAAAGTAAGGCAATTAATAAATTTCGATACACACTTTAACTTATGAAAATGTACGGTAACAATTCGGAAGGTCTAATTAGGTGGAAGTTAGAACTTAAAAGAAGTATTAAAGGAAGTTCTTATAAAGATATTCCGAAGTCAGGCTTTCCTAGTTAGGACGGTACAAGGTTCGAATGAGGCTTGCCAAAGTTCGGAAACAGTTTGGAAGGCGTCATTAGGTGGCAGTTGGCATTTCCGAAGAAAAACCGAAGTTAGGCTTTCCTAATTAGGACGGGACTTTCAAAGATATATTGAAGTTAGGCTTTCCTGATTAGGATGGGACAAGGTTCGAATGAGACTAGCCAATGTTCCGTAACAGTTTGGAAGGCCTCATTAGGTGGAAGTTAGCATTTCCGAAGAAATACCGAAGTTAGGCTTTCCTAATTAGGAGGGAGAAGGTTCGAATGAGGCTTGCCAAAGTTCGGAAACAGTTCGGAAGGCCTCATTAGCTGGTTGTTAGAATTTCCGAAGAAATACCGAAGCTAGGCTTTCCTAATTAGGACGGGACAAGGTTCGGATGAGGCTTGCCAAAGTTCGATAGCAGTTCGGAAGGCCTCATTAGGTGGAAGTGAGGACTTTCATAGATATACCGAAGTTCTTCTTCTTCTGGCGCTACAGCCAATTTGAGCCTTGGCCTCTCTTAGCTTCCTCCTCCATTCCTCTCCTTTCCGGGCCACTTCCTTCCATCTTCCTAGTTTAAGGATTCGT
Organism: Phosphuga atrata; assembly: GCA_944588485.1. NCBI lineage: Eukaryota > Metazoa > Arthropoda > Insecta > Coleoptera > Silphidae > Phosphuga > Phosphuga atrata. Next base: position 63,363,460 of record OX155898.1, read on the forward strand.
CCGGCGTCCTGGTCTACTTCATCCTCTTTTTTACTCTTCTCCTTTACTCTTTTTCGTCCACATCTTTTTCTTGGTCTTCCTATCGGCCTGTTCCCCTCCATTTGGCGGTTCAGGATTCTTTTGGGCATTATACCATCTGGCCTTGTTATAATGTGGCCTGCCTACCGGAGGCGCTGCAGTTTCGCGTATACCGATACTGGTTGGTCTTTAAGGGCCTGATATACTTCCTTGTTGTATCGCCTCCTATATTCTTAATTTTCCCGTACTGGTCGGATCCTCCTCCTCCTCGATTGGTACGATCCTCATTAATATTTTCCTCACGAACGCGTCGATTTTTTCTTCGTTCGTTACGGTGAGGAACCAGACTGCGCAGCTGTACGTGAGTATTGGTCGTATGATTATTTTGTACACCTTAATTTTGGTGTCTCTGTTTGTCACGTTGGACTTGAGTACATTCACCAATGAGAAATACGCTTTGAATGCATGCCATCATCACTCTGGCTCTAATTTCCGCGTGTTCCAGGCCTTTAATTTTGATGTTTTGGCTCAGATTCTTGTAGTCGTTTACTTGTTCCAAGTTGTCTAGTATAGTTGTACGCCGGCTTTTTGCTCCTAATCCTCGTCAGCTTCGGCGATGCTATCACCCTATCCTTTTGGATTTTTCTAATGAACGCTTCCGATCTGGCCATGGTGATTTGGCAAAACTGACCACTACCAACTGTCAAAGTTCGGAAGTTTCTATTGGAAGACCCTTTACTTGTAGTATATTATATCTTCTTCTCTTCTTAGAATTTTGTATAGGCACGTGTGCCTGTTTCTTTAAGTTCCTCCTGTTCCTCCTTAGTCTCTAATCTCCTGTGATATGGATGTCCAGAAGTCTGCCCATCTCTTTGGTGGCCATCCAGGTGGTCTTCAATTGTTGGGTCTTTGTGTCATGGCCCAGTTAACGATCCGTTGAGGGATCATGCGTTTCACATGGTCCCGCCAGTGCCTCCGACGGTCTCTTGTCCAGCGTACGACATCCTGTATTTCTAGATGCTCTCTGATTGTGGAGCTCCTGATTTGGTCTCTTAGCGTGACCCCTTTTATCGCTCGTAGGATGCGCATCTCTGTGCTTCGTACGGCTTGTTTAGTAACTGCTGTGTCGGCTCTTGTTTCGGCTGCGTATGTGAGAATTGGTCTTATTGCGGTTTTGTATATTCGGATTTTACCTTCTCTAGATATATGCTTATTTCTCCACATTATATTGTTTATATTATATATAATGTATATTATATGTTCTAGTTAAATCGTGATCTCACTTCATTAAAGCGTTGATTATTTAAATTTTATTTAAATGCATGGTTTCTGTGTATGGGAATCGATCGATTTTTGATATAAGCCCGTCTAAATTTGACGCATCTAGATAGACCACCGAGCTGGATTACCTAATGGATATTTAAGTTAACCAAATTTATTTCGACATCTAACATATAAAACGCTATTAATTATTGACGAATTTAAATTATTAATTAATTTAAACTTTAAATCAAATCCCTTAAAGTTGTTTATAAATCAATACATTATAATCTATACATGATAATTATTATATTGTAATTTATAAAGAGAATAAATAATAATGTTTAAAGAGAATATTTGTTATAATTTCGTTATCCGGTTTTCTACTTATCGGATAAGACAGCTGTATCTAGCTATTAAATCATATTTGTAGAAATCAAACGATAATTATTGTGTTATGAAATGTGGGATTTATAATTTAAGACGAAAAGTAAATAATTGTATTAAATCATTAATATTAAGTATAAAGCAATTAAATTATTTCTTGTTCTAATCGTGTTTTATAATTTGGAATCACTAGCCTAAGAGCTCAGAAAAAGAGAGGCAATTTGATCGACAAAATTAATTAACTGCTATTTCAACACGCACACACACGGAGTTCGAAACGCGGATGATAAATTCGTCCGCTTTTGTATATTAACGTTGCCCAATGCTCTTATATAACAAGTGGAAGTGCTCGAGCGCCGCTGCAATGAGGCAAAAACTTAAAAACTCTTTTGAAATAATACCTACGGATTAATAACTATTCTTCGAAACTATAAATCACTCGCCGAGTAATTTATCTTGCATCCCATGAAATTTGCCAAATAATTTATATTTTCAAATACCTCAATTTCCAATCAAAACATTGATCAATAATCTCAATCAATTCTATGATTGACTAATGAGAACTTGCGCAAAACGGGGGCGCGGTGCTTTCAATTATTTCTCATAAACTCTCCGCATATCGGTCACCTTAATCGGTACCCATTGATCGCATGATTAATCAATTACTTTGAAAACATGATTTATATATTTCTATATATATATATATATATATATATATATATATATATATATATATATATATATATATATTGTATTAGACTTAGCTATTAGATTGTATACAATATAAATAATTAGCAAAAGAGAAAGAGAGGTAGATAGTTATCGCGAAATGGACCGTTATTCCATTTATTTTAATTGTGCAATTGATACAGCTGCAAAGTATGTATTAGTAAATACACCCCCGTAAATGGCAACAAAGAAAATGATTCAGCAACGATTTTTCCTTCAGTTAATTTCTAAGGCTGAAACGCTCCGACATGATTTCGTTTTAATATCGCAACAAAAACCATAAATTTGAAGCTCTAACAATTAATTCTTCCGAATGTAATTTGATTTTTTAAATTATTCATTAAATGAATAATTTAAAAAGGTTTCTTTTTTTGGGGCGGGCGGCGGAGTGATTGATGAACGTTTTCGGTCATTAAAACCATCTACATATTCTCCGGTCGTATTGTTGCATGAAATCGCTAATTAACGCTGAATCAAAAATCATATACAACAATAAAAGGAGTAAACTATTGTGACCGAATTTGCGCTGTCACCTAATTACCGCCTTTCTCGGTTCATAGAAAACGCGCGATTACGCAACTCATATTATCGATTCATCGGAATTAATGAGATGATCAGTAATTATTTTACCCGTTGATACGCTTTAATATGTTTATACGGAATGCTTTGCTCAACGTGTTTTCATAAAATGTATAGAAATTTTATTCAAATCTAATGAGCTTTTTCCTGGATTTTAATTCTGGAATAATCTCCAACTTGCTTGAAAAGATTTATTAGACATGTAGGCCCCGAGACTAATACTTTATCGAGACCAATTAATGTCTTTTAATGTATATTTGTAGTCTTGTTAGGAAATAGAAAAATTACCAATTAACTAAAATAGCTTTATGTAATATCTGAACAAAATACTTTAATAATTAAAAATACCTAATTTATTAATACTTACTAATTAAATTAGTATGTAAGTAATATTTATTTCAGTTACTTTTTAATAATTATTTCAGTTACACCGTAATACGTATTTTCAAAGCTAACGAACAACCGCTTGTACACCTTAAAGGATCTCACAGACCGGCGCGAAAGTTTCGTTGCCGCGACCGCTGCGATATCGCGGCAGACCGATTGATACGGTACGGCTTATGTACGGGTTATGTACATGTTCAGACCAACAAGCGCCGAAAATCGCGTTTGTTGGTCTGAACATGTACATAAGCCGCCGTATCAATCTGTCCGCCGCTATATCGCAGCGGTCGCGGCAACGAAACTTTCGAGCCGGTCTATGAGCACCTTTAAGGCTCCTTCAGACCGGCGCGGAGCTTTTGGGTGCCGAAACTTCCGCAACGAAAAATTCGCTAGCGGTGCAGCAACGAACTGGCCATGCCCACATCAAAACACGATTTTTATGCCTACTCTACACTATGGCCCATCTTGAGCCACTGTGAGCCATCCCCATTGTGTAGAGGGGTGGATGGCCTATAGTGGCTTGAATAGTGGATGATGGAGATGTTGATGGCCATGGATGGCGCTGGGAGCGGTCCGACTACTCACAAAGGAGGCCAGCATACGCAAGTAAGCTGCGCAGTGGCTAAAGTGGCATGTCCACACCATGGGCCATCATTATTATCGCTTATCAGTGCCTGCTGCTTGTTGTCATGATAACACTGATTTCATTAATTATAATTATTTAATTATAACGAAATATTTACTTTATTGATATATTAGTTTATTGAAATATTAGTTTTTTGAAATAATTAGTTTTCTATAACAAGAAATAGCTGTTCAATATTAATCATGGCAAAATCGAAGAAATTATAAATTTCAACCTTATTCTAGATGTGCATGAATGGGCCATAATGGGCCATATATTGTTGATAAAAATTAATTTCAAATTTTGAATTGAAATTATAAAGTTAATATTCAAATTTAATATTAACTTTATAATTTCAATTCAAAATTTGAAATTAATTTTTATCAACAATATATGGCCCATTCATGCACATCTAGAATGGTCCATCTAGATGGACCAGTGTGTTGATGCGTCCATTCAGGCCATCATAATGGGCCATTATAATGGTGACCATCATGATGGGCCACAATGAGCCATAGTGTAGAGGAGCCATTAGGTGTATAGTCAGTCAGTGATGAGTTCCATTATTAGTATTGACTATAGAAGAAGAAAATCTGTCAGTTAGTTATTTTTTATTTGTTTTTAATTTCTAAAACACATAAAACTCATTTAAGAAACAAAAGAAATAGAAGAAAAAGGGCTCAGGGTTATAATCAAAAAATAATAATTTTCAACATTCTCTTACAATTCTAATCTTAATTGCTCTCAAATTTTCTCCTTCTTTCTTATTTTGTTTTTATAGTTTTCATCATCCAGATTATGCAATATAGGATATTTTTTTAAATTCTCAATCAATTTCTTTGTAATCGCCATTTCAAAGCACAGCGGCAGCGAAACTACGTCTTGTGCAACGTCTTGTCGCGGCTATGGCGGAAATCGCGCCTGTTAGTCTGAACATGTACATAAGCCGCCACGTTAATCGGTCCGCCGCGATAACGCACCGGTCGCGACAGTGAAACTTCCGTGCCGGTCTTTGAGATCTTTAAGGCCGAGGCCGCACTACGGTTTTTTCCAGCGAGCAGTAACCGCGAAACCGCTGGAGAAGCACACACTACGCCATTAAAATCAGTCGCGGGAAAAAACCGCAAGTGAGGCCGCTTGTATTTGCTTACTGGATTCACAAAATCATATGATTCAAAACCGCGGCGGTGTAGCCGTAGTGCGGTCTAGGCTTTACAATAAATTCATAGACGAAGGTTTTAAAAATCGCATTAGTAGTACCACTTCATAAAAAAGCAGATCTTTAGAGCAATTGACATCTTCATTCTCAAAAATATTTGAGCGTCTCAAAGTGGATAGCATGATGGTATTTTCAAACAAATATGAACTGTTATCAGAATGTCAGCATGGATTTCGACCATATAAATTAATAGAAACTGCCGCCGGCAATTTCGTTACATTGGTCAACCAACATCTAGATGAAGGAAGTAATATTCTTGTACTACGCCTTGATCAAGCCAAAGCATTTAATACAACATTGATTTTGATCAATATTGATTTTGCAATTGGCAAGATTGATCGTTACGGCTTTCTAGACACCTTTGCAAACCTTGTGCGATCATTCTTGATAGAATGAATATTAGTTGGGAGATTAAACAACTACAACTCCAATACAAACGATATCGAAATGAGTGTACCACAGGGATCTGTGTTGGGGCCACATTTATTTTCACTATTTATTAATAATCTTTCGAGTTTCATAGACGCTGAGACCATCATGTTTGCAGACGATACATCAATTGCTGTTACTGCAAACAGCATTGATGAAATTAAATAAAGCTTGAAACCATTTTAAAACAATTCTATAAATGCCAAAGAAACTGTTTGCATATATCATTACGTTAGGTTGTGTCAAAAGTTTTTTTCCGTTTTAATGCAGGTGTTTTTGCAGCTCCATATCTCAGTAAATATTTATTCTACTGTGTCGTGGTATATACCGATCGATAGAGAATTTTTTACTCTGCCCGAAAAATTAACCAGCCATTTTGCAATTATAGTGTTAATGAACGCACTGTTCGACATTGGTTTGCGAAATTTTGTTCCGGAGATTTTAGCCTCGAAGATGAGCCCCGAAGTGGTCGACCTACAGTAATCCAGGACGAGGATTTGAGGACCCTGGTAGAGACTGACCATAACAAACGGTGCGTGGGATGGCGGAAGAACTAGCCGTCGGCCCCCATGCGGTTTTTGATGGTTGAAAACGTATTGGAAACGTAAAAAAAACGAGAAGTGGGTGCCCCATGATTTGAACGATCGACAGAAATTGTCACGTTTCGAGGTCTGTTCTTCTTTGCTTTTGCGCAACCAAAACCTTCCTTTTTGGCTCGAATCGTCACGTGTGACGAAAAGTGGATCCAGATGTTCAGGGCAGTGGTGGTACACCGATGCGACACCCAGGCACTTCCCAAAACTGTCGTTGACCGGAAGGAACAGAGGGAAATTACCAGAAGTGGCAGACAGAATGGGACCTCGCTACAGTCGGAAGGTGGACCTACAGGATGATACCGGACATCAAGAAATGGGTAGAGAGGAAGCATGTCTCGGTAATTTTTTTTTCACATTACACACAAATACATACATTAACATAATTTTTTTTTCACATTACTTAGTGCTTTACAGGACACGGAGTCTTCTGCTCCTAGACGGAGAGAATTGGAAAGAGGGGGAGTGCATACTCCCGCTACTTTACAGAACTAGTAGATGATACTCAGAACACACAATATTCCATTGTGGGAGTTGGGATAACGAAAGGGACAATATAAAAAGAAACCTAGCTGCGGCAGCCATGTCCCTGGAAAGCATAATAGAGGAAATGATCGCGCACAAGGACAGCTGGGAAACTGTGAAGAATTTTATAGAAGAAGTGATGTGGAAAAAGGCAAAAGATGAACTAGAAGAACAGAGCAGAGAAAGAGGCGAGACCTGAGAAAAGTATATTAAGACCAAACCTGTAGGACGTAAGGCTGAAAGGCGCGAACACTACAGGAGAGAAATAAAGAGGAGATGATTTTATTGGGTATGAATGCCTTAGGAGGCTGGTGAGCCACACACTCCCCAAATTGAAACCATAGTTGGGGTGCGTAGAAGCATTTTATCTCCTCTGTGAAATAAAAAAGGCACTTCCCAAAAGCGAGAACCCACCAAAAAAAAGATCATGGTTACTGTATGGTGTCAGTGGCTGATTTGATTTAATATAACTTTCTGCAACCGGGCCAAACCATCACAGCACAACTGTGAGGAAATCGTCGAAATGGTCCGAAAATTGCGTTAACAGTAGCCGGCACTGGTCAACAGAAGAGGTCCGATCCTGCTCCACGACAACGCCCGTCCGCACGTTTCACAAATCACCGTCCAAAAATTAAACGAATTGAGCGTCGAAGTTCTGCCTCATTCACCATACTCCCAAGACCTCCCGCCAACCGACTACCATCTGTTCAAGCACTTCGATAATTTTCTCACCGGTAGAAACTTCGCCAATCAGGACCAGGCAAAAAACAGCCATCGTCGACTTCATCGTATCCCGAGCATCCAATTTTTATGCCGACGGAATTAATCGACTTGTGTTACGTTGGAAAAAGTGCACTGATTCAAATGGCGCTTATTACGATAAAATTGAATAAGTACTCACTGAGATATTACAGTTTAAAGTAGACTCCTAAAAACGGACAAAACATTTGAAACAACTTAATATTTGAGCAAAAGAACACTTAAGGAGAGAAATATTCAAATTCTAATAAATAGTCAACGCTACAAACTGTCAAATACCACCAAATTTCAGGTATAAATTGATAGCAAACTTAGTTCTGCCAACTACAAATTGATAGCAAACTTAGATGGTAACAAAGTATAAAAACAGGAATTATGCCGAGGGAATAGGCTAGTGTCAATATTTATAGCAATCCCAATAAGGCCACATGCGTAAAACTGCTGCGAACATCGGGCGATCAGCCTCCTATTGTGAATTACTTTTAGGAACACTTTTAAGGTATGGCGCACCTTAAAAGTGTTCCTAAAAGTAATTCACAATAGAATATACGACCAGAGCCTCGTATATTCTATAGTGAATTACTTTTAGGAACACTTTTAAGGTATGGCACCTGAGGCTGATCGTGCGATGATAAGAAAATATCAGCGATACAAAGTTTGGATTTCCGAATGGACTAGGCACCTAGACTTATACGTCTTCTTCATAGACTACAATAAAGACTTTGATAAAGTCCGACCAACTTATATAAAAGACATGGCGATCCTTTTTTGAGAATAGGTCTAAATTAGCATTATTCCTTCCAGTACATGACCAAAATAGGGTAGGGGAGACATATTGGTTCCATTAATTGAAAATAGGTACAGGGGAGTAATTTTCATAGCGGCTCTGTAACCGGCCTGCGAGCCGCAGGTTGGCCATCCCTGTTACAACTTTTGAAGCATTAAAGCACCTAAACTGGGGAACGTTAAAACTATTTCTAATCTCTAGTACGGACAAACTGTAGTCATGAGGGTAGACAATAAAATATCAATAGACATGGCAATTACACAAGGGGTCGGATGGAGATGCATTTTATCACCAACGCTTTTAATATGCTATTCATTAATTGTTCTGAGAACCAATCAAAAACGCATTTTCCAAAGATACAGCAGGCATAAAAGTAAACAGTGTACCAATAAACATCGAAAACGCGGACGACACTCTCATACTAGGGCAAAACATCGAGGACCTGCAAAGGCTAACGGATCAAGTGATGGAGTGTAGTGAAGAAGAGTATGGGGTCACACTAAATGTATAAAATAGTATATTTTGTAACTAGGGCGGTATTGATAAGTTATAGGTAAGCCTATAGAGCGTAATTGGGCGCACGAACAAAGTGAGTGACAATACCGTGTTGACAATACCGTGTCAATTGACAATATCTTGTTGCAAACAATATTTTTCTACTGATTTATGTGAAAATGGCATTTTTTTCACGGCTTACCCTACATGAAAGTGACATTTTTTCATTCTAGAGATGAAAATATTTTCACATCTAGAGACGAAAATGAGCATTTTAAATTTATGATTTTCTCGATTAAAACACTAAACTAACCAAATTTGCTTATTAATTACATAAATTTCAATGAAATATTTTTTGTACAAACATAAAACGAGCCTGAAACTATTAAAAAAACCGTAATAAAATTAGAACATTTGACTTTAAAAGTATCACGTTCTATGAGAAAGCAATATGTTACCATGGAAACGACCAAAACAACAATTAGATTTGTATTGACAGTTATGAGAGTTCGGCTTCGGCTTCGGGTTCAGGCTTCGAATTGGATCTATTAAGGTCGAATTATGGATTCTACAACCGAAATCAGTAGAAAAAATTGCATTTACTACTCGAGATGAAAGTGTTTTTTTTTTTTGTTCGGTGTGATTGTTAACTCGCTGGCGCTCGTGAGCAAACTCCCACCTCACAAAAAACACGCCACTTTCATCTCTTGCTGTAAAATATACTATTTTTATTACTCATGCGAGGGGAAGTATCTTACAAGTTTCGGATCCGGGTGCCATCCAAAAAAAACAATCAAAAATTAAGAATTTGCTTTTTCAATCGTCTCCAGTGGTGTGAATTTGTCATAAGAACTCTCCTCAGTCTCCGGTATCGCCATAGATATTTACACTCATTTTAAAACGTTTTGTTTAATAAAGTTGAAAGTATGAGATTATCATTACGATATCTTCGAATCTGCCAATAGCTGGAATTACACGGATATCTTCTGTTACTCTTTGGCACACTTTTGTGAGCCATTCGCTACGTCAAATCAAGTGACGGGAACGGTCAAGACCAACTTTTGTCAGTGGCTGAAGGCCAACAGTTATTACAAATCTTTAGTTTTCTTTAATTTGTATTTTCTAATGAAAAAAAAACGTCACTTTGACGTCACTCTTTTAATATTAATGTCTTGATTGTGTTTATTTTTTTTTATTTAATTGTTTTTTTAATGTAACCTAGCGATATTGAATATTTGCTTGCGTTACCCAAGCTATGTGGTAATACAACCAAAAGTGGCATTTCTCGTACTAAAAAACGTGCACCAAGATAGTACTTGTAATGCATGAGTAATAAAAAACAAACAGAGAAACTGTTGAATGATGGACCAAACAAAATCCAATGGATTCATATATATAACTATTTAGGCACAGTGGTGACTAAAACAACTACAACTACACCGAAGAAATAAAAGTAAGGATCAATAAAACACCTTGATCAACATGGAACAACTTTTCTGTAACAGAGTACTAAGCCTAGACTTAAACATTCGAATGCTAAGATGCTATCTTTTTCCCGTGGACTCTGGACAAAAACATCATTGGTATGTAAGAAAAGAATTAAGGAAACTACGTTCTTTAATTCAAAAATTGACTAATAACACAAATAAAATATAATTATGTTATTAGTCAATTTGTGAAGTGAATTAAAGAACATGGTTTCCTTAATTTTTTTCTTATAATATGAAAATTCACATAGTAAATTTTCTCCAATTTTTATATCATTGGTATGGTTTGAAATATCACATTGATATGGTTTGCAAGAAACAATCAAGAGCTTATTTTATAATCTCACGAATGAGAAAATCGATGGACAATTGTAAATTCTTGCTATGCTATTGTTTATTCACATTTTGTATTTAATGTTTTGCTTCGGGGAATATGAAGTAAGGCGAAAAGATACTTTATTTTGCAAAAAAATTATCTAGGCAGAAGTAGAAGTCTAGGCAGAACTGCAAAAACTCATTCAAAAGCAAAATTAACTCTGCCATCGATATTTATTTACAAAAGCCAATGATACACTAACCCCCGTATTCATAGTCGCTCCTTATCTCAAGGAATAAGGACGCCTTGATGAAGGCTTCCTTGAATCTGTGAGGCGTCCTTGTTTCATAGTTACAAAATAAGGCTTTCTTCTGGAAGGAAGCCTTGTTTAGGGACATTTAGGGATATTTGATTGCTTATGGTGGCAACACTAACTCAAATTACACAAACCGCCAAGGCTGATGGTAAATATAACCTTAAAATTGTTATTATTGATGAAGTAAAAAGTGCGCATTGCACGAACCGCGAAAGGCTGTTATTAGCTCAGCCAATATCAAAAGAAAGCGCAATGGACTGCAAAAAAAAACAAGTACTGTTGATTTGGAACAAAAAGCTGAAGCATGGGAAAGGGTAATGAGGAAATTTATAAGTGAAGGGTGGACACCACATACCAGCAAACAATTGAGAAAGTGCTGGGACAATTAGAAACAAAAGTAAGTGACAACAATATTGTTCCTATCTAATCGAATTGTTGCATGATATTTTCTATTTCAAAATGCGATTATTTTATCAAAAATAATTTCAGAAAACGAAAGTTAACAACGACAATGAAACATCAACACATACAACGCCTCATGACTGGTGTGGGGGCCTGCGCTCGTAGAACGCGTGGATTTCATCGATGAAACAAGTGTAAATATTGATATGAAAATTCATTGTCCATTTGACAGCACAGTAGCATTTGAAGAACATTGTAAATATTATAAAAGGGAAAAATTTATTAGCATTCTTTTACCATTTCCTTTTAACTTTTTCAGGTGAAATGGGGTCAACGTCAGGTCTACAGAAATTTTTTGCAATTGCTTTTCATAATATTTCCAATGAAAAGGTACTGAGGCTGATACGACTGCGAGAAGTGATTGAACAGCAGCAAGAGTTTCATTAAAAAAAAAAAGAAAATTACCGCAGCAAAAGAGAAGCTAGACTACTAAAGATTCTAAAATAAATTGTACAATATAAATCATATAAGTATAAGTATAATATTATAATAAATATAAACATATTTAGAGCAAAGTATATATATTTCATATATTTACATATACACAATTATTAACTCTCATTTAAGGTGGTAAACTGGGTTTAATGGCAATTTTTCAATAAAAATTTGTCATTAAACCCGGTTTACCAATAAGAATGCAATGTTATTTGGAGTTGTATTAACAGAGACACGGGCAGCCCATGAGTATTTAATCTCCTTAATTGGGCATTTACCAACGACAACAGAAGTTCGACCACGTCTCCTTTGCTGAACCGATATCTTCTTCGAAAAGGAACATCGTTGTACATTTCTGAAAGTATCGAATGTGCGTTCTGGCGAGCCGCCTTCGACCTTCGAAATCTATTTCCATTTCATATTGGATTTTCCTCAAAACCATTCTCAAACTCACTATCATAATTATTTAAAAAAATGTTGTTCATTATACTGTTTCTGAGGTTAACCAACATGTCAAAACTTCTTCGACGACAAGCGCAAGCGTCATCGAAACGCAACAGCCAATCACAGTGCTCAAGGCTATCTCAAGGAAGCTCGAAACCTTCCTTGAAATAAGGAGCGGAATAAGGATCCTTCAGCTGTCAAGGAAGGTCTATGAAACGCGAAATAAGGAACAAGGAGGCCTTGTTCCTCAAGGAGCGACTATGAATACGGGGGTAAGAAAAGTATACATAAGTATAGTACTGCATCTAGTCTAGTCACACGTTTCAAACAAGGCATCGAATGCTATTAAGAACTCTGCAGCATAAATCAGCCTTATTCGAAAAAATTGTATAGGCACAAAATTTTTAACCATCAAAGTGATGACATTAAAAGCAATTTAAATTTAAATTTACATCAATTTAAAATTAAAATCAAAACTTTACTAACTGAAGCGAAGGAGCATTACTCAATTGAAGAATTCCTCCAACTGTAATAATATGTTAAGTGATATTTTTGATCCCATTTGATTTTCATGCATATATAATTTTGTGGCAAACGTGAATAATAGTTATACTACTCATGCGGGATAAGTACTATCTTGGCGCCCGTTTTTTAGTGCGACAAATGGCTGTTTTTGTCAATTCAATTATTACCACATAACTTGGGTAACGCACGCAAATATTCAGAAAAACAATTGAATAAAAAAAATAAACAAGATCAAAACCTCAATATTAAAAAGTGACGTGAAGGTGACAGAATTTTTTTTCGTTACCAAATAAAAATTAAAGAAAACGTTTTAATATGAGTATAAATGGTGATACCGGAGACTGATGAGAGTTCTTATAACAAATCCACACCACCGGAGACAATTGAAAAGGCAAATTCTTCATTTTTTATTCCATTTTTTTGGATGGCCCCTGGACCCCAAACTTGTAAGATACGTCCCCTCGCATGAGTAATAAAAAATATTATCAGCAACTCATGCGGTATTGTAAATTGGCCTCTCTAGCGGATGAGCGCCACTCACTTCGTTCGTGAGCCCAAGTTCGCTCTCGTGAGCAATAGACAACTTACCACCCTTGTTGCATAATATATTACAGTGAAACTTGTCTAAGACGGAACGCGTAAAAGACTTGGAATTTTGATTGGCGTAAAAGATTTTTTTTGGTGATCGTTCATTTTACCATTTAAAACAACCCGTGTAAAACGGAAAATAATTCTTAAGATGGAAACGTATTTTGTCATATTTAATGGTAGTAGTAGGCAATTCTCAATGCTGGAAGATTCGTCTACCAATAAGGAAGCAAGGGGTAGGAGATCTCGTAGTCTGATTGGCGTTTTTGCGTCGGTATCATCTGAGCAAACAGATCAACGATTAATTAGAAAAAAAGAATCGTAATAGAAATTGAGGGATTATAAACCAAAGGACATAGCAAACGGAGATGAAACGGCGCTTTTTTTTCGTGCTTTGTCAAATAAAACGCTTGCACCAAAAAATGAGAAATGTGTGGCAAGTGGTGGTAAGCGTTCAAAAGAAACGAAAATTAGAGAAATTCAGAACATTTGATTATTGGCAAATCTTTGAAACTCAGGTGCTTTAATCAACTGATTATAAATGATTGGGTCAATCAACTGATTATAAATGATGAAAGGGTTGGATGGATGGCAGTATATTGTTAAATTAATTAACAATATTTTGATACAACAATACATGATTTCAATTGAGGAATGGAAAGAAAAAACCAAATTTTAATAAACCAAATGTATTACATACATGCCCATACATTAAAAATTGAGAATAAAATTAAAAAAATGAAACCTGTAAGACGGAAACCTGATTAAGACGGAAATATTTCCCAGTCCCTTGAGGTTCGGTCTTAGACAAGTTTCACTGTATTATGTATCAAGTGAATTATTAGGCTTCATAACTCACAAGGGAGTTATGAATATGTTTATATTTACCGTCACTAAGGCACTATTACCCGTTAATTGTACTGCAAGAAATAAAGTTATTATTATTATCATTATTACTAATTGACGTATTAAAAAGTAAGCTCTGATATCGAAAATTGATAGACGCTATTGGTCACAGTTTTGCGTGCATTCAAGAGTGTGACGCGCCTGAGTAAAGAGATTGTTCATCCACGCTCTTGAATACACATAGAACCCTCGTTAGTTATAATATATGTAATGGTAATAATTATAAAATATATGTTATATGTAATGGTTATTTCTAACATTTTTGAGAGAAATAATTTTCGAAGAGTCGTTGCAGATATATGGGCCTTAACCCTTTCACTAGTAAGTTATGTTCCTGCGTAGACGAATAAGCAATGTTTCAATCACTGCGTCGCAATAAAAGTGTGACTTACATTGACCGTCACTACGTTCTTGACTACAACAAGTCTCGACGTACAAATTCATTAATTAATTTATTTAACTCTAACGGAATTCATTTTGTTTAAACCTTAAAATTCTCACAGAAAAACGATATTTGGTATCAGCAAGTTGGTGCAAGGCCTCATGTATCCAACATGTATTTGGATTATTTCTTATGGGGCCATGTATTGTAAGTTTCGACGAACAATAAATTAATTACTTCATTTAACTCTAACGGTATTCATTGTGTGTAAACCTTACAATTCTGCTAGTGAGCCCTCAATGTCAGATCATAGGATCATAGAGTTTGAGCTGGAAGGAGCGAGTGAGGAAAACACCCCCATTCGAAACCCCAGACAAACTGTGTGGCCTATGTTTAGTTCCCAACTAAAAGAAAACCTAGAGCAGGTGACAGTGCGGGGTAGTATCAAACACTACACCGTGCTGGAGCAGGCTGTAGGAGAAATAAATGTAGCAATCACCACGGCATTTGAATCCAGCTGCCCGGTAAAAACCGTGAAGGAGCATAAGGACGAAAAATGGTGGAACAAAAATTTGTCTACATTAAGAGCAAAAGTACGTAGGCTTTTCAACAAAGCCAGGCAATACGGAAATTGGCTAGAATACTCTGAGGTGCTTACCACCTACAACAAAGAGATCAGAAGGGCAAAAAGGGAAAACTTTAGGACCTTCTGTGAAAACATAGAATCCACGCCGGTGGCAGCTAGACTGCACAAAGCACTAGCGAAGGATAGAGTGGAAATGACAACCACTCTCAAGAAACCGGATGGGACCTTCACGGAGGAGGAAGAGCAAAGAGCTCTCCATCTACTAGAAACCCATTTTCCGGGATGTAGAGGATACAGGGAGACCGAGGGCTTGATGCAACCACGGAAACCAAGTCGGGCCGACTGGAAGAGGGCAGCGTCCATCTGTACGGAAAACCGAATCAGATGGGCTATCGGCACTTTCCAGCCTTTTAAGGCCCCAGGTGTGGACGGACTAGTTCCTGCCTTCCTACAAAAGGGAGAGAGAGAACTAATGCCGTATCTTCTAAATATCTTTAGAAGTAGCTTAGCGCTCGGATATATACCGGAGCTATGGAGAAGGGCTAAGGTGGTATTTATACCGAAGGTGGGGAAGAAAGACACCACTCAACCGAAGTCATTTAGACCCATTAGTCTAACATCTTTTATATTAAAGACAATGGAGAAGGTGATTGATAATTACCTTAAGACTATAGTGCTGGTAGGTACACCACTACACAGGAGTCAGCATGCTTACAGAGCAGGGAAATCAACAGAAATCGCCCTGTATCAGCTGACAAACGAAATAGAAGCAGCACTAGAGATAAAGGAAGTAGCGATATGTGCCTTCTTGGATATAGAGGGAGCTTTTGACAACACCTCACACGAGGCTGTCAGGGCGGCCCTCGAAAGAAGGAGTATCGACAGCACTATCTCAAAGTGGATGGGAGAAATGCTGAGAACTAGAACGGCGGAGACACAAGTGGGAAAAGACACCATTAAGATCTCCACAACTCGAGGGTGCCCACAGGGAGGTGTACTATCACCGCTAATGTGGAGCCTGGTAGTTGATGAACTACTGGTTAGGCTAAACGACCTAGACATCAAATGTCAAGGTTACGCCGATGACATAGTCATAATGGCCAGAGGAAAATTTGAGGGAACGCTCTGTGAAATTGTTCAGAGAGGCCTCAAAGTAACTAGTAGATGGTGTCAAACAGTGGGATTGAGACTCAACCCAAGCAAAACCACTGTGATACCATTTACTAGAAGGAGAAAACTTAACTGCCTACATCCCATACTCATAGATGGGAAGGCAGTAGAATACCAACAGGAGATAAGGTATCTGGGTATCACACTAGATAGCAAACTCCTATGGAATAGACACGCTGAGGCAGTGGTAGGTAAAGCCAAACGCGCCCTAATGGTGTGCAGAAATCTGGCAGGAAAAACGTGGGGTTGTAACCCCACTATCCTGCGATGGATGTACACCATGATAGTGAGACCTGCAATCACTTATGGGGCGGTTGCGTGGGGAAGTAGAATCAAGCAGGCCTCTATGAGGAAACAGCTTGAGAAGATTCAAAGACTGGCGTGTGTCTGCATCACGGGGGCGATGGGGTCGTGTCCGACAGCAGCATTGGAGCTGCTGCTGGATCTGACTCCGCTGCACCTTGTGGTGGAGAGCGCCGCCAGATCGGCGATCGTAAGGTTCAGCAAGGAAGGAATGGGCAGAGGCAAAATAATCGGGAGCAGAGACCGAAACAGCCTCGCTGCCAAGATCCCCTGGCTGGAAGTACCAAAAGACGAAATGGTATGCAAATACCACTTCGAGAAAAACTACACAGCAATGTGTAGTAGTAAAGCCGATTGGAGCGACGAATCCTCAGCATACCACATAGAGCAAAATGCCATCAAGTGGTATACAGATGGTTCGAAGACAAAGGAAGGCACTGGTGCAGGAGTGTTTGGACCTCGTACCAGATACTCCGAATCCATGGGAACATCCCCAAGTATCTTCCAAGCAGAGGTACACGCAATCGAAAGATGTGCACAGTTTAACCTCGACAGGAAGTACCGCAAAAAACGAATTGCTATCCTGTCAGATAGCCAAGCAGCCATCAAGGCCATTAGCTCATACACCATCAGATCCAAACTGGTATGGGACTGTGTGGGGAAGCTGAACAAGCTTGGCAGGGATAATAAAGTAACGCTATACTGGGTACCAGGACACACTGGTATAGACGGAAACGAAGAAGCCGATCACCTAGCAAACAAGGGATCCAGTAGCCCCTTTATAGGTCCGGAACCCTTTTGCGGTATGAGCGTGAACACCATCCGCAAAAGTTTAGATGAAGAAATAAGAGGAAAATGGATGAAAACCTGGGAAGAACTTCCAGGGCTAAGGCAATCCAAAGTGATGCTGGGATCTTTTAACCAGAAGAGAACTAAAGCTTGCCTGAAACTAAGCAGGAACAAGCTCAGAATTCTGACAGGAGCCCTGACGGGACACTGCAGACTTAGGAAACATCTCAAGGCCCTAGGCCTAGAGGAGGATGATGGATGCAGATTATGTGGCTCAGCAGAGGAAACCCCCATACATCTGTTCAAAGACTGCGGAGCATTACTCCGCAAGAGACAGATGTACCTTGGGGCTCACTGCTTGAACACAGAGGAGCTGCAGGCCTTGAATCCCACCCAGATCCTGAGATTCCTAAAGGAATCAGGATTAGAGGAGGCGCTCTAAATGGGTAAGTACACCAACACTTGGAGGAGAAAGGTGGGGTACAATAGATCTATAAAGGTCGCAGTACAAGTCGTCACCACCATATCTACAATCTACAATTCTGCTGGAAAAATGCTATTTGGTATCAGCAAGATGGTGCAAGGCCTCATGTATCCAACATGTCTATGGGAGTATTGCGAGAGTAATGGTCGTTTGATTTCCCAGCGTGGGGTTCAGTCGTGGCCTCCTCGCCCTTCGGAATTGACGGCTTTGGATTATTTCTTATGGTGCCATGTATTGCAAGTTTCGACATACAATAAATTAATTATTTCATTTAACTCTTACCGCATTCATTCTGTTTAAACCTTACAATTCTGCTCGAAAAATGATATTTGGTATCAGCAAGATGATGCAAGGCCTCATGTGTCCAACATTTCTATGGGTGTGTTGCGAGAGTCCTTTCCTGGATTTCCCAGAGTGGGGTTATCTTATTTTTATCAGAACCGACCTCAAACCCTGTAAGACTTAAAACGAAACATTGGTCAAGCTATTGGTAAGATTTCGCCAGAAATATGCCAGAGTGTAATGTGTTCATTGCTACATCGATCTCGGTCAGTATGCTTCGAAAAAAACGGGGCATATCTAAATCAATCTAATTTTTAAGTATTAATTGTTAATTTAGGATTAAGCGTTTAATTCGTGATTATTACACTTTAGATTTTACTGCACAACGTCCAACAAAAATTTTGTTGTCCTACTTATATAAAAAGCAAATATTATATTTCTAATAAATAAATGGAGTAATTTATAGTTTTACAAATATATTTATGTAATATTTTTTACCAAGCATATGGTGTGTTTGCCATTGTAGCACTAACTAACACTAACTGATGAGAGTAAAATGATTTCAATAACATATATTTGTGAAATAATGACACACACCTCCACTGAAATGTGGAACATCATTTTATCCGCAACACAATAAAGTTACAGCTTACATCACGCTCATTACGTCTGTAATCTGTTTTTTACGTATAATTTGTTAAGGAATGCTATAAACAATTGCTTAGCAGCAATTTTATTTAAATAATAATTGAATCATTAACAACCTAATCTAAAATAATCCGTGCACAAAAATCATATTTATTAAGCAATTCATTACAAATGGTATCGCGGTAAGAGACTCGCATAAACTCTGGTATTATTTTAAATGTATTTTCTACAAATTTTTTTTTCGGATCATATAAATTAATAACTAAAAAGGTGTCCTTAAGTAAAGCATTAAATCAAGTCGCGTATAGTGGTGTCGCTTAAGTCACATAATCCGACTTATATGTCTCCTTTTTTATAATATATATCTTAACTGTTATTAATATAAAAAAGAAATCTCTTTTTTTTACCGACGATGAGAAAGGCGCCTCTAATTTATTACGACAAACAGATATTAAAATACGATTTTATATTTATCATCGGATATAATTAATTTGGATTATTAATTTGATTGCTTAATCCGCGCTCGTACAAAACGTATTTAATTAGACAATACACTCTTACTTGTATTAATCGAATATCTAACCCACGCAACAATTTATTGAAATGTGTAATGTTCGAGTGTATATTTATTGTCACATGAACTATGAAAGTAATTGCACTATGAAATAATAAAATTGGCACTAATGTGGACACTCAACATTAGCATATGTATGTTGCTTAACTGAAATATATAAAATTAGGTTTCTACGGTTTTCTAACCAAATTAATTTTTATATTTCACAACTTTACATCAATATAAATAAATATATAGATTGCGACACAATGTTATTGTAAGGCCATCATATTATACATAAAAATACCCTTGAGCGGGGATACCCAAACGAACAAAATTAAAATATAATAATAAAATTCCGCATCGCTGAATTTGCATCGCAGATAATAATTTCAAATGAATCTATTTTTCTATTATCACACATCTCAATGCCAGCTCAATTTCGCGCTAGGGAGGAAATTAGCGGAAAACCCGGCTTTTTTGCTGATATATTACGCCCGCTGTGTTACCGGCAGTCATTCCAACAACCAACCATGCTCGTGTCACTACTCCTAATTGCAATCATCGTTAAAAGCGCACCGGCGCAAGATCCAGACGTTTTGCTGGATTTGGATGCATCCTTTTTTGGAAAGCAATCTTCAAATTTTGCCCAACAAGGTTTCCCAGTTTTACCACCCCCAAGAACTACTAGGCAAACTGCAGGAACAGGTTATCAATGCGTACCAGCCGGATCCTGTGCTACCCCCAATGGCACCAACACCATAGATCCACGTATAGTTACACAAGTAAGTTAACAAAACAAATATCAAAAACTTAAAAAAAATAAATAGTTATAATTCGGTAGACACCCGAGACTCTAAGCAACGTATCACCAAAGGTTATTTAAGGTAATTTTATTTCACACGAAATAATTCAGCGTTATTATATTAGGGAGGAGGAACTGGTACAACACCTGGTACATGTGCTCCAGGATTTGTGCCATGTTATGGAGACGCAAGTGGATTAACATGTGGAAAACGATATGTCACTAATACTAATACTGTTGATGGACCTAGCGTCTATGGTGCTTATCCCTGGCAAGCGTATATAATGAATCAAACTGGTTATACAGGAAGCGGTGTGTTAGTAGATAGTTTGCACGTAGTTACTGCAGCACACAAAGTTAATTTAAATGAGTAAGTTATGTAATATTTTAAAAAGGTAAGTTATCAAAAGAGTTTTATAGGGCAACACCGGGAAATATACGGGTGTTGATGGGCGTTTTTAATCCAGCGGACATGAGAACGGTTCAAAACAGAACAGTAATGTCAATGATAATTCATCCAGGTTTTAAAACGGATCCATCTGTACTTAAAAATGACATCGCTGTCCTACGTTTAAACGCACCGATAGCGCTAGGATATCAATTAAACATTGGCACTGCCTGCCTACCAGCTGCAGGATCTTCGTTTGTGAATCGGTAAGTAAAATAACAAATTTTGAAAAAGGATTAATTGTATTTAATGCCAGTGTAAACTGTGTCGTCTCGGGATGGGGAGTGACAGCGTTTACTGCAAAAGATGCTCCAACAAGTCCGCAAAAACAAGTCTTTGTTGGACCGATTGTAAATTATACAACATGTAGAGTATCCATGGCACAACAACACCTATTAGGCACAAACGTGGACAAATATTTGGATGCAACTGGTGAACTTTGCGCTGGAGGATTAGCAAATAAAGATGCTTGCACGGTAAATATTAAATATCTTAGAAAGTTTGATATTATTTTATATACGATATAGTATTGCTCAAATTCGGACAATTAATTTAACATTGGAAATGTATTATTAAATTAGTTGTCCGAAATGGAGCAATGCAGATATTGTACATAACAGTAGCTTATGATACAAGTGTGTGAAGAAGGGCTTTTGTGCATGAGTTGCGAAGTTTAAAAAATACTTCAAATCACTGAAACACTGTTAGGTTAGGTTAGCATTGGAAATATATTGTTAAATTAGTTGTCCGAAATGGAACTATGCAGATATTGTATATAATATTAGTTTATGATACAAGTGTGTAAAGAAGAGCTTTTGTGCATGAGTTGCGAAGTTTAAAAATACTTCAAATCACTGAAACACTGTTAGGTTAGGTTAGCATTGGAAATATATTGCTAAATTAGTTGTCCGAAATGGAGCAATGCAGATATTGTATATAACAGTAGTTTATAAAACAAGTGTGTGAAGAAGGGCTTTTGTGCATGAGTTGCGAAGTTTAAAAATACTTCACATCACTGACACAATAAGGTTAAATTAGGTTAACATTGGAAATATATTGTTAAATTAGTTGTCCGTATTGTATAATTAATATATAATATGTATTGTTAAATTAAGTATGCAGATATTGTATATAACAATAGTTTGTGAAACAAGTGTGCGAAGAAGGGCCTTTGTGCATAAGTTGCGAAGTTTAAAAATACTTCAAAACACTGACACAATAAGGTTAGGTTAGATTAGCATTGGAAATATATTGTTAAATTAGTTGTCCGAAATGGAACAGTGCAGATATTGTATATAATATTAGTTTCTGATACAAGTGTGTGAAGAAGAGCTTTTGTGCATGAGTTGCGAAGTTAAAAATAATTCAAATCACTGACACACTATTAGGTTAGGTTAGCATTAGAAAAATATTGTTAAATGAGTTGTCTCAAACGGAACAAAGCAGATATTGTATATAATATTAGTTTATTATACAAGTGTGTGAAGAAGAGCTTTTGTGTATGAGTTGCGAAGTTTAAAAAAATTTATCACTGGCACAGTAAGTTTAGAAAAATTGCTAACTAGTAAAAACGCACAGTGACAGGAGCACTATTTGGTTCTTTTCGATGTAATTTAGGTTAACCTAGATTTATTCTAGATTAAGTTATGATTAGTTTAAGTTATATTAGAACCAGATAAATCCAGACTGAGAGGCCGAGACTTCTTGATTCAAAACAAGAAGAATTAATTCAATTTTAATATACGTCAGAAAATTTATTTTCACTGCGTCTATGTTATTTGATTATTGACGCGAGTTGTTGCCATAGTAACAACAAACAGAAATCATTTAATAATGAAATTCCATTTAATAACATTGGACTTTTACGCACAATTTGCATATTTTTACACACGATTTGGATACTTTTACACACGATTATAATAATGGCATCCTTCACATACAACATTTACTTATTAATGTGTTTATTTTGGTGTGCGAGTAGTTTTGGTGTGCGATATTTTGGTGTGTGAGAATATTGTCTTGAAACAATTTTTACACACTTTCGAGTTACTTGTTCATGCAACATAAACAAACTGTTATATTAATTGCTATATTTTTATATGTAGCAAGATGGAGGTTCGCCATTGGTATGTCCAAATGCTGCTAATGGACGTTTTGATGTTGCTGGATTGGTGATTTGGGGTAAAAATTGTGGTCAGCCTGGAGTTTATGGAGTTTATGTAGATTTGGCATTCTACAAAACATGGATAGATCAATCCATTGCCCAACTACCATAATTTTACAAATGAGAATTACCCCACATGTATATTGAATATGTATATATACCAACAATAATTCATAACCTATTATAATATTTATTTACTCGCCCTTGCATTTTATAATTTTATCAATGAGAATTACCCCGCTTGTATCTTGAATATGTATATATACCAACACGATTCATAATCTAATAAATTATTTATTTACTCAACCTTGCCGCATTTTATTTTACACGTATTTATGAAGATGCCTTAAATCAAGAGTTACGAAGTAAAGAAATACAAAATTATATAATTCTTATGTCTTTCAAAGTAGATATACAGTCATACCTCGATTTAGATACCTCGATTTACCTAGATACGTTCCTGGAAAAAATATTTTCGCGTTTTATTAAAATCCACGTAAACATTTTGCTTCTTCCTTTGATTACATTAGAACGGAAACATAAAACATATAATTTTGACGTTTGCAGTTTTTAACCCATTAACCTCGTATGTCCCCGTACAGGGAACATCAATAGTTTTGCCGTTGCACTCGTATGTCCCCGTACAGGGGACATTGCATCTCTATGTTGACATTGTATATTTACATTGTATGCACGTGTTCAAACAGTTGTAGGCGTTCCTATTTGGGTCACAACTTTAGTTTAGTGCCAAACCGTATACCACCCGAGACGGTTATAGTATTATTACTTCACAACTTATTATTTTTTACGGTCGCAATGCCTAAGCGACATTTACGAGGCAACATTGAAAA
The DNA here is from genome assembly GCA_944588485.1 of Phosphuga atrata. Taxonomy (NCBI): domain Eukaryota; kingdom Metazoa; phylum Arthropoda; class Insecta; order Coleoptera; family Silphidae; genus Phosphuga; species Phosphuga atrata. The sequence goes on from OX155898.1 coordinate 63,387,193, forward strand.
TGAGTTTGAGAGCAGTGACGACGAATTTTATATGGACGATTATGATCAAGAATTAGAGTGCAATGAAATTAGAAGCTGAAGGAAGTGATACAAGTGGTAGTGACATTATATGTACAAACAAAAAGCGGGCAATACCTTTGCCCAGCACAAGCAGGAGCGACGACGCCGACAATGCAATTCAAGATGCAGGAGAAGACAATTATGGGCCACGGGTGAATGTTACAACGCAGGATAATGAGCCGCACAGGATAGATTTTACTTCTGGGGATAAAGCTGAAGGACCACAGATTCCTGACAACTGTACAAAACCCATTGATTTTTTTAGACTTTTTTGCGAAGGAATTAATTAAAAAAAATGTAGAACAGACGAAATTGTAGAAAAAAACGTTATCAAAGCGATCCACGTGGAATACATGGGTGGATCTTACAGTGTCAGAATTTGAGGCCTTTCTGGAGTCATTCTAAATATGGGTACAATAACCGTTAGCCAGCTGCAGGAATATTGGTCCCAAAACTTTAAGGCGAAAAAAACTTTTTTTGGTGCCATATTTAGAAGAGAGCGATTCATGAAAAATTTTTAATGCTACATTTGCATGAGACAGATCCAAACGATCAAAGTCTTCGGAGTCGGGTGCAAAAGGTTTTTTAATCAAAGTCATAGACATAGCCACAGACAAAGTGATAGACATATATACAGATACAGTCACACACAGAGTCGTAGACATAGACACAAGCACAGACAGAGTCATAGACATAGACACAGTCACAGACAGAATCATAGACACAGACACAGAGTCATAGATATAGTCACAGACACAGTCACCGACACAGACACAGATACAGTCACAGACATAGACACAGACACAGGGTCATAGACATAGGCACAGACACAGAGTCATAGACATAGACACAGATATAGACACAGACAAAGACACAGATACAGACACAGTCACAGACAGAGTCATAGACACAAACACAGACACAATCACAGACTCATAACTTTTGACGTATAACATGGCGAAAATTGACACATGCGCACAAAAAATTTTCAACTATGAAAAGGTCTATTAGAACATTTAGAACAACTAAAATATACAAGCCATTAATAGTAGCTATAACTAGTTATAAACTATTGAATTTAGTCTACTAAGTTAGTTACATTAATTTAACTAAGACTTCCACTTAATTGAAGACTAGTGACACTAATTACATTTAATAGACCTTTTAACGGTTAGTTCAGCGCATGCGCATCCGCCAAGTTTAAAAGGCGGGCATATGAAAGTTTCGTGAATATCGCAAATATTATGGTTATACGTCAAAAAGTCCGGGCAATTTTTGACGTATAACATGACGGAAATTGACACATGTGCACTAAAAATTTCAAATATGAAAAGGTCTATTGACAACGAACATATCTAAATAAACATTCATGAAATTAGACAAGCTAGATTAAATTTCAGAACTAACTAATAAGAAGTAACAATAATGGATATCAATCTACAAATTATTGTATACTATGTTTCAGCTACATTCATTTAGCTAAACCTAGCTTCTTAAGAAATGTTAGTATCAGTTATGCTGGTTTTCTTTATACTTTTGCTTATAGTGTTAGACTAGTTCAGCTAACTAAATATCTTGACAACTTTTAACTATAACGTATAAAGGTCAATTCTCATATGCGCGACACTCAGCTACGCGACGTCGTGCGACATCGTCTGTCAAAAAATAATTAACAATGTAATTACTATTTTTTTTTTTTTTTTTTTTTTTGAAAAAAGATTCAAGGAACATTTTGTTCTGTCAAGGGAAATTTCCGAGGATGAATCTATAGTTGGTTTCAAAGGCAGAATATGTTTTTTGACTTATAATCCAAATAAGCCAACAAAGTGGGGAATCAGGATATGTGTCGCTCATTGTAAAAGTGAATTATCTCCTTGAAACTGACTTTTAAAATAACGAGCTTTTTGCGAATTAAAATGTAGGTAAAAATATATAGGCATTCATTCAATGTTTTCTCTTTTTTATTGTTTAATACAAATCAAAGATATAATAATTTGAAGTAACGTAGAAAATCAAAATAAAACTAATTTAATAAATGAACTTTTTTTTGGAGTTACATCACTGTTATAGTGACATGAACGCTCACCAGCTTTAAGTGTGCTTGAACGATTTGCAATATCTATGGGCAGATTTTTGTATTCATCATCATCATCATCATCAACCAGCCCTTAGAAAGTCCACTGCTGGACATAGGCCTCCCTCATGGCCCTCCACCCATTTCTATCTTGGCCTGTCTGGATCCAATTATTTGCGATTCTTTTCAGGTCATCGGTCCAACGTGTAGGTGGTCTTCCTCTGTTTCGTTTATCGGTGCGAGGCCTCCATTCCAACAACCTCTTTGTCCACCTGTCGTCGCCCGTTCTGGCCACGTGTCCCGCCCAATTCCACTTTAATGTGGTTATTTGCTCGACGATGTCTTTCACGCCGGTTCTTCGCCGCAGGTCCTGGTTTGTGACGTTCAAACTCAATCCAATCATTGACCTTTCCATCTTGCGTTGTGCTACTTTGAGTTTTTTCACGGATGTCGTCGTTAAGGTGAGTGTTTCTGCGCCATATGTGAGCACTGGCACAACGCATTGGTCAAACACTTTTCTTTTCTGGCAGATGGGGAGTTGCTTTTGAAGACATGTTTTAACTTTCCATAGGCCGCCCATCCTAGGCCGATTCTTCTGTGCAGCTCGCATGTTTGATAGTCTCTAGATATTCTTACCTCGTGGCCCAGGTACATATATTTTTCGACCCATTCGATTTCGGTGTTATCGATGTTTATACTTTCGCTCATGACGAGATTTGTCATGATCTTCGTTTTGCAGAAGTTCATTTTCAGACCAATCCCGGAGCATGCCTCCTCCAATTCGCAGAGCATTTGTCTCGCCTCTCCCAAGTCGTCAGTTGTTAGGACTATGTCGTCCGCGAAGCGGAGGTGGCTAAGGTTCCGACCATCTATGTTTATTCCCTTTGTGTCCCAGTCGAGTTTTTTGAAGGCATGTTCTAGAACGGTAATAAATAATTTAGGAGACACGGTGTCTCCTTGTCTCACACCTCTTCCGATTTCAATGGGGTTGCTAGTTTCATGTAGTCTAACTGACATAGTAGTGTTTCTGTATATATTATAGATGAGTTTTGAATATCTATAATCTACTCGACATTCCTTCAGGGCGTTTAGTATAGCTTTCACCTCAATGGTGTCAAAAGCTTTGTGAAAGTCTACAAATAAGAGAACTAGTGGTCTGTTGTATTCTATGGTTTTCTCGATGAGGGTCTTAATACTCTGTAGGTGATCATTTGTCCCAAAGCCCGGTCTGAAACCTGCTTGTTCTCTTGGCTGGTAATGATCGAGTTTATTTTCTAGCATTGATGTTATGACCCTGGTGAACAGTTTGTGTAGATGACTGAGGAGAGTTATTGGGCGGTAAATTTCCAGGTTCGTTTTGTCTCCCTTTTTATGGAGTAGTATGGTGGCTGCTTCGTGCCACTGATCCGGGACGGTGCATGAATACAGACATAGGCTGAACAGTGTTCGTATTTTCTCTAGTAGGAGGAAACCTCCGGCTTTTATTGCTTCTGCAACCACCGCGTTTTCTCCTTGTGCTTTATTATTTTTCATTCTTGACAGAGCGTTTTTAATTTCTTCGATAATGATGTCTGGCATCTCGTCCGATCCCTGGTTCACGACGCCTCGTTCTTGTGTAGCTCCGTGTAGGTCTAGGGGTTCTTCGATGCGGCTCCGGTATAATTCGTAATAGAACTCTTCCACGATGTTCAGGATTTCGTCTCTATTTGAGGTGATGTTGCCATGTTTATCTTTCAATTTGGTTATTTCCGATTTACCCTCGGCAAGATTTCTGCATAGTACTTTCATACTTTTATTCTTCTCTATTGTTTCTTGGGTTTTCCTACCGTGGTAGTTTCTGATGTCCCTTCTTATTGCTTTAGAGATTTCCTTATTTTTCTCTCTCATTTCTGTACTGTTGGTATTTCTGAGTGCTCTCATTTGGTTTCGTTCGACGATAAGGTTTTTCATAGTTTGGCTGATTTTCTCGTCTTCGTTGTTTTTGGGGCGAAACATTTCTTGGTCCTGCTTTAAAGCCTCGATTATTTCGTGGTTCAAACTGTTGATGTTTGAATCATGGAGGACATCTTTTTGTAGTGTATTTGTAATTTGAGTCTCGAATCCTTGAATATCTGTTAGTCCTGTCCACATCTGTTTGTTTGTATTCCTCATCAAATTTTTATCGTTCTTTATTTTTTCTTGTATTAATGGTGGTAAATTAGCGGAATGTATGGTAGAAGATCAAGAATTTCTCTCAAACCTCAGCCATCTAATATTTAGCCATCTATTTAGAATTTTCTAAGACAGTGGTACTTAAAAATTAGGCGTTTTTCATTTCAGTAACAACAAAATAAGTTTTTTTGCGTTTAATTGTTTTTATAATAGCGACCCATTGGTCTGGGCTATAAATTTTCCACGACGGCGACTAGCGCTCTCTATTATTCCAAATTCCCCATCATTTGGAAGATAAGAATGTCCAGATGCCATGAACTTTGTAATCTATGGAATTAACACTAGTGTCAGGGTGTTGTACAAGCTTCAAGAGGGAAAATGTTTTTATATTCCGGTTTTGTCTAGTGCAAGAATCGGAATACATAATGACATGCTTTTCTAAAGCCGCATGGCTTTTTAAGTGCTTAAGAAGAAATGCTGCTATGTCTTAAGAACCTCTTCCACCCGGAATCATTAAAATCCTCTAAATCCATCAAAATAAACTATTAAAACACTTACACACACACACAAATATATATTAATTGAACTATTAAAATGAATATGGACTTACTACACTTTTATAATGAATATTTAGAGTTTTAGTAGTTCCCTGTAAAAACAAGTAATGCCCTTTTATGGGATTTTAATGCCACTATTGAAGTTGCTTCACTTGTATAATGAAAGATATAACAAAAAGTGACACCATTAAGCAAAAAAATAAGAATTTAAAAAACATGGAGTTACACCACTTTTACAATGAACGACACATATATGTATTAGCAGATGCTAATACTGCGTACATATATTCTATTTTGCCTTATATCGGAAGCTTGACATCCGAGAATTTAGTAAGGCCTGACCTTCCTATAAGTACACGAGTTGTACTGCATTTGTGTCAAAATTTACTAGAAACAATCCTGGCAGTAAATGATATCATATATTTACTGAGAGGTATTATACGAGCCTGCTACTAGCACGAGAACTGCTGAAAGTAAACGTGTACCTAACTGGAACTATCGAAATTAACCGGAAATTCGTACCGCACTCCATAAAAAGACCGCAGTTTTCCGAGGATAGGACATTCGCCTGCAGATCGGAAAACTTATTATTATTGGCCTGGAAAGATAAAAGGGTCGTCATTGTACTTAGCAGTTGGGACGTTTCGGGCACTCGGCCAATAAACAGAAGAGTACTTGGAGGAAATTTGCAGGAAGTGAAGAAACCCACCGTTGTTATAAACTACAACAAATATATGGAGGGTGTTGATAGAGCAGACTCTTACTCCGCAGAATATTGCTTTTTTGCGAAAATCGCTCAAATGGAAATTATATTTTTGGGGGCTTGAGTGTCATGCAGCGTTGTTGTACAAAATCGATCAACGTCGCCAAAATAAGCGCCCCATGCCGCACCTAAAATTTGTTGGGCAATTGGTTGATGAACTTACAGGAAATTATAGACAATCCACTAAACTTCCAGGTAGACCATCATCAGCTGATAAGGAAGAACGGTTAAACGGCAAATTGCACGTGTTGCGTCAGGGGAGCAAAAAGGACTGTTTAGTGTGTTCCGACAGAACAGTGGCAGGTGGAAGACGGCAAACTACTTATATGTGCCCTACCTGTACTCGAAAGCCAGAACTACATATCGGGGACTGTTATCACACTCTGCAAGATTATAAAATGTAATTGTTTCTTCATGTTTCTTCATGGTGCTTCTTATTTTGGTTCTAGTTTGGTGCTTTTATTATTGTTTTCATTATGGTGAAGGCGCGGGAGCGGGGGCGGCAATGCAATGGTGGAGGCTTACATTGATTTTTTTGTCTTGTTATAAGTTCACAAGTGATATTTACTTTTATAATGTTGTTTATTATACAAAATACATCATCATCATCATTTCCTTTACTCCTCGTGGGAGCATAGGGCATCAACAAACGCTCTCCATCTGATTCTATTCTGAGCCAGGGCCTTTACGTCGCGCCACTCCTTTCCGCTTGCCCTGGCTTCCTGTACGACTGTCCTCCGCCACGTGATTTTTGGGCGGCCTCTCTTTCTTGAACCTTGGGGGTTCCAGTCAAGAGCTTCTTTTGCAATATCCCCCTCCGGCCTTCTAAGTGTGTGTCCGATCCATTTCCACTTCCATCTTCTTATTTGGGTTTCAAAACGCTCCATATTTGCTTTTTTCCAAAGTTCAATATTTGCTATGGTATTGGGCCAAAATATTTCAAGTATTCTTCTCAGACACTTGTTCGTGAATACCTGAAGTTGTGATACTATGGTGGTAGTCACTTTCCACGTTTCGCTACCGTAAAGAGCTGATACTACATTAGATTTGAAAATTTGGAGCTTTAAGTTACGGGAAGTTTTTGTTGAGTTCCACAGATTGTTAAGCATTCCGAATGCCTGTCGCGCCTTCTGTATCCGTTGTTTTACGTCTTTATCAGCACCACCATCCTGTGAAATAAGGCTTCCAAGGTAGCAAAAACTATCTACTACCTGTACTTGCCTGCCATCTATCTCCAGGTTGCAGGGGGCTGTCGCATTGATCTTTATCAGCTTGGTTTTATCGACATTGATTTTCATTCCCACCTGCATTGCGTACTTTTTGAGAGCCTCCAACTTTTTTTCCATATCTACTTTCGTGTGGGACAGGAGACAGATATCATCGGCAAAATCTAGGTCTTCTAAATGCCTCACGAGCGTCCATCGAATTCCCCTTGTTTTTTTATTTGCTTTCTTCATGCCCCAGTCTAAGACTATGGTAAACAGAAGTGGGGAGAGCGTGCATCCTTGTTTAACTCCCGAATGCACTGTGAAAGGTGTGCCGCGTTGTCCTTGGTGGATTACCATGCAGCTTGCTTCTTTGTATAGTAATTTGATTATGTTTATGTACTTTGTAGGCACCCCGTAGCTGGCTAGTATTATCCACATAAATTCCCTGTCCACACTATCGAACCCTTGCTTGAAGTCGATGAACAGTAGATAGAGTGGTGACCTGCACTCGACCGACTGTTCAACGATGATTCTGAGGGTGTTTATCTGGTCGGTACAGGACCTGCCAGGCCTGAATCCCGCTTGCTCCTTGCGTAGTGTCGGTTCAACCACATTGCTGATCCGGTCGTGAATTATTTTGGAAACTAATTTGTTAATGGTGTTAAGAAGAGTTATTCCTCTCCAATTGGAGCATATACTCAGGTCTCCTTTTTTCGCCAGTTTGATAATTAGGTCTTCTTTCCACGTGGATGGTATTACTTCTGTTTCCCATGCTTCTCGAATTATAGGTGTTATAATCTCGGTGATTCCCTCGGTGATGTCTATTTTAAACATCTCCGAGTATGTCTCGTCAGCGCCAGGCGCCTTGCCGTTTTTAAGGTGTTTGATGGCGGCCTTCACCTCCTCTATGCTTGGCGGGTCGTCTCTAAATCTTCTGTTTCCGCTTGGTGTCATAGGACTTTGTGGTACCTCTTCCAAAGGTGTGTTTAGGAGCTCTTGGAAGTGTTCTGTCCAGCGGGTTATTTGCTGTGCCTCGGTTGTGCATAGCTTGCCGTTCGTCGTGCGTATTGGTCGTTCTGAGGGGTAGCCTGTGTTTGTGAGCTTTCGTGTCAGGCGATATGTTTCCTTGGTGTTCATGCTGTCAGCAGCTAGTTGCGCTCGGGTTGCAATATCAGCTAGCCATTTCCTCTTATCAGTTCTAGCACTCTTTCCACTTGCTTATCGGCTGCGTTGTAAATCTGGGATAGCCTTGGTTTATCTTTATCTTCAGCACAGTTTCTTTGTTGCTTTAAGTTTCGGCGGTCTTGGATTAATTTCCAAGTCGCATCAGATATCCATTCTTTTCTCTCATTGGATTTGTACCCAAGGATGTCTCCAGCTCCTCTTAACGCATCTACGATGCTTGACCATCGTTCTGTAATGTCTTTGTTCCCTGTGGTCTTGTCCTTCAGTCTGTTGGCTACTTCCTCTGCGAAGGCCTTTGCCGTCATTTTATCTTGAAGTTTTGCGATGTCAATTTTCTTTGTCTTCCTGGTGGCTTGGCGCTTGGTGTTTGAGATCAGTTTAATACGTAACTGTCCACAGAGAAGGTGGTGGTCGCTATGTACGTCGGCTCCACGGTGATTCCGGACATCAAGCAGTGATGTTCTCCATTTCTTGCTTATGCAAATATGATCTATCTGATTTTGGGTTCTGCCATCCGGTGAGCACCATGCCACTTTATGTATTTCCTTGTGTGGAAAAACTGTTCCGCCTATAAGCAAGTCGTGGTTTGTGCAGAGGTCCGCTAGTAATTCTCCATTTTCATTCATTTCCCCTATACCGTAGTTTCCCATTACTGTCTCCCAGTTAGTGCTTATACAAAATACATAATTAAATAATAAATATTTGATTTTTATTGTTCCTGTTCAAGGAGTTGTAAATAGGGATGAAACCTTTGTATTTTTAGATTTCAACTATCGAACCCTAAAGTTGGGGTAATATGTTCTCATAAAAACACTTTTATCCTAATCGATTATGACAACAAATTCCGAGTTGGTAGGTACTCTTCTCAGACGTAAGTACGAGTGCAAAGGGTTAAAAGAGTGACTTTAAGAGGTAGGTTTTAATCGAGCTTTAAAAAAACGTGTAAAAGCAAAACCGTATAAATTGAGTACCATGTAAATCGAGGAATAGGTGTAATATAGGTTTTTCTGAATTACTACATTTATTCCGTTTTGTCTCAAAGTTGGGACAAATGCCACATTATGATTAGATATGATGGGATATTATGATAGTCAGATACTCGATTTCATTGTATCTTGATTTTCTTATAATTATAGAAAGATGGCGTTAGTACAGCTGCTATTTCGCGTTGCTATTTCAAATTTTAATGTTATTTTGGGTTGCAAGTTCATAAGCGATCCAACGAAGTTCTTCAAGAGTAAGTACAAACAATTGGGCATCCATTGCAATCAAATATTGTTCTACTTATGCTTCTTGGTCGTCAGTGAATCAGTGAAGATTCTTGGGAGATGCCAATCAATTTTTCATATTGCATCAAGAAGAAGAAGCCAAACATTAGAAAAACGTACGGTTAAACACATTATGTTATTTTAACATAGTGACGACTAATACAGTGAAAACCAACTGGGAAAGGAAACCTTGGAAGACCTCAAGAAACTCAACATCTCTACAGAAGACATGACAGACAGGAAAAATACAGAGAAAAAATGTTTGAATAAACTTCCAAAGACAAGAAAAAGGAAAGAAGTGGATAGAAGAGTTGAAGAAGAAACACTTCACTACTTCTACTTCCACTACTTCCTAGAAACCTCTCATATATTTACTGATATGAGAGGTTTCTGGGAAGTAAGAAGATGACAGAAAAAAATTACATGATTGTGTTTTAGCGCTCTCCTTAAAGGGGAATTATCGATAATAATATTAATAATATAATTATTGGCAAGGAGTATCCAATCCAATTTATGCCACTAGTATGGCACCATATATGGACTACATTCCGTTTTGCCCATCGTTCCCGTACCACTGTTTCCACTAAATATAGTAATAACACAAACGCTGTAAATGTCTAATTAGAAAATTCCTTGCGCGACAAAGAAATCAGCGGTATATAATAAATTAGCACCAGTCATTAGACATGTAATTTCGCATAAAATTACACCGTATAACTATCTCATTACACGATTACATTTAACAGTGTTAATAATTTCAAATGCTGGCGTAGGACGTTGACGACATTGACCGTGATGCATAGTTCTTTGTTGTAAATAAAATCGAGCCGGTAATAATAACATTTCCGAGATAAGGCATGTACGAATGTTTGCAATGTAACGGAAAAAAACGAAATAAATTACAGTGCTCCAACGACAGAGTCCTTATGAAATCGTGATTTATCGACGGCCCGTTGACAACTTAAAAACCTATTTTCGTACCACGCGTGTATTATTAACGAGATTATGTAATAGTAATCTGTTACCATTTCGCGTACTCATAATACACTTTTATGGATAATTACAGCTTGTGTGTCGCACCGTGATTTATACTAAAACTATAACTAAACGCAATATGCAACTATATTCGACAAGGAATAATCACAATATATTTTAACGATTTAACCACAACCAAAGGTTTTTACTAGATTTTTTTTGATTGAAAATGACATGAGATACAAAAGAATTAAAGACATATCAGCATACATACAATGCTTAAAATAATAATAATTTGTAAATACGTGATTAATGTTACCTCTTTGAAACTTCTCTTCGTTCGCAAATACGTGATTGGTGGGGATTGTTTACAAAAAAGATTTTGTTTTGTCAAGTAGGAAATGAGCTGATGATCATCAAATAACCTGAACAGATCTTCATGCACTATAGTTAAGAACCTTCTCGATCACGCCAGCTTTCAAACACAAGTTTGGATATACGGAACTAGACAAACATTTGTGTCAAATAGGTTGCATATTAATTTTGTCAAGTAGAAGATGAGCTGTTGGTCATCAAACGCATGAACAGCTCTTCATAAATTATAGCTAAGAACCTCCTCGATCATGTCAGCTTACAAAACAAAACAAAAACGCAACAAAATCGGTCCATTCGTTGATGATCATCAAATGCCTGAACAGATCTTCATGAACTATAGCTAAGAACTTTCTCGATCACGTCAGCTTTCAAACAAAAGTTTGGATATACGGAACTAGGCGAACATTTGTGTCAAATTGGTTGCATATTAATTTTGTCAAGAAGAAAATGAGCTGTTGGTCATCAAACGCATGAACAGCTCTTCATAAATTATAGCTAAGAACCTCCTCGATCATATCAGCTTTCAAAACAAAAAAACCGCAACAAAATCGGTCCATTCGTTTAGGAGCTACGATTCCACATATACGGACACACTGACAGACAGACACGTCAAACTTATAACACCGCTCTTTTTGGGTCGGGCGTTAATAAACCACATATGAGCCGTTTTCTTTGAAAGTGGTGTAAGTCCATTTTTGACAAACACACTGACAGACAGACACGTCAAACTTATAACACCGCTGTTTTTTGGGTCGGGGGTAAATAAATGTGCTGATATTTTGTGTGTCCTGATACCTCTGCTTTTTCTGGTCGTCCTTGATAGTGTGATGGTGCAAATCAAGATCGAGACACCACATGGAATACAATGGCGTCCATTCCAACGGCTCAACGATCTCGACTATGCTGATGGCATCGGTCTGATGTCAAACACAGTCCCCTCATGCAGCTAAAACTGGAAAGACTGATCGCCAATGCAAAAAGAGTCGGGCTGAAGGTTCTTCTTCTTCTTCTTCTTCCTTCTTCTAAATAGGCGAATCGCCTGTTCTTCGTCGATTTTGCCCGGTCCTTTTTTTTATTGTACGTTTAGGTTGTCGTTCCACCGTTTTCGTGGTCTCCCGGTACTCCTTTTCCCTGACGGCGATTTGTCTCTTGAGATTTTTACAATTCGGTCATCTGAGATTCTGCTAATGTGTTCGTTCCACTCGGTTTTTCTTCCCAACACCCAATCGTTGACATTGTTAATATTGCATATTCGTCTAATGTTTTCACTTCTCTCCCGGTCTCTCAATGTTTTGCCGGTTATTTTGCGAATTACTTTCATCTCTGTTGTTTCTAAGATCTGCTTAGTTTTACACGTTTCAGGTCTTGTTTCTGCTGTATATGTTAATATAGGTCTTATAGCTGCCTTATAGATGCGGGTTTTGGTTACTGTTTGTAGGTGTTTGTTTGTCCATATCGTGTCGTTCAGTTGGGCCGCTGTTCTTGCTGCTTTTGACGCCTGGTTTCTGACTTCGTTTTCAATGTCTCCAAAGCTTGATATTTCTATGCCCAAGTACTTAAATTGCATTACTTGCTGGATGATTTCATCGTCTACCGCTAACTTACATCTGATTGGTGTTTTTGATGTAGTCATGCATTTTGTTTTTGATGTTGCTGAGGGCTGAAGGTTAACATGTACAAAACGAAAGTAATTCGAATCGAAACCAGAAGCTTGGCACCTCTCTCAATTGATATTGACGGACACGCGATAATCATCGACGAAGTTGAAGAGTTCAGCAACCTAGAAGTGTGATAACGAACAATGCTGGCTCCGACGAGGACATAACGTCTCGAATCAACAAAGCTGCCATGTCTGTTTCTGTTTTCTCAACAACGTTTGGCGCTCACGCAACATCTCGAGGCGTACCAAGCTGAACATCTTCAAAACAAGTGTGAAATGAGTCTTACTCTACGGTTGTGAGACCTGGAGAGTCACTCACTCGATATCGAGCAGATTCCAGGATTTTGTAAACAAGTGTCTGAGGAGAGTGTGTTGCATCTTCTGGCCCAACTTGATTTCGAATGAGAATCTGCATGCATTGACATCCAGTCAGCCGGTACCTACCGAGATCCGACGAAGGAAATAGCAATGAGTGGGGCACACGGTGAGGAAACCGCACGATGATAGTTAGTGAATGTGAACTATTTGACCAATGATTGGCCAACTAGCATTTTCTTTTAGAGAAATTATCGATCGAGAATAGAAAGAAATCTACGGTTACTAACCTATTAATCTACGAGACTGGTATCATGAAGGCTTTAGAAAACAAACTCCAAATCGATTCCATTTATACTGACTTCTCAAAAACTCACGAGACCATTGACCACAACATACTACTCGAAAAATTGGCTTACTGAACACCATGGCTTTACTGAAGTACAACTGAAATGACCATGTAGTTTTTTGATTAACGCAATCAATCAAAAGAGTTAATATATAAAGGGTAAATATAATTTTCTTTCATACCAAAATTGATGTGACTTCTGGGATTCCACAGGGTTCTCACTGTGCACCACTCTTTTCAACTTGTTTATGAACGATAGGGAATAGGTTCAGCCATAGTAAATATTTATTATTCGTAGACGATTTACCGTAAACTCTTACTCTGACCTATTGCTCCTTCAAGATGATCTTAAGATCTTTCAAATGGTGTGATCTGAACAACTTGCAACTAAACGTAGAGGAATGCTCTTTCATAAGTTTTTTTCAAATCAAATAAGAAACGTAACTTATTGTACATTCAATGATAATTTATTAAAATCAACTTCAACCGAAAAAGACCTTGGCTTTATTTTGATGAACAGCTAACTTATGTTGATCATATAAATAGAGTATCTATGAAAAGCTGTCAGTCTATGGTTCTTTCCTCTCATTCGACTAGAAGCGGCGAGAAGACGTCCCAGTTGTTCCGTCTTGTTCCATATCTAAACCAGCTAAAACCAGAACACAATGCCGCCTAAAAGAAAGCAAGCCGCCGCCAAAGTCGCTGACGATGTCGAAGTTGGGTCGATGTTGAAGGAGATGTTGAGAAAGACGATGAAGCGATCGTCGAAGCAACAATCATGAAGAAAGGCAAACTCAAGGAAGTTGAGGCAGTAAAGCGGCCTCTCCGCACACAAACACGTGTAAACTACAATGAAATTGAGTCAAAAGGGAAGGCCGCTGCTGCTAAATCAAAGAATAAGACTAGAAAAGCCCCTGTCACATAAGATTAAGTTGATGATGACTATGATGAGCCGGTTGAAAATAATAAAGCAACTAGTGTAGAAAAAGAAGACGTAGGAGATGCAAAAGAAAAAAACAGAAAGGGCGGCCGCCAAAATCGAAGGCTGTCAAGGCAGGTTCCAAGCCTGCCATAGAAAGGCTGATGAAGAGGCTGAGGAAGAGATCGAAGCAGGAAAAAAATCCGCCAAACCTAACCAGGAGAAAACAAAGAAGGGTCGTGGTAAAAAAGCTGCGAAGGAAGAACATGACACCAAAGAAGCTTCCAAACCTGCAGTAGAAAATGCTGATGAAGAGGCAGAGGAAAACGCGGAATCAGAATAAAAACCAAGAAAAAACAAAGAAGGGTCGCGGCAAAAAAGCTGCGAAGGAAGAAGATGACACCAAAGAAGGTATTTAATTAAAGGGGCATAAATCTATATTTTCTATAATTAATATTCTATTCTATCGTAATAAATAATATATTGTTTTTTCTATTGGCATTCGAAATCTATGCTTCATATTCACCCTGTGAAGATGGTTTATATGTCATTGGTTGTCTCCCACCTAGATGTGTATCTCTTGTATGGTCTCCTTACTATCAGGTACAAAAATATACAACCGAGAAGACTCACAATAAGTTCTTGAGGTTCTGTGCATTCAAGCTTCATGTCTATATTGAAAATCATTTTTACTCTGCTATAACTGGAATTTACAAGTTACTGAACGGATGGAACATAGAGCCTCGACAAAACCCTTCCATGTGACCCCGTTGATTGCGAGTTGCTTAACTTAACCGTCCACGCTTTTACTGCATCTTCCGCCTCTTTTCTGACGATTCTTCGCTGGTCTTTGTTGTCTCTGGTCTACCACGTTTGCAGCTGCCTTACGGACTCCAGTCTAAGGCCATCCGCGCAATGTTGCTATTATTCCTCCGCAGAGTGTGCCCTATCCATTTCCACTTTCTTCTTGTTGGAAATTATGTTTGGCCAGAAAATTCCAAGGATGCGTCTTAGACATTTGTTAATGAAAGTTTGGAGCCGGTGAGCTGTTTTTTCGCCTTCCTTGTTTCACATCCATACAGCAGGACCGGTTTAACATTGGTATTAAAATAATTATTTTAAGCTTGGTGTTCTTGCTGCATATCTTAGATTGCCTTATGTGGCATAGGCGCGCATATGCGGCACCCGCTTTCCGTACCCTTACTTGAATATATTTTTCACTGCTGTGACTTTCATCAACAGTGCTACCTAGGTAGGTAAATTAGTACATTCTTTGAATCAACGCTTCATGGATTGACATGGGCTGCTAGTTGCGGAAATTTATCCTTACTTCCTTCGTTTTGAGATAGTTAATTTCTAGACCAACTTTCTGCGCTCTTGAGCATCTCCAGCTTGGCACGCATGTCGGCATGTGTCTGACTAAGCACACAGATATCATCCGCATATGAGTAGGGAAAGATCAAGCGTTCTAGACCAATCCTCCCCTCCAGCCCTTGACATGACCTTGGCTTGGCCAATAGTAAGGAAAGATGATTCCTTCTGGACCCTCCTCACTCCTCGACCCCCACCACGATCAGCTTTTAATCAACTTTAATTAGCTTTTAATCAGCTTGCAATCAGCTTTAATCAGCTTTGGTGCTAGGGGTCGAGGAGTGAGGAGGGTCCAGAAGGAATCATCTTTCAGTACTGTCAACTTTTCTAAGAGGTTGTGTAGACTCCATTGCGTGCCCTTCTTCGTTTTACATGCCTTGAGAACAAAATCCTGAATAATCCAATGCCTGAATAAAGAGAAACGGGCCGGCGCGAGTGGTGAAGAAGTGACGTTCGTGGCCTCATGTTAGAGCGCTAACTAACAAGGGCCGAGTTCTATCCCCAGTGCCGGCCGCATTTGTACCAGAAGACAAATGTGAAAAATATTAATTAGCGCAATTTACAATAACAACTAGGTTTTTGGGCCTATAAGTGTATGTGAATGCAAAATACAATAGGCCACAAGTAGGCCGCAGTATTTGAAGGGTTAAAACCCGGCATCCACATCGGACCAAACTTTAAAAAAAAAACGAGAGAAACGGGGACACTGCTTCACTCCTTTTCTTACAGTGATTCTGCTGCCTAGTTTGCCCGTGTGTAAGACTCTGCATACAGCGCCGGTGTAAAGCGCCTTGGTCAGAGTTTTTGAGGGTTCCCACTCTTTTCCATTATATACTAGAGAGCTTGTTGTTTCAGTATGTCAGAAGCCTGATTTGAAGTCACCGAATATTAGGTACAAAGGCGTTTGGAATTCATTTGACTGTTCTAATATGAAACTCAATGTTTTGATGTGGTCGTCGATACACCCGCGGTTTGGACGAAACACTGACTGTTCTTGCATAATTTTTGGATCCATCACGCCCACCATTCTGAGCTTGATGACCGTCATTATGATTTTGTTTATAACGTTTAATAGGGTTACTCCACGCCAGTACTCGCATTGAGTCACATCTCCTTTCTGAGTTGATCTCCCAATCAAGGGGCTCATTAATCGTAAATACTTCTTTTTAGAAATTCTTCTTTGTATTTATCTGCATGGACTTGGTTTTAACGACGTTGATTTTCAAATCAATCTTTTCTGCCTCCGTTGAGAGTGCCAAGAGGTTTTCTTGGAAGTCGTGATAGTTATGCCCTAGCAGGTATATATCGTTCGTCCTCCTCGGTGGTGTAGTTTGTAGATGACGACAATTATTTTCAATGCAGGAGAACATTTCAATGCAAGAGACCCGGGTTCGAATCCTGGTCGGGGAGACAACAACTAAGGCGGTTAGTCACTAACCGTCCGGGCTGCCCACCCCGAATGAATGTAAATTATGCGATACCGGGGTGGCGCTTATTAAAATCCAAGGTGGAATAGGGGGTTTAGTGAGAGCTTCCCCCGAACCACTTTTTCAAAAGGTATATATCGTTCGCATACTCTAAGTCACTGAGCTGTGAGTTTAAAGTCCAGAGTATACCTTTTCGGAGTCCCTTGATTGAGGTTGGAAACTGTTCCTCCTCCCAAGCCTTGGTAATAAAAGGATGCAGGAAGTATTGGGTGCATGCATGTATGCAATTTCCGCAGGAAATTGTTTAAATACTCGGTTGGAATATTATTTGTACACCGGTTTTCCTGCTTTCAGGTCTCCTGAATTACTTCAATTGATAACCTTCACGATACCTAATAACAATATCTTCCATTTAATAAAACGTTAGATGTAAAACATTTTTGCTGCTGTTGGTGTCTGAAGTAGTAGACATAGTGGAGATGAAATAGTAAACATAGCAAATGCCGTTATAGACATAGTAAATGAAGTAGTAAACATAGTAAACGAACTAGTAACATAGTAAATGACGTAGTAGACATGTTACCAATTGTGGCAAACATTTTGCATATTGAAAGATTTCTTAAATTTATAAATGATCACAATATAGATTTGTTCAACGGTTCGTTACCAAATCCCAAAAAACGACACATTCACTCTTTTTGCCTGTGTTATCAGCTCATTATTAACTATGAGAATGATAACTGTAGCAATCAAGCCAACACCTATCTACTGGCTCACTGTATTAAGCAATATTTTCCCCCCTTCAATTCGAAGTACAAAGGCTTTGCTTAGAGAGCATCACAAAATTCAAAAGAATGTACAACTGCCCATACACGACAACATTCCAAATTTCAAATAGAAAAGGCAAAAATCTAGAAAACCGCCTTTGCTGGAAACTGAGAAAATAAACCGGAAGGACTTATGGAATAACTACTTCCGATCTCTTGAAGACCCCCAACCACGTGAATGGTTTGAGGCTTATAACTGCAACGTACCGGGTATATCTCTCTACAGAAGATTATGGGTCATGTTAAATAGAATCCGCAATGGCCATGGTAGTCGGGGTTCAGACTCACTGCATAAATGGGGAATGGCTCAATCTCCAGAATGTGACTGCGCTGCTCCTAACCAAACCATTAAACATATCATGGCAGAGTGTGAGCTGTGGTCCTACCACGGTACATGAGATGACTATTAGAGCTGTGTATATCAACGCTGGAGTGGATTTGGGATTTGGATATAAATATCTAGTCACATGGATATCTAGTCACTTCTCTAGTCATTTTTTAGAGTTCCGTTGTTATCAACAAGGAACCCTTATAGTTTCGATATGTCTGTCCGTCCGTCCGTCTGTCCGCAGTTTAGCTCAGACTATTAGAAATATAAAGCTGTAATTTGACATGGATATACAAATTAGTCACGCCAAAAAAGTGGTAGAATAAAGTCTTGAAATATTTTTTTTAGGGTATCCCTTCTACACATAACGTGGGGATGTTTTTGTTTTTTCCCGTCTACCCCATGGTGTGGGGTATCGTTGGATACGTCTTCCAAAAATATTACAGGTTTGTGAAAACCATATTTCGATTAAGAGACCCGCTCGTCAAATATTAAGCTTTAAACTGCTAATTTTTGTAAGAGCCAAGTAGTTAATCTAGAAAACCGCCTTTGCTGGAAGTTGAGCCAATAAACCGGAAGAACTTATGGAATAACTACAGCCGATCTCTGGAAGACCCCCAACAACGTGAATGGTTTGAGGCTTACAACTGCAACGTACCGGGTATATATTTCTACAGAAGATTATGGGTCATGTTAAATAGAATCCGCAAATGGCCATGATAGTCGGGCTGCAGACTCACTGCATAAATGGGGTATGGCTCAATCTACAGAATGCGACTGCGGTGCTCCTAACCAAACCATTAAACACATCATGGTAGAGTGTGAGCTGAGGTCCTACTAAGGTACATGAGCTCACTATTAGAGCTGAACTCCCAACGCTGGAGTGGATTTGGGATTTGAATATAAATATCTAGTCACATGGATATCTAATCACTTCTCTAATCATATTTTAGGGTTACGTTTTTATCAACAAGGAACCCTTATAGTTTCGAATTGTCTGTCCGTCCGTCCGTCCGTCTGCCCGCAGTTTAGCCCAGAGACTATTAGAAATATCAAGTTGTAATTTGGCATGGATATACAAATTAGTCACGCCGACAAAGTGGTAGTATAAAATCTTGAAAAAAAAATGTTGGTGAAAATACTGGGATACCCACTTCTAGACGTAAAGGGGGATGTTTTTGTTTTTTCTCGTCTACCCCATGTTGTGGGATATCGTTGGATACGTCTTTCAAAAATATTACAGGTTTGTGAAAAGCATATTGCGGTTAAGAGATCCGTTTGTGAAATATTAAACTTTAAAATGCTAATTTTTGTTAGAGCCAAGTAGCCAATCCGCCCCTATTATTAGTCGACCAACTTATAAAATTTAACAAATCGAGCGGCAGCCGAATAGCATCAATATATTATTGATTATTTTGAACGTCAAACTCGACAACATCAATGTCAGCTAATTAAGTTATTGGTTACGGAATTTTTATTGGTTTTGGACATTTAAATCTTAAATCATAAGAGTAAGAATGAATATATCCAACTTATTAATAATATGTATTGACATATACCAATATTTTTTAGACTATTCAAAGACAATCCCTTAAATATCTCCATATAATATAAAATGGCCTTACACCACTTTCAAATCAAACGGCTTATATAATAGTATAATATCCTGTTTTAGGAGATACAATAAAAATGGTCCGTTTTTTAGTTATATAGTTAATTAATTTGGAAAGTTTATATTAAAAGGTAACATTTCTCCACATAAAACAGAAAGTATAGTCCGTGATAGGTCAAAATAACTAATGGTAATCGATAATGAAGGAAAGAGAAAATAATAAAATAAAAACAATAATTTTTATTAACCTACAGATTCAGGTTAATCTGTTACGGAATGGGATTGATTGACGGACAGCGTAAAATCGAGCGCGCGAAAATTTGGACGTGCGTGCGTACGAGATATTATATTTACGTACAACTTAATCCCATCCGACGTCCTTTGTCTGTTAGTATGTGTGTGTGTGAAGACAAAAGGTTGCTCCACACGACCACTGAGGCCCGTGACGGATCGATCGGACGCGCTGCATTGTATTTTATCAATTTGTTGCGGCCCGGTTCCGAGAATGCCACCGCCGCCGCCACTGATGCGCGACATTATCGACACCTTTTCCACGATGCTAAAACTGTGCAATCAACAACACGAAAATTTTAAACGCAGTTGAGTTTTATAGCGGCTCGGGCAATTTATCATCTTGTGACAAATAAGCGACAAATACAGATGGGATTAAAGCCGGAGAGATTTATTCACTGGCAACTGTTGCGTCTTGACACAATGGATGAATTACCCACAGTGACACCATATTTTTATTACACGCAAGAGTTCAAGGATTGAACAAGTTGCATTCTTACAAAAATAAAGAAACTGCAATATTATTCAATTTCGTTAAAACGCTTTGAGTCGCACAATTTTCTTTCGCCCGTCTCATGGCAGTTTATAGCGTGGAGTTTGAAGTATATAATTTAATAAATTGGAATAGGTTTTACGAGTTGTGAATGTGTGAAATTATTTTTTTGTGCAACTTATATTAGTGGCAATTCCTCAGCCCCGAATTATAACCTTTCCAGTGTACGTCCGCTGAAGGATTATGACACAGGATGCACAAATGAACACATAACAACATGTTAATTTAAAAAAAAACGTTTTTTTTTCTTCCAATCATTTATATCAAGATTTCCTTTCAATTGAAATATGTGACCGGAAGCAGTGTAGGATTCGCAAAGCGGCGGCCGCGTTTGCTGGTGTCACATTGTTGTGTCATTCCCGAAAATCGCGCCGATCCGGTGTTCGGTATCACAAACGTTTGAAAAGACGATCCCGAGACAGGGTTAATCATGCACCGACAGAGGCTCAAACGCCTCTGTAACCAGATACGATCATCGAATGGGAATAATGTATCTATTCAAAGGGCTTCGGGGTAGATATTTGTTCAAAATATAATTGGATAATTGACCTAACATGTGTTGAAGCATTGAGACGCCGAAGGTGTCCACACATTTTTTAGGTAATTTTAAATGGTACAGTCTCAAATTTTCGAATCATTTTAAATGTTTGTGGCGGCTAAACACATGTTTTTTACACCTATTAGGCATAATTTAAAACTCTAAATTAATTAGAAAACCACAAACTAAACGTACTACTTAAAAGCTGCAACGTATATTTTAAAATATCTTCGAGATAATTGACAGTTTAGTTAGTTCCTAACTACTCTTGCTAATACGTTCAGAAATTCCCTTGAAATTACGCAATTAGAGAAAAACACAACAACTACATTAATAGCAATGAATTAAATTTAAAAACAAAATGTACTTAATTAAAGTATAAATAAAACATACTATTGTTTACATTTACATTTGATTTCGATTCTACATAAATAAGCCATAAATAACAAATATCGTAAATTGTATGCTATTAAAGTATTACATTCTATATACAGTCGGCGGTTAATGAACTTTTCTTTGCGAGATTATTGAGAGACAGTCATAAATAAGTTTTACCAAGACAATTTTAATACAAAATTAATTGAAATAAAAAGATACAATTATATGCTTTATTTATGAAGCAATTAGATTCTACACTACCCAGACGAGACTAAACAGACAAGACTAGACAGACAAGTCTAGACAGACAAGTCTAGACAGACAAGACTACACAGACAAGACTAGACAGACAAGACTAGACAGACAAGACTAGACAGACAAGACTAGACAGTCAAGACTAGGCAGGCAAGATTGGACAGACAAGACTAGACAGACAAGACTAGACAGACAAGACTAGACAGACTAGACAGACAAGACTAGACAGACAAGACTAGACAGACAAGACTAGACAGACAAGACTAGACAGACAAGACTAGACAGACAAGACTAGACAGACAAGACTAGACAGACAAGACTAGACAGACAAGACTAGACAGACAAGACTAGACAGACAAGACTAGACAGACAAGACTAGACAGAAGAGACTAGACAGACAAGACTAGACAGACAAGACTAGACAGACAAGACTAGACAGACAAGACTAGACAGACAAGACTAGACAGACAAGACTAGACAGACAAGACTAGACAGACAAGACTAGACAGACAAGACTAGACAGACAAGACTAGACAGACAAGACTAGACAGACAAGACTAGACAGACAAGACTAGACAGACAAGACTAGACAGACAAGACTAGACAGACAAGACTAGACAGACAAGACTAGACAGACAAGACTAGACAGACAAGACTAGACAGACAAGACTAGACAGACAAGACTAGACAGACAAGACTAGACAGACAAGACTAGACAGACAAGACTAGACAGACAAGACTAGACAGACAAGACTAGACAGACAAGACTAGACAGACAAGACTAGACAGACAAGACTAGACAGACAAGACTAGACAGACAAGACTAGACAGACAAGACTAGACAGACAAGACTAGACAGACAAGACTAGACAGACAAGACTAGACAGACAAGACTAGACAGACAAGACTAGACAGACAAGACTAGACAGACAAGACTAGACAGACAAGACTAGACAGACAAGACTAGACAGACAAGACTAGACAGACAAGACTAGACAGACAAGACTAGACAGACAAGACTAGACAGACAAGACTAGACAGACAAGACTAGACAGACAAGACTAGACAGACAAGACTAGACAGACAAGACTAGACAGACAAGACTAGACAGACAAGACTAGACAGACAAGACTAGACAGACAAGACTAGACAGACAAGACTAGACAGACAAGACTAGACAGACAAGACTAGACAGACAAGACTAGACAGACAAGACTAGACAGACAAGACTAGACAGACAAGACTAGACAGACAAGACTAGACAGACAAGACTAGACAGACAAGACTAGACAGACAAGACTAGACAGACAAGACTAGACAGACAAGACTAGACAGACAAGACTAGACAGACAAGACTAGACAGACAAGACTAGACAGACAAGACTAGACAGACAAGACTAGACAGACAAGACTAGACAGACAAGACTAGACAGACAAGACTAGACAGACAAGACTAGACAGACAAGACTAGACAGACAAGACTAGACAGACAAGACTAGACAGACAAGACTAGACAGACAAGACTAGACAGACAAGACTAGACAGACAAGACTAGACAGACAAGACTAGACAGACAAGACTAGACAGACAAGACTAGACAGACAAGACTAGACAGACAAGACTAGACAGACAAGACTAGACAGACAAGACTAGACAGACAAGACTAGACAGACAAGACTAGACAGACAAGACTAGACAGACAAGACTAGACAGACAAGACTAGACAGACAAGACTAGACAGACAAGACTAGACAGACAAGACTAGACAGACAAGACTAGACAGACAAGACTAGACAGACAAGACTAGACAGACAAGACTAGACAGACAAGACTAGACAGACAAGACTAGACAGACAAGACTAGACAGACAAGACTAGACAGACTAGACAGACAAGACTAGACAGACAAGACTAGACAGACAAGACTAGACAGACAAGACTAGACAGACAAGACTAGACAGACAAGACTAGACAGACAAGACTAGACAGACAAGACTAGACAGACAAGACTAGACAGACAAGACTAGACAGACAAGACTAGACAGACAAGACTAGACAGACAAGACTAGACAGACAAGACTAGACAGACAAGACTAGACAGACAAGACTAGACAGACAAGACTAGACAGACAAGACTAGACAGACAAGACTAGACAGACAAGACTAGACTAGACAGACAAGACTAGACAGACAAGACTAGACAGACAAGACTAGACAGACAAGACTAGACAGACAAGACTAGACAGACAAGACTAGACAGACAAGACTAGACAGACAAGACTAGACAGACAAGACTAGACAGACAAGACTAGACAGACAAGACTAGACAGACAAGACTAGACAGACAAGACTAGACAGACAAGACTAGACAGACAAGACTAGACAGACAAGACTAGACAGACAAGACTAGACAGACAAGACTAGACAGACAAGACTAGACAGACAAGACTAGACAGACAAGACTAGACAGACAAGACTAGACAGACAAGACTAGACAGACAAGACTAGACAGACAAGACTAGACAGACAAGACTAGACAGACAAGACTAGACAGACAAGACTAGACAGACAAGACTAGACAGACAAGACTAGACAGACAAGACTAGACAGACAAGACTAGACAGACAAGACTAGACAGACAAGACTAGACAGACAAGACTAGACAGACAAGACTAGACAGACAAGACTAGACAGACAAGACTAGACAGACAAGACTAGACAGACAAGACTAGACAGACAAGACTAGACAGACAAGACTAGACAGACAAGACTAGACAGACAAGACTAGACAGACAAGACTAGACAGACAAGACTAGACAGACAAGACTAGACAGACAAGACTAGACAGACAAGACTAGACAGACAAGACTAGACAGACAAGACTAGACAGACAAGACTAGACAGACAAGACTAGACAGGCAAGAGTAGACAGACAAGACTAGACAGACAAGACTAGGCAGACAAGATTAGACAGACAAGACTAGACAGACAAGACTAGACTTCAAGGTGGCGTTGGTTTTGAATTTTTTTGAATTCCTTGCGTCCCCCATCCACGGAAGGTGAGTAGGGGTGCAGGTGATTTTCAGTTGTCGTTGTCTATTTTGTTTTGTCCATTCATCCTGTTCTTTCATGCTGAATATGTCCCTTATCATGATTTGTGTGGCAGACGAGTCTTCTGCACTCCTAAGCATTGTCTCCGTCATTGGGCTAATTTCTAGAATTCCTTTTGTTTTTGACGTCCATATTATTTCCCTCTCCAAAGACCACCTGGGGCATTCGAAGATTGTGTGATACAAACTATCTGTCTTATCACTATAAACGCAATTGTTGTCCGCTTCATCTTCTTCTTCTTCTTTACGTGTCATGTCCTACTAAGACGTCGGCGATCATAAGAATGATTTTTATTTTATCAGCAGATGCACGAAACAGGCTAGTAGAACTGACTCCATACCACAATCTCAGGTTCTTCAGCCAGGACGTGCGTCTTCTTTCTGGACCTCTTCTACCTTGGATCTTGCGTTGCATGATATTCTGCAAGATATGGTTCTTTTCCCCTCTCATAACGTGTCCAAAATATTCCAGCTTGCGTTTTTGATGGTAAACATGACTTCTAGTTGCTTCTGGAGCCGGGCAAGCGCCTCTGTCTACCCATGATATTCGTTGCAGGCGGCGGTAGCACCACCTCTCGAACCTTTCCAGTCGGTCACACATTGCCTTTGTTAAAGTCCATCCCACCATTTCATAGTACAAAATTGGAAATACATAACACCGTAAGTCTCGGAATGTAAGAACCTTCTTCATATTGCTAAGTGCTGATCTAGCCTGCAAGATGCGGGATCTTATTTCCTACTTGTTATCCCACTCGCTGCTCAACAAGCATTACCGATATTTGAAGCTCGAGAATTGCTGGATCTGTTGGTTTCCTGTCAACAATTCCTTCACGTGCATCGTCCAATGCTTCGGTGAAGATTTGCTCAGAGTACATGTTAAAGAGCCGTGGAGAAAGGACACACCCTTGCCTCACACCTCGCTAAATAGGAACGTACTCAGTGGTCATGTCCTCAACTTTGACAGCAGCGACTTGGTTGTAATACAGATTTATTATAATGCGGACGTCTCTGTCATCTAAGTTCATATTCTAAAAGATGCTGACAATATTTCCGTGGTCAAACGCAGTCAAACGCTTTCTAGTAGACTAGACATGTCCATCGGGGGACATGTCACGGCATCTCTGTATTAAGACCTGTATGCCAAATGTCATGCCAATATCAGAGAGGTGTTCCTCGCATTTACGGTATAATCGACCATGTATTATTTTAAGAAATATCTTCAGCGTATGGCTCATTATGCTTATCATGCGGTAGTCTCCGTATGTTTTTGGCCACGTCTTCTTAGGTGGTGTGACGAATACAGACTCCAACCAATCCTTTGGTATCTTCCCAGAAACATAGATGGCATCAAATAGGCTGACCAATTTATCTGTGGATTGGTCGTTGAAAAGTTTGAGTACTTCTGAATAGACATCGTCTGCTTCGCGCCCCATATTGTGCAGGTAGTCTTTGTAGCACCCGTGGCCGCTCAGCGCCTGCGTCAGGTAGTAAGTAATATCGTGCCTTTTCGTGATCTAAGGACCCAATTTTGGGATCAGAAGTTTCATCCACTCACCCTTCTCTGAGGCTTCCCAGTACTCTTGCCAGCTTTCAAGCATTTGAGTCCTTGCCTTCTTCCTCAATGCCTTTTTGTTTTCACTGCTTCTTTGTTTACAAAGTGTGTCTCTCTCTCTTCAAAAAGGAGATATCATAGGACCTGTTCCCACAATAACGAAAACAGCGTCCTCTTAGACGGTCCTATAAACAGTGGACACGCTAATTGTGGCCACCTACAATTGGCATAAGTTTTCCAAGTGCTGCTGAGATTTTTAGTGCCTTCCCAGCAGCAAGAACAATGTGCTGTCGAAAGGAAAGATTTTTATCAATGGTTGCGTCTATGTATTTAATGGCCTTAAACCTTTGGTATTATTGTTTTGCTTTTTATTTTAAATGTGACTGGTCTTACTTTCATTCTTCAATAAAACCGCTTCTGTTTATTTCTGGAGCGAGCTTTAGCTGTTTTTTCTCCTTCCAGTTGCCTATTAGTGCAATGGCTTAGTTTGTCATTTTGATAACACATTTTTCTGTTAATGCGGTGACGATGAAAGTGAAGTCGTCTGCGAAACCGACAGCTTCCACTCGCTCTGGCAACTTCAGTCTAAGCACTCATCATACAGGATGTTCCACAAAGTGGGTCCCATTACTGAGACTTGTGGAACACCACTGTAGATTTGTTTCTACGCTTACACCTTCTGCCTCTATAATCATTGTTCGGTTGCAGAGGTAGCTGCTCACGAGGTTCAGGAGATATGGACGGAAGTCTCTTGCTATTAACTCTTCAACCATATTTGTCCAAGCAACGGAATTTAAGGCGTTCCTAATGTTATGTGTCTAACGGTATGGGTGCGCAAATGCTTCATTTCCCCCTCAATCCTTCTGCAGCCACTTCTGCCACCTTTAGGACTCTTATTATTGACTAGACTAGGGTCTACACTAGACTTGACTACACTAGACTGTACTTGACTACACTAGACTAGACTTGACTACACTAGACTAGATTTGATTACACTAGACTAGAGTCTATAGTTGAGAGTCCCTTCCTGATACCGAATTGCTTTCTGGATCGATCTTAACCTTTCCTAAGCTCCTGTTCTATCCTCCTTTGCTACCATTTAAAATATTTTTCGTAAAAAAACGGCCGCCCTGAAATCATCAACATCAAAGAGCTCTCCAACATCAAACCAGTCCACGTTATCACGGCCATCGACAAAGCCACCGTCGAGATCTTCCAGAAGAACACGAAGAAGTGCGTGCGATCGGCACTGCTTCGGCCACTGTCGCGTTATATGACAGCAAGACGAAGAGTATTGGGAAGTTGTTCACACCGGTGATAAGCTTGGATTTTAAGGTTGAGGATGAGTATCTGGCCGTGGGTTGCAACGACGGAGTGGTTTATTTGTTCAACATTTTCGAGGAAAGTGAAGCAGAGATATTCAACATAGAAGCTTGTCCTGCAACCGTTAAGTTCCATCAAACGAAAAGGAACATCCTAGCTGCTACACCGCTTGATGGACAAGTAGCTGTGATCGACATCCACGAGACTTCGCCAATGTACTAAGCTAAATAACTAAGCTAATATTTACGTTGGGAAACTTTTCCCTGAAAGATAAGTTAGTTTCCGTCGGGGAAGATAACAAGTTCTGCGTGCACGATCTCAAGCAGAAGACGTGCCTCTTCACCGGACACTTTCAACATCCGTTGACCTGCGTTGATATAACTCCACATGGGAAACACCTCGCCATAACCGCTGAAATTGGAAGTGTCTGCGTTTACGAAACGATCAACTATTTAACACCGCTGCCCCACTTCCACCCTCACAGCAAACACATGACCAGCATCCGATTCTCCCACAAGTTCAACTCAGAGGACCAACACAAATACTCGTTTACCACGGAATGTTCTAAACATTTCTTCTAGCAACTTCCCTGTTACTGTTACTTCCATGCTAGACAAACTGGCCTGTACGATGATGGATCCTGTAAAGGTTTGTCTTCTTTTCTTAACAGCACCAGCCTTGAATTCTTCCATATTTCAGAGAAGTTACCGATTTTTAGTATAGCGTTGAACATGTCTAGCAAGAAATCTGGGCAGCTGTTTGTGACAATTTAAATTGCTTTAGCTGGTATTCCATCTGGTATTCTAGCTTTATTGTTTCGAAGGCGCATACTTGCTCTTTTTAATTCGTCCAAGGATTTTTTTTCTTTTGCCAGTTCTTCGGGCAAATCCCACTTTGGGGCTTCGCGAATTGGGAACAGGGCATCAACGGCTTCTTGCACTCTTTTCATAGGTAGCTTGGCATTTGGGTGCCTTGCCTTGAGTTCCCGGGTAGTGATTTCGTATGCGTCTTCACAGACGTTTTGATCTGCATGTGCCAGAGTTCAAACCAGTGGTGTCTTTTGGACCTATTTTTTTTTATTTTTAGAGACCATTTGATTTCCTTATACAGATTTCTGCAGTGTTATGTGCTCTTTACGTTTTTGATATTTCGTTGATAGAATCTTCTTGCTGTAATACACTGTGCTCCCAATTAAGAAATCTCATCGCTCCACCAGTATACTAGCTTTCGCCGTGTTTGTTTATTGTTTCCGTATAGTGTGGCATCACAGGTTCATGTTTATATTTGATATTCCTTTCAAACGTCGGGGTGTTCCCTTCTTCTTCTTCTTTTTTCGAATAGGCCTACTTTGGACCACGCTTGTTCAACTATTGGGCTTTGATCTTTGCCCAGTATTGTCGCATCTTCTGCCGGTGTGACTCCTTTCTCTCCTCTGTCCAAGGAGTACCTTTCCTTGGAGGTTTTTCCTGAAATCTACGGACTTCCTTCAGAGTGCGTCTCAGAGACTGTTTGTTTGGAGATCTGTTATTCCCAGTTCTTCAATATCCTTTTCGGTTTCTGTCAACCAAGTGGTATCAACCTTCTTGTATTGCTAGAAGGTGAACAGACGGTTGTTTAGTCGGTTTGGAGGCAATCTTGCAACGTGACCATAGAAAGCTACCCTTCTATTCCTTGGACAGTCAGAGGGCCTCTTAATATGGTCGTAGAGCTCAGAGTTATGTCGCGTTAGGAATTCCCCATCTTACTTTACTGGGCCTAGGATCTTCCTGAGGATTCTCCTCTCTCTGACTTCCAATTTCTCTACCAGATTTCTGCGGTTCAAAGAAAACTCCATGGCATACAGGGCTTCTGTTCGCAAGACTGTAGTATTGCTTAAGTTTCAGGTTGCTTGACAGGCATTTCTTCTTGTAGGTGTTCTTAGTCAGTCGATAGGCTAGTACTAACATGTTGATTCTCTTGAATAATGATGCTCTTTCTGATAAGTTGGGTTTAGTTGCTGTTTCCTTCATTTATTATGACTAGACTCAGTACGGATGGCCAGTTCATACGGATGGCCAGATTATATCTCCCCTTGCATCCATTACTCGGCTTCCCCAGTAGGTAGGTTTGGCATTGAAATCACCCGCTATCAGTATTTACTTATTTGAGCCTCTTATATGTTGTTTTAAGTTTTCCAGTGAAGCTTCCAAATGGTCGACGGTAATATTCGGTGAGAAGTAGCAACAGAGAGACAAGACTAGAGAGACAAGACTACGCAGACAAGACAAGACTGGAAAGACTAGACAGACAAGACTAGACAGACAAGTCAACACAATATGTTCCACTGCCCCAGACAGGACGCAGAAAGACAACGCGTAAAAGACACTAGCGGCTTTGTCTTTAAAAGCGAAAACATCGCGGAAGTACTCGTCACGAGGGCTGGACTGTAGCCACCAACAAGCTGAGGAACATAATGAGAGACCAAAAAGCGAGAGAAAAAAGAGAAATGCTAAGTAGAGATAATTGACAAAAAACACAAATGATACATCTCTGATGAAAAGAAAAAACTAGGGCGGTAACAAGCCGTCCGGGCTGCCCACCCTGAAGGAATGCGCAAGCGATACCGGAGTTTCGCATACATACTAAATCCAAGTGGAAAAGTGAGTTTAGTGAGTGAGAGCCTCACACGCATGCTGGTAGAGCTTACTCAAACCTCAATAAAAAAAATACAGGCAAGACTAGACAGACAAGAATAGACAGACAAGACTAGACAGATAAAGCTAGACAGATAAAACTAGACAGACAAGACTAGACAGGCAAGACTAGACAGACAAGACTAGACAGACAAGACTAGACAAACAAGACTACACAGACAATACTAGACCGACAAGACTAAATGGACAAGACTAGAGAGACAAGACTAGAGAGACAAGATTAGACAGATGAGACTAGGCATACAAGTACTAGTGCTTATAGCAGTTGCAATTAACGTGATAATTACTATCAGATAGATTAAATTCAGATCTAATTTATACCGTTAGGAATTCTGCCATCCACGCAACAATGGAACCTAATGATAGAAGAGCCATCAATCAACTGGCTGGTAACGTTAAAAAAACATCCTGAACGGTTCGATTGTATTTCCGGCTAATCTCTTGAGGAACAGAATAATGCGTTCTTTCTGACACCCACCCGCATACGCGACAGCACAGTTCACGCTCTGTAAAACGCATTAACGCCGCTGATTGCTCTACGACGAGCCGTGCCCATGCTTCGCCTGCTCTTCCACCCCGTGTTATCCCTTAATTATGACTAACGGCCGACGGGCACAAAGCGCGCGTAAATTATTCGCAATCAACATTACGATCGGATTTATTACAACAAACAATCGGGAATTTATTACGAGAAACAATCGCGAATTTATTGTGGCAGATTTATTTGTGAAATTCGTTAGGGAATCGGAATAATTTCTAATATATTTCTAATTTTATGTTCGCGTTCTTGTTGAACTAATGCAATTGCGAAAACGTTGTAAAGGTAGTACGGGAACAAACGCGGCAAAGGCATTATGAATATATGCAAGATTCCATTATGTATTTATAACAGGATATTGTAATTTATACTAGGTAGCATTAGTATTCATATAGTTATGGCAGGTTAATATGTCTCATGACCATTAAGTGCTTGCATCTGTATATCTCTATACGTTATTTCATTTGCTATTATAATGAGTTATGCAGATTCATTACAACGCGATGCTGCAACAAAATTTGGAGATTGCGATATTTATCATTGTAACTCTTGTTTAATATAGATGTAAGAGATGAATATCTACCCAAATTATGTCCTCAGCGAAATTTGTTAACGCTAAAACTATATAATTATTAATAATCAGCTTAGCATCTCGCATGTTTGGCAGTATCTTACTCGGTGTAAGTTTTAATTACTTTATTGGTATATTGTTTCGAGTTTTGAGAAAAGTAATTATTTTTCGGTTTAATGCCTGTGGATGTAATCATTAGAGCGTTTTATTTGCTTCAAAAATTAAAATAAACGCCGGTTATAAGTGTCCTGGATTAATTTGCAGCAGTCATTAAACAAACGACGTCCGTCTGGCCGCTGCATAAATCTAGAGATAAACTCGTTTAATTGCACGTTGTGGACAATTTGACGAAAAATTGCACCTAACGTAAATAAACGGCCGAGAATTAAAAGGCGAGTTTGTTTTTTTTGCCAGGGAAACATTTCATGGGAAGATAATTTTTAAAATTAACATTCCCTATAAAGACGGAGTTTTCACTGCCAAATCTTTTAAAATTCCAACAAATAAACAACAATCAAAAGTATTTATTTATGTAATAATAGTAATTTACCGCAAGGCAGAATAAGTTTTCTAAAAAATAATTGGCCACCGATCAATTTAGCTTCGATATTTATATTGAAATACATATAGTTTCAACCAAGAAGGTATAACTTGTTATACTTCTTCACATAGCGGTCCTCTACGCGGCGACGCTCATCATCAAAGTATTAATTTAGGTACTTTTAATGAAATTAAAAGGGCAAGAGAGAAATTTAGTTTTATTTTTTACTTTTTAGAGGTTTTTGTTAAACATACATTTTTTAATTTAATTTTAACTTGTTTTGTGCAGAACGTACTTATCATAGTTTTTTTTTTAACAATTGGATAATATTTTTCCTATACTAAATCAAACAATTTTTTAATTATAAATACAAAGTAGAGTAAATTAATCAATTAGTTTTATGAATGAAACATAGTTGTCATTTATAAACGTCTTACATTGCATTGAATATTTTTGTAACTTTTAATATTTCTAATACTCAAGGGTAATAAATTGTAAGTCTTTGGGGCAAGATGGTAAGCAAATCTTGCTTGTACATTTTTTTAAGAGTTAGATACTTCCAGCAATTTGTTTGTCATAGTACGAATCACAATAATATGCAAGATACGATTTTTTAAACGTTCTTTTTTATGCATAAATATTACCAACGTATGAAAGTACAGCGATCTTATATTGCATATATCTCTTTCAAAAAGTAGTCTGGTTGGGTATCGTCTACCTTTTTTGTAAATAATTTTCAGTATATAATTTTGAATTGTAGACAAGGTTTTTATAGTGCTCCCCAAACCAGAATTCCATATCTTAAAAGTGATTCTACTAGGGATTTGTATACCAAAATCAATATATTTTTACTCAAGATATCCCTTAACTGATAAAATTTGTAAATTAGTTTTCTAATTCGCGTTGTTAAATATGCTACATGTTGGTTCCATTTTATATTTTTATCTATAATAATTCCTAAATATTTAGTATTTTCAACTTCCTTTATGTCTCCAATGCCCTTAATATTAATGCTGTGAAATTTGGGTCTGTTTATATCTGTGATGGTAAATGCTATATAATTGGTCTTATCTGCATTTAGGGACAGCTGATACCCATCCAACCACATCGTTATGACATTCATACCTTCTTGAACACTTTTCTTTTTGACTTCCCAATCATATCCACTAAATATGGCAACAGTGTCATCAGCATATGATATTACGTTGCTATCTATGTTAAGTGTTAATAGATGATTTATATAAATGGTGAAGAGTATAGGACCTAGAACTGTCCCCTGAGGAACACCCACTCTCACCAGTTGCGGTTCACTTAGACTTTTATTGACTTTCACATATTGTGAGCGGTCGTTTAGATAATCTCTGAAAAGTCTTGATACACTACCACGAATTCCATATCGCTCTAACACTTGTAGTAATTTTTCATGATGTACCGTGTCAAAGGCCTTTGCCAAATCCAAGAATACTGCTATGCATTTTTTACTGTCATTAAGATTGCTTAAAACTTCATTAATAACCTCATACATGGCATCTGATGTGCTTTTGCCTTCTCGGAACCCATACTGATATTCACTTAATATTTTGTTGCTATTTAGAAAGTTTATTATGCGTGTTTTTAGGCATTTTTCAGTAATTTTTCCAAAATTATTAATAAAACTAATTGGGCGATAATTTGATATTTTATTTTTGTCACCTGCTTTGTAAATAGGGATTATCACTGAGTTTTTAAATTGTTTGGGAAATTTTCCATTACTAAATATTAAGTTAATGATATGGCTAAGAGGGTGTAGAATGTATTTTGCAGTTAGTTTTAATAAAAACGGGGTGACTCCATCACAACCAGGCGCACTACTATTCTTTAATGAATTGATGTGGAGGAATACTTCATTTTCTGTAACAGGAGTTAAGAATAAAGAGTTATTATTTCTGGGAATACTATCTAATGAGAAATCGTCTGGAATATTAATTTTTTCAATCATTTTAGTGCCTATGTTAGTGAAATATTCATTACAAAAATTTGCCATTTCTTTATTGCTATTAAAAGTTTGTCCATTGTCATCGCATATATCTAAGCTTATTGTACTTTTTCTAGATTTCTCATTTGTTGCTTCAGAAATTACTTGATATATTTTTTTCATGTTATTTTGATTTTGTGTTATTATGTTTTTATAGTAGCTGTGTTTGCATTTTTTTAAAAGACTATTTAGTCGATTCCTATAATCTTTATATTGTTTTTCTAAAGCTTCCGAGAAATTATTACATAATCGTTTTTTTAATTTATCTCTTATGATAATGGACCTTGTAAGGCCTTCCGTAATCCAAGGCTTAATTTTGTTAACCTTTTTTCCCTGAAATTTTTTTATTACCGTGCATTCATTTATTAAATGCTGATAAATGTCTGTAAAAGCATCTGCAGCTATTTGAGCGTCATTTGCTGCAATGACCTTAGTCCAGTTTTTATTTTCTATTAATGATAATAATTTTTCGGTATTTATTTTTTTGATTGTGTGAGTTCCTTCGTTTTTATTTTCTTGGATCCGAGCAAGTGTTTCTTTATAAAATATAGCCATTACAGCATAGTGATCGGTGATACTACACGTTAATATATATGAATTAATAATTATATTTCTTACATGTTTCTGCTTAATAAATATATGGTCTATGCAAGTAGATGTGTCTTTAGTTACACGAGTCGGCAGTTGTATGTAAGGTAAAAATCCATTCGTATTATTCGTTTCTTCTATTATATAATTTCTATTAGATATTGAAATATCTTTATATGAATTATTACAACATATCAATTAAAATTACCCGAAATTATTCGAAACTTTTACATCGGATTCGGTTACGGTTACGGATATATTTTTATTTCGGATATCCCATAGTTTTGGTTACGATTACGGAGCTCCCGAACATCCCTGGTCTAGTTCATTAAGCCCCAATAGCTCGTATCTTTAAACATGTTTTGCAGGATATAGTTTGCAGTCAATCCTTTAGCGTGATAAATTTGTAAGGCTCGTCTCAAATATAAACGAAAAAGAAACGAAATTTTTTCGTGGAACTATTACGCCCGCCGCAAGGAACTCTCAGGTTCCGCGGAAAGCCATTTGTAAGACGACTCCGAAGACAACAGACTGGATTTGTTTTCAAATTGCTCGGCTTATTTGGGCATTAACCAAAAATACTTTCAGCGCAATTTCACGGCCGATCGTGGTCAAAAGTATTTGTAAAATAAAAAAATGCCTCGAAAGCAAAGTATATACACAGTGACATAACTAGGTTTTTTGTTCGTTAAGTATATGTATGTGGTCGCGCGATAGGGTAAGTTAATAGACGGGGGTAATTTGGTCGCGTTGTAAAAAGCGAGGATGTGGCATTTTTAGGGCCATTACAATTGGGCCCTAAAGCGTTGCTTAACAATTGTTACGCCACTGTTTATGTAAATGAAATATTAAATATAATACTAAATATGATTCTAAATATAATACGAAATATTATATATAAATGGCCCAATGCATAATTGGGTTGTTGAAAAAAATGTTGTATCGTTATTTATGTTCAATGCGAAAAAGTTGAAATTTGTTTTTTTTTCAATTAATTATAAACAATTTAAAAGTGATAAAATTATAAATTGCTATTAGTGAAGCATCAAGACAAATCTAATTTCTAAATGAAATGTTATTGCACTTGCTCAATTGACAAAAAAATGCACGGGTAGAAATTACCCTTGCTACGTCACACCGTGTTACAAAGTTAAAAAGGCTGAAACTTTTAAACATTTTAATTACAACGAAAAAAACAAAACAAAAAATTGTTTTGTTATAAAACTTATATACGATCTTTCGATTTATGACAAAAAAAAATCAAAGACCCAATTAATGAAACGTGTTCAAATGTCTAATTTATTCATCTTTTTATTTAATATTTGAGATACAAATATTAAATTGAGATTTGAATTTTTGATTCAAACTACAAAACTGTTTGATTCAAAATTTGTATTATTTTAAAACGTATATTCCAGCGTCTGATTTTATATGGCTGGAAGTTAATTGTCGCAACGGGTTTCTATTGTGAATACTTGGAAGTGGATTTTATTCAGCAATGAAGGGAAAAAAAGAACGTTTTGGTGTCAGTTTTGGTCAGAAGGTTGCGCGTCAAGGAGTCTTTGGACTAATATAGGTTTAAACAAAGGTGCACGGCAGAGAAACTGTCTCATTATCCCATAATGGTGGTTTCTGTTGACCACACGGCGATTACGGCAGTACATACCGGACTAGTGGTCTCGTTATTCGATAAATTACGATAATACCCTTCTTCATCGGTCGCATGTACCTTACCGATTTCTAAAACCCTTAAATATAAGAACAAAGGTATTTACAATTTACTGTAACGTTATTTATATTATAATGACTACACGCTAGTCTGTTACGCATTAAATGATACATTGTTAGAATTTATATTTTAGAAAATCAATGTGTAACATATACGCGCTGCGCTTTTGAAGTAAAACTTCTTTGACGGTTATAGCACAGATTACTAAAAATATTAAACTTATTAAATTTATTAAATAAAATATTTATAAATAAAATAATAATGATTACTGGTTATGAAACTTTGTAAAAACAGAATAGAACTAAATTCAAGCATATATGCGTATATAACACTCACGAAATCCTACTTTTAATCAGTCGATGAAGACGTTTTAGTTTTACTTCAAAAAGTGATGAAAACACGAAAACATGAAGTTTAGACAACATCTATTATAATAGTTGGATAACATCTATTATAATATGTTGATGCAAATTTCGTGAAAATTGCCTGAATACTTCCGGAATTATACGCGAAAATCTGCAAAACCAGCCAATAATTGGTTTGAATTAGCCTAACAAATTTAATCGCTGCGCATTAACTCACACACAATACAGTACGACTACTTACATATGATACATCAATATATTCAGTGAAGTTTTAAGAACATTCTGCTGCAAATTTCGTGAAAATCACCGTATACTTCCGGAATTATACGC
Source organism: Phosphuga atrata (assembly GCA_944588485.1). Classification (NCBI taxonomy): domain Eukaryota; kingdom Metazoa; phylum Arthropoda; class Insecta; order Coleoptera; family Silphidae; genus Phosphuga; species Phosphuga atrata. The sequence goes on from OX155898.1 coordinate 63,423,985, forward strand.
GAAAATCTGCAAAAACAGCCGAGAATTGGTTTGAATTAGCCAAACTAATGTTCATCGATGCGCACTAGCTCACACACAGTACGACTACCTACATATGATATATAACTCTCTTCAGTGAAGTTTTAGGAACATTTTGTTGCAAAATTTGCGAAAATCAAACGAATATTTCCGGAATCATACCCGAAAATACGCAAAAATAGACGAGAATTGGTTCGAATTAGTTTAACAAATTTCAACGAAGCGCATTAACTTACACACAGTACGACTACATAGACATGATACATTAATCTCTTCAGTGAAGTCTTTAGAACATTTTGCTGTTGATTTCGTGAAAATCGTCCGTATACTTACGGAATTGTACGCGAAAATGTGCAAAAGCAGCCGAGAATTGGTTTCAATTAGCCTAACTAATTTACATCCATGTGCACTAGCTCACGCACAGTACGACTACCTACGTATGATACATAAGTCTCTTCAGAGAAGTTTTAAGATCATTTTGTTGCAAAATTCGGGAAAATCAACCCAATATTTCCGGAATCATAAGCGAAAGTCTGCAAAAACAGCCGAGAATTGGTATGAATTAGCCTAAATGGCTTCATCGATCCGCACTAATCCACACATAGTACAACTACCTACATGTGATACATCAATCACGTCAGTGAAGTTTTAAGAATATTTTGTTGTAATATAATATATTGATCAATTAGGTACTTACGTATTAACGCCACCACCCCTATATTTTAAAATGCCGCCTTTTTTATGTATAATATATTTTTATGACAAATCAAAAACATTTTTAAAACTCAAAACACTTTATTCCAATATTTTCAAAATTTTGGTTGAAAATGGGTTAATATAGAATTTAATAGAGACCCAAAATTATCTCTACTTTCTTTCACCTGATACTGTCGCCATATGAAATCAGATAAATAAGATTCTAAATGATGTCAGTAGGGAAAGATGGTTCGTTCTGGAACCACCTCCGCCTCTGACCTTGACCACTTTCGATGACCTCGACCGCTTCCTTTACAGCTTCCGCTTCCTTGACCGCTTTTAATCAGCTTTTAATCAGTTTTTACTCAGCTTTAAACACTACAAGAGTGTGAGGTCTATGTAACCCCACGCTAAACAAGGTGTGAAGTCTATGTAACCCCACGCTAAACAGGAAGCGGTCGAGGTCATCGAAAGTGGTCAAGGTCAGAGGCGGAGGTGGTTCCAGAACGAACCATCTTTCCCTACTGATGTCTCGCTGTCCCACTATGTTTCTTGTTCCTCCATTTAGCACTGCCCCACATTCTTTCAACTGTTTGTGTAAACTAAACTCGGTTAACTCCGAAAATCGAGTTTCTCGTTTTTTAACTTGATTTAAATTATGTAAATCGTGTTTTAAGTAAGCGCAAAAATGTAAAATGAAGTTCTATTTCAAATCAAATCAAAATATTTATTCCCAATGAGATATAAAATCTATAGGGTTTGTCAAGACAAAAAATATACAGAGAATTAAGACAATACAAGAGTTCAAACTTAATTAAATAATTAAAAATTAAATTCTGCTAGCCTGTAAATTGTTTTAGTTAGTAGCAGTTCTTTCAGTCTCTTTCTAATTTTTTTATAGGACTTTTCATTGGTTAGGTTGATTGGTAATTGGTTATAAATAATAACTCCTTGATTATTTGGTCCTTTTCCGCAAATCGTAAGATTGGTCTTGGGCTTGTATAAAAGATGTTTTCCCCTTGTGTGGTGGTGGTGTATATCCGAGTTCTTTTGGAAACGGTGTTTATTCTTAAGGACAGAGCAGGCAATTTCCAGTATGTAAAGGCTCGTGATTGTTAGAATGCCTAATTCCATGAAATGTGACCTACATGAAGTAGTAATACTGATACCTCTAATGGTTCTTTTTTTGGTGCCAGTAAGATTGTCTCTACCTGTGTTGAGGATCCCCATAGCAGTATACCATATGTAAGTAATGACTGCACTACAGCAAAATAATATATGAGAAGATCTTCATTCCATAAAAACTGTGGGAGGTACCTGATTTGAAATAACTTCTTGTGAAGTTTGCTGCAAATTTCTTGAATGGGGATATTCCAGCGTATGTTTTCCTCTAAATGAATACCAAGAAATTTGGTTACATTAACTCTCCTAATGGCGTCATTATTTAATTTAAGTGGGAAGTCTTTGGCATGAGAACTGCGTGCAGTCTGAAATATCATATATTCGGTTTTATCTCTGTTGAGGTAAAGACAGTTTGATAAGAACCATTTGTTAAGTTTTCCTAAAAGTACATTGGCTCGAGATGGGTTGTCAGTCCCAGTATTTTCCGAGACGATAAAGCTAGTGGCGTCTGCATACAGTTCATTTATGAAGCTAGTCAAGTCTGAAATGTATAGTAGGAAAAGTGTTGGAGCCAGGACACGTCCTTGATGAACACCCATATTTGTAAGCTTAACAAGGGATTGGCCGACTACCGTTCCCGATTTGACCTGAACAAGTTGCTGACGATTTTCGAGGAAGGACTTAAGCCATCTGGCAGATTTCCCTCTTATTCCATATTTGAAGATTTTGTCCAGGAAAAGACTGTGAGATACACAGTCGAATGCCTTCGATAGGTCGTAGAATATCCCAATCGGACATTTACCCTTATCTACCTCAGCTATGATGGTGTTCTAAAATCGAGCTAATGCGGTCGTATTTGATGAAATGAAGATTTTTATAATAAAAATATTTGACTTTTGACATTTGACATTTTTAAAACAACAGATGTGTATTACTGGTCACATAACTAAAAATATGCCCAAGTAACTAAACCAGCGTTGTCACTTTTAACTTTTTTAAAGAAAAAGTAGCAAAAAATAGGTGGTATTGCAAAAACTGTAACAAATATAATGTAAAATTCAGAAATATTTTAATTAATACATATACTAATACTGAAACTAAAACGATACAAAGAATATTAACATGAGACCCCTGCGCAGTAGTAAAAGTGAGATTGAATGTATTTATTACATATACTCATAATGAAATTGATACGATACGGAGAAGATTAGCATAATACCCCTGCGCAAGAATAAAAGTTAGAATGAATGTATTTAATACATATTAATACTGAAATTGATATTATACACAAAACCCCTGCGCAACAGTAAAAGTAAAAACGAATGTACATCAAGACCATATATCTGTACCTGAGAGGACTGTCTTAAGTGACATTTCGTAAAATGTTCAGTAGACCATTTTATAACTATACATTTGCAAATGTTTTGTTTTGTGCTGTATTCGGAAAAATAATAATGATTTTACTTGCTCTGACTAATGATATATTATTTAAACTAAAAAACAGTAAGTTTCTAGATTCATAATTTCCCACCCGTTACGAAAGGGAGCAGTTACGATCGTTTACCTCTGAGATTTTATTTTTTTTATTTTTTTGCAGATAGTATTACTAAATTTCGTTGCTTAAATACATAAAATAAATCAATAGTGAGGTATTTGTTTTTATAATAAAAATTCTTTATTAAAATTTTCAAACTCAAAGTAAGTACTATTAAAAAATATATTAAAAAAAGGATAGGAATTTTAATTTTAGGATCAAATTAAAGAAAAATTTTGCAGTGGAAACGTTATTCCATATTCTCTTCCATAGTCTAGGGCAGAAACGGAGCTAACCATGTTCTTATAAAAATGGTGAAATCTAACTGGAACCCATTTCAATAGTTTTTGGATACCCTGGTATTTATTTTTATTTATTCGCCTAGTTTGCTTGTTAATAAGCGGCAATTCTGTAGGCCATGCCATGATAACTTGCTTTCCACGCCGATTTGGTTTTATTTCCACAACTTAATGATTTTCTTCCTCAAAGTTAGTTTTATAGAATAACTTATGTGGATTAGAGGACCTAAGTTGCAGTTCTGCAGTTTCGCTAATTAGAAAGTACTCTGTCTGTGTCCATTTTATTGTTTTTAAGAGGAGCTGATTTTCCTTCATAAAGCGACTTCAAGTTCTTGAAGTCTTGAAGGGTTATATCATTTACCTCAAATAAATCTTTAATTCGGCAGTGGCGAACAAATTGTTTGCAATCCAATTGATCAAGGTATCATCATCTGTGTTATACCATGCAGCTTTTGCGCTCCCTCTATTACTGAGTGTACTCCGTTTACTTCCATGTGAGTATGTCCTTTTAATAAAAATTTATGACTAATGGATTTTAATGTCGGTAATGTTTTTAAAATCCAAACATATGCCGAAACAATAATAAAATTGCGATTTTGGCCAGCGCAATTATCTGACCAATCCTCTACTTCAGGTCCTATGTTTTCTAGTGCCCATCTCAAAATACACGAAGCAATTTCGCAGCCTCCACGCGCAGCGACTGTTTCATTCCATATAGCACAGTGGCATTTTCCTGTAGATACGTTTAAAATTGTCAGGTTGAAGGTCCATAACTTCCTCAAATAAAACGCCTGAGAATTTGTCAAATTTGGTGTAGGTAGACATTTTTGAAGATCAATCATAATTGTCAACTTCTTTGATCCTGCTTGTTTTGATATTTCTTTATCTTTTTCCTTTAAGTTATATCTAAATTGAGCTTCAGCCAGGTGTTCCTCATATTCTTGCTGAACTTGTACTTTTTCATCTTCGTTTTGTATATTTTTTAATGTTAAAACAAATTCATCGCACGTATCGCAAGTGTCGTTGGCTGGCTGCTTAAAAGACAAGTTGTATTCAAAGTTAAATACAATGCTATGTAGCCATTCCTTAGCAATGAATTTGGATCGAGTTGTTCACTTTTGCATTTCTCAATGTACAACGAATACATTTTTGCTATGTTCAAATCAGCACCCAATTACTTTATACAAATACACGCACAAGAAAAAACCTGAAGTGTAGTAGTTAGTTACCTTCTTTCTTTCTTCATTTTACGAGCTGTTAGGCAAAGGCAGTGTAGCCAACCAGTCAGTGGTAAAATATCGTATTGCACTTGCGACTGAATCAGAATTATTAACTTCAGAGGTAAACAATCGTATGTCAGATACACAACTTTATCAATACAGGACCTCTATCAATACAGGTCAGATACGATTTATACTCATTGATTATTTTGGCTTCCATTAGCTCTGGAGATTCGACGATTTTCCACTTGAAAATATACATCCCAACAATACAGTTACATTAATAATCCCAAAATCGAAAATTTGGTAGTTACGACAGTTTACCTCTCAGGTACAGATATGTTCTTCAACATAAATGGGGTTAAACCAACGGTCCTTGCCACATTGTCCTATATGAGATCGAGAGTTCGCAGACAACATACGCGCTGTCGCGTCTAACCAGGGTTAAACCAACGGTCCTTGCCACTTTGTCCTATATTGGATTGAGAGTTCGCGTTGACGCGCGCTTGTTGTCTTGATTTATCTGCCCGCTCCGCGGCGGGCAACCTTATCTAACCAGGGTTAAACCAACGGTACTTGCCACTTTGTCCTATATTGGATCGAGAATTTGCGCTGTTGCGTGATTAAGTTGCCCGAACTCTCGATCCAATATAGGACAAAGTGGCAAGGACCGTTGGTTTAACCCCGGTTAGAATAGGTTGCCCACCGCGAAGCGGGCAGATAAATCAAGACAACATACGCGCGACAGCGCGAACTCTCGATTCAATATAGGACAAAGTGGCAAGGACCGTTCGTTTAACACTAGTTAGATTAGCTTGTCCGCCGCGAAGCGGGCAGATAAATCAAGACAACATACGCGCGGCACCGCGAACTCTCGATCCAATATAGAACAATGTGGCAAGGAACGCTAGTTTAACCCTGTTTAGAATAGGTTGCCCGCCGCGAAGCGGGCAGATAAATCAAGACAACATACGCGCGGCAGCGCGAACTCTCGATTCAATATAGGACAACTGGCAAGTGTTGATTTAAGCCCGGTTAGATTAGGTTGCAGGTAAAAGAAGACAACATACGCGCGGCAGCGCGAACTCTCGATCCAATATAGGACAAGGTGGCAAGAACCGTTGCTTTAACCCCGGTTAGTTTAGGTGGCCCGCCGCGAAGCGGGCAGATAAATTAGGACAACATACGCGCAGCAGCGCGAACAATGTGGCAAGGACCGCTGGTTTAACCCCGGTTAGATTAGGACAAATCATTTTTGAAAATTGCCAATTTTGTATATACTTTGCACAAATATCTGACACAGAAAAAATTAAATAATTTATATTATGTTGTCAAAATTAAATTTGGCAACGCTGACCCAACTACATCTACATTAAAGTGACCACACGTCCAGATTTTGGCGGGACAGTCCCGCTTTTTGGAGGACAATCCCGCGTCCCGCCGATTTTTAAAAATGTCCCGCATTTTAGAAAATACCTGCATTTCTTATTTTAAATGAACTACAATATATAATATAAGATTTTTCCACATATTCCCATAAAATCTCTTTTTTTAATATCACCCAATGAAAACTTTTAATATCCTCGAATTGAATTGTCCATTCAAGATATTCCATGCTGTTATTATAAAAATTTCTGTTATTATAAAAATTTAATCATTTAATAATTTAACATTTTTATTACTCATGCGCGCGAAGTACTTCCTGACGCATGCTTTTTAATACGAGAAATGCCACTTCGGATTGTCTTTCCACATAACCTGGGTAACGCACGCAAATATTCAATATCGCTAGGTTACATTAAAAAAAAACAAATAAACAAGCAAGCCTCGATATTAAAAAAGTGACGTGAAGTGTCAGAATTTTTTTTCATTACAAAGTAATAATAAAAATTAAAGAAAACGTTTTAAAATGGGTGTAAATTCTATGGTGATACTGAAGAGAGTTCTTATGACGAATCCACACTACCGGAGACAATTGAAAAAGCAAATTCTTCATTCTTGATTTTTCATTCCTGATTCTTCATTCTCTCGCACGAGTAATAAAAAATATTGTTTGTAACACGGGCGGTATTGTCAATTTCGCTCTCGCGTAAAATTGTCAACTTTCCGCCCTAGTTACAAAATTCACTATTTTTGAATTATTGGTCTGCCTTCGTAACAAAATTGTAATTCTGCTTTTATCCCATTTGTCCCGCTTTGTCTCAATGAAAATGTGGTCACTTTAATCTACATTCTTAGTTATGAGACCAGTCATACACGTCAGATTTTAAATAATCAGAATTATTGTAGAGAAAACTTGAATTATTTTAATACAAAAACCCAAATATTTCTCCGAAATAATATAAAATATTACACCTTCTAGTTATATAACAAACCATGTACAAAATATATTAATTTCTTACAAGGCCCATGTCTTTCCACTACAATGTGGATGCAATTTATGTGATGGTATTGTATTGATCCTGATACAGGAGTTCATACACAAAGAGTTGAGAGAATGTGAGACAGTGTTAATTCGAGGAACAAGAGACATAGAGGGACAGCGAGACCTCATTTGCAATCTTATTTATCAGATTTCATATGGCGACAGCATCAGTGAAAGAAAATAGAGATAATTTTGAATCTATGTTAAATTCTATATCGACCCATTTTCCACAAAAATTTTGAATTTTGAAATAGTTCGGAACTATTAGTGTCCATCCATTACATTAGAGTGCAGAATTTACATTAGAGTGCGGAAACCTTGGAATTTTACAATGCAACAGCTCGTTTGCTTCCAACATTTCAGCATTTGCTGGAGCATTGTAAAATCATTTCGGCACGAAATTTGTATAAGATTTTTTGGCCGACAATTATTATTTAATAAACAAATAGATTTATATTAATTATCATATTGGAAATTATTGAATTTTTTAATGTTGGTACTCAAAAACTTTGACATTTTTACTAATTCAAATTTATTAGGTACATAATATGTCATTTTTTCAAATGTCAGACGTACTGTCAAATTAAAAAACTCGCTCTTATTTTCTACATTATCGTGACAAATATGGTGTAAAGTAGCGTTTTCTACATTAGGTTTTATTGTCATATACTTAATTTATTTTGTAAGTGTCTCTGAAAGGTTATACATTAATGGTCACTTTACCGCATAGTAGCCATACTTTGCATACTTTTGCAATCAGGAGGCAAAAAAGTGTTTTATTTTATGATTTATCACAATAGGTGTAGATAACAACTTTAGGTGTAGATTGACGGCATTTAAAAATAAAAAAATTGCGGTGGTAGCGTTAATACGTAAGTACCATCAATTCCTATAAAATTTAAAATTCTCAAAAACAAAAACTCTGTAAGCAGAATATAGACTTTATTTAACGTTATTTTAGGCAGAAAAACAAGTTAAGATCGATTCCCATATGCGCGACACTCAGCTACGCGACGTCGTGCGACATCGCCTGTCAAATAATGATAACTTTGTTTAAAATGGGCACGCCGCGTAGCTGTCGTGTAGCCATATTGCGAACGTGCCCATTTAAAACAATGTAATCATTATTTGACAGGCGATGTCGCGTGACGTCGCGTAGCGTCGCGTCGCGTATATGAGTATCTTTACGCTCGAGTCGCGCCTAAAGTAGCTTTCATTCAAGAAATGGCTTAGGTTTGCATAAATATGATATATAGAGTTTCTAATTAACAATGAGTCTAATGAAAGAGCAAAGTGATATAGAAATAAAATTAATTTTAGCGGAAGAAAAGTAATTAAGTAATTGTTTTGAACGTGTTTCGTAAAGTCAGTGATGCAAGCAAATTTATTTATTGAGGAAAAGATTGAAAATAGTAACAGAAAACTAGAGCTTGTTAAGGTCGTACACGAGCAATAAAGTAGGCGTGCATAGCCGTGTAGTAGGAAGAAAGAAAAACAAGATACATTATAAATATACGAGAATATTTAAGAACGGCGAAAAATTCAGTGTTGCCATAAAATTGCAAGATCGTGTACGATAAGAACGGGCATGAGTGCAACTAACAAGGGAAAACAGAAGCGCGCGTGATAATGGCCCAACGTGTATATTTGTTTATTGCCCACGATTTCATTAAAGCAATATTATATAGGTTCCCGCTTGTTTTAACCTGGCTAGGCGCGTCGGAAACGCCGCGACCGCATGCTTTAAATTAACATATTCTTTGACAATTATTTACACGTGACTTTCAACACAATCGCTTGCTCCAACAAAGAAACTACACGAATCTATCCAATCGACAACAAAACCGGTCACAACTTTTCTATTTCTAGTTTCAATTAATTAATTGAAATATTAACATTATTATTACATCTAGGAATGTAATTATTGCCATTTGGAAATGTTTATTTTTGTTTTATGTTTTGAAAAGTAGCGTTTATTACAAAATGTTAACAAGCAAATATTTTAAAGATATAAACGAGCAATTACAATACATTACTTTGAAATAAATAAGGTTACGAAATTACATATGTGGACGAGTTTAATTAAGCAAAAAAATGAAATGGCAATTTTTGTACGTCTCGTTAAAGGATCGTTATAAAGCAGATACGTCGCAACAAACCCATAATTTAGCCGATGTCCATCTATAGTTTTGCACACACACATACGCTTTCAATTTGCTCCCTTAGCATGTGGGATCCTCCTTCGCAGTCCCTCATTACTTCACAGCGAAACTCCACCCCGAAAAAGGTGCACAATAATATATTTATAATTTTTCTCGGGCCTTTCTCTTCATTATTATCGTCGCCCACCTTTTATTTTTTGCACAGTTGGCAAACGGAAGCCGTATATTTTAGTTTTAAGTGACATTAATTATGTATCCTTAATTTAATTTGGAACTAGGTCTTTTTTTCCTTGCAAGTAGATTTCCGCAAGTTATTATATTAACGAGATTTTAATTGGTAGCTTCGATAAATTGCTTTTTTCATATTGCAACAGATACATTTTTAAAACCATTATGTATATATCGTTTATTATCGTATTTTCATATCATCCATTTTTATTTGCTCCTGCATAAAATGGAAAAATAATTATAGTGCTTTCAAATACTAGTGACAAACAATAGCCTTTATTGTACCAATCCCGAAGAACAGCGATAACCAGGAGCGAAAGAACTATTTTTCAATCACCTGCATAGTGTCTATGAAAAGCATATATCAAAACTGGATAAATATCGAGAAAAGAACAACCGAAAAGAGCAAGCAAGATTAAAGGTCGATTCCCATATGCGCGACACTCAGCTACGCGACGTCATGCGACATCGCGTGTCAAATAATGATTACATTCCATACATCCATTATTCCTATATCCATAATAATATAAGGATTATATTCCTACATCCATAGTGAGAACGTGCCCATTTTAAACAATGTAATCATTATTTGACAGGCGATGTCGCGTGACGTCGCGTAGCTGCGTAAGTGTCGCATATATGAGAATCGGCCTTAAAACTACAGCGTGGATGGAGAGCACATATATTCACGATTCATCAATTGATGGAAAAGATTTTTGCCTTCATTTACATTTTTGCCTTCATTGGCATTTTTGCCATCATTGACTTCAAATCGACATTCGGCTTTATCGGTCTTTATTGGTCTTCCCTCTGGAAGACTTGGAGAATAAGAACGTATCAGTGAAGATCATCCGACTTCATAGCGTCATCATCCCATAACTAAATCAGCATCGTGTGGATTCGAAATGAATTGTTCAAGGAATTTTCTATCGAAACTGTCGAGCAGGAGATGTTGGCTTCTCCTTTGTAGATCATGTTTGATGCCATTATAAGGAAAGTGTCGAAGGAATTTTCTCTCGAAACTGTTCAGCAGGGAGATGCCGCTTTTCCTTTGTCAAAGTCATTGGATCTGCCCGGGAAGGCTTTCATTCTAATGGTATCAAACTGGATACACCTTTGTGTATCTAGTTTGATACCATTAGAAGGAAAGCCTTCCCGGGCAGATCCTATGACTTTTTGACTGATTTATATTTCGCTAATTACAGCGTCATACTCGTTGAAATTTAAATCAGCATCCTCTACCACATTGACAAAAGCAACCAGCATCCTCAAACACATCGCCTGCATTGCCAAATGGCAATGTGTAATTAATGAATGCAGAAAAAACTAATGCTGAGACTGTGACTCGTGTGAAATGGAAATGGAAATCAGCATCCTCTACTACATTGCCAAAAGCCACCAACATCCTCTAGCAGATCGCTTGCATTACCAAATCGCGGTGCCTAATTAATGAATGCAGAGAAAACTAATGCCGAGACTGTGACTCATATCACCAAGCCCAATAGTGATGGGAAACAGTAAAACGAACCGCTTGATGGAGCTCAAATCGAGTAGATTCAACATTTCAAAAACTTCACTGCTGCTGGAGAATAAAGTGGCACCTACCACCCAAGTCTACAGCAGCATTTCTAGCATTTATTTCTATTGAGAAGTAAATGCTACTGATGGTAAGGCGTATTAGCACCTGCGTATTAGCACCTCTTCTTTTCAATATTTTCATGACTGCGCTTCTCTTATGCTTGGACCGAGTGCTTCCGGACCGTAGTATTGACATCCGATATCGCTTTGACAATGGATTACATAACCTTGCACGTCTTAAAGTCCAGAAAAATATACGCAACAGATCCCTCACTGAGCTGCAATATACAAATGACCTTGATATTTTGGCCAACACATCAGAAGAAGCGCAACGTATGATTGAACACATTCTCAAGTGTATATGGCTCTCTTGGGATGGAGGTAAACACGTCCAAAACCAAACTACTTTTCATGAGCATTCATCCGCCAGCAGCATCAGCCACACGAATATATATATATATATATATATATATATATATATATATATATATATATATATATATGGAAACCCCTATCGAGACTGTTGAACAATTCAACTACCTGGGAATTCTAGTGATAGCGAATTGCGACCTGAATGCCGAAATTAGCCAACATGTACGGTGTGCCTCGCATGCCTTCTTTAAACTCCTGTAGAGAGTCTTTGGCTGTAGGTACCTGACCATACCGACGAAAGTCTTAGTTTTCAAAGCAGTGGTCTTATCCATCCTATTATACGGTACCGAGTGCTGGATTGTGTACAAAAAGCACATTAAGGCGCTGGAGAAATGAGACAGGTGCGTTGTATCATGGAAGTTAAATGCATGATTTCATCTTCAACAAAGAAATTCGGGAAAGAGCTAACTGCGACTCTATAGAAAACACCTTGGAGCGCAATCAACTGTGCTGGCTAGGACATGTGTGCCTGATGTCCGATGATCGGCTCCCAAAACAAATTTTCTTTGGTGAGCTATCCCATGGTCAGCGATATCCTGGTGGCCAACTGAACAGGTATAAAGATGTCGTTCACTCCGTAGTAAAGAAGGACGGAATAGAGGACACCTGGGAATCTCTGTGTCAAGACAGAGGCTCTTGTCGTAACATCTGCCACAATAACTGCGGTATATTTCCTACATGCAAACCACCATAATATCAGGCGGCATCGAGGCATTTGGATGTTCTCAATGCCAACGTACTATTCAATCTCGCATCGGTCTCTGGAGCCACCAACAGAGCCATGAGAAGGATCTTCGACAACGAAGAAATCCCTAGGACGACGACGACTTCTTTTAAATTATCCCTCTGGAAGAAGGCCAACAATTAGCGATCTACCTCCCGGTATCACCAAATCGATATCAGCTTCCGATATCATCAAATCTGTAGACGATCAAATCCACATTTGATCGCCTACAGCAAAATTTGTCAAGCAACAGTCCCATTTGCTTCTTTTAAATTATCCCTTTCGAAGAAGACCTACAATTCCCGATCAACCTCCCGATCAATTCTCAACACTTTACTGCCTATTCTCTCGTATGCTACAGAAATATGGATTTTGTTTTAAGTGGTCAAGGACAACTTCGAGATTCTTTAGAAGACCAAAAATTCCAGACCAAAATTCTTCTATTATGAACACTGATCCTTCTGTAGTATGGTTAAAAAACATTGCCTTTGCTAGAACTGGAAAGAAAAAGCTCGAGATCCTCTGAAAGACCAACAAATCGAGAGCAAAATTCGTATATTTCAAACAGTGATCCTATCTACTCGTCCATTCTGTACACTGATACTGCATATTCTCTAGTGTGGAATTAAAAATGTTTTTTGCTTAAACTGGATTAGAACAAGCTCGAGATAATCTGGAAGAGCAACAATTCCAGACCAAAATTGTTCTGTTATGAACACTGATCCATCTACTGTATGGTTCAGAAACATGATCTTTGCTCAAACTGGACAAGATTAAGCTTGAAAGACCAATAAATCCAGACCAAAATGTATCTATTACAAAGACTGATCCTATCTACTCGTCCATTCTATACACTGATACTGCATATTCTCTTCTATGTTACGAAAAATGGTTTCTGCCTAAACTAGATAAGAACAAGCACGAGATACTCTGGAAGACCAACAATTCCAGACCAAAATTCTACTATTATGAACACAACCTTCTATTGTATTGTTCAGAAACATGATCTTTGCTCAAACTGGACAAGAATAAGCTCGAGATACTCTAGAAGACCAAATCCAAATCAAAATTCGTGTATTCCGAACACTGATACTCTCCTGTAAGGCCCTAAAATATGAACCTCGCTCAAACTGAACAAGAATGATGCCAAGCTCTTAACAGATCCTGGATACCTGCCTCCCATCACTACTGCCTCATTCCAATGAGATTCACACAAAATATGATCGTCATTTGACTTCAAACAAATACGTTGATGATAATGGAGCACGAGTACAGAATAGACACTAGTCAGTTGCCACGCAAATTCATGTGGAAAAAATGACCATCTTGCTGGACAATTCAAGGAACAGCATAGAAGAAGGCGTTGTTCAAACAGGTTGAGAAAGATTAAAAAACAACAAAACCGACACAAAATCGAGAATAACTTATTGGTTGGGAGGACGATCTACCCTCCAATAGGGGCAGCTTTTCATGTGCCAAGAAGAATTTATTTAAAACTCGATTTAAAACTCGAAAAAGATTTTCTTTGATTTTCGGAAAAATCTTTAGTTACAGTTTAGAGCAGACCATGAGGAATAGTAGACGTTATTGGAAAATTTGAAGTTTTGCTTTGTTTCTGGTCCAGAGTGTTTCTGGTCTTTTCTCCTAAGTTGAGTTCTTACTAGATTTTCAGAAATATCGTTATATTGCTTATGGACCAAACTTTGGAAAACTGAGAGAATTGTTATAAATATATTTGCTATATAATAGGTGTTTTTTTAACTGCATGAGAAGTTTTGATGGTTGTTGTCTATAGTTTGACAATTGAGAATGTCAAACTGTGTTAACATTTCTGTTCAGTAAGGTTTGGCAATTCATCATAAATCGTTTAACGCCAGAACAACGCTTCCAAATTGTGGAAATTTACTTTGATAAAAATAAATCTGTTCGCGAAGTTCATAGAGCACGTCGTCCATTTTACGGTCACATAATCGCCCAAGTGAGCAAGCAATTCCTGCATTTACTGATCGTTTTCGCACTAATTTTACTTTTCTCCATTCAAAACCATCAACAAGACAAAGAAATGTGCGGTCTGAAGAGAATATTGCTGCTGTAGCGCGAAGTGTTGAAGAAGACGCCGAAATGTCGACTCGTTGCCGTTCTCAACTTGTTGGCCTTTGTCGTTCGACTACGTGGAAAATTTTACGTAAGGACCTTGGCTTACGTGCCCATAAAATACAGCTCAAGCAAGAATTAAAACCAAAAGATCATCGTTTACGTCGCATTTTTTGCTGGTTGGGCTAATTTGAAACTGGCCGAAGATGAGCATTTTTATCCAAGAATTGTGTTTAGTGATGCAGCTCATTTTGGGTAAAATGGCTTCGTCAATAACCAAAATTGCCGTATATGGAACGAAGACGGAAGTAGGGAAAGATGATTAATTCTGGACCCTCCGCCTCCACTTGATTAAAGCTGATTAAACCTGTAGCCTGGGGCTAAATAGACCTCGCACCCTGTTTAGCGTGGGGTTACATAGACCTTACACTATTGCAGTGCATTAAAGGTGATTAAAAGCTGATTAAAACTGATTAAAGCTGATTAAAAGTGGGGACCGGAAGTGGAGGTAGAGGGTCCAGAACGAATCATCTTTCCCTACTGACGGAGCTCAAGCCTGTTGTGCAGTTTACACGCTGGCGGCATCATCGGTCCTTATTTCTTTCGAAATGAGGAATAAGCTGCCGTTATGGTGAATGGCGAGCACTATCGAGCCATGCTGACTGATTTCTTGTTTTCAAAAATTAATCAGCTAAACATCGTTCGTGCGACTTAACGCCTCTCGATTACTGTTTATGGGGCTTATGTTAAGTCATTGGTTTATGCCAACAAACCTAGAAGCATTGGAAGCCAACATTCAAGAAACGCCATACGGCCATATATATTGGCCATATACATTGACCCCATACGGCCATATATATTGGAAAAAGTAGTGAAAAATTGGACTGATCTAATGGACTATGTAACTCGTGGCCGCGGCAGGCATATGCCGTTAATCACATTTAAAAAATAAATGCCATGAAATTATCTACCAGATTATAATAATAAAAAATTCATTCCAACAATATTTCTGTCTTGTATTATTATTTAAAGTTCTCAAGCTCTTAAAAAAACACCCATTATATAAAATTCAGAGTTTCCGCTTGATTTTCGGAAAAATTGATAATTGGATTTTGAACCAGGCGATGGAAAACGGAAGAAATTGTCGGAAAATTCGTAATACCGTCTTGATATTAGAAAAAATTGCAGCTAGGAATTTGGACCAGGCGATGGAAAACGGAAGAAATTGTGGGCAAATTCTAAATACCGTCTTGATATTTAAAAAAATTGCAGCTAGGATTGTGGACCAGGCGATGGAAAACGGAAGAAATTGTCTGAAAATTTTTAATACCGTCTTAATATTTGAAAAAATTGCAGCTACGAATTTTGCAGTTAGGAGTCTTGCGAAACTAAAGAATTTCTCGAAAAAAATTGGGGTTTGGACGGGAAATCGCGAAACAAAATAGAATTTAAGTTTTGGAAGCTATTAACGGTTGGATTTTAGATTTGGATCAGATGAAAATAAATTTTGACGCTCAGAAAAACACGAATTTAGAAAATTTGACATTTATCCTTTCGGAAAAATTATCCCTTGCAGTGGGTATTTTGAACCAGAAAATTTATAACTCTTTTTACTTTCCTTAGAAAATTATTTTATATTTTTCACAATTCTATACAAACTTTTTTTATTGATTCTTAAAAAGGGGGCAGCTCCTAGCAAGGTAATTGCTTTTGCCTTTGTAATCGCGGGGCGTGTATGATGTTAAGTAAATATAATTACAGTCGAACTTTCATAACTCAAACTTTTGTAACTCCAATTTTTCTATAACTCGAATATTTTTAGAAATTCATACGTTTAGATAGCATTTTACATATAATTACACTTCCATAACTCAAATTTTCGTTAACTCAAATTTTTCCATAACTCGTAGTAAAAATATGTACAATGGTAAAATTTTACATACAAAATAATCTCTATAACTCCAATTTTTCCGCCGCGTATTTTCCAAAATTTATGATAACGGATATTGCCTACCATAAACTGTCGATAGTGTAATCCTCGGGCAGATTACCAAACATTTTTTTTTTTAATTTTATGATCACCAAAAACTCGAATAAAGCAAAACGAAGAATTTACCAGCGGGTGTGCTTTAGTAAGATTACGACAGGATATTATTCTCCCGAGAATCGGTAATCCAAAAAGAGACGATATAATCGAAGATCACCCACAAGGTGCTATATATTATGGAAAACAATTAAAAATTACATTTTCAAAAATATAATTAATTAATATTATTTTTAATTAATTATAATTATATAACATCATATTAATAATCTATACATATTCCTTTTTTGTTTCTTGTTTATAAATATATACATATGTATTTTATTTGAATAATTTGTGTATAGTGTATTTTACTCATTTTATAGTTGTGTAACTCCAATTTTCTATAACTCCAATTTTTTTCATGAACTATGGCAATTCGACTTAGGGAAGTTCGACTGTATTAATATCAAACAATTTTCTATAATATTTATTATCTTATCATTAAATTAAATTTTATTTTACTTCAAAGTATTAAGTTAGTTAATGCAGAAAATTAATTTTATCTACTCACAAACCAAAGTGAACACATTAGTGTATGTGAATGATGCCTTTATTAGAATCGTGTGTAAAAGTATCCAAATCGTGCGTAAAAGTCCAATGTAAATCAAATGGAGTTTCATTATTAAACGATTTCTGTTTGCTGTTTCTTTGGCAACAACTTGCATCACTAAACAAAAAACATAGACGTAGTGAAAATAAATTTTCTGACGTATATCAAAATTGAATAATTTTTTCATATTTTGAACCAAGAAGTCTCAGCCTCTCAGTCTAGATTTATCTGGCTCTAATATAACTTAACCTAACCACAACATAATCTAGATTATATCTAGGTTAACCTAGATTACATCGACAACGACCAAATAGTATTCCCGTCACTGTGCACTTGTTAGCAATTTTTGCCACGGTGCTGCTGAACGTTCTAACCTTAATGTGTCAGTAATTTGTGTAAGTATGTTGTCTGTCCAAAGTCCAATTATTACAATGTTATCGCTACTCGCCACAATATTAAACCTCGCAACTCATGCACAAAAGCCCTTCTTCACAAACTTGTATCATAATCTACTATTAAGTATTATTAAGAAAATTACTGCATTTAAGAAAATTAATTTTAATAATGCAATAAAAATTATATATCACTTGCAAAAGCTTTTTATAACCACGCAATCATTACATTTTTAAGAAAGATCAATTTAATGTACCACTTATAAATTGAACCACTTGCCCACATTGTACCACAATACTACCATGTACCACTTATAATATTTAATGTACAGAGATTTTTTGTAAGAAAAAACTAAAGCGCAACATACATTTTAAATATTTTAATTATTTAAACTATTTCTTTAAACTTTTTAATTGTTGAAATATACTAATCGAGTAAGGTACCGTCACTGAACTCGAAGGGGGTCAAAAGTCAAGATTTTTTGAAAATTAAGAAAAATTGTCAAAAAATGCGGTTTACGTCTTGAATTTTTTCCAATAAATTGAACAAAAAATTAGGTTTTTTTTGACGAGCCTTACCAAGTTCCGCCCCCGCAGGGGGCGGCTGTAGGTGCGTTTTAAATTTTTCACTTTTTCCGTAAAAACTCCGTTCCTCTTGCGCGTCCAAACGGGAAATTGTCATTTTCTGTTGTAAAACTGAACGGGCCTTCGACCCGTGTCTGTCTGCCGCTCGCAAGTACCACACGGCGTCCTCCAGGTGCCAAAAACAGGAGATCGTTTCTAGCACTTTTGAGGAGCAATTTTGGTCCGCGGCTCGATTTTTTTACTGCTTCCTCTTGCCGCGTCGATTTCACGTTTTTTGACGTCATGCGGAAAAGTACGCGACCGTCGGTTCACCCGGTGCGGCAGAAAATGTAAGCGAAAAAAACCGTTTTTTTCATCACATCTGTGGACGCCGTACTCTTGCTTGAAGAGCGCCGTGTCTCCAAACCGGTTCGTTCGATGCGAGATGTTTACCCGCAACGGGCGGTAGGAGATTCTGGGATCTGCGGCATCCTATTCCCGCTCTGGGTCAATTTTAACACAAAAATTGGAAAAACGCGCTGTTTTTTTCACCTAATTTGCGGGGATCCCTCTCCTGGAATACCCAACAGTCGGATCGGGACCGGACCAGCACCAATCGATTCGGAATAGTGTCTTTAAGTTTGTTTTGGAGTTTAATTGCGATTGCGTGCCGGATGGCGCTGGGAGGCCCGAAAAACCATATTTTGCAGATGTACGCGAGAATCCTCTGGGATTCGCTAAATTAAATAGCAGGGCGTCGCGGTGGTGGTTTCTGAATATAGAACGAAAGGGTCTATAAGGCGATAGGAACGACGCATCGCTCGATCGCATTTGGGGGTCTCGACGCCCGTCCAAACTCGAAACGATTTTTTCAAAATTGAGCAAATTGAAACCTTCAATATTCGGTGAAATGTTTTAGAATTGTATTGCTCTTTTCAGGGATTATAGCCCCACGTGTCTGCTTTCGAACGACACCAGTCTCGGCGCATTACACCTCCGGGGACGTTCCGCAGGCCCCAATTCGCGATGTCACTTTTTTTTCACCTCTTCAAACGGAAACGCGAAAAAGAAAATTTACATTTCCAGTCCAACAAGTGCATGCCCGGTGAAAAGGCCAACAGTATGGCGTTTGAATTTCTCTAATCCATCAACGGATTCGCACTCCAGGTCAAAAATACTACGACCATTGCTTGCCGCTGAATCGCCAATTTACACTTACAGCTGATCATTCTGACACTATTTTCGCTCAGGTTATGTGCAAATGTCATTGTTGAAGTTTATTCGTTTATGATTATTCGTGTAATTATGAGAAGATAAAATTTAAAAAAAGAATTTAAATCAAAATTCTAATTTTTCGCTCATTGTTAGGTTGAAATTCAAATCAAATTCAAAGAGATATCTTGAAATCTCTAAATTGCTGATTTCGGCGACTCTGGCTCTTGATTAGCAACTCATAGCAACGTCAAAATTCCCATTTTTTCACAAATTTCTACAAGAAAGCAAAGATTTTACACTTTTATTTTATCAGATTCTTAAAATTCAGACCATTTTACATCAGAAACAGTTGCTTCCGTTCACATTTGAATTTAAAAATTTATTTCATAAACCGCAATATTTACGAGTTTTTTTTTAGAATAATTGGAGCTTTTAAATTGAATTTAGATTCCAACGGTACAACACGCGTCTTCCTCGGATGTATAGCAACTGAGTTATTGGCGAAAAACTTGCAGTATTACCATTTCACTGCGGAAGGAACAGCCTTTCAATATTTATCGGCATTTTCGATTCAAATTCGAATACAACTCATCAAGTTCTATTAAAATATGCTGCATGAATTTTCTGCGGCTGACGGTCCAGACGTGGCCAACGTTTGAAATCTCCCTCCAACTGTTTACTTGATTTTCAAACATTTGCGTTTTTCATTTCCTTACATTTCTAATAAATTCTTCTAGCATGAATCGATAGAGTTAACTTTCCTCTACCAGCGGAGCAAATTTTATAATTCCTTTGCAAACCGTTTTACCAGGATTTTTTTGAAATGCAATTCATTTGCCAGGATTCGGGATGGCTAGCAACGGTTGCATAGTCAACTCCGCCCCACAGAAGTATCCTTCCATTTTCCGTGGTGAATGATGTCCGCGAAAATTTTATTTCTCAGATTTGTTAAAGTTGGAAAATTCTACATTAGAAACAATTGAATATTCTTGCAAATTCACACTCTTACTTGAGTAAAAGTAAGCTCGGCCATATTTGATTAGAGTTTTTACTGATTTTATAAAAGAAAACTATTGTTTTACAAATTTCTGATTGGACATTCTGAAAATTCGGCTAATTTTACATGGGGGACGATGTAAGTTTTTGGGTCATCTGGTGATTTAAAATCCATTTTCCAAACGGTGAGAATTACGACTTTCCTACAAGAATAGTTAAAAATTGCACATTTAATTTTTTGGAATCTAAAAGTGTATTCCGCGACTTTCTAGCATGTATAACAAAAGAGTTATTGTTGAAAAACGATCAGTTCTACCACTTGACGGCTGAAGAAAAAGCCATCTCTAAATTTATCCGGTTTTTCTTTTTAAAATCGAATAGTGCTCATTGAGGCCTATGGATGAAATAATTTTAACACAGATCTATAGTTCTTTTAACTTTCTTTTAACTTTCTTTTAACAAACCCATAAAGTTTTATGTAGTTTACATAAGTTTTATATAGAGTGTACATGTTTCTATTGAAATTGACATATTTGTGGTCGATAGACTTGACACAGGATTTTTTTAATAAAGAAATTCTTCCAAATATATTTTTTTGTCCAATTTTCCGGAGTCTAAGAAATATGCATTTAACGCTATTTTATAGAGCAGATTTTCATCTAAATGTTGTGTCATTTTCATTTTCCAATGCGAACCGTTTTGGCGCAAGAGCCCATTTAAACCCGTATAAATTGAGTGACGAAATTCAGAGAAGGGGTACCCCTTCTAAAATTTTTTCAATTTTATATTTTTTACTTTTGCGACCAAACCTAAGGTTTTTACAAAATTTGCAAAGAATACTTTTTTGTAGACACCGACGTCATACATACTGATATCCCGGTTATAATTTTCCATCTTGAGGCGTTGACGAGATATTTCCATAAAATTGTTGACGATAAAATCATTCTTCACGACGTCCCCATTGGAGTGGGAGCGTTCTAATTTTGTCAACTCATACCTCTGGTGGATACCCACATTCAGCATAAATTTCATTGAAATCCTTTAAGGATTATTATATTTTTTCGCAATTTTTGAATATTTTGAAATTTTCGCGTTCGGTTTTGATCGGAATTCCTGTTTGACATGTCTGGATTTGTTGAAAAATTATTTTTGTAAGTTTTACACCACGTGGAACGATAAAATTTCACACATTTGTAGAGAATTAGTCAGTCTATGATATCTCTTAGTTAGTTTCGCAAAATATTTTATCTGGCGGCGGCCGCCGCCCCTCAAACTCGAACATAGCAGAAATTAATAAATTCAAATAACTATAAAGTGTAATCTGCAAGATATATATTGAAATACGTATTTCTATTGAAATTGACGTTTTGGTATCTTCGTGGCCGATAGCCTGGGCACATAATTTTGTCTAATAAAGAAATATTTATTGAAAACTTGCAAGTATATTTTTTTGTCCAATTTTCCGGAGTCTAAGAAACATGCATTTAGCGCTATTTTATAGAGCAGATTTTCATCTAAAAGTTGTGTCATTTTCATTTTTCCAAAGCGAACCGTTTTGGCGGAAGAGCCATTTAAATCCATGTAAATTGAGAAACGAAATTCAGAGAAGGGGGTCCCCTTCTAAAATTTTTTCAATTCTATATTTTTAACTTTTGCGACCAAGCTGAAGGTTTTAACAAAATTTTCAAAGAATACTTTTTTGTAGACACCGACGTCTTACATACGGATATCACGGTTATAATTTTCCACCTTGAGGCGTTGACGAGTAATTTGCAAATAAGGTTTTATTCAAAAATAATTCCTCACGCCGTCCCCATTGGAGTGGGATCGTTCAAATTTTATCAGCAGTTACTTCTGGTGGATACCCACATTCAGTAAAAGTTTCATTTAAATCCTTCAAGGATTAATATATTTTTTTGCAATTTTTGAATATTTTGAAATTTTCGTGTTCGTTTTTGATCGGAATTCGTGATTGACATGTCTGGATTTGTTGAAAAAAATATTTTAGTAAGTTTCACACAACGTGGAACAACAAAATTTGACAAATTTGTAGAGAATTAGTCAGTCTATGATATCCCCCAGTTAACTTTGAAAAATATTTAATCAGGCGGCGGCCGCCGCCCCTCAAACTCGAGCGTAACAGAAATTAATAAATTCAAATAGCTATAAAATGAAAACTGCAAGAGATGTATTAAAATTTCTTTCAGATCTATATAGATTATACATTTTTCTATTGAAATTGACGTTTTGGTATTTTCATGGCCGATAGCCTGGACACATAATTGTTTTAATAAAGAAATATTCATTGAAAACTTGCAAATATATTTTTTTGTCCAATTTTCCGGAGTCTAAGAAACATGCATTTAGCGCTATTTTAAAGAGCTCATTTTCATCTAAATGTTGTGTCATTTTCATCTTTCCAAAGCGAACCGTTTGGCCGAATTTTTTTTTTATAAATGAAAAAAATCAAAAACGAAATTCAGAGAAGGGGAAAATTATTTTAGTAAGTTTCACACAACGTGGAACAATAAAATTTCACACATTTGTAGAGAATTAGTCAGTCTATGATATCCTTCAGTTAGTTTTGCAAAATATTTTATCTGGCGGCAGTCGCCGCCCCTCAAACTCAAAGTCGCGCACGAGGTAAGACATTCAAATAACTATAGTTTGAAAACTTGGACAGTTGTATTCAAAATTCTTTCAGTTCGGCGTAGCTTATAGATCTTTCTATTGAAATTTCGTATTCTCGTGGCCGATAGCCTTAACACAGAATTTATTTTTTCTGACCAATACCACATACCCGCGGCAGCGCGTATGTGGTCTTGATATATCTGGTCTTGACTAATCTGGTTTTGATTCACCCCATCAGATCAGATAAATCAAGACCACAAATGCGCGGCAGCGTGTGTGTGGTCTTGATTTATCTGATGAAGATCGAGGGCGCGGCAGCGCGAGATCTCGATTCAATATAGGTCAATGTGAAAAAGGACCGTTGGTTTAACCCCCGTAGATTAGGTTTCTCGCCATAGAAATCCAGACCACATACGCATCCCTCGAAGTCAAACCGGAACTGATACTAATGGATTCAAATAGCAACAACTCGAAAACTGCAATCGATATAATAAAAACTCTTTCAGATCTATTAAGATCATAGATATTTCTATTGAAACAATTTGACCATTTTGGTATTTTCATGGCCGATAACCTTGACACTGGATTTTTTAAATAAAGAAATACATAATTATAAATTATAAATACAAAATTAAATCAAAGTTGACATTAACGTCAGTTGAGTAATTTATTGGTTATTATTTTTTTTGTGAAACTTTTAGTAACATAAGTGTTGCTAATTGTCTAAAAGCAAACTTACTATAATTGGAGGAGTGATATTGGAAATCCAGAGTTGCCAACCTTCATAAAAGGAGGTTACTATATATGATGAGGTGAAGGCTTGCAATTTTGACGAAAAAAAAAAGACAACAATGTAACTTTAACAAATAGTTGGTGAGATTATGTTTGAGTATGTTGGTAACTCAAAAACACAAGATACCAAGTTGATTAAAACAATATATTGGTTATGTTGAACGTCAAAGTTGACAACATTAATGTCACTTAATCAATTTAAAGGTTATGAAAGTTTTAGTGAGATTTTCAGTAACTTTTTACTCCACAGCTGATTTTTTATCGTCCATGTTGTACACCTTAGTAACTAATATCACATCGTTAGATATAGTAACCTTTTTATGAACGTTGGGAACTTTTCATTTCTAATATCACTCCTTAAATTAAAGTCACTTTGATTTCAGACAATTGGTAACATTATATGATTAAGTACACCTCAAAAGTGTTTGATTATATTATTTTAAAAACCTGACAGCATTAAAATCATTTGAGACGGATGAATTATTAGTTGATATTTTGTGCAGTAGGAGTTGTACATCTTGCAACTCATACAACCTTAGCTGATGCGCTTTCTACAAGAATCGCGCAGCTCGCAATTCTGATTACTCTTTCATATACAAATGTCAAAATTCATTACACAATTTCACCCTCATCAATTATTCCACCTTTACCACATATTCCATTCTTTTCAACTGTTCCATCCACAAAAACTATTCCATTCCGAAAAATACGATCCACATGTACTAGTTACACATCTAATTAAATATAATAATATATTATTTTTCTAATCACAAATTAAGTCCATAAATACGATTAATGGAAAGTTAATACATATAATTATCTATGATATAAATATAGAAATATTTAAAAATCTCAATATGTTCTCGCTCTTGACATTTATACCTCACGTTTCCAACTATGAAAGTACTTAGATGGCATATAATAACTCTTGCAAGATTATATCGAACATAACACTTTAATTAATATGCAAGTAAAAGATAAGTTTACGTTCGTACCATTAAATATATCGTATAATATTTCATTAGATACATCTAATTGTTATCTCATCTAAACGTTTTAATTATTTCTCCTAATTTCCTTAATTAGTTATTATGTATAAACCTGCAAGATTTTGTTTTACATTCATCATAAGCATTTTAGTATAACATTGCAAAATGCTTATGATGAATGTAAAACAAAATCTTGCAGGTTTATATATAATAACTATTTAAGGATATTAGGAGAAATAATTAAAACGTTTAGATGAGATTACAATTGGAGGTATCTAATGAAATATTATACGATATGTACGTATTGATTACGTTCACCCTAAGTAGGTTTCATTGCAAATTGGCCTCGAATATTTATCATTTTGTTTGATAATAGAAACAGATTGTAATGTAAATGCAATGTATGTAAAATATATTGACACGTTCATTCATTAGAACATAATGAATGCACTCAATAAGTGGTCATTATATTATCCTTTTAGATAAATAACCGTTTTCGATTTGCATATCTTAAATTAACAGCTTTTTTTTTGCAAGAACAATGTTCTATACATCGTGTCATGTATAATGAATATGTCACGTCGACATTTCCACCATCTCGAGTCGATGATAAACGATTAGGCGATTCTGATTACATTGAATTGTATCAACAAGTCACTTTTTCGAGCAGAAGGTCGAGGTGGCATTGTAAAGCTGTCTCTTGTACCATTATTAATAAATAAGTCCCCTTTGAAAATTAATTTGCATGAGTAATATCACTTGGTATAGATATGAGACTGGATATCGTAATTACATATATATTTTTGCTACCCATTGCACGCAATTAAAATTATTCAGTCCACACTTCAACAGAAATATGTGTATCAACCCACGGCTGCAAATATAATCCCGCGGCTGCAGGAATGCCACATTTCCATGCAGAACCAATCGCAACAAAAAACACACCAGATATTGCAACAATAACTTTCATTCTTCGGTTGCAATAAGAGCGGGTATTTAAATCGCAATCATCATCAGGCAATGCTATTTTAAGACTATAATATTAACTTTTTCTGTTCGTAAAAAACAAATCGAATATTCCAGGGTTGAAACAGGAAATTGACATTTTGGTTTGCGTAAGACGTCTCAATTCTTGCAGTTAATGGTAATAAAATGCCACGAAAACAATGTCTTTTGAATGTTATTGCACGTCGTTTTTAATTTACATAAAGGAACGTGATCTAAATATGTTGCGAAAATCGCAATTTATTTTTTTGCCCGCGGCAAAGAAAATCTATTATGCAGCAATGCAATATTGTAATCGGTTTTTGATAAATTATAATTTAATGGTATGAATTATTTTTGCAAAACAGCAAGAAGTCATTATAAAATATATCTATGTAAGAAATTCGCAAAATAACAAATTTGTATGGTACTTAAAACATAATTCAAATTATATGAACGTGCTTCGTGTATTTAAAAAAAAAAAATTCCTATTACAACTCTTTAAAAAAGTAGTGCAGAATCGAATTGCCTGATCATAACACGCAGAAACAAAACGATAAGACGATAAAGTTTCTCACTTTCTTGCTGTTTGATTTGATCAGTTTTTATTTTCTGGTAGATGTGTTCTTATATAATAAAATTGAAATGCAGATTGAAAGTTGCCCAGAGTTATATCCAAACCTTCAACAAACGGGGAACGATTTGATCTAAAGACAAAATTGGCTGCTCGAGAAAATGCAAACGTGCTCAAGACCACTTAATAACAATTTTGGCCGGTCGAAAACGACATGCAACTGACTGGGCCGGCTTTAAACGCCACCGGCGCGACGTCCAAGTTTCAGTTTAATGCGAGCTTGGGAGCATTCCAGGTCGAGATTTTTTTTTAAACAAATTATGTACTAATCTTCGAAAAAACTATTTTTAAATTTAACATTTTTAAAAAAACCTTTATCTCATTGTTGTGGAAAACGCGCCGTCATTATTTATTTGGTAAAACAGAATTGTTGTAATTAAGTCGTCTTTCACCGCTTGCTTTATATCATTTAGTATATACTATACAGTAGAAAATAGTCGCTCGGCGATCGCTTCTATAGCAGACTTGATGCAATTCGATAGGCAGCTTGAATCCGTTCTGGGCAACTTGAATATCGATTACTATGAGCCTATCCATACCTAACGTATTGTAAGCTTCAGAAAAACTTCAACTAAATATCTTCTTCATTAGAATACAGTTCTGAGACGCATACCAGCATTTTTAATATCGAATTTTTAATAATTTGTTCTTTTAGTAAAATAAACTTAAAAATTTTAAGTAACCCCCGACACAAAAAATACCTATAAATTACATTATACACTTAACCGCAAAATTAAAGCACCACATATACATTTCAATTTATTTTAATTGTCGTCAATATTATCAAGCATTTTGAATAAATATTAAGAATAGAACACCGAAACAGAATTATTTGGATAATAATAATAAATTTAACTTAAATAATTGTGGAGAAAAAACGAAAACCAAAAATATGGTTTATTAAACAAAATTATGTAAAATGATAATTATTATTATATACACGAATACAGCTTCTATTGAAACGTTTTTGGCTTATTAATAACTAGTGTTACCACCTCTAGATGTTATTTCAGCCTGACATCGGCGTGGCATACTTTCAATTAGAGATCTAATCGTTTCTTGGGGGATATCTTCCCATACGCGGATAAGATTTTGTCGCAGCTCGTCTAAGCTATTAGATGGTGGATGTTGACTTCTAACCCGGCGCCCCATTATGTCCCAAAGATGCTCTATTGGGTTCAGGTCTGGACTGCAGGGTGGTCGCTCCAGGACTTGAATATTAACATAATTTAAATAATCAGTAACAATATGTTCCGCATGTGGCCTAGCATTATCCTGCATAAGAACGAATCCATGCCCAATGTAAGATGCAAAAGGTACTACAAAATGTTCAAAAATGTCTGTTATGTATCATTGCAAACGTCCACCATCAACAATCAAATACTCTGTGCAAACTGTTAAAGAAATTCCATCCTATACCACAACTAAGCCACCTCCATATATAGTGGTTTCTCGAATGTTACAAGCGGTATTTCTTTTGTTTAGCCTTCTGTACACTCTTGGGCAGTGATCATGATTTGCAAGGCGAAACCTTGACTCATCTGTAAATAATACCTGCACCCAATCATGGATTTCCCAATCCACATGCGTCCTTGCAAAAGCCATTCTGTTTCTTCGGTGGTCTACAGACAAATCTGGGACAGTAGGGAAAGAACCTATGTTCCAGACCCACCGCCACCACTGCCATGCGCATGCGCGATGACCTTTGACCCCTGACCTCGATACTTTCTACTTCCGGTTTCAACTTCCGGTTTCCGGTTTCAACTTCCTGTTTCCGGTTTCGACTTCCGCGAGGCGGGAAATTTCAAAATTAGATGTCGGAGGGCCAAATGAGGTGTGTAGTCGGTTGCATATATCAACGGGGCTAGATACATGAGACTAGATAGATGGAACTTGATCCATGAGACTAGATAGACGGAGCTAGATATATAAGACTTATACATGAGACTAGTTACATGGGGCTAGATACATGAGGCTAGATAGACGGGGTTAGATACATGGGGCTAGATACATGAGACTAGATAGACGAAGCTAGATACATGAGACTAGATAGACGGAGCTAGATACATGGGGCTAGACAGACGGAGCTAGATACATGAGACTAGACAGACGACGCTAGATACATGAGACTAGACAGACAAGGCTAGACAGACAAAGCTAGATATATGAAACTAGATAAGACTGAACTAAAATATATAAGGGATGGTTTAATTCAACTAAAATATATTTTCGATAGTTTTTTTCGTTTAACTTAATAAACATAATAAGATTTAAATTTAAATAAAGTTTCAGTAGTCGGTTAAAAATAACCGGATGTTTGTGTATGTCAGTGTAATCAATTTCATCGAAATGTTTTTCGTATTTGTTTTTCGGCTTGGCGATTAGACGCAGCCGGATGTTTGTCAGTCATAATAACTTCTGCTATCTTATCAGCGGTGTGCGAGCGGAGAAAATAATAAATTATGAAGCGTGGTCTAATCAATTTCTTAGGTTTGTTTTTCGTTTTAATTTAATAAACATAACCACGTGAAACATCCAGCATTTCATTTATATAAACCAGAGTTCAATTATCTGGCATACACTTTTCATCTACTTGCATCCACTTCATCACGCTAAACAGAGTGTGAGGTCCATGTAACCCTACGCTAAACAGGGTGTGAGATCTATGTGACGGGGTTGCGGGGGTTGTTGGTCAGTATCATTATTTTGGGGATAATGATTGTGAGGTTGGTGTGACGACGAACAATGAGTGAGTTATTTAAGGACTGGATGTGACGTGTTTTGGATTTGTTGTTATTAAAATCGCCGACGATGACTGAGTATTCAAACAAGAATGAAATTCTTAGGATATTCCGCTCAATCGTGGTGTGAGGATGAATGTATACAAGCAAGATATGGATTTCTTCTATTGAGAAAAGGATAGTGACGTGGAGGCACTAATTGAGGAGGTTATTATGGGATTGGCTTTGACAAGTTTAAATTTAGGTTTCAGGTGGATTAAAGATATATTATCAATCCTTCCATGTCCCGCATCCAATTCTCCACCATATGGCAATCCTTCCGTCCAAAAAATACTCGCACTTGTATGACTGGGCGAGGCGAGTCGAGCTACTGTCATGCGGGTACACAGGTGCTGTAGCTGCCCACTATCAGGTGATCAATTGGCATTGTGCAACCTCGCCTTAACTTTCATCAAGAATAAAGTGATGAAGCAAAAAAGTTTAACAAGATCCTCCCTTGGCTTGTTAGCAATTAGGTTTCCGTGTTTTGACAGTAATAGACCAGTCTCTAAAGAGAATATTGGGATTGGAGTTTTGATGATTTTTTCGGTACTGAGGAATTATAGAGGAAATATCGGATCAGTATCTTTTTTAAGGATGATATTGCTTGCGGTTTTAATGATTATATCTGTTTGGACTGTATCTCACGAAAATCAAAATTTTCCAGTTTTAAACCAGGGCCGGTCTAATCACTTACCTGGTCTGCTCACATCTCCTCCACGTGTGATCGTCCTTCCGGCGCTTTTTTGTGGGAGAAAATGGGGATAGTAAGTGAAGGGATTCAATTAAAATTGTTGTCTTCTAGACGTTGGATGCCGCTTCAGCCCTTTGGGCTCGTGATTACACCCCTGGTTAATTTGACTTAAAACGAGAAACTTAAAGATGCGTGCACGTGTCGGTCGAGCTTCGTTCGCGCTTCGATTCTTGTCCCTACGCTTCACGCACTCGAAGCATACTGCCGCAAAACTATATATTGGCGACGAAATTAATTGATAACTCGCGCGATTTCGGCCCCGATACACCTTTCGCCTTCTGTTGATCGGTGCCGAAATCGATTCAAATGTTAAATTAAAAATACAGATTTACTAAAATTGGCGCGAACAATATCCGTGTATTTTGTACGGAATGATTTCCATATGGTGGAGAATTGGATGCGGGACATGGTAGGATTGGTAATTGTATTTAAATGTTTTAAATGGGTTACCTTTGTGTAGCGTCGGTTTGCGGTAGTATTGGTGTTATTTGACGAAAGTCGAAAGTGTGACGAAGTACAATAGTTGTTTTTTGGCTGGAATTGACGATTGAGGGGGTGGCCTCTTTTTCTTTTCCTTAGGAACCCAGCCGCTTCATCTTCATACGCCATGTGGGATAAGCCAGCATCATCGCTAATCAGGGCCTCTCAGGGGGAGGGTCAGAAGGGCAAATTGCCATGAGCCTCAAAATTTAAGGGGCCCCACTTTCCAAGATTGCAAGGTAACAAAAGTGGGGGTAGTGGAGGTGGAGGGAATAGCATATATCATCTTTCCCTACTGACGTCGTTGACGGTTGTGTTTATTTTGCAAATTTTTCGGAGTAAATTAATCAAGACTTAAAACTAATCGAATTGATAAAGTCACTTTACCGCATTGTAGCTGTACTTTACAACTTTGATCCAAAAAAAAAATTAATAATTTTCAATATTGCAAATAATCTAACTATTAGGGAAAGATGATCGTTCTGGACCCTCCACCTCACTTCCAAACTTTCCGCACTCTAATGTAAATAACTATTTCTCTTCGAATAGAAAATCATCCGATGATGTCGGAACCCATAAAAATTTATTGGAGAAAAAGAGAGCGCCGCAAAACACAAAGCCGCTAAATGAAAATTTTACACCGTGAAAAAGCAGACCCTAAAAATAACCTAATAAATAATGAACCTAACCCTATAAATAATGTTTTATGGAAAAAAATCCAAAATTATCCGCTTTTTATCCACAAATTCCGCGAAAAAAAAAATTACGAATTTTCCCGAGAAATGAAAAGTGCGGAAATTTTATTGCTCGTGGAATTGGTTTGCGGATAAAAAGCGGATAATTCCGGTGCATTTATTTTTTAGCGGCAACGAGCCGTTCCATTTTTATTTCTTAGTTTACGAGGACGCCTTGCAACAAACTTGCATCAACAAGGTCTACAATGACGCATTCAAACGCAAGAACAAGACGCAACAACAAACAACGTCTACGGTAGCGACTTCAACCGTCTACCAGACGTCTACGAGCAAACACCGCAACAGCGACAACGATGATGAATCCAACCGTCTACCAGGACGCCGGCAATAACAAACAACGTCTACGGTAACGATTTCAACAGTCTACCAGACGCCACGAACAAACGCCGCAACAGCGACTGAGAGGTACAAGTTGGTTTTGCATAGGAAACTGCCTAACAGCAAACGACGTCCACGAAGACGCCTTGCAACAAACCTGCAACAACAAACAACGTCTACGGTAACGACTTCAACCATCTACCAGACGTCTACGAACAAACCCCGCAAGAGCGACGACAACGTCGAATTCAACCGTCTACGAGGACGCCGGCAACAACAACCTCTACGATGACGCCTTCAACTACAACGTCTGCGATAACGCCTTCAACAGTCTAGGAGGACGCAGGCAACAACAACCTCTACGATGACACCAGCAACCATCCACGAGGACGCCGGTAACTACAACGTCTGCCATGACGCCTTCAACCGTCTACGAGAACGCAGGCAACCACACCCTCTACGATGACGCCTTCAACCATCTACGAGGACGCCGGCAACAACAACGTCCACGACGACGCCTTCTACTGTATACGAGGCCGCTATCGACTTGTTAACCTTCCGGATTGACTCATACTGATAGGTGCAAGCTGGTTTTGCATAGGAAACCGGCTATCAGCGAACGACCTCCACGAAGACGCTTTGCAATGACAAGGTCTACAATGGCGCATTCAACCACGCACCACCACAATTTCCTCGAAATAATTATTTTTAGGGTGGGTTCCGCTAACTATCTGTTAAGTTATCAAGGCCCCTTTTTCCCTGGAAATGGGAAATGTGGGAATTTTTTTGCTTTACAATCGTTTGCGGAAAAAAAGCGGATTATTATGTGCTGTCGCGGATTTTTTTTCCTCGTTGGTCCAGCCAACTTAACGGAAGTCGATCACATCAGCTTTCAAACAGAAGTTTGGATATACGGAACTAGACAAACATTTGTGTCAAATTGGTTGCAAATTAATTTTGTTAGGTAGGAAATGAGCTGATGGTCATCAAACGCATGAACTATGTATCTATATACATATGAACTATGTATATATGAACTATTGTAAAATCTTCATAATTTATAGCTAAGAACATCTAAGAACCTCACGTCAGCTTTCAAAAAAAAACGTATCAAAATCGGTCCATTCGTTTAGGAGCTACGATTCCACAAACGGCTACATATACGGACAGACGGACATACTGACACACAGACATATCAAACTTATAACACTCCTCTTTTTGGGTCGGGGGTTAAAACTCTACTTTTTGTTTAAAAATGCCTCGCAATGTTTAATGTATTACTTTGTAATAGTCATTTCACGATGTCATAACTTTTGAACGACTTATCACAAAGACTTCCAGTTTTTACCAACAGATTCGACATCAAAATTAGTCGAAAAACACATATCAATTTCCTAGGAAGCTCTTAATTAAAAAATCTCACTGAACCAGCCATCTCATCCGCTGGAGGACTCTTACAGTTTAATTCACTCCTTGGGCACTTTACAACCGATATTCCATAAATTTGGTTTTGGAAGATGCGCAAGTAATTCGGCTAAATTATTCTCCAGGGAAAAAATTGCAATAAGTGAGAGGAAATTGCTATAAATTTCTATTTAGATTATTCGATTTTAGCCTAGCGATTTTCTTCAAATGCGCAAGATGCATTTGAACGAAATTAACTGAAAAATCGTTTTCAGCCTTCCATTTCCTTCGGATAGACTGAAAAAAAGGCCTTAAAATTTTCCCAAAAAATCGCCAAAAAATCCATCATTTTCAGCTGACATATGATAATCCATGACATATTATTTAGTACCTCGCTCATGATTGTCCCTTTTTACTATCGGTACTCACTAATAACCCGAAGAGCCGTAGAACCCGTAGATTACTAATAACCCGAATACAAATATATACGAGAAAGAATTTTTAATATAAGATATTCTTCACGCTCTCGCTTGAGAAAATTATTCCTAGACAAACTTTTCTTGCGTTTCCGTCTATAAATTTTCACATTGTCAGTCTGTACGTCCGTCCGTCTATCTGTCAATTGTCATTTATTTTAAAGTTAAGCTTTCGCTTGAGAAAATTATTCCTAGACAAACTTTTCTTGCGTTTCCGTCTATAAATTTTCCCACTGTCAGTCTGTCAGTCTGTCCGTCTATCCGTCATTTGTCATTTATTTTAAAGTTAAGCTTTCGCTTGAGAAAATTATTCCTAGAAAAACTATTCTTGCGTTTCCGTCTATAAATTTTCACATTGTCCGTCTGTCAGTCTGTACGTCTGTCTATCTATCCGTCAATTGTCATTTATTTTAAAGTTAAGCTTTCGCTTGAGAAAATTATTCCTAGACAAACTTTTCTTGCGTTTCCGTCTGTAAATTTTCACATTGTCAGTCTGTCCGTCAACTGTCATTTATTTTAAAGTTAAGCTTTCGCTTGAGAAAATTATTCCTAGACAAACTTTTCTTGCGTTTCCGTCTATAAATTTTCCCATTGTCAGTCTGTACGTCTGTCCGTCTATCCGTCAATTGTCATTTATTTTAAAGTTAAGCTTTCGCTTGAGAAAATTATTCCTAGACAAACTTTTCTTGCGTTTCCGTCTATAAATTTTCACATTGTCAGTCTGTACGTCCGTCCGTCTATCTGTCAATTGTCATTTATTTTAAAGTTAAGCTTTCGCTTGAGAAAATTATTCCTAGACAAACTTTTCTTGCGTTTCCGTCTATAAATTTTCCCACTGTCAGTCTGTCAGTCTGTCCGTCTATCCGTCATATGTCATTTATTTTAAAGTTAAGCTTTCGCTTGAGAAAATTATTCCTAGACAAACTTTTCTTGCGTTTCCGTCTATAAATTTTAACATTGTCCGTCTGTCAGTCTGTACGTCTGTCTATCTATCCGTCAATTGTCATTTATTTTAAAGTTAAGCTTTCGCTTGAGAAAATTATTCCTAGACAAACTTTTCTTGCGTTTCCGTCTATAAATTTTCAC
Source organism: Phosphuga atrata (assembly GCA_944588485.1). Lineage (NCBI taxonomy): Eukaryota > Metazoa > Arthropoda > Insecta > Coleoptera > Silphidae > Phosphuga > Phosphuga atrata. Next base: position 63,458,403 of record OX155898.1, read on the forward strand.
ATTGTCAGTCTGTCCGTCTGTCCGTCAATTGTCATCTATATTAAAGTTATCGTTCAGAATTTAATCTTAATAATTTATATTTTTATGTTTATTTTCATTAATACCTACTGAATAGATATAAGCCCTAAAGGTCAGAATAAAAGACCGAAACCTTGACAAAATATCGATATTAGTTGTTTTATTAAAAAAGTCCTTTTCCCAATAATAAACTACAATAAAATTGTCACCTACATTTACAGATTGTAGGGTTTCTATTGTATAATTTGTTTCTTTGACAAGATATTTTACCTCCTCACATTACGCTTTCAGTTCTTTTGTGCAGGTAGTAGATGCTTTTTCAAAGTTAAAAACAAGAAGCCGGTCAATCAATAATAGTCCTGAACGATGTGGAATGTCTAGAATGTGTAGAGCGTGTAAATTTATAGACGAAAATATGGGAATTCCACATATGCCACTACCACATGGTCCTCTTGGCCTGAATGCCAATGAGAAGGACAGTGCACGACACGAAAGGCATTTTCTGTGACCTACCCTCAGTTACGGTTAATGATTTTCACTAGGGAAAATTAAAGCTCGATATCTTACATAAGTCTTCACTAACTAATTATACCCTACATACCGGTTCACTATGTTGACTAACCGCGTTAACCAAATTAATAAATACGCATTGTTAACAAAATTAATCAAAAATAAATAAAACACGTAAATCTATCCATCCATGGCTCTACAACCCGGGGTGGGTCTTGGCCGCTTCAACAATTCTCCTCCATTCTCTCCGATCCTGAGCAAACACGTAAATAAGCCAATAAAATTGAAGTTTTTAAGTAACCCCCGACACAATAAAACCTCGAAAAAGTAAAAAAAAATAAATTCTCTCTTGCCCTTTTAACTTCATTAAAAGTAATTTAAAGTATCTATTAGTTATTTTATGATGAGCGTCGCCGCGTCGAGGGACCGCTATGTGAAGAAGTATAATTAGTTATACCTAGATAGGTATAACGATTTCACAGCCACATATACGGACAGACGGATAGTCGGACAGACGTACAGACGGACAGACTGACACACAGTCACGTCAAACTTATAGCACCCCTCTTTTTGTTGGCAGGTTAAAAAGTAGAAATGATGTTGCAAAGAAGAAAGAACACAATATTTCCTACTTTGAAAATGAACTCGTTCACTATCGTAAATAGAACAAAATGGCACATCTTGTGCCCTTCTTCAACAATGAACTTATTAGGTTTGTAAATAAGTCCAGTGGAAAGCGATAGGGGCAACATAAAAACCGTAGTCGATGCAAATCGCTGTTACCCAACATTACAAAAATTCTAAAAATGTAGCAATCAACTTGAACAATTATTATATTTTTACACTTTAATAAACTCGATGTTTGTGTGCCATATCAGCTAAAGAAATGTGATTTGGTAAAGCATTGTGTATTTTTAAAACTGCTTCTAAGTAATGAAGATAAATAAAGATTTAGTAAATCACAAAGGATTTGTTTTGTAAGATTGTTGCTGCCAGAATAAGAAATGAACAGGATTTTTTGGAACAGAATTATGAACCTGCCAAAAGCTGTTTGTTATCGCAAACAAAATTAGAAAGTTATTATTCGTTTTTAAAGGCAAATATTTTCTTAAAGAATTATGTAAAATACCTAATATAAAGAAATGAGAAAAGAAAACAAAGGGCGTTTAAAAGATATTAACTGTGGAACTAAACAAATATTCTTTCAAACTACTTATTTTACAAATAACGCTGAGTACCAATATTTACACGAACAACGTAAAACGGAGAAATACTAACATTTACCCGAAACAAATTAGATAATAGAAACAAATAATAGTAACTTTAATATACCGGGTGCTAATTGGTATAATATACAATTTTTCTGTCACTACGGCTCAGGCGTAAAATAACAATAAATTGTTGTTTTCTGAAGATTTATTCTTGATTATATAGGGTCCTCCAAAAGTATTGCACCAAGCGATGTAGAATTAATACGCGTGCGATTTAAGACATAATATTTTAAAGTTTTTTAAAATAGGCATACAGTATCCGCCAAAGCATATTTTGAAGATATTTTTAATTTGTTAGTAACAATTGTTTCCTAGTGGTGGCGCCACATACGTTTTTTTTAATGAGATCATGGGTCTTTTTGGTATCATTGCATAGACAATTTTATTGTGAATACCCAGGTGGATACTGTATGCAGCAACCTTAAACTATTATGTATTAAATCGCAAGCCTATTCATTCTACATTGCTTGGTGCAATACTTTTGGCGGACCCTGTATCAGTGTCTTTGACATTTTCGATTAAGAAAAATATTCCAGTTACTACCATAGCTTTTATTTAACGAAAAGCACCATAGCTTTTCAATAAAAATTATTTATCTGAATGTGAATAAATCCCTTGTAATAATTAAGAAAAAGAATTTACTAGTTTCTAAGAAAATTTGTCAAAATAAAAATATATCTCCGTTAATAGACCTTTTCATAGTTAAAGTTTTGTTGTGCGCATGCAATTTCCTCCATGTTTTTCGGGCACTTTTTGACATATAACCAGTGAACATGATAATATACGTATAGCTCGTATAACCAGTGAACATAATAAAAACATGGCGGACGCGAATGCGCCCAACTAACCGTAAAAAGATCCATTGGATCGTTAGATATTAGTTATAATGTATTAATTATTTTTAATAAATCCACAATTTTAATTATTGACTTTATTAATTATTTAACACATAATTATAGACTATAGATAATTATTGACTTTATAACCAACCAATCATGCGAGAAAGATGTTTCAACTAACATCTTGTTGAATATTTTATAGATTTATTTTAAAATAGATCAATTATTCAATGTGCAATATATTAGGTATTAAAATACAGGGTGGGCCATTTAACGAGACCACCCAAAATATCTCCGTTACCTTTAGAGTGACGAAAAAAGTGTAAAAAGGGATTTTTTTGATTTCGAAAGGCTTACAGTGGTGAAAAATTCTTTTTTGTCAAGGTCATGTATGCGTCCTCAAGGTCATCAAAGGTTTTTCAAATGGGAACATGTTTTTTTATCAAGACATTGTAGCCATTATTCAGACGAATCCAGCGACACCTGATACCATGATCTTGAAATGATTTGACAAGTGTATCCATTGAAAATAACTTTGAATAACCGTATCGAAAATGGTATTGTACAGTCAAGCAGATAAGTGAGAGAGGCAGAAACTCTGTGCGAGCGCAGCAACTTTAAGCACAACGTTATCCTGACGGAAATCATCCTTCCCGTCGATGTTTTGATCAAATTATTCATTTGTTCCGTGAAACGGACAGTGTTAATCAGTGCCGGCACGTGCGCCTGGTGGGACAGGCGATCGCCTTACGGCGCCATATTTTTGGGGCGGCATATTTTTGTAGCGGCAAATTTTTCGTGCGGTATTCTACTTTTTAAAAATGATTACATTGTTTTATCGAGTTTTAATCGATTATTAGTTCTTTCTACCTTCTACTTCTAGATAAAAGATGTCATCAAAGAAATTTTTTGAAAATTATTGATTTTTTGGTAAAATTTAATCCATTTATTAGTGAGCATTTTAAACAGAGTTTCAAAAAATCGTTCTCATTATGTTCTCATTATTTGAGAAGTGTTCTTATTATTTGAGAAAATAAATTCAAAACCACATAATAAATTTAATGGGAGAAAAAGTACGTGCTACTATTATTTCCAAAGTTATAGAGCCCAAATATTACAGCATTATTTTGGATTGCACTCCAGATGTTAGTAGAATTGAACAAATGTAAAGATAGTTTTAATTATATATATATATATATATATATATATATAGTTTAAAGATCATGATATAAACCTTAGTTCAAAAGATATTTGCAATAATTTGTTCTTAAAGAATATTTCATCAAATTTTTACCTGTAGAATCATCTACTGGGGAGAGTTTGTACTGATTTAATTTTGCAAGAATAAGATGAATTAGGTCTCAAAATTGAAAATATATGTGGCCAGGTATACGACAATGGTGCAAACATGAAAGGTATGCATTCTGGTGTGCAAAACCGAATTTTAAATAAAAAGACCTTTTTCATACCCTGTTGGTGTCATTCTTTAAACTTAGTTGTAAAGGACGCAGCCAAAAAATCTGGTGAACTAAGTAGTTTTTTTCAATTATTCAAGAATTGTTTGTCTTCTTTTCTAATTCTACTTCTAGATGGGCTATATTAAAAAGATACATAAAATCTCTGTAAAATTCACTGTAAAATGCGTTAGTGCTACACGCTGGGAAAGCAGAGTAGAAGCTATTAAATCACTAAAGTATGATTTGTGTAATATTTATGATGCGTTAATAGAAATTTTTGGACGAAGAGAGAAATCACGAAACTAGAAACAAAAGTATCTCTAGCAAGTAAAATTTCTAGTTTCAAATTTATTTGCAGTATTATTGTATGGTATGAAGTTTCATCGTCATATAGCGTCAAAACTTTTACAAAGCCCAAATATAATTTTATCAGAATGTGTTAATAGTATATTACGTGACAAGGGTTGTAAGAAGCATATTACGTACGAGCGGAACACTTATTTAGCGAGGACGTAATTGCCTTACAACTCGAGTTATGTACTATACTTTATCTACGACCACACTAATTTGTTTCTGTTTAATAAGAAAAATATGTTTGATGTAACACCTTCGACCTTATTTAACTTAATAGAAATAAAAAGAAATACATTCATAATTCTTACATACCTTTTTATTTAGTACTTATTTGGGTTAAACTGGAATAAGAGTGCTCATAGATATAGGCAACCTAATGTACGCAATGTCAATTTCCATTAGTTTGAATTGTGGCGCGGGGGGCGCTGAACGTATGAGCACGTAGTAGCAGCTCTCAACCAATTCACGAATCGTAAACCAAACGCACGTGTGTGTTATCAATCATAGGTTAGGTTAGGTTAGGTTTAAGTGGCAGCTAATGCTCACATAGGCCTCAGATGGGCCCGTTGTGTTACCACGGTACTTGCAGTACAACCCTCCTCAGGGGATTCTGTCAAACCATTTCGAGCGGTGGATGAAACTCATGAGAGTCTGCGCATCGAGTGATGCGAGGTCAGAGATATCATCCAAGAAAGGTCGGCCTAAGAAGAGCAATCGTGTTGCGGTCAGAGAGGGGCATTGGCATAGGTAATGCTGAACACTCTCCTCTTCCTCCTCGTCCAGGCAGCCTCTGCAGTAGTCCCGCTTCGCTATGCCCAGTCTCTCAGCGTGCCAGTCTGATATCGTTTCTTTTTAGAGAGACGATGTTGGTGCTTCTTTTCTTGTTTCGGTGAGGCCATATTTGCCTGGTTACCTCGCAGGTTTCTTCATCCCTCCACCTTCGCTCCGCTAGGTTCGAGGTTATTTCGGCTATGGTTTCCTTGCACGAGGCAAATGGAATACCAATATCCTGTAATATTTCGGTTGAGTGCAGGCTTGTGCCGTTCTTTGCAAGCTCATCCGCTTTTGCGTTACCTGAGATCCCGCTGTGGCTTGGTACCCACGTGAGTCTCACGTTTGTGTGTGCTGCGAGCTCATTCAGCTTTCTCCGACAGCCAGAGACCACTGCTGAGTTGGTGCACACGCTAGTAACTGCCCGGAGAGCAGCTTGGCTATCGGTGTAAATGTGGATCTGTTCACCAGGGTCCCCATTTACCATCAGCCACTCTGCTGCCCCTTTTATGGCGGTTACCTCCGCCTGTAGAACGCTGCAGTAGTCCGGCAGGCGTAAGCTAATTCTGAGGTTGAGGTCGTTGGAGAAAACTCCGCTGCCTACTTTGTCCTCCTTCCATGAGCCGTCTGTAAAGACCTGCGTGTGTCCTGCTGGTACCTCTTTCTTTTCCATCCACTCCTCTTTAGAGGGTATGTGGTATGAGAAGTTGTTACCAAAAGCAGGTGTTGCTAGACATCGGTCTATGTTTTTGGGCACCCCTTTAAATTCATTGATTATTCCGGCGTGTCCACGATAGTCCGATGTCAACATTCGCACTGACTTTAGTCTAAGTGCTGTGGTAATGGCAAGTTGCTTGCCCATTAAATCGACCGGGGCTATGTCCAGGATTGTCTCCAAGGCTTTCGTAGGCGTCGTTCTCATGGCTCCCGTTATCATGAGCGCCGCCATTCTCTGCACTTTTGTAAGCGCCATTTGATGGACTCTTTTATTAAGTGCCGGCCACCATATGAAAACGCAACGTAGTAGAGTATTGGTGTAACTACGGCTCTGTATAGCCAGAAGGTAATCTTGGGGTTGAGGCCCCAAGACTTCCCCACCGCTCTCTTGCAAGAGTACAGCGCCACCGTTGCTTTCCGTACTCTTTCGTTTATGTTGAGCTTCCAATATAACTTTCGGTCTAGTATGAGACCTAAGTACTTGGCGCTCTCCTTGATCGCCAGTTCAGTACCCTTTAGCATTGGGGGCCTGAATTCTGGGATGTTGTGTTTCCTTGTGAAAACGACTAGCTCGGTTTTCGCCGGGTTGACATCTACGCCACACCTTTTGCACCATTGCGCTAGTTTCGATAGGGCCCCTTCAACAAGTTGCGACATTGTATTGAGGTGTTTCCCTGAGGCCGCTATTGCTACGTCATCCGCATAGGCGACGACCCTGCAGCCAGATTTCCTAAGTTGGAGGAGCAGCTCATTTAGCGTGATGTTCCAAAGCAATGGTGAGAGGACGCCTCCTTGTGGGGTTCCCCTACTCACCTTCCTTCTTATGTGGGATTCTCCCATTGTGGCCCTAATGTTCCTTTCACGGAGCATTTTTCCGATCAGGTGACATAGAGCATTGTCCATGGCTAGTCCAGTTAAGGCTGATGATCTATGGCTTCAGGCTTCACGTTGTTAAATGCCCCTTCTATATCGAGGAAGACAACCATCGTGAACTCTTTATGCCTCATCGAGCTCTCTATCTGGTTTACCAAGGCGTGGAGTGCTGTTTCCACGGATTTCCCCTTTGTGTATGCGTCCTGAGACATTGACAGCATTTCAGGGTGTAATGCCTCCTTTATGTGCAAGCCAATCAGTCTTTCAAGTGTCTTTAGCAGGAACGATGATAAGCTGATTGGTCTCAGGTCTTTGGGGGAGGTGTGTGAGGCCTTTCCTCCTTTTGGGATGAAGACCGCTTCGACCTCTCTCCATATTTTTGGGATGTATGAGAGGTTTATACATGCCTTAAACATAGTCTCCAACCAAGGTGTAACTATATCTATGGCCTCTTGCAGCTCAACTGGACTGATCCCGTCAGGTCCAGGTGATTTAAAGGGTTTGAAGCTTTTGATGCTCCAGGTTAGGTTAGGTAATTCTGTCAGCCAGATACCGAGGTGGAGCAGTTATGGTGGAGTCCACTACACTTATTCCATTGTCTGGAAAGTGTGTATCCATGAGTAGCTCCAGAGTTTCTGTACATGAGGTTGTCCAGTTTCCATCTTGCTTCTGTATGAAGCTTTGGACTGCCGGATCCTTAGATAAAATTTTTCGCAGTCGGCTGGCCTCTGAGGTTTCCTCTATTTGCTCACAGAGCCGAGCAAAGGATGACCTTTTGGCCTTCCTAACCTCCGTTTTGAAATTCCGTAGGCTGTTCTTATAGGCAATCCACTCATTGGTGCTTTTTGCCTCGTTGAACAGCCTCCTGCTTTCCTTTCTTAGGGAGCTTATTAACGGCGTCCACCACCGTGATTTGCTCTTACCTATCCTGCTCACGACTTTGCATGATGTGCGCATGGCCTTGTTACAGGCACCTGTGAACTGTTTTACAGTTCTGTCTAGCTCATCCCCTGTTTTTGGTGTTGGGGGCGGCTCTTCCGATAGAAGACCCGATAGGGTAGTTTTGTACTTACCCCAGTCAGCCTTCCGTTTGTCTACAAACTTAGGCCTAGTTTGCATCTGTATGCCTACCTTAAATTCAATAAACCTATGATCAGAAAAGGAGTGTTCTTTTGACACTTTCCAATTGCTTACAAGGTTAGGCGTTTTAGTGGAAACGAGTGTAATATCAAGTACCTCCTCTCTCACGGCTGTGGTGGTGTTATCAATCATAACTTATCATTATTCTTATATTCGTCAGTTCTCTTCTCATGTCTCTCGTCATCAGCATGTATTTGGTTTTTTCTACATTTACCTTTAATCCAGCCTTCCTTGCTTCTTTTTTTAATTCATAATATGCAGTCTTTAGGGCTTGTTCTGATCTTGTTAGTATCACTACGTCGTCTGTGTATGCTAGATATTGGCAGGTCCTGTTATAAATATTCCCTCCTGGATTTGTATCTATCTTATACATCTTATACATCAATGAGAGTTGTAAGAAGCATATTACGTAAAAATGGAATCTGGTATAAATACTTTTGAGCAAATAATTTGTAAAGCTAAAGAAATAGCTAATGAAATGGAAATAAATGCAGATTTTGAAAGCAGTCTTTCAACTAGATGTAAAAGCAAATTATTTATTTACGAAGGAACAGATAAACCAATAGAAAATCTGTCTACAAAATTTGAAGTAGAAATATTTAATTATCTCTTAATTATTTGTACTAATTCTGTTACAGAAATATTTACACAATTGGAAAATCAAAATAAAATTTTTGAATTTTTATATGATATTCCATCAATAGCGCAAAAAAAAATCAGACGAAATTCTTAAAAAATTTCAGGATTTGCACATGTACCTAACAGACGATATAGAACCTTTAAATGTGTCTAACGATTTACAAATTGGGGCGGCTAAAGTTGTATTCGCCTTAGGCGGCATATTTTGACGCGCCGGCCCTGGTGTTAATCCACGCAAAAGGAAACGTCGCAAGACTAAAACAAACGAAGAAACAGAGTTTGCCGTTCTAGTTGGAGTAGTTCATGATCCGCAATTAAGTAGTCGAAGTAAATTGAGCACTATTACGGAATTTCCAAGGCGAGTGTTTTAAGGATATTAAGACGTCATAAATTCCATCCGTTCCATATTTCCTTGCATCAAGAACTTCATGGTGCTGATTGTGGTAATAGGGTTCAGTTCCCCGAACGGGCTCTGCGTCAGTTACAGGTGAATCCGAATTTTTTCGACGACGTTTTGTTTACTGACGAGTCAACTTTGAATAACCATGGCCAGTTGAATACGCATAACATGCACTATTGGTGCAATGTGGTTCTGGCAAATTGTGTACCAGCGTCCTTGGAGTGCAAATGGGAGGAGTGGCATAATTGAGGATTATTGGACCTTTTTTCATATACGACAATTCGAATGGACGAAAATATGTCGAGTTTTTGAACAACAACTTTAGGAGCATTACGACAAAAGATCCCGTTAGCACAGCGGTGCCGAATGTGGTATCAATAAGATGGCTGTCCAGCTCATTGGGCAGTTATAGCTCGTGAAGTGATAAACCGAAAATTTCCCAGACACTATATTGGGAGAGGTGCAATAATCTCTTGGCCTGCTCGCTCGCCGGATTTAACGCTACTTGATTTTTTCCATTGGGGAGTTATCAAGGACATCTTGACACCTGGGTCTTGACACACAGCAGTGGCAACAAAATAGATATCTTTGAGAGGAAAGTATTGCGTAGAATACTCGGCCCAATCCAAGACGAAAATGGGTACAGAATACGATACAATAATGAGCTGTACCAGGCCTTGCAGGACCCGCCAGTATCCGCATATGCAAAGATACAGAGATTACGATGGGCAGACCATGTCACAGGAATGGATGAGGAAGGACTGTCAAAATGGGCCGTCGAAGGCAAAATGGTAGGGAAGAGACGGAGGAGCAGACCGCGGAAACGATGGAAGGACGCGGTGGAAGAAGATGCCAGAGTGTTGCTAAGGATTAGAGGCTGAAAGACGGTAGAAATGGACAGAAGCGTCTGGAGGAATAAATTGAAGGAGGCCGAGGCACAACTTTGGGCTGTAGATCCATAGGAGAGAGAGAGTTATAAAGGATCGTGTTTACCATGATATTTCGACGACGCCGGCGAACATGCGAAAACGAATTAAAAGACCATGTGCCGCTATCACACCTGAAAATATTCAAGAAAAAAAAAAAGTTCAAGAAAATCATTTATCCGACGTCTTTCAAATTGTGTCGAGGTTAATCATCACTTCGAACATTTGTTATAATAAATTTTCTGTAGAAAAAATCAACTCCATTATTCGGATATTTTCATCATTACACGTGTATATTGGTGAAAAACCATTTCAAGGTCATGATATCATGGGTCGCTGGATTCGTCTGAATAGTGGCTACAATGTCTTAAATGGTAAAAAAATAACATGTTCCTATTTGAAAAACCATTGATGACCTTGAGGACGCATAAACTGTGACCTTGACAAAATAGAATTTTTAATCACTGTGTCAGCCCTTCGAAATCAATAAATTTCCCTTTTGACATTTTTTTCGTCAGAAATGGAGATATTTGGGGTGTCAATTGTCGTTAAATTCAATGTACACAGTAGGAAAATAAATAATGCATTTTCCATTTCTACAGAAAGAAGACTCATTTGTTACGCAAATATATGATTAATTTAGAATAATACTTGCTAATTTTACATGGATGGATCGACCCGCATAAATTATCTCCGCTACAATAAATTATAATAATCCGCTATTGTAATTTACAATTAAAAGTACAAAGCTGGCTGCTACCGTAAATACATCACCAATTAGTTTAGCACGTTTTCTTAAATTTGTTTACAACGTTTTTTTATTAAAAAGTAATTAACAATTTAATTCTTGCAACGAACGTTTTAAATTAAAAAAAAGAAGTTAATATACGATTTGTATATTACTTTTAGTACGTTTAAATTCTTACAATTACTTAAATAATTTGTGTTGGTAATTACAGATTTTCAGTTGTTTTTGAGTTGTTAAGTAACGTCCAGAAAGACAAACCAAAACAAGAGGTTTTCAAAAACCAAATTTGCATGTTTTAAAAAAAATATTTACACGTGTATTTTTAGGGTTCCGTTGTTATCAACAAGGAACCCTTAAGTTTCGTTATGTCTGTCCGTCTGTCCGTCCGTCTGTCCGCAGTTTAGCACAGAGGGCATTAGAAATATGTAATTTGGCATGTAATTTGGTATGGATATACAGATTAGTCACGCCGACAAAGTGGTAAAATGAAATCTTGAAAAAAAAAATTTTAGGGTACCTCCTTTACCCTAAAGAAGTGGGGACGCTTTTTTTCTCTCGTCTACCCTGTGGTGTAGGGCAGTCTTTCCCAAAGTGTGGTACGCGTACCCCAAGGGGTACTCGAGGAGTTTGCAAGGGGTACGAAAAGGTTTTTGAAAATTTTCCTTTTTTGTGTGTGCTAAGGCAAATATAAAAAGAATATTGCAAACTATCTCTTAATTCCTATGGATTAGCTGTGAATCTGCGACATTTCAATCCTCTGTGATAGCTAATCGACACGATACAAAGCAAAATTAACTTCTGAGAAATTTCGTTTATAAATGATTTTCTTACATTTTATTTTATAATTTCCAAACTGTTGACGATAAAATGCTGACGATAAAAAGACAAGCAGAAACTCTCTTAAAAAGAACTCTTATAAAGAAGAATATTTTCTTCATATTTACAAAAATAAATCCCAATCTGAGGATATTATTTAAAAAATATGAGTACAGTTTTTGTTTTCAATAGAATATCCCAGAAAATTTCTAAAGGGGTACGACGTATTAAAAATATGAAAAATTGAAAAATATTGAAAAATTGATATTGAAAGGGGTACACATGAATCGAAAGTTTGGGAAACACTGGTGTAGAGTGTCGTTGGATAGGTCTTTCAAAAATATTATAGGTTTGTGAAAACAATATTTCGATTAAGAGATCCGTTTGTGAAATATTGCGCTTTAAAATGCTAATTTTTGTTAGAGTCAAGTGTGCAACTACATCAATGTTGTCAAAAAGTGTCGATAACATCATATCAGCTGATTAAGTTATTGGTTATGAAATTTTTTAGACATTTGAGAGTTAAATCGTGAGAGTAATAATGGCAACTACGAAACCCTACATTGCGAGTGGCCCGACACGCACTCGTCCGTTTTATTTACATGTGTATTTAGTATAAAAAAGTTTCTTTCTTTAGATCGTTCCAGTTGAAATACCTCACTCTTTGTCTGTCATGACAAATAGGAGCCATCTTCGCCCCACAACTCTTCCAACGACTCCCCGACTCCCGCAAGGTAGTTAGAGCATTCCAATAAGAACTTTCATTCCGACATCTGTTCCGAGTCCCTTTTACGCGAAACTGACTTTTTCCATGTATTTATTAGTGTGCTGGTCAATTATCTCTCACAGCAATTATACATCCCAATAAAAAGCATTTCTAAGATTCGTTAAGCGTGACAACATTCCTAACTCTCCAAGCACAACATGCAAACGCAATAAAACATTATAGCTTCTCCGTTCGCTATAAAATTACGTTTTTTTCTTCCATCAGTTTCCGCAACTTCGGCGCTCCGTTTCTCTTCCTCTACCTCTACATTCAACTCTCCTTCTCTTTCTTCTACAGATTTTCAATTAGTTCATCTTAAAAATCTGCATTGAATCTCGTCTAAAAAGAAGCATAGGAACAAATTTCAGGTCGTTATGCAGATCAAAATTGCGTTAATATCATGCCAGGATGAAAAAAGTTAATTCCTTAAATTATTAAACAAAAAACGCATAAATTCTTACATCCTTAGCTTATATTATTCCATATGTAATGCTATGTATTTTGCAGTAGTTTTAATAAACGAGATTGCAAAGCTTCACAGCTCACAAAGAATTATTCGGTTTGCATAGAGGGATATAAGAAGAAAATTCAACTTCCAAAAGGAATAAGACTCCATTGCTCTAGAGCAGGGTTTCCCAAAGTTTTTCCTGGGCGGACAAATTTGGTATTTCTCAAATTTCTGGCGGGCCAAAAACTTATTAGCTTGTAACTTCAAATTTAAGTCATTCGTCAATTACGTCTACTAGAAAACTCAAGTCGCATAACCAGTTAATATTTTGCAATGAGGCAACGATTTTTTCCAGTTAAAAACTTTGTAATTTCTTTTCTTTAAGAAAAAAACCCTTTTTGTGTTTGTCCTCTTGAAAGCCATCGAACGTTTGAAAAATATGTAACGTCTCCAAATGGAGATTCTTCTAAGAGAGTTTTAAATTGGCGTTGATTGACAGCATGTTTTTTTGATAAACTTTACTGAATTAACATCATTCATAACAATATTCATTTTTAACACTGGAGCTATAAGATTCTCCTGGTGAATATTACAATGATAATGATGTAATTTATCGGAATACTCTGACAATACCGATAAATTACATCATCTTTCAACTTGTTTAAAAAAAAAATGTATTAACCCTTATTTGTGGCCCATCTTAGATGGAGCTTCGTCTCTAATTACTCCTACCAAATTGTTCCAATTAATATTTTGCGAATCGTTAGCATGCTCCAAATATCATCAAATTTCAGTAACTCCACGAATAAATATTAAGAGTTGTGCCGAATCGCATATATCGATGCTTTCGTCCAAAGCAATGGAAAAAGCAGTAAACGATTTTCAAATTTCTTGTAACTGTTGCAAAACATCCCCATCAATAAATTCTACATTTACGGGAGTGGTCATTTTCGAGCAACAAATATCTTTGAATAAAAACTTTTTATCTGGGCACATTACGTGGTCTGTTAGAGTATCCGAAAGTATTTTTCATTTTGAAAACCTAATGGATTTGAATCAAGCGCGCTTGCATGAACCGACCTTGAACCTATAGATGAACCTATAGATAGCGGCACTTGCTGTTGAGCAAATGACGACAAGTGAAATGAGGGATGTCCTACGTCGCCTACGTGATGCGATGCGACGTAACCGACTGGAGTTGTGGTCATCAGGAAATTGGCGACTCCGTCAAGACAATGCTCCAGCACATTCTTCGCACTTGGTTCACAATTTTTTGGCGAAAAACCAGACTCATCTGGTTCGGCAGGCTCCTTACTCTCCTGATATGGCCCCTTGCGACTTCTGGCTATTCCCCAAAGTCAAGAGGCTATTGAAAGCAACGCTATTTCAGACAAGAGAGGACATTATGGCTGCAACGACAGCTAAAGTCGATCCAGAAAGAGGCTTTTGCGGAATGCTTCCAACAATGGCGGCACCGCTGGCAGCAGTGTGTGAAGTCCCAAGAAGACTGCTTTGAGGGTAATTAGGTTTCCAACGATCCAGGTATGCCAGTTTTTTTTTACCGGCTAAAGGTCGGATACTTTTCTAACAGACCACGTATGTCGACAACTTTTAACACCATTTAAAACAAAATCTCCTTCCAAAAATGGTTTACTATGTCTGGCAATTTCTTGCGCAATAACATAGCTAGCTAAAACGTTGGATTCATTTTGTTTAATCAGATTTATCAACATCAATTTCTGACCACTGAAGGAATGTCTTAGTTCGTAGTGTCGTTCTGTGTCTGTGGGAATCGTTTTTTTACCGTTATGACAAGTTTATTTAAAGGGCCGAAAAATTGCACCCACATTTTATTGTATTTTATTCGTAATATTTTATTACCTATTTTACTGTTTATTTATTTTTTATTATTTTAATAGAAATATAAATCATGGCATCGACATCGCGGACCACATTCACAAGGTTCGCGGGCCGCGCATTTTGCCCGCGGGCAGCACTTTGGGAATCCCTGCTCTAGCGCATAGGTTCCTAACCTTTTCAATACCATTACCACTGTGACTTATTAGAAAACTGATTTTACCCCTACTTTAAAATGTTATCAAAACAAACAATACAAGCAAATACAAATATCTTTATTATTCACAAATTATACTACAATCTTATAATTTTAACATGTCGTAATAATTAGTGTGAAGGTTGGTATTGATTTGCATTCACAAGTCTTTCTATGTTAGATTTAGTTTCACTTAAAGCGCATCTGAAGTCATGTTCCACATTGAGATGGTTTCTGGCCTTTGTAATGTTACTAAAGTTACTAATAATGTTACTAAAGTTGAAAAACCACTCTTACAGCTGGTGGCAAAGAGTATTAACATTTTAAAAGCTATATTAGCTATAACAGGATATTCGGCACTTGCTTTACGCCAAAATGTGCCGAGATCATAATTTTGAAATTCTATTTTTAAAGTACTATTCTGGCGCAGTTCGAGAAACTCCACTTTGGCCGCCACATCTTCGGCTGTAATAATGTCATCATCAGTAGAAAATGGTCTAAATATCTAAGAGTTGAACTGACGAGTATCCATGTCCGGAAAATATTGCTTCAGTGAGTCAGTCTATTGCTGCAGATAAATGCTGATCCAAGGAAATTTGAAACGTAATTATATTTCGAGTCTCGTTCTTCGAGATTACATTGTAATATCGCTACTTTCTACCACATTCAACCACAAGTTCAGAGTTCCAAAATTTTCGGGCCCCGGCCCCCGCACCCTACATTGCCGGTCACACTTCATAACGATCTTTGTACTAGACGAAACCACATATTTTTGAGAACCACTTGTTAACCCAAATATATTTGTTTAATTTAATAATAAATATTAATATATAAATATAAATTTAATTATTTGTTTTTTAAGATTAGTGAAACAAAAACATCAAATTCGCAGCGTAAAAAGGAAGAGAAAAAAACTAATAAGAGACTGAGATTAGAAAAAATGGTTGAAGGCTTAGCTCAGAAAATAAACAAATCATCAAAAAATACAGTTTAAATGGTTGAATGATATCTCACATAATATAATTTACACGACATTATGTACTCAGCTTGTGTGAGTCTTGATGAGCGTATCAGACTAGTGCCTTTTGAATGGAGGAGGCAATAACTATTAGTGCTGTGAATGTTCAATTGGCATTATCAGGGAAAAAATGTCCTTTTCATTTAAAAGCTTAAATGATATTTTATATCACTTAAATTTACACCACATTTTGTACTCAATTTGTGTGAGTCTTGATGAGCGTAGGGGGTCCACGTAGGCTGTCACAAAGAAAACCTATATATTGACAAACAAAACAATCCGATGCTCGATAAAGAAAATAACCAGGAGCCAGGCACTTTAGAGGCAAGTTTTCATTCAGCATGAGGGTCAGGACAAAGAAGGTGCTAAAGAAGAGGAATCCAATTCAAACAAATTAGATGATGATGTAGAATTAGTTCTGGGAATGATCCTGCAGTAGTAAATAAAGAATCAGTCAATTTACTCCAAAGTCTCATATCAAGATGGTCTTGGTTGACTATTGGTTTATCCAGGGAAATAAAAATGGGTCCAATTGACAAACGTCCACATAGTGGTAATATTCATCTCGAAGCACCGAAGCACCGAGTCAAATGCCGAAATCTCATCAACTCTAAACGAAAGGGGGATTAAGAGAGATCAACAGTTCATTGCTGAACAAAATCTAGCTGGTTCAGCCTTGAGTCAGAGCCTTGAGTCAGAGCCTTGAGTCAGAGCATTACAATGGTTCTAAATGATGAAGAACAACCATTAGATCGTTTAGATCTCTCAGAAAAGCTGGCCGATACAGGAAAACTTGTATCACAATTGCATTATCAGATCTCTTCAGCTAGAAGGGCATTTATTTCTTCAGTCCTTTCCAAGCCTATGAAAGACTGCAAAACTACTGCAAGGAATGGAAAAAGATCACTAGTGATGCATTTATTTTAAATTGCATAATGGTGTATGAAATTCCTTTTCATACCTATCCTCCCTAATCTCTGAGATTTACTAAGAATATACAATTTTCATTGTTAAATGAAAGATTGTTAGAGTTTGAATTTGAAAAATTATTAGCTTTGGGAGCAACAATGTCCAATGTGAACTTGTAGTAAGCCAATGTTTATCACCATGCTTCCTTGTTTTCCTCTCGTAAAATTATTCCCTACCCGATTCAGGAATCTTGTGTATACGAGCTAAATTCCTTAAAATTAAAATAACCTTTAAACTATATGAAGTGTGACCGGTAATATAGGGTGCGGGGGCCGGAGCCCGGTGATTTTGGAACTCTGAACTTGTGGTTGAATCTAGTAGAAAGTAGCGGTAATACAATGTAATCATCTCGAACGAGACTCTCATATAATTACAATCGAACTTCACTTAAGGCCTAGGCCGCACTACGGCTAAACCGCCGCGATTTTTAATCGCGTGATTCTATGACTCAAGTAAGCTAATACAAGCGGCCTCACTTGCGTTTTTTTTCCGCGACTGATTTTTCCCATAGCGTACTGTGTATTTCTTGAGCGGTTTCACGGTTATAGCAGTTACCGCTCGCGGGATAAAACCGTAGTGCGGCCTCGGCCTAAGGTAAGTTCGTTTGATTTTAAAGTTTGTTTAGTTCGGCATTTACCGATTACTCATACAGCTGTGTGAACATCGACACATCGCCAACTTGCACTCTGCGTTGGTAAAGTTCCAATTTACGCACAAAACTTGCAACTTTATCCTGAGATAAAGAGATATTAAAAAGAGATATTAAGACTGTTAATTTCACTGAAAAAATCAGCAAGTTAGGCTAGCTTTTCGATAAATGTTTTATCGTGTATTTTTGAAAAAAAAATTCCAAAAATAATCCTATTTCTTCAAGGAGCTCGTAAACTCTGTTCGTAACTTTTCCTCGGTATAACCAGCGTACCTCTGTGTGATATAAAAGAGTTAAATTTGGCACCAACTTCATCGCATAAAACTTTGAATGGTCTCGAGTTTGTAGCACTGCCACGAATATGATTCTCGTAGCACTGCCACGAATATGAAATCTGGTGGAAGCGTTTTAACAGCCAAAGCGTAGCTTTATCTTATCAGGCAATGATAAGATAAAACCTGAAGAGCAACTTGTTTCACGAGTGCTTGAAATCCAGAACGAACAACCTCAGTACAAACATCACAAATCTCAGTCTGTACAAACGCAAAAGAACTTTGACCAGTCCAGTCCGTTGTTTAAAATAAACTGCTTTAGCGTTTCGAATACGTCTTCACCAAGATTAGGGGTGAGAAGAGACTTGCAGAACAAGTATTGCTCTTTTACCTGGTCATCTTTAATATACCGAGTAAATACCAGTAATTGTGAACACGAGGCTACATCCGTTGACTCATCTAATTGCAACACAAATATAGAACTTTCATCAATTTCATAAATAACAGTTGCCAAAATATCGTTACTCAACTGTTGTATTTGAGAGTGATATTTTATTTTAGCCACATGGTGCTCACCAATTGCGAGCGATACTGCATCACACAAACAAGGTTTGATGACCTCCTCTCCAATAGTGTGCGGTTTATTGTTCATAGCAATTCGATAAGAAATCTGATATGAAACTGCAAGACTCGATTCATTTGCCTTTTGCATATTTCCTGTGGAATCCAACCGCCAAGACATCAGAAGGCTCTCTTTTTTCTTAAAAAAATCTATATCTTTTCCTACGAACTCTTCATGAACTTTCTCGAAATGTTCTTTTAATTTTCTTGGTTTCGTGCTCTCTGGATTAAGCACTTTATTACATAAAACATACTGAGGGTTTTGCGTATTCCTCTCTGCAATATGAAAATACAATATGAAACCCTTAAAATCGTGCAATCGATCATATGAAACTAATTTCATTTGATGCAGCTGCTACTTTTCTTCACATTGTTTTTTCGTAACATTCGGATTTCATTTCATTACTTTTCGACTCGAAGAAGAAGTCGGGGTTGGACGAAGTCGTTTGCGTTCATATGCAACTCAGATAGGCTTTCGACTTGTCGTATTTACTACAGTCAAGTTCTATGCTAAGTTACTGGGAAATCGCAAATCACTGGAAATTGCCAAAAATCATTCAAGGCTCTGATGAGTACGTCAAAAATAGTTTCATATGTGCATCTGAATAACTGTATCGTGATTTCAAAAACAAAGCAGAAATCATGAAAAATCAAATATTTGCAATTATCTGCTAAAATAGTAACTGCTCAAATGTCCTCAAATATAATACATATGCAAGTGGAAGATATTTTACTGGCTTCTGCCTTATTACTTGCTATAGATGAGTCTTGCGACATAAAAGACACGGTGCACAAGTTGCCCTTTTCGCTAAGTCGTATAACTCCCCGCAAGGTCCAAAAGAAGAACTGCTAGGATTGCTACCGCTTTCAGGGAAAACTCGTGGGGAAGATACAAAATACTGTGCACAAATACTGACCTACTTCTGCACAATAATGTGCTATGATTTTCCAGAGGTAACGTAGTGAAACGTTTTGCTTTGTGCTTGACCATCCCTATTTAGAAAAAGACAAATGGCTTCAAAAATTCAACTTGTAGATATCAAAATGAAACATGTTGAGCTAAATCTAAAACTGCAAGGAAAAGGAAATCCAGGCTATGTCTTGATTGAAGAAGTGATTTGTTCCTAAAAAAAAATTACTTCCTCTTGAAGACATGGAGAGCGGTAAATTACTTCATTTTAAAAATCTGAAGCAATATCGGGAAAAAGGCAATGCAACTATTTAAACGAGTTACTTCAGCGTAGCTATAAAAAATGAAGGATGGATTTGTTAAGAGATTCGAGCAATTCAGAACAAACAAAACTACTATCGCGTTCATAGTAAATCCTCTCAACACAAATACAAATGAGATTATATAGAACCATTTGAAATTGATGCTGGATCTCTTCAAATACAATTTCTGGATCAGAAAAGCAAAGACTTGTGGAGTGGCAAGAACTCAAGAGCAAGTTTTCACAGAACTCAAGAGCAAGTGGACAGCTCTAGTAGAAATGTCGCTAGTCACTCATATTCGACACATGGCATAGCCTTCTAGAATGCTACAGTGAGGTGAAAAAGTTGTCATTTGGAGTACTGAAGATCTCCGGGTCGACATATTTGTGCGAGCAAGCGTTTTCTTGCAAGAATATAATAAAAAGTAAAGTAAGAAATCAACTAACAAATAAAAATCTAGAGTCGTGCTTGAAATTTAAAGCAACTAGTTATGAGCCAAATTGAACCAGGCTTTCAAAATGACATGCAAAGCTAATGCTCCCATTGATGTTAATATTATATAAGTAAGCACATGCTATTATATGGCAAAGAAACTTTGTGGCTCTAGTGGCATTTTAAAAATCAGGAAATTATGTAAATTTTAACTTTTGGCTCTTCCGTTTCATAAGGTTGTCGACCCCTAGTTTATGGCGAGTATTAAGATGTTACGTGCAAGACTGACAATAAGTCGTTATCCAAACAAATATTTAACACAGCGTTTTTTAATAAATGTATTTATGTGAAGGTTAAAGCAGGAGATCAATTCACTAAAAACATCCCAACACCGGGAGGAATAAGACGGGGTGATAGCCTTTTGAAAGTCCCTTTTTGTTTAATCTTCTCATAAATAAAATTATAAAGTAATAGATCTTAACCTCAGATACAGACTGGGCAATAAAAGAATTGGTATGGTGTGTTACGCCGATGATGCAGTAATTACTGCCGAATCAGAAAACGACCTACAGAGACAACTCTTCCAGTTCTTTCAAGTAAGCCGCTAACTCAATATGAACATCTCTATCAACTAAAGCAAATGTATGACAATCGCGAAGATCCGCTTAGATGTAAGCTAGTGGTGGAGGACAATCCCATAGAACAGGTGATGCAATTCACATACCTGGGCATAGGTATATCAAGCACCTACGACCAGATTAACAGATTAACAAAGCATCCGCACTATCAGGATCCCTACGAGATATAGTCTGGCCAAACCCGTACATGCGCAAAGATAGCAAATTTAGAATCTACAAGACTTGTATCAGACAACCATGACGTACGTTACAGAAGCCCGCGAAGACACCAAAAAGGCAAAAACCATGCTAAGGGTGGCCGAAATTAAAACACTGAGAACAATAGTGGGAAAAACAAGAAGAGACAGAGTAATAAACACTGATATCAGAGAACAATGCGAAATACAAGACATTGTGAGATGGGGAAGACAACGTAAGAGGCAATGGTACAACCATGTAAGACGGATGGACGAGAACAGACTTCCGAAAATAATCCTAGAAAACAACCCGCCCGCCTCAAGATCTCCCAGGAGACCACCAAAAAGATGGAGAGATAGTTGGTAATCTACCTCTCAGGAAAAGATGCAGAGGCGGCTCCAGAATTAACAGATCGACAGATCTCCAAGAAGTAGAAGAAGAATTTATGTGACTATACACTAAGACTTCTACAAATTAATTAACCCTTAACCACCTGCCATCACAGTCACAGTTGAGAAAATTACTGCTACTTTGGGTCTGAGAGACGTATGTCAGGTGGTTAGGTGTTAACTTAAATCAATTTTACAATATCAAGGAAGTTTGGCAAAAAAGGCGTGGCCATTGCAATACTTCATGAAGGGAAAATTGGAAGCCAATTGCCGGCAATCCAAATAATTAGAGGGCGAGATAACTAGCAGGCACGTGTTTTGGCTTTCTTGAATAGAACAAAAAATGCAATAAAAAATTAAATTAAACTACAGTACAATAATGATAATCCGGCGGTTGATGCGCACCGCGATAATTTGAAATTTTTGGATAATCCGGCGGTTGTCTGTTACCATATGTGTCGGATTATCAGGCGGATTATCAACTTAACCTCCGTTTGGCACATAGTCCGATAACCTTTGGTTTGGCACATGTGGTCTGGCCAGACCCCTGTGTATCTCCATAAAAACATATGGAACTAACACATTGTTGGAGGAGTTCATTGTTCATCCTACACAGTTTTTGGTGTAGTACACGATGGAATGTAAAATTTCGACCCTATTTTTTTTGGCACGTAACAGCAAATGGAAACCGTATCATAGAATCCAAAATGAAATGAAAGAACAGGACGTGAAGGACTTTTTATCATTTCTTCAGGAACACATCTTTTATTAGAACAAAAGCAATGTCAATTTTAGCAAGCCGCATTGCTGCTTCCAATGTGGTGAAAAAATTATCAGCAATAGCTGTAGGGCCAGGGTTACTATATTGATTTGCTACCTTCAGCAATACATACGTTCAAGTTAACCTTCTTTAGTTTCCTTGTTTAGTTTGCTCCAACTTCACGGCCCGTTTATAATTTTGCTTGCAACGGATATTTTTTTTGGAATCGTATGCCCACCAATTTTTTTTGTCATATTTTGATGGTTTTGATGGAATGTATTGAATAAATTTTGTTCTGCCGCGGTTTGGAAATAGCTGTTCATCAAAAAGTAAAGTTTTCATGCGAATCATAGTGTTTCGCAAGATTTTCATTCAAAAAATTCCATATATCACAAATTGTTGGTGCGGCGAAATGCACGTGTACGCCTCAAAATCATCAAAAGGGATATATTATAGCAATCGCTTGTGAGATATAGCTGATCGGAATATGGACAGCCCGTCTGTATGCCAAAGAACTAGTGATTCTTGCATGTTATTGTGTGAAACTCCAGCAGCCAAAAATACACCAATAAATGCATCTAATTCAGTGCTCGTTAGCACTTTCCAAACCCTTGGTATTTCATCGGGATTTTTCAGATTTCACCTTTGAAATGTATCTTTCACATAACGATTTGTTTCGTTGATGATGATGAATGTAATGTTTTGTGAAAAAAAAATCTTAAAAACCTCAATCGGAACTGAATTTTGTTCTTTGGGTCCAGCTCGAAAACGCATAATATGACGACGCAAACCACCAACAGCAGCTGGTTCATTTCTATTCCATTTTGTACCGTCTTTGCCAACGAAAAATTCATCAGTTGCGCCTGATGATTTTTAGAATGGGCTTCTCCCTATAATCTAATATCAGGCGCATCTTCTTCAGGTACATAATCCATATCATTATCGTCGTCCTCGTCCCTGAATGGATCATGTGCAACATGTTCATCAATCTCTTCTTCAGGATTACGTTGAATTTCGTTAGGTAAAGCCGCTGCCAATCGTGAATGAAAAACAGAAAATTATACACAACTTCAACTTAATCATTCATTTTTATGAAACAAACAAAAATTTCGCAAGATGCTAAACAGGCCCAACATGTGGATTGCGAGCTATATATATATATATATATATATATATATATATATATATATATATATATATATTAAAGGACAATATACGAGTAAGACAAAAGCTCGAGGGCACGCCTCGGGCTGGCGTGAGATATAGAGGAACTAAAAAAACATGGTAAAATGTTCAAAATACATTGTATTTCTTATAAAATATATATGGATCCGGACAGACTACATGTGCCAAACCGAAGTATATTCAAATACATATCCTTCTAATTACCCTTGTATGACATGTATCCTTTTATTTGTTCTTTTAAATGGAAGCTATTGAAATTTTAGGAAAAGTCATGGAAATTTAAGTTGATAGCTCAATTAGAATTATATTAAAAAAACAAATTAAATCGCAAAAGGTCTGGCTGGACCCATGTGCCAAACGGAGGGTTAAATCAGGCGACGACACAGCTGCTAGAAAGAATGTAAATACTACTGCGCGGTTTATCTATAATTATTTTTTTAATTCATGTAACTCTCTATTCTGTTAAATAATTAGTATGACTTAATAATTAAACTCTTAGTTACCCCCCGCAGAAAAGCTTTACCCCCGTGGGGGTAATTACTCCTAGGTTCGGAATCCAGGATCTACCGGAAGAAAAAGTTCCGTTTCTTTCAGACGATTCCATAATTAATTTCGTTTTATATAAATATTTTACAATATTTACATATTATTAGCAAATATGGACAATATTATTAGCAACGTGATGTGCATAAAATTCATCGGTTAAACACAATCTGCTAAAAGGTTAATTTAACTCATTAAAATATAATTAAAATTATATAAAACCGCGAGTTTATGATCTGTAAAGAAATTTACAGCAAATTGCACTTAACATATGGTAACTATTTTTTGTCTATAAAATACAAATATTTATTTAGCGTATAATTCATACTCATCTATTACGACGGAATGAATGGATGCTTCCGCTCAGGCTTGTGCAACCCGACAGTCCTTAATAATTAAAAATAATGTAATACAATTATTGTTTATTTTAATTATTGCCTTTATATATATATATATATATATATATATATATATATATATATATATATATATATATATATATTATTATTATTTTTTTTAATATTGTATTCATCTTAAATTATTGTGTGATAAACAAAAATTGAAACTTTATATACAGATTCACAGGATGCGTTCACAGAGTTTCAAGACTGATTTTTTCCTGAGTAGGGGAGTGTGCAAAGATTGGTGCCACCGACAGGATGAAGTAGTGGGGGGTGTCAGCTAACCCAGGGTTCCCAACTTAGGGGTTTTCCCCCCAAATGTAGGGGGTAAATAAGTGGGATGGGATTTTTTTAGGGGTTTTATATTTTTAGGGGTATTTATAGGGATTTTTTGACTTTTTATATTTATTTACTTTTTATTGAGAAAATTTTCACATTGCAACGAAATCTTGCATAAAATTTAATCCATCTCCTAAAATGTTAAGTTTATTTAATGTCTTCATGTATGATTTCAAAAAGTCAGAACAAGATGATAACGAAATTATTTTGAAAGTATTAAGTAATTTATAAATAAAGAATATTAAAAAATATTACAGAATATTATTTATTAATTATTAATAATTTATTTATTATTTTTTACAGAATATAATTTTTTAGGGAGATTTTCAAGAAATTGTGGCGATTTTAGGGGTTTTTGACTTAGTTTTAGGGGTAAATATTTTTGGGAGTTGGTAACACTGAGCTAACCGAAAGCACCCGTGGCAGTAACCTCGAAGACGCTGGAGTGAGTAAATCCCTTGCGACGTGAGTACGTGTCAGTGACCCCTCGGAGAGTTGAAACAAAAACCAAATAAAATAGTTTAATTTTTTTGTTCGCATTTGTCAATTTCCGCCATGTTATATACGTCAAAAGGTGCCCGAACTTTTTGACGTATAACCAGTGAAAATAACAAAATTTGCCCGAAACTTTCACGTTGCCGCCTTTCAAATTTGGCGGATGCGCATGCGGTTAACCGTAAAAAGTTCTATTGGTAAAGTGCATTCTGTTCATACGTCAAAACTTTGGGAACAAGGCATATAGTTTTCCCATCTTCGACAAGGGTCTCAGACACGCACTCATGCTACAAGGAATCTATTCACTCCAACATCTCGGAGGCAACAGCTGCTGGTTGTCGGTTAGTTGACACCACCCACTACTTTGTCCTGTCGATGGAATCGATTTATGCAATCACAACCGAGCAGAGTTTGTACAGGGTGCTACAAGTTTGTTCACAAAGTTTTAGCACAAACTTTTTCCTGAGGGTCCTCCTCAGGAAAAAGTTAGTCTTGAAACTTTGTGAACAAACTTGTATCGCCCTGTATAAACTTTGCTCGGTTGTGATTAATTATTTTCTATAATAAATTTTATACAAATATTACGCGATGAAACGGCAATAATAAATCAATTACTCGGATGCCAATAAAAAAAAACATCCGGCAAATAATTTCCTTTCTCGAATCAATTCAGCAAGTCATCGCAATTTCCTATAATCCCTCTGTGTAAATCATATTTACTAACTCTTCCTATCTAATTCCATTACTCATTGTGTATTGTGAATTTACACCACAAATCCGCATTCAATACATGAACACAGCTGCAATATGTCTTTGGCCAAGAAAACCGACTCTTTTTTCAAGCAAAAAATATAGGCAATTAATTCTATCTTGTAGGAATAAAAGCTCGCGGTAACATTATTGTGAGATAACTCAAAGTGTTCATCTATACAATTTACAAGAGGTAATATGATGTGTCGAATTCAAATCGAAAGTTGTTTTGAATATGAATGTTGTTCACAATACCTGTTAAATGGTTTCCGGTGAATTCAAAGTCGTCGTCCTGATCCCAGTGCTTCAGCGAGAGATTCGAAAGCGGCGTAGCGTTTGCAAACTCCAAATTCGCGAAATGCCAATCCAAAATTTGCCTATCCTTCGACGACAAATACACATCGCTGCAACAAGAAACAAAAAATCATTTATTTTGTTTTTCTATTGCTACAAAAAAAAGAAGGAAAACTGGAAATAAAATACAAAGAGTAAAAGAAAACCAAGGGGCTGAAATTCCTAGAAGAGTAGGTCTCAGCTGGGCAGCTTTTGGCAAACTCGGATTCATTCTTAGATCTAGGGACACCCCATAAACCATAAAAGAAAATTTTTCGAGTCGTGTGTTCTACCAGTCCTCACTTGTGGCCACGAAACAATCCCGCTAACATGCAAAGCAGTTAATAAACTGTAAGTCACACAACGAGCGATGGAAAGGGCTAGGCTGGGAATTAGTTTGGGAAATAAAGTTCCAAATGAGGAAATCGGAAGAAGACGCAATTAACAGATGTCAACGAAAGAGTAGCGCAGCTAAAATGGAGATTGGCTGGCCATATTGCAAGACAGAGCATAGATAGATTGACATACAAATTAACAGCTTGGCTGGCAAGATAGTGCAAAAGATATGCATATTTTTATTTTTATTGAGCATATTTTCATTTCTATAGAGCATATTTTAAGCGCTTAAAGTAGTTTTTTAAGAGCATATTTTTGGTTGCCCTAGTAATATTGTTGCATTCTCATAGATGGTGATACTTTTCAAGTCAAATGTCCAAATTTTATTTCGGTTTTTTTAAATAGTTTCAGGCTCGTTTTACGTTTGTACATAAAATATTCCATTAAAATTGATGTAATTAATAAGAAAGTCCACGCAAATTTGGTTAGTTTAGTGTTTTAATCGAGAAAATCATAAATTTAAAATGTTCATTTTCGTCTCTAGATGTGAAAATATTTTCATCTCTAGAATGAAAAAATGTCACTTTCTGAAATGAAAAATTGGCATTTCCACATATATCAGTAGAAAAATGTTATTATCTTTGACATTATTTTTTTCGTAAAAATAAAATGACTTGAGTTGACATGAATTGACTATTCATTTACCTATCCTTTTTGGCTCGCGAAATATTTGCTAGAGAAAAAATGGCCCGCTGGCTAAGAGAAGTTGGACAGCGCTGTGATAGGGTATTACTTTTTACTTCTTTAATTACTTTATACTTTATACAAATTTGCTTATATTTTTTTAACGGAAAAAGATAGCAAATTTTTTTCTTTACAAAATTTGTTCAGCTAAATTAGGTTTTTTCAAATATGCCAAAATATGGGTATGGTTCTGGGAAAACAAAATTGGATGACGTCATTACTCCAGTTTCCAAATATGAAAAAATATGTAAATTTGTCTTAAAATGGTCCTTACTCAATCCCATTTAAGAACCTCTTTTCAGATTTTTACTTTCGTTTTTCGTTTTCTTATAATAGAGCTGAGACATCGAGTTTTGCTCGGGATCCACACACTTAGGGGATGAAATTTGGCAAATTTGTTGAAATACGTATTTATTTATTTTCTTTGAAAGTATTCGTGCTAAATTTAAAATTAATATTTGCAGAATCGGTCCAACAGAACCCAGCATACGTTGTCCTAACGTAACCCACTAACGTAACCTAACCACCGGGTCCAACTGTGAACCTAAACCATTCAGGGACCCATTCAAACGCACACAAAAAATTTCATCAAAATCGGTCCAGCCGTTTAGTTCATCCCCTATTTTATACACTTAAAGCAGCGCTGTCCAACTGGCGGCCCGCGGGCCGCATCAGGCCCGCGAAG
This sequence comes from Phosphuga atrata, assembly GCA_944588485.1. NCBI lineage: Eukaryota > Metazoa > Arthropoda > Insecta > Coleoptera > Silphidae > Phosphuga > Phosphuga atrata. The sequence goes on from OX155898.1 coordinate 63,486,097, forward strand.
CTTTTTTTACGGCCCGCGAGTTATAGTAAACTTCACCTTTAATTTTAAATAAATATCTGTATACATTTAAAATATAAAAAATATTTAAGATTTTTAGATAATAGTTATAATTCAACCGTCTACAACAAGAATTATAAAAATGCTAATGATGAATAAATATGGTTGTTTTATGGTCGTTCGATAAAATTAATCCACGCTCTATACAAGTGTGTTTGTTTACGCGCTCTCTACCACCGACAAGTCAAAAAAGTGCCATAAAAATGGCTCAAGCTTTTAATAATGACGAAATGGCAAAACAAATTCTCAGTTTCTCTTTCTCATCAAACTGTAAGCCGACGTGTCAACGAGATATAAATGTCACTAATAAATGACAAAACCTAATCAATAATTGTTGCTATTTTTCCGTAGCATTGGACGAAAGTACAGACATTTCCGACACAAGTCAAATGCTTATTTTTATAAGAACCTTATTTAAAAACTATGATTATTCAGAAGAACTTTTAAAATTACCATCATTACACGGAACAACAAAAGGTGAAGATATTTATAACGAATTAAAATGTGCAATAGCTCCGTATGGCAAGTTTTGACAAGATTTTGGCAAGATTTGACAAGTGCACCGCTATGGTAACTGGCGGCGTCAGAGCTATGACGGGCAAAAATATTTGGCTCGCAGGACTTACAAAAAGAAGGAATAAATTGTCGAATGTTCCATTGTATTGTGCATCAGTAGGCATTATGTAGTCTTTCACAAAAACTAAAAGACGTAATGGATGACAAGGTTTGCAAAATAACAAATTTAATTCGTGGCGGAAATCGTTCTCTTACATATCGAAAATTCAAAACTTTTTTGGAAGAAATGCAAGTTGAGTATGGTGATTTCCTTTTACATAGTAATATTCGCTGGTTAAGTGCGGGAAAATGCCTGAAAACATTTTTTACACTTACGAAAAGAAATTAATCATTTTTTAGCAGAAGTTGGCATCGATGAAGATTTCACAGCAAATTTAGGTGATAAAAATTTTCTTTGTTCACTTGCTTTCCTAATAGACATTACAAATTATTTAAATATTTTGAATAAATGCTTGCAAGGAAAATATCAAGATGTGTGTTGTTTTCATAAACATGTAACAGGATTCAGAAATAAATTAAAATTGCGGAAGTAAAATTTGCAGGAAAATAATTTATTTCATTTTGAATGTTGCAAAGAGATGTATGAAGAAATTAAGGCCTGTAATATAGAAGTGAATTTTGATATTTTTTTACCTAAATTAGATATGCTTATTGAAGATAGTAATAGAAGATTCTCTCTATTTGATAATTTAAAGCTGAGTATTAATTTATTCAGTGATCCATTCAATATCGATATTACCTCCGTTAAACCTAAATATCAAATGGAATTATGCGATCTTCCCATTCATTGAAACAAAAACCCATTCATTGAATCTAGTGGAGCAACTGGAATACAATTGTTTAAACATTTGGATAAAGAAAAATATCCAAGAATAAGAGATTTTGGACTTCAAATCATTTCTATGTTCGTAAGTACATATATCTGCGAGAGTGCATTCTCCGACATGAAATATATAAAATCAAAATTTAGAAACAGCTTGAAAGACTCCATTCTTGAAAATATAATTAGAGTTGCCACAATTCACAAAAAAAGAAATACATTCATAATGGTTACAAACCTTTTTATTTAGTACTTATTTGTAGTTTTAGTTAGATTTAAACGTGAAAAAACGAAATGGTTGACAGCTTCTATGTGAATGATGTGACGTTTAATGATTGTTTGGAAATCACGGAGTACTATATTTAAAAATAGTATCAACGTGCAGCTCTCAACCAATCAACCGTAAACCAAACAAGCAAGGGTTATTTTAAATTATTAAATAACATTAATCGCGAATTGTAACATATGTGTGTGGTATGATGTATTTATGATGTATAATCCACGAACTGTACAATATTGGGTATTTACAATAGTGGTCGTAGATAAAAATATAAACTTTATTGTCGAAGAAATGTTATTATCTTTGACTTTATTTTTTTCGTATAAATAAAATAAAGTAAACTAAACAAAAATAAACTTTTAAGTTGACATGAACTGACTTTTCATTTAACTATCCTTTTTGGCCAGCGAAATATTTGCTAAAGAAAAAATGGCCCGCGGGCTAAGAGAAGTTGGACAGGGCTGACTTAAGGGAACAAATTTGGCAAAGCCGAAACACGTGTTTATTTATTTTCATTGTTAAGTAGTCGTGCCAAATATCAAGTTTATAGGTGAATATTTGTTGTTTTCTTCCATATAAACTTTGTTACCTCCGTTTATCCCCTTAGGGGTTGAAATTCGAAAAATCGCTCCTTAGTGAGTCTTTACGTCACAAAAAGAAACTACAGTCCAAATTTCACGTCTCTAGCTTCAGTAGTTTCGGCTGTGCAATGATGGATCAGTCAACCAGCTATTTTATATATACACACACACATATATATATATATATATATATATATATATATATATATATATATATATATATATATATTCTTCTTCTCGCGGATGGGTCACTTAGGACCACGCGGAATCAACGTATGCTGAGCCTTCCTCCTTGCCCAATAGCTTTTCATCTTCATGGATTGTTGTACTTTCTGTTCCTCCGACCATGCACGTCGTGATGGTTTCTTCAGATCTTCCTCAAATCCCCTTGTATGAACAATATTCCTGATCACATTTCTATTCATGAGATCTGGCGATCCCATCTCCACTAGGTCCCTTTCCACTTGTTTGTACCACTTTGGTCTTGTACGTTTGTTCTGTAGAAATTTGTGGATTCGGTAAGTAAGCCTCGTATGATTCATTTTTTCCAAATGACCCAAAAATTGAATTCGTCTCATTCTCATGTTATCGGTAATTTTTGAATTCTTTCTATATATTTCAGAATTGGGTTTGGGATAGTGTATGCCATTCTTAATTCTGGGCCCTAAGATCTTTCTCATAATTTTCCTTTCCTTAATATTTAATTGTTCCTTTAATGTTTTAATTTGTAAATTTAGCGTTTCTAAAGCATAAAGAGCTTCCGGTTTAATCACTGTTAAATAATGAAGAATTTTACTATTCCATGACAGGCATTGCTTGTTATAAACATTTTTTGTGTATTGAAATGCTACCTCCATTTTCTGGATTCTTGATGTTACAGATTTATTTTCATTGCCATTTTCTGTAACCCATTCGCCTAAGTATTTATATTCCTTTACTCTAGCAATTTTGTTAACGTTAATATAAATTTCATGTGGCGCATTTTTTATGTTAGTCATAAATTTAGTTTTTTCATAAGAGATATGAAGCCCTATATTTTTGCTGCTTGTTCTTCCAAGATAGTAATCTGCTTCTGTGCATCAGAGATGTCTTCAGCAATTAGTGCCATATCATCAGCAAATGATAGGCAGTCTATTTGAATACCCTTAATCTTTGGCCCTAGTCGGTGAGATGGTGCCCCTGCTTTTCTCCATTCCCTAACAACTTTTTCCAGGGCACAATTGAAAAGTAATGGAGAAATTCCATCACCTTGACGGACGCCTGTATTTATTTCAAACTCTTCACTTAATCCACCCATAAATTTTACTTTAGCCTTTGTCTCCGTAAGTGTGTCTTTGATAATATTTCTTGTTTTTTGGTCAAGTCCAAATTCTGTTAAAACACTAAAGAGTGATAAGCGATCTATACTGTCGTATGCTTTCCGGAAATCCACAAACGTTATGACATATTTTTTGTTAGTTGTCTTGCGAAAATATTGTATAACGTTTTTCAAATTCAAAATTTGCTCTGCACAGGACCGTCCCTTCCTGAATCCACCTTGATATTCACCGATTTGATTATCTACTTGCAGCTCTGCACGGTTTAGTAACACTTTTGAAAGAATTTTGTATGTGACCTGAAGAAGGGATATACCTCGATAATTGTTTGGGTCAGTTTTATTTCCTTTTTTGTGTATAGGATTGTGTATCGCCAACTTCCAATCCGAGGGGATTTTTTCTGTTTCCCAAATGTCCAACATAATTTCGTGCAATTTTGTGATACAATTTTCTCCTGCATTTTTCCACAATTCTGCAGTTATTTGATCCTCCCCTGAAGCTTTGTTATTTTTTAGTGATTGAATAATTTCTTTAATCTCTTGTACAGTCGGTGGGGTTGAACCTTGATTAATTTTATAAGAATTAATGAACTTAAATTTTTCTTGTGGTAAATCACTGTTAAGTAATTTAGAAAAGTATACTGCAAGGATGGTACAGTTTGCATCTATAGTATAAGCCAATTCTCCATTTTCATTAACAAAATGAAGCGATGGCGAAGAATACTTTGTCAACTTTTGCTTGAACGTTCTATAATAGTTTCGTGATTTATGTTGCTTAAAGTCCTCTTCTATTGATTGTAATTTAAAATTTTCACTTTGTTTACGAATCCTCCTTATTGATTTTGTAACTATCTTCCTAACGTTTTTAAGTTCTTGCAATGTGGTCGGAGTTTTATTGCACGACCAATTATGCCAGGTTTGCTGCCTATGTTGTATTAACTGGTCACATTCATCTGTCCACCACAGGTGCTTTCTTGCTCTATTTAATGGGGCTATATTTACAGCTGTTTGTAAGAGTCCTGCTTGAAGTTGCGGCCAATTTTGTGGTTGTATTTCTTCAGTTCCTTTCATGAAGTTTTCATTACCTTTAATATTCTCTATATCATATTTACATTGAGGAACTGGTTTTGTAAAATTTCGTTTCTCAGGGATCACATCAAGGGAAAATTTTGTTGGATAATGATCAGAGTCTAAGTCCAGGCCTTTCAATACTTTTAGTTTCATGATTTCTGCAGTATACAAACGGGAAATTAGTACATGATCCAGTTGATACTCACCCAATAAGGAAGTAGGTGAGACCCAAGTCCTTGTTTTAGAAGGGAGTTTCTTAAAGAAGGTTGATTTGAAAAATAAATCATGACTTCTGCATAAGTCGATGAGTCTCATGCCGTTCTTATTAGAATTTTTATGACCAGACCATTTCCCAACCCAATATCGATATATCCTCTCTTTGCCAATTTGTGCATTAAAGTCACCCATAAGAATTTTAACATGATCTTGTGGAATTCTTTGTAAAATATTATCTAATTGATTCCAAAATTGCTCAGCTTTCTCTGGTGCTTCCTTGTTAGTTATGTTAGTTGGTGCATGACCATTAATTAGGGTATAGATTTTGTTCCCTGATTTTATTGTTATGGTGGAAAGGCGTCCTGAGTACGACTTGAATGTCACAACTGATTCAAGTATTTATTTATCCACTATAAATCCGGTCCCAAATTGTGGACAGTGGGCCATGACTCGTTCTCCTGGCTTTCCTTTAAATATCCTAAAGTTTTCAGAATCAAAAGGACATTCATCTGTGTACCGTGATTCCTGGTAACATATATATATATATATATATATATATATATATATATATATATATATATATATATATAGATATATATATATATATATATATATATATATATATATATATATATATGTTACCAGGAATCATGGTACACAGATGAATGTCCTTTTGATTCTGAAAACTTTAGGATATTTAAAGGAAAGCCAGGAGAACGAGTCATGGTAGATGTATACATATACCGGTAAATGTTTACATTTGGCGATTTTGTTCTTTTACCGTAACATATATATATATAAACATTTACCGGTATATGTATACATCTACCAATTTGATAGGTAAATGTGAGTTTAAATCTGAGCTTTATATATCTACTTTTACCGGAAAATGTGTACTTTTGGTGTGTTACAATATCACGTGTGTCTTGTTGGACCGTACATTAAGGTGCTAATCTTGTTAGACAGCACAGCTCTATTAATGTTAATGTAAACCACTAACAATTGCCAACAAAATTCGGCATATGTACAATTACACATATATATATATATATATATATATATATATATATATATATATATATATATATATATATATATATATATACATATATATATACATATATATATATATATATATATATATATATATATAGATTTAGAAATGGCCTTACAAGAAGCCTTACGTTATGTGGATTGTTAGTGGATCATGTTCTATGATTTTGTGAGTTTATGAAACCAGACAAATGGAACCACGCTTCATAAGAATAGAAATTGATGTCTTACTGGTCAATATTGTCAAGCAAATTGTTGTTATAGCTGTGAGAAAATTGCATTCATTGGAGATAATCAGAAGGGCGAAGTTGTTGGACCATTGTAAATTTGTATGGACGTAAATGCTTAACAAAGGCCCAAAAAAGGGAAAATGTTATGACTACAGGTTATTTGTCAATGGAAACCTATTTGTTGGGATAGTCGACGTATCGAAATGTTAGGATTTTGCTGTTTTATATATTTTATTTTGTATAAATCAGGTGGGAGGACCAATGGATATTTCTTTACTTACATGTCAATATTCGGTTTGCTTTTCGGGATAGGTTTCAACAAATTATTCCTAAGCTGGATGCTGAGAATACAGCCCATGGCCATTTTCATTCATCCACTGCGAAAATACGCCATTTTGATTTAATAAAGTTTAATATTGTCAATTTGCTTTGAGTTTTGAAAATTTAGTGTGCCATGCCAACGATATTGCCAACTGTTTAATTCAAATATGTTACCAACGTAACAAAATAATTGTCATAATTTATAATCACTTGGTATTAATTAATTTAATAATTAAATTTAATAAAATAAATTTATTATTTATCAACATTATTTTGGTCTTGTTTTAATGTGCCGTGCGAATTATAATAATTATACATAATTTCAATTCTATTATACATAATGTTAAAAATTATATTATGCATGCAATAATTAATATTCACGCTTGAATCATTAATGATTTTCTCGCGTTAATTATGCCACAATTTAATAATAAAGAGCCTTACGTACTTCAATATGTGATAAACAAACCCGTCTTGAAATCTTCTATTTTAATAAGGACTATTGTGCAATTTTCTTTTAACATTTATAACAAAAACGTAAAATAAATATCTGAAAAAATTAAAATATGAAAGCAGTCATCAACTGTTTGTCACGTTACACCTGCTAGAATCAATCAATGATAGTTATAGATATATCATCATGAATATATCATTATGAATATACGATTATAGATTATGTTATAGATCATATTATATGATTATATTATATTATAGATATGTCCTTTTGGAAATAATTGCACGTAATTTACTTGCGAATTAATAATGATAAAAATTGTATTGGTTTGGTTTATATGATACAGGGCGCTTTTTGATGATATACAGGGCGCGTTCACAAAGTTTCAACTGATTTTTTTCTTGATTTGAGAAGGCTATGCAGATCGATTTCACCGACAGAGTGTTAGGTTCAGAGTGCCGCATCAGCGGCTGTTGCCTCCGGAATGCTGGTTACAGATTCATTGTGGGGTTAGTGCGTGTCAGTGACCCTTGTCGAAGATGAGAAAACTGTGTGCCAAACTTGTTCTGAAAGTCCTGTCGGAAGAAGAGAACGCACTTCTACTTTTTACCAATTGATTGAGCTTCAAAAAATTTATCGGAAAACATAGATCATGTTCCTAGGAGCTTTCCAATTAAAAAATACAATCGAACCAGCCGTCGATTCGCTGGAGGACTCTTATAATTTAATTCACTTCTCAGGCAATTTTCAACCGATTTCCAGAAATTTAGTCTCGAATGATGCGTAAGGAATTTGGCTAAATTATTCTGTAGAACAAACTTGCAAAAAGTTAGAGGATATATCTAAAAATTTTAAAATACTTCATACCTTGGATACTTTGAATATTTGAATCAAATAAACTTTAAAATCGTATGCAGCACTACCATTTCCGTCAGATAAATGGAGAAAACCAACCAAAAATATTTCGAAAAAATCACCAAAAAAAAAGCGATGAAATCAAGACGATGATCACAAAAATAGGCGTTTTCGGTTTTTTGCGAGCCTCTCTAAAATTACAAATCCCAGCGAAATCATTTTCGGCACACTGAAACTAGACGAAAAGCGAGCACATCGATGTGCGAATTGTTGGGAAAGATTCAATTTTTCATTGCAAAATTCTCAATTCAAATTTTCAAGAATCTCGATCTCATAAGCCAATATCTCGAGAACGGTTGCAGATAATTAAGAACGGATCGCGGCATAGTTTTCAGGAGTCATTTCCTTGTTGATTCAATGTTGATCTCATTTGTATTTGTGTTGAGAGGATTTACTATGAACGTACGAGTAATTTTATTTGTTTTGAAGTGCTCGAATCTCTTAACATATCCATCCTTCATTTTTTTGTAACTACGTTGAAGTAACTCGTGTAAATAGTTGCATTGGTTTCATCGCGATATTGCTACAGTCTTAAAATTGAGTAATTTACCGCTCTCGATCTCTTCAACTTGAAGAAATAACTTTTTCACAGGCATAGCCTGAGGTTTCCTTTCCTCGCAGTTCTATATTTAGCTCATTTAGCTTTAGTGTGGTATCTACAAGTTCTATTTTTGCAGTCATTTTTCTTCTTCCAAATGGGGATGTTCAAACACGAAGCAAAAGAATCGATTTTTCTTCAAAAACGATATTTATTCCTGCTATACTCCATCAGCTGCTATGGAAATTTTATTTTATTTAAATCGATTTCATTGCTTTCCAGGCATTTTTGCACAGCATTTGCTATATCTTCCCTACGAGTTTGCCCTGAGAGCGAGCGGTAGCATTCCTAGCAATTCATCCTTTGGACCTAGGCCGACTTATACCTGACGAAAATAGCAACGTGTACTGTCATTTGTGCCACAAAACTCATCTATAGCAATTGAAAGGCAGGAGCCAGTTAAATATGCACTTAGGTTTTCTAAAAAATATTAATTAGTTTTTCCAATTCTCTGCTCAGGCGACCAAATTTCGAAAAACTTCGCTCGATTTTGCCAATTGCATCAAGTCATATCTCGCGAATTTCGCAATTTGTTATCGCAATTTGTATACCAGCATGGAAAACACTTTCAGACACATTTTGAAATTTTCCATTCACCTCATAAAAAAGCATTATGTCTCCTAGTATTTGGAGTGTCCTGCTCCTATACAGAGTGCTCACATTCCAGGAGTATTGTCATTGTTCTTTCTTCGTTGCCTGGATCGGTGCCGTAAGGTTCTGGTGGTTTCAGTTTTGGTTTTCCTAACAGATTGGTGTTTTCCGGAGTGGGTTGTTAGCCCACTGCCAACCTCCTTTTCGGGGGGCCTTTTCAGTTCTCGTTAGCCCTGCCTTTCTCCTCCCTCCATACGAGCGACCTCATAAATAATGATTTTAAGAGTCAATACACTTTCTCGCATTTTACAATATTCAACAGAAAAATTGGAGTTGTTGACTCATTTCGTCTTTAGATAATTTCAGTTTAAAATAAGGGATGCAAAAGGGGGTAGTGAAAGCGAAACACTCGGCGATCGTCAAGATTTGTCGCATAGCCTTCTCACTGCCACGCATGGTATAACCTGCCAGACGCCTCCCAAGTCTCTCGTATGGAGGGAGGAGGTAGGCAGGGCAAACGAGAACTGAAGAAAAGGCCCCCGGAAAAGGAGGTTGGCAGCGGGCTAACAACTCACTCCCAAAAACACCATTCTGTTAGGAAAACAAAAACTGAAACCAGCGGACAGACCTTACGGCACCGATCCAAGCAACGAAGAAGGAACAATTGCAATACTCCTGGAATGTGAGGACTCTGTATCGGAGCTGGACACTCCAAATACTAGGAGACATACATAAAAAATATAAGGCAGAAATAACTGCGCTGCAAGAAGTAAGGACAGGACAAGGCCATATACGAAACAAAGATTACAGCTGCCATAACAACAGGCACAAACTAGGAACAGCTTTTATAATCAACAAACGCATCAGAGTAGAAGTAATTGGGTTCAATCGAATAAGTCCCAGACTATGTACGAAACGCGACACGAAATCGTCTGTCAAATAATGATTACATTCTTTTCAATGGGCACGTTCTCACTATGGCTACGCGACAGTTGCTAAAAGTCGGAATTCAGCGCGCTGTCGCTGGGATTATTTCCGGAGCATTCTTTTTCGTTTTGTCGCACATCGCATTACGTTTGGAAAGTTTGTTTGTGATTCGAATGACGGATTGTGTCAAAAACGGCTTGTTTTCGAAAATGAATGGACGATTGTTCTTAAGATCCGATGCACCCCAATATTTTCTTTTCCTTTTCTTTTAATTTCTCGTTTTCATAACACATGGCTAAGACTAAAAAACCATAATCGGAACTTGACGAACTTGACATTTTGAAAATATAACTTAATTTGCAGCAAATAATCGCGTAGCTGAGTGTCGCATATATGAGAATACCTAGCAGCGACGCGACGTGACAATTCGCGATAGTTCATTGTTGCAACGTCGCGTAAATGAGAATCGGCCTTTAAGGGGACAAAATTTTTCTGCATGAGCATCGTGGACGTACACGCCCCCACGGAAGAAAAAGACGAGTTCTATGAAAACCTAGAGGTGGCTTTCGACAACACCCCAAAACACGACATAAGAAGAGTCATAGGAGACCTAAACGCAAAAATAGGAAGAGACAAACAATTCCCAGCACAAATAGGGAAAAACAGCCTTAACGTGGAAAGTAATGATAACGGAACGAGAGTAATAAACTTCGCGGCCTCAAGAGACCTAGTAGTAGGAAGAACCCTGTTAAAAAGGAAAAATATACACAAAGTGATATGGGTATGCCCAGACGGGAAAACCGTCAACCAAATCGATCACCTACTAATAGACGCTCGACATAGGTCCAACCCTATGAACGTAAAAAGGCAGAGAAGTAAATATTGAGTCGGATCATTTCCTGATAAAAGCGAAATTAAGAGCGAGAATCTCAAACACCAGACAGAGACAAATCAGAGAAGAAAAGATAACCAAATTTAACACAAAGCTACTACAGAACGAAGACAAACAAAAGCTTTTCGAGCATAACATAAGGACAAAGCTGCCCAAGGAAGAAAATATTTCAATAGGAGTACAGTGGAAGAAATGCAAGGAAGCACTCCTCTCGACCAGCTCAGAAGTCCTTGGCCTGCACAGGCAGCCTAAGACCAACGACTGGTTCGACGCGGAATGTGAAAGACAAACAGCAGAAAAGAATGAAGTATATAAGAGGATGACATAAAGAAGAACGAGGGGAAAGAATACAGAAGAGCAAGAAGGCGTGAAAAGAAGTTAGACAGAGAAAAAATGGAGCTTTCGGACAAGCACAATATCAAATTTAGAAAAACTCCGGCAAAACAGCAGCTCCAGACTTTTCTATAAGCAGATAAATGAGCAAATAAACGGATACAAACCCAGAAACATACTGTGTAAGGACGCCAATTGAAACCTACTAACGGACCCAAAGGAGATACTAACTAGGTAAAACGCAAAGCAAACGAAACCCCAGAAATGCAGAAAAGAAATTATAGACGCCCTTCAAAAGATGAGGAACAATAAGTCGCCTGGCAGCGACCGAATACCTGCAGAATTCCTCAGGGAGGAAATCAACTGATTAACCATCTACAAATAATATACTCTGAAATATGGGCGAAGGAAGAAATACCCCAAGATTGGAACGAAGGAATAATATGCCCCATACACAAGAAAGGGGAACCTCTAAACCTGTGTTTCCCAAAGTGGGGCCCACGCCCCACAGGGAGGCAATTTGATTGTTAAGGGGGACAATTCTAAAATGAACTGGCCACGAGTTTAATCCTATTGCCCCTGGCCATTTAAATGCAATGCTAGATTTCGGTGCCAAAATTGAAAGAAAACAGCAAATTCTTAAATAATTGTTATAAATTCGTGTGACGAGACCAAAATATCAACTGGGTTTTTAGCGTCGTCAAGTTATCCTCCCTGCGGCAGACGACAGGCTCTGCGGGGACCCCCGGACGCTTTAAAATCTCGCTAAACAACGCAGTTTTGGGTTTATACCCAAATTAAATTTGAGTTCATACCCGCTGTTCACGATGAGCTGTTTCCATCCTTTTTGTCTTTTATGTCAGCAATGCTTGACCATCATTGTCAATCTGAAATCAGCACGCTTGAAGGCGAAAAATACTGCTCATATTAATTCAGATTTGACTTTCAAACTTTAAAGAAAAATTTTGAAAAGCGAACATCAATATTGTTACCGTTTCCATCTTCATATTTAGTTGAATGTGGACTATGATGATTTTGCGTGTGATTTAGTGCTGTAATGGACTCATATCAAACAGCACTCATATGCGTGCAGTTATGGCTCGCCGAGTGCGATACAATTTTCTCAATGTATATCGGCGATTTTTTTATTTAGAAATGGCATAAAAGGGCTAAAAATAGAACAAATAGTATAAAAAAACTCATTCATAAGGCGTTTTTCAGCACTTCTCCATTAGACCAAACTTGGACGCGTGCTGTAAAAGGGACTGAAGCTAACCAAATTGGAACCTAACATAAAATCTCTGTGCAGCAAGCATCAAGCGCAAGGATTTCACTAAATTAAAACAATAAATTAACATAGAAAAGTCTTTATAAAAATTATTTCAAATTTGAATTTCAGTTTTTCGTTGTATGTTTTGAAAATTTACTTACTGTGTTTCATTAAAATTTTTTTACTGATTTCTTCCTAAAACCCAAGTTTCATTGAAATGATTTCATCATAATCATTTAAGTTTCTTAAGTGAACAATTCAATTTTTTAATATTAAAAGTTATGTATATGTTACATAGCGGGGCATAAGACTTTTAGGAAGGCTTAGGTGGGGCATGGCACAAAAAAAGTTGGGAAACACTGCTCTAAACCAAGGGCGGGCAAACATTTTGGCTGTCGGGCCACATTAAGGATGAAAATTTGACCACGGGCCGCATTAAAAAATTGTCTATTTAAATAGTTATTTTAATAATGTGCAGAGTTTATCAAATAGTGGCAGGTAAATAATAGAGTAAACATCAGGCTTGGTAAACAAAATAAGCATATCATAGTAAAAGTGACCACACGTCCCGATTTTGGCGGGATAGTTCCATTTTTTGGAGGACAGTCCCGCGCCCCGCCGATTTTTAAAAGTGTCCCGCTTTTAAGAAAATATGTGCATTTCTTATTTTAAATGTACTGTAATATATAAAATAAGATTTTCCCACATATTCTTATAAAATCTCCTTTTTTAATGTCACCTAAAGAATTTTTTTAATATCCTCGAATTGAACACTTCAACTTATTAAAACATTAATAAATATATTATTGTATGTGTTATTGTAGGATGCCATTATTATAATCGTGCGTAAAAGTATCCGAATCATGCGTGAAAGTCCAATGTAAATCAAATGGAGTTTCATTTTTCTTCTTCTTCTTTCGAATAGGCCTACTTTGGACCACGCTTGTTCAACTGTTGGGCTTTGACCTTTGTCCAGTATTGTCGCATCTTCTGCCGGTGTAACTCCTTTCTCTCTTCTGTCCAGGGGGTACCTTTCCTTCGAGGTTTTTCCTGAAATCCACGGACTTCCTTCAGGGTGCGTCTCACAGACTGTCTGTTTTTGAGATCTGTTATTCCCAGTTTTTTAATATCCTTCTCGGTCTCGGTTAACCAAGTGGTATGAAGCTTCTTGTTTTGCCAGAAGGTGAACAGACGGTTGGTTAGTCGGTTTGGAGGCAATCTTGCAACATGGCCACAGAAAGCTACCCTTCTTTTCCTTGCACAGTCAGAGAGCATCTCAATATGTTCGTAGAGCTCAGAGTTATGCCGCCTTCGGAATTCCCCATCTTCCTTTACCGGGCCTAGGATCTTCCTGAGGATTCTCCTCTCTCTCTGATTTCCAATTTCTATAATAGACACCTTCAGTTCAAGGAAAGACACTCCATGGCATACAAGGCTTCTGGTCGTAAGACTGATGTGTAGTGCCTAAGTTTCAGGTTGCGTGACAGGCATTTCTTGTTGTAAGTGTTCTTAGTCAGCCGATAGGCTAGTTCTAACTTGCTGACTCTCTTGGATAATGATGCTCTTTCTGATAAGTTGGGTTCAATCCATTCGCCGAGATACTTAAATTTCTCAGTCCTCTTGATGTTTCCCTGTTCTAGTAACATCTCTCTGTTTGCTTCTCTGATGTTGGTGAAGAATTCTGTTTTCTCCAGCGACACTTGAAGACCCACTTTGGCATCCTGTTTTCTGAGGCAGTTTACCTGCATTGTTGCCATCTCAAGAGAATCAGCAAACAGTGCCACGTCATCTGCAAAGGCTAGGCAATCTACAACCAGTCCATCGTTCTTACGTCCCAGATAGATACCACTCTGAGCACCAAAATTGTTCAGTTCCTTGCGCCATTCTCTCGTAACCTTTTCAAGGACACAGTTAAAGAGAAGTGGGGAAAGTCCATCTGCTTGTCTCACTCCAGTTTTTATTTCGAAGCTTTCTGAAATCTCGCCTCTAAATTTAACCTTGGAATGGGTGTTGGTCTAAGTTTCTAGGATGAGTCTGCGGGTTTTGTTGTCTAGTGCTAGTTCCTGGAGTACTTTGTTAAGCGTTTCTCTATCAATGGAAAATGGAGATTCATTATTAAACGATTTTTGTTTGTTGTTACTATGGTATACATTTTGCGTTGAGAAAAAAAATTAATGCAATTTGAATAAACGTCAGAATTTATTTTCACTACGTTTTTTGTTTAGTGACGAAAGTTATTGCCATAGTAACCAAAAACAGTAATCGTATAGTAATAAAACTCCATTTGATTTACATTGGACGTTTACTCACGATATGAATACTTGTAGATATGGATATGGCACATACGATTATAATAATGGCATCCTTCACAAAGAATAATGTATTTATTAATGTGTTCATTTTGGTGTGTGAGTAGATAAAATTTATTTTTTTGATTTCTAGGTCTGCTTTCATAACTAAATTATAATTCTCATTTCATCCCGTTTATCCCGCTTTGTCTCAATGAAAATGTAGTCACTTTATGTCATAGGTATTTTGTAGCTCAGCATAAGTATTGTCATAGGTATAAGTATGTCTCAGCATAAGTATTGTCATAGGTATGTTGGAAAACGATTTAAGATCCATCTGCGTACTAAGTATAGATACATTTATATATGATACATTGCTTCCTGAATGAAGTAATATTTTAGCAGAACACGATCACAAAACCAACGTAATTTGTTTAATTTCTATTATACATAGATATTCCTTGGAACGAAGTTCCTTAACGCGGCTTGTGGTAGATGTGATTCAGGAGAAAATGTAAGGAATCGTCCATTAATCACGTGATGTTTTTTAGCAACTATTTAACTTTCTTTTTCGATTCGATTCCCTATTTTACATTATTTGCATTGAAAATTTGATGACAAAATAAAAAATACTATACAGACTATAAAGAGAACCTATACATACTATAAAGAGAACTATACAGACTATAAAGAAAATACATATTTTATTTCGAATTACATTCAGAAATCCAAAGGTGGAAAAACTCATAGGGGACTATCAGGGGATTTCCGTCCCGGAAAATCCACAATTGAGCAAATAGGTGGCCTTAGACAAATATTAGAAAAGGGCACGGAACACCAAATGGACACGTACCACATGTTCGTCGATTTTAAAACCGCATATGACAGTATTATAGGAACCAAACTCTATGATGCTCTAACGGCCCAAGAAATACCAACAAAGCTAGTGCGACTGGTAATGATGACAATGAAGAACGTTAAGTGTACCATAAAAATACAAAACAATATCTCAGAGCACATAGAAATACACAACGGGCTACGTCAAGGAGATGCGGTGGCGTGCGTCCTATTTAACATATGGCTAGAAAAAGCAATCAGAGACGCAAACAGAAGAGGCACATCTGCACAACTACAGGCATACGCAGACGACATTAACATAATTACCAGGACGACAAGAGAAATGACTAGAACTTATTCAGCCCTCGAGGAGGCGGCCAAAAACTTCGGCCTACCAATAAACGAGGATAAAACAAAAATAATGTAACCACGTCACAAAGGGGTGTGCATGAACTCGGTGAAGCACTTACATTCGGAACAAAAAAGTTCGAAATCGTACATGAGTTCACGTACCTGAGCGTCAACGTAAACGCAAAAAATAAGTGCAGGGCTGATATAGGAAAGAGAATAATGCTCGGTAACCGGAGCTACAACGCACTACGAAAACAACTACCAAACCCTAGCATTACTAGAAAGGCGAAGATGGTCATATACAAGACTCTAATACTGCCTGTAGTAACATATGGCGCGGAAACATGGGTTATAAGCCAACAAGACGCCAACCTCCAAAGCATTTTTGAGAGGAAAATCTTACGCACAATCTTCAAAGGGATATGCGACAACGATACATGGGGACGTAGATAGAATTTTCAACTGCAACACATACCAAAAAATCACGAAGAATGCCTCGATGTGGGTCCATCGTAAGCAGAGTCAAAATAATACGGTTAGAATGGGCAGGACATGTAGCAAGAGCCCCAGGTAAAACAGTAATAATCCAGTAAAACAGTGTAGCAAAGAGGCTATTAGAGGCCCAACTACAGGGAGGACGTAAAAGAGGCAGGTCAAAACTCAGATGAGAAGATGGAGTAACAGAAGACGCATCAAAGTTCGGACTTCGAGGCTGGAGAGGACTAGCACACAACAAGGACGAATGGAGGAAAACACTTTGGGAGGCCAGGGCCCACACAGGGCTGTAGTGCCACAGATGATTTTTCACCAGTTATATCACAACCTAATCTAACCTAAATTGAATTTATTATGAAGCAAGCTTGGAACAAATATCATTTCCCTCTCCAAAATCTTATTTGTTCCAAACATTAAGTCATACCTGGGTGGATTAGCCTCCAAAACTTTCAACTTATCCTCAATCTCCGTAGCCTGCTCCTGCAATTGATCCCACTCCTTCGCATATCCCCTCAAATCCTTCAAACTACTCCTATAAGCAAACTCATACTGAACATCTCGTTTCTCGGCGCTGGCGAACTCTTTAATCTTAACACTCAACTCCTTCATATTCTCTTTAACATCCACCATTTGCTTCTGATTATTCTTCAATTTCTCCTGCAGAGTAATAACGGCCTGCAAGTGTTGAATTTGCTTCTCCTTGTTGTGTTTCTCCTGCAGTTTTATCACCCATTCCAAAGCTTGTCCCAAACTAACAGGCTTGTTGCCAGCGTAATTAAAATCCAATTGATGGGACAAATACGAGGTTGCTTCAAGGAGTCTGTTGAACTCCCTCTCCACCATTTCATCCTTGTCTTTATCAACTGTTACTCCACTAGATTGGTAGAGTGGACATTTTTGACGGATTCTGTGCAGCTCCATGTCTATCTGTTTACTTAATACTGTCACTGGATTTCCTCCAAGACCTGTTACCACCATTGCTCCTAAATCCGCTATGTAGCTACCTAAAATAAAATATTAAACACATTAGATATGCTATTGTTAATAGAGAATAGTATTCGAGGTTCTAAGTTGGGCTCTATACTCGGGCTGGCGAAAGAATGCAGCTGTACTGCGCCGAGGTATGTGGCACGATGGACGCGCCGAGGTATGCGCAGGTTAGTTTGGGTTAAGAAATATGCGTCAGTATTTCTAACATGGAACTAAACTAAACACCGCGCACTCGGAATAATGTGAGGGTATGCGCAGAGCAATGCTAAACTCGTCAAGACGAGATGCATTCTCTCGCCGGCCCGAGTATAGAAATTGAGAATCTAGAATTCTTGTTCCTATTATGATATTAACTGTTAAGCTGGAAGAGTTAGCGGTGATTAATATGCTGGGGAGGTCTGAAGCTACTTGGTAACAAACAAGATCGATCTTGCAAAATCTTCTGAACTACGAATACAAGATTAAGATATTGGAGGGACGAAGATATTTTATCTAAAGTGTATAATTTGATTAAAACTAAAACAGACAATAATTAGTAGTCAGCCAAATAAAAATGATATCATTAACCCCTTGAGGCATGAAAAGTGTCCCACCTTTGTGATGCTTGTAAGGCTTTAAATGTGATGCAATTTTAAACCGTTTTATTTAAAAGCAATTTCTACAATGATCTAAATATTACAATGGTGGGATATTTTCTGAACCACCTCACAAGTGCACATTCAAATTTCTGTGTGAAATGCTCTATTTTATTTTCTAAAATTCTGTGTCTCGAAGGGTTAATAAGCTAAGAATATCAATATTTGTTTAAAAAACGTAACCTTTTCTAAATGTAGCGATTCTGCCACCAACTCTGTCCCTTGCTTCCAAAACAATGACTTCTAATCCAAACTGTTGCAACTGTTGGGCGGCTGCTAACCCTGCAATTCCAGCCCCGATGACGATAACTTTCCCATATTTCTTAGCTGGCAGAGGCTTCAGTCGTTTGAACACGCCGAAATTGATAAAACCATTCCTTTCTAAAAATGTGTGTACTCGCTTCAGTAACGTTTGATCGCTGTTAAAAGGTGGTTCAATCTTCTCCAAGGCTGCTTCGACGATTAACTGTTGCTTGGGGTTGTCTAACCAGAGTTGCAGGATGCGGTTTCTTATGTGTAGATAAACTTTGACGGTTTGTAGAGCAGCCTGGGCAATGTCTGGAAAACAAGCTGCTTCTGTGGATGTCATTTTATCAAACGGCATTCTGCTTTGGAAAGCTGCTCCCTCAAGGCCGAAGAAAAGGTCTTTGATGATTGGATCGTCTAGTTCGGATTCTGGATCTTCGCGTTTCTTCTCGTCCTCTCTCTTGACTTCTTCTTTCTTCAATTCCTTTTTTGTTACCTTTGAAGTGTTTCCGACGAGCTTTTTATCCGAGGCTAACACCTTTGGTCTCTCGTTCGCTTCCAGAACTTCCTCTAAATTGTTATATTTATCTTCCATATCCTTATATTCCACCTAAAACAATTTCAAAATGAATAAATATAATAACTTAGTTTTACACTGCACTAACCTATATAGACGTGGAGAGATACATTATTGGGTTTTAATCAATATATGCAAGTAATTACTAATATTTACCTTTGTTTTCTTCCTGCGGCTCATTGTAGGTTAACTTTGTACACTGTAACTTTCAAATTAAAAGTTTTCGCTTGTTTATAAATAATATGAAAATATGCAACCCAAGCACCACGGTCAACTACCAACTTGCAGGATTTGTTATTTACATATTAGATCAATAGCGAGATTACAGCAAGATTATTTCTCCACTGGAACTTTGGTTGCCGAAATACAATTTTTTTTTCCATAAAGCTAATATTGTCTAACAATAAATCGGTAGGAATTTCTAGATAAGTTTAAACAGACTAGATAAAGAAGATTCGTTAGAAAAGACTAGACACACAGACATAACTACACAGACAAGACTAGACAGACAAGACTAGACTGACAAATGTAGACAGACAAGAGTAGACAGACAGTACTAGACAGACAGGACTAGACAGGCAAGACTAGACAGACAAGACTAAACAGACAAGACTAGACAGTCAAGACTAGACAGGCAAGAGTAGACAGTCAAGACTAGACAGAAAAGACTACACAGACAATACTAGACAAGACTGGACAAGACGTCTTGTCGTCAAGACGTCTTGTAGACAAGACAAGACTAGACAGGAATAGACAAGACTAGACAAAATTAGACAAAACTAGACATGACTAGACAAGACTATACAAGACTAGATAGACTAAACAGACAAGACTAGACAGAGAAGACTAGACAGACAAAACTACACAGACTTTACCCTGTAAACGCTGTAAATTTTTGTTTCCAGGCATTCTGCATTATTTCTCTTGCTTTCGGTTTTTGCTAGCCTCCCTGTCTCGTGGATATAAATTCTATCTTGGACGCGTAGCTTAATATTTGGTATTCCTGCAATTGCAAGTACGGCCGTAGTGGAGGCGGTCCTATAGGCCGCAGCTACACTTATTTCTAACTTTCAGCTAACTCTCCAGCATTCCCTCGTATCTTTTATGTCCTACTGTCTGCCCCCATATAGTCGCCCCGTATAAAAGCATAGAAGAGACTACATGTGCAAGTATTCTACGCCCCCTTGATCTTACTTACTCCTCGGCGCTACAGCCCATGAAGGGCCTTGGCCTCTCTGACGATCGTAGCCCAATCCTGGCGATCTTCAGCTCGTTTCCTCCATCTTCTGACTCCCATCTTTCGTAAGTCATCCTCTACATCATCCAGCCATCGTTTCCGTGGTCTCCCTTTGCACCTTCTGCCACCTGGGTTTCCTCTGTGTACCTTTTTGACAGACCTGTCATCTGGCATTCGCTCTACATGACCCAACCATCTTAGTCTATTACTCTTTATTTCCAAAACTATGTCAGCATGACCGTATAGTTCTTCCAATTCCCTATTTTTCCGTATTCTCCATTGCCCTGCGACATTCACTGCCCCAAAAATCTTTCTTAATATTTTACTTTCCCATCTTCTCAGACATTCCTCTTCTGCCACCCTCATTGTCCATGTTTCTGAGCCATACATTACCACCGGCCTTATAAGCGTTCGATAGACAGTTATCTTCGATTTTCTGCTCAGGCTACGTGTGACTTGAGAATCTTAATCAGGGCCCAGTATGCTCTGTTTCCCGCTGCAATCCTTGCTTTTATTTCTTCACTTATGCTGTTATCATTAGTTACCAACACTCCCAAGTACTTAAGCTTCTCACAACTCTCATAGTTGACTCCATTCAACTTTTTGAGTTTGTCTTTCACCGCTGTGTTTCTCCTGGAAGAAAAGATATACTGTGTTTTGGCGCCGTTCACTCGAAGCCCCAATTTTTCTACCTCCTTTTCTAACCTACACAACCCATCTTCCAGCTCTTTAAATCTTCGACACAGCATACACACATCATCCGCATACGCCAAATTCTGGTTCATGCGGTTAAACAGAGTACCACCTGGGTTGTTGGTCTCCACTTTTCTTATCACTCTTTCCAGTACTATGTTGAAAAGTAGTGTGGATAATACAACGCCCTGTCTTCCCCCTTGGTTGACTTCAAATTCCTTCGTAAGTTTTCCTTCTACTTTAACTTGGCATTTCGTTCTGTTGAGGGTCATTTGTATCAGACGTATTAGCTTATATGGACACTCCATATCCATCAGAGTCTGATACAGCTGTTTTCTTTTCACGCTATCATAAGTCTGTCTGAAGTCCACAAAGAGCTGATGTATATCCACATTATACTCGTAGCATTTCTCTATTATTTGCCTTATCGTGAAGATATGGTCGGTCGTTGATCTACCCTGTCGAAAACCACACTGATAATCTCGTAGAATCTCTTCTGCAAAAGGAGTGAGTCTCATAGCAATGACTTTGACTAAGACTTTGTACACAACACTGAGTAAAGCTATGCCACGGTAGTTTTCACATTTTGCTTTGTCCTTCTTCTTATGAATCGGGCAAATAATGGCCAAGTTCCACTCCTCCGGCATCACTTCTTTTTCCCATACTTCGACGATTAGCTGATGGACAGGGCGTGTCAAATGTTCACCCCCACCCTTAATCATCTCTGCTGAAATGTTATCGCTTCCTGGGGCCTTATTATTCTTCAAGATTTTGATTGCCAATCTGATTTCCTCTATTGTAGGTGTAGGTACAGGCATTTCGTCCTGGCTAACACTGTGCCACGGCTGGCCATTTTCGGTTTCCGTTTGCTCCGATGCTACAATCTCTATTGTTGCATTCAGCAGTTCGCTGAAATACTCAGCCCACCGGTCTACAATCTGTTCTTCTCCTCCTATAAAATTTCCTTCTTTATCTCTGCAGAACACAGCACCTGGTTGGAAACCTTTCTTCAGCTCCTGAATTCTTTTATAGAATTTTCTTACCTCCTGGGTGTTATGTTCTTCCTCTGGTTCAGTAATCCATTTCTTCTCTGATTCTCGTTTCTTTCTTCAACAGATTTTGTCTGCCTCCTTTCTTTTGTTCTTGAATTCTTCTGTATTATACCTAGTAGACCTGCTTAGCATTTTCTTCCTTGCCTCATTTCTCTCCGTCATTGCCTTTTTACAATCTTCATCAAACCATCCTGAATCCTGACCTTTTAACCCTTTCTTCCATCCCCAACACTTCTTCTGCGGTTTCTTGTAGGACATCCCTCATCATACTCCATTTCCCTTCTATACTTTCCGCTGCCCAGTTTTGTTTAGCCTCAAACTTCTTCTGTAGTTCTGCTTCATACTGTTGGGATATTTCCTTCTCCTTTAGTTTTGCCACGTCGTATCTTCTTGGAGCCTTCCTATTTTCTCCAGATCTATAAACCGCAATACGTTGTCTATATTTCACTCTAACCTTTCACTCTATAATGATCCGAGTCGCAGTCAGCTCCCCTACAACTGTCGACTTCAAGGATATCAGATGCATGTCTCCTGTCAATTACTACATGGTCGATTTGATTAAAAGTGGTTCCATCTGGTGAGCGCCATGTGGCTTTCCTAATGCTCCTTTTCTGGAACCATTTACTTTTCACCACCATTGCATTGCCCATCGCAAAGTCAATAAGTCTTTGCCCGTTACTGTTTGACACATCATGCAGACTTTCCTTTCCTACAGTTTCTCTAAAGGTTTCATCTTTCCCCACCTTTGCGTTGATGTCCCCCAGCACTATCTTCACATCTTGCCGTGGGACGTTTTCTACTTCCTGTTCTAGCTGTTCATAAAATGCATCTTTCACTTCATCTTCAGCATCTTCTGTAGGTGCGTAGACACATACAAGAGTGATGTTGAAGAAACGAGCCTTCATTCTCAAAGTGCATATCCTTTCATTTACTGGGTTGAAGTTCAGAATTGCTGCTTTATGTTTATTATCTACAAGAAAACCCGTGCCACCTATTGCTCCACTCTCTCCTCCACTATAAAGAATTGTGTAATTATCACTCCTTAGGATCCCATTTCCTTTCCATCTGACCTCTTGAATTGCTGCTACTCCTATCCTGTATTCCTCCATCTCTTGTTTGAGCCTATGTAGAGCTCCAGGTTTGTTTAGAGTTCTTACATTCCAGGTTGCAATGAACCTATCATTTTCCCATTTGCATTTTCCTTTTCCTCGCGTGGATCGTTCATCAAAATCATCCGGCTATTCTTGTCTTTGAGTTTCGTAACGAGGTGATTTTTCCGATATGGGGTTGTTAGCCCCATGATCAACCCCCAACCTGGAGGACCCCTTGATCTTGGCCCTCCAATATTTGGCATAATTCTTGCTAGAGCCATCAGTGTAGTGTTAGTGTATCCCCATATATTTAAGAGATTTTACGCTCTGAACCAGCGTTCCTTCTACTTGAATTGTTAGGCTGCGCATCTTGTATCGTCTAGCTAAGAGGACCATCTCTGTTTTCTTAAGGGCGAGCTTGACACCCATTTCCTCAATTACTGGATGATTTGTTAATAGTATGTTGTCCTACGCGTTCTTCCAGGATCTGTGGTGCAGATGCCACAACGGCAAGGTCGTCTGCATATGCTACCAGTGTTACAACCGTTTGTTTATCTGTTCTTAAAATTTTGTTGTAAAAGACAATCGTACCTAGCACGGAACCCTGCGCCACTTCACAAGTAGTCCTTCTACGTGCCCCACTACTCTTTACAATATACCTATTAGAGAGGTAGGACTGTATAATTTGAAGTAGGTATCCACTAACTTCTGCATTTCTTAGTGTGCAGATTATGTTTTCCCAGGGAGCAGAGTTAAAGACCTTTTCAATATCCAGCGTGACAATTGCGCAGTATTCTCTATTTTTAAATGCCTTCTTCTTTATCTTTTCTGGTACTGCTATTACTTTCTTCAATGCATGGATAGTGGAGCTACCTGTTCTAAAGCCAAATTGGTTCTCATGGAGAGTTTTTTTCTGCTCTATTTCCATCTCTCTGTTTTTTTTTTTTTTTGATAAACCAGTGTTTCCAGCTTTCCTGTGGTATCTATTGGCTAGTACGTAGTCGGAGTCGCGGTGCTAGGGGGTCCTTTTGAGGCTTTTTGATAAGTATCAATCGAGCTGTCTTCCACGTGTCCGGAAAGATACCTTGGGTAAACTAACGGTTCATAACCTTTGCAAAGATCGTCGGGTTGTTCGTGGCGATGGCTTTAATTATCTCCGGTGGAATATGATCATCCGGGCCGCTTGCTTTCTTTGGTCTGAGTTAAGCAGCCGCTACCACGATTTCGGCTGGTTCGAAGGGTATTATCTCCTCCTCGTGTACCGTTACTTCCGGCCACTCTTTAACTGGATGACTTGGAAAGAGCGTTTGTCAGGGTCGTTTGTGGAATCAAATTTAATTTATTTTGGACAATCTGGTAGGCTTTTCCCCAGATATCCTGCGCCAGTTCATTACATAGTTGTTTCCAAGCTTCTTTTTTCTCTTTACTGATGGCCACTTTCAGTTCGTGTCGGGCCTATCTGTATGCTTCATGGGCTACCTCTTTCTGTGCAGCTGAGTTCCCAGCTGTTTTATTTATTCTAACTAGTAGTCTTCTTATTTATTTTATTTTATTTATCGAATGGCTTTCTACAGACATTTGTAATTAAGTATATAAAGATAAGTATGTAAAACATTACAATTGTTCTTCTTCTTCCTTTGGCTCTACAACCCTTTATGGGTTTTGGCCTCCTCTACTATTTTATGCCATTCTCCACGATCTTCTGCTGCTCTTTTCCAATTCCTTACTCCTAGTGCTTTTATGTCTTCTTCCACGCTATCCTTCCATCTTTTACGTGGTCTTCCTCTTGGTCGGCTATTGGTGGGTTTCCATTCCTTGGTGTTTCGATCTTTTTCCATTCTTTGCACATGGCCTATCCACCTCAGTCTCTTTGCCTTTACATGTTTTACTATGTTGTTGTTTCAAATTAGAGACTCTAGTTCGTGATTCATTCTTATCCTGTATGTTCCGTCCTGTTCCCTTATCGGACCATATACTTTTCTTAATATTTTTCTTTCAAATGTCTTTAGTTCTTCCTCACTTTTCTTAAGGAGGGTCCATGTTTCACAGCCATAAGTAACTACCGGTCGTATTAGGCACTTATATATAGTTATCTTGGATTTGTGACTTAGTAGTTTGCTGGTAAGTAGTTTTCTGTTCGCATAGTAGGTTCTATTTCCTTTTAATATTCGTATCTTTATTTCTTCACTCTCGTCGTTGGTTTGATTTAGTTGAGATCCCAAATACGTGAAATTTTTAACTTTTTCAAAGCTGTGGTCGCCTACTATGTATCTATCTTCATTTTGTGGTGCAGTTCTGGACATCATCATATATTTTGTTTTTTCTTGATTGACTGTCAGTTCTACTTTCCTTGCCTCTTTTTCGAGGTCCTTAAATGTGTCATTTACTGTATTTGCCATGCGCCCCGTGATTACTATGTCATCTGCATAGGCTCCGATTTGTCTACTTTTTGATGTTAAGTTTCCCGTTATCTTTAGTTTTTCTATAGCCGCATGTAATGATAGGTTGAAAAGTAAAGCGGATAGCGCATCACCTTGTCTGACTCCAGACGTAATGGCGAATTTTTCGGTTTTATCGTTTTGTATTACTACTGCCGCTGACGTTCTTTCTAATGTTAGTGTAATTAGATTGACAATTTTTTTTGGTCTGCCCATATGTATTAAGTTCAGGTATAACTTATTTCTATTGACTGAATCGAAGGCTTGTTGAAAATCAATGAAAAGGCAGTGTATGTCAAAATTGTGTTCGTATCCCTTTTCTAGCAGCAGTCGCATTTGGTGTATTTGATCTGTTGTTGATCGGTTAGGTCGAAATCCACATTGATAGTCATCTAGTATATCTTCTGCATATACGTTCAACCTTTTGTGAATGAGGCATGAAATGATTTTATATGTTACATTTAATAATGTAATTCCTCTGTAATTTTTACAATCTCTTTTGCTTCCTTTCTTGTGAATAGGATGTATAAGGCCTAAATTCCACTCTTCTGGCATTGTTTCTTCCTCCCAGATTCGTTTGGTTAATTGGTGGATACGGGCCCACAGTTCTGGGCCTCCTGCCTTTAGTAGCTCTGCTGTAATGTTATCGCTACCAGGCGCCTTGTTATTCTTAAAGGCAATTATGATCTCAGTTGTTTCTTCCAGTGTCGGTGTTTCAACTTTTGGTTCAGCTGTTTTGTACTGAGTTAGTTCTTCTTCTGAGTTTGTTTCATTTTTATTATTAAGCAGGTAGCAGAAATATTCCTGCCTTCGTTTCAGGACGTCTGATTTCTCTGTTAGGATCGTTCCATTTTTGTCGTCGCACAACATTTCTTTCGCTTTGTACTCTGAAGAATGTAGTTTTATTTCTCGGTAGAACTTTTTGTAATTTTTTCTGTTATTGCTCTCGTCTATTTCTTCTATTTCCTTGTTATAGTATTCTCTTTTCTTTCTTCGACACGTTCGGTATGCTTCTGTTCTTTTTCTTTCGTAGTCTTTCCTTTGGCTTCTCGATTCACGCTGGAGGCACTTGTTTCTTGCTTCATCTTTTATGTCTATCTTTTTCCTGCACTCCTCGTCAAACCATTCTTCGTTTCGTATTTTTTGCTTTTCTCCTATCTTTTCAGCTCCTTTTAGAATACTCTCTCTGATGTGTCTCCATTCATTCTCCACATCGTCTTCGCTTGGGTTTTTACGTAGGTGTTCCAGTATTGTTTCTTGATATTCTCTTTTTCCCTTTTCACTTTTCAGTTTTTCCACATTACACTTCTTTGGTTTATCTCCTCCGCGTTTTTGTATGTTGCTTATTCTCTGTCTTACAGTTGCTATTACCAAGAAGTGGTCGGAATCGCAGTTAATTCCTCTGAACGAGCGTACATCTCTTATATTTGATGCCCATCTTCTTTATACTGCGACATGATCGATTTTGTTACATTTTCTCGTGCCCGGAATTTTCCATGTTCCTTTATGTATGCGCTTGTGCGGAAAGAGTGTACTACTTAATATCAAATTTTGCATTTCTGCTAGGTGGCATAATCTCTCTCCGTTTGGGCTTGTTTCTGCGTGCAAGCTGTGTCGTCCAGCAACACTCCTGTACCTCTGTTCTTGTCCTATCTTTGCATTAAAATCTCCCATCAATATCAAGATGTCGTGATTGGGTACTTTGTCGCATTCTTGTTGGATCCTGTCATAGAATTGGTCGATTATCATTTCGTCTGTTTCTTCCGTTGGAGCGAATGCGTTTAGAATGGTTATATTTGTAAATTTTCCTTTTAAGCGGATCTTGCACATTCGTTCGTTGATTGGTTCGAAGTGCATAAGCGTACTTCTCGCTTTCTTGTTTAGTATGAATCCAATTCCATATGATCCTTGTTTTTCACTCCCGCTATAGTATAGTGAGTATTCTCTTTTTCGTACTTCGCCCTGTCCTTTCCATCTGATTTCTTGCAGGGCTGTTACATCTATATTTTGCTTTATAAGTTTTTCGGCAATCTCCTGCATTTTTCCAGGTCTTAGCATGGTTCGCACATTCCATGTGCTTATTTTCATTTCCAATCTCTTGTCCTTTTTTCGTTGCGTGGTTTGTTGTCGTGGTTCCAGTCCGGTTTTATTTCGTGGAGTTTTCGTAACAAGTTTGTTTTTCCGGTGACGGGGAGTTAACCCGTCGCCCAACCCCCATTTCGGAGGGCCATTTCGCCTGCTCTCGTTTGCCCTCATTTCCGCCCTTGTCCATACGGGTTTTCACCGCATCTCAAAGGGTGTCCATGAGGTTACCAGGGATCACCAAGCGTGGAGGTGAGAGTCAGACTTGGGTAGGGGTGGCTATGCAACTAGTTCATTCCCAATGACTGTTGTGCGGTACGCATGCACTACCCCCTTTGATACCCCAATTACAATTGTTACTTACAATTGTTACTTATATTGATTTAAAAGGTGAATTATCTTAAAATTATAAATCGAACATAATATACGAGCATGTGGCAAATAGACAGTATCTACTACGTAGGATAGACTTTTTTATACCAATTGTCTCTTTTACAGTTGTATATCCAGTGAGCTCAGCCATTCCAGTGCAGTAGCGGAACTCATTATAATGTCATTCCAGTTACCTTGGAATTTCCTAGTGGAGCATTAGTTGACGAGGTGGGATACTGTCTGTTCTTGGGCTTCCGCACTCGCAACTTGGGTGGTCTGCGAATCCTTATTTGTATAATGTGGCTTTACACCTGGCATGCCCAGTTCTCACTCTGTTTAGCCGGCACCAAGTGTTCCGTGTTAATTGCATGCCGGAGATTGCTTAAGTAGGGTCAAATTAGTTCTGATTATCGTGACGCGTTTCATTGAAGGTTGTCCACTTTGTTCTCCTGCTTTCCTTTAGCTCGAAGGGAGATATCAATTGTTCGAACGCGATTGTTCGAACGGGAGTTCGGGATGTTATTTAACACTTCGTGGATCGGTGTTTCCCATTTATTTTCCTCCAGTCGCGGTCCGTTGCCACCTGAGATCAGGTGATGCAATATTGGAGAGTACATGTAACCAGAGTAGCGGTGTTGACTTGTGCTCACTTCTGTTTTATTTGCATTGGGACAAAGTCTCCAGTTTTTAAAATATGTATTGATAGTCTCTAAGTCTCTAGTGAGGGTGTCTTCCCTCTCCTCTAGGTCTTTGCCCTAAATTGCTAATGTGATGTCGTCAGCTTAGCAAAATTTTTGTGATTTGGTATCTGGGATGTCACTGGTGTACAGATTAAAGAGGAGTGCAGATAGTCCCTGAGGCAGTCCGTTTTTTATAGTAAAGGATATGCTTGTCGTATTTCCTGTAACTACCCTAAAGTATATTTTCTCAGTTTTCTCGTTTCTCAGCATATTTTCTAGCAATGCAGTCATTTTGAGGCAGGGTATAGTTCATTTCAGCTTCAGTATTAGGCCATCCAGCCACACAGTATCATAGGCTGCGGATAAGCCAATAAGGGCCACTGCGGTTTTCTGTCCTCTTTGGAATCCTACTTCGATGAAAGCAGTTAGGGCTAGTACTTGTTCACAGCAGCTTCGGTTTGGGCGAAATCCTGCTTCTTCCGGGGGTATCACGTTATCTACTAGTTGGTGGATTCTGTTGTGTGTGAGTCTTTCAAGCAGTTTGTAGCAGACACTGAGCAAAGCGATGGGGCGGTAGCTGGTCGGGTCATTGCAAGGTTTTCCAGGTTTTAATATGGCTAGAATCTGGGCCATTTTAAATTCCTGCAGGACCCTGTCCTTTATTGAGGACAAGTCGGTATAGAATTGTGTCAGCCATCTTCGTAGAAGTCTTCTATTAAGTATACATAGTCTTCTTTGTTATATACCTACACCGCTATACTAGGTGTCCACCAGTATGCCGGTGGTCGCCTCTGCCTTGGGTTATTGCTTTATATTGGTTATAATTTATTATTATATCCACTTATGCCCACATATTTGGATATTTGGACCCACATGCGTGGACGGATTCTGGCGAAGAAGATACAACCACGAAATCTACCACATGTACCGCTATATAGACAATGGAAGAAACGTGATACACCACTTAAAAGTGGTAAGATTAAGGTGGGCTGGGTATTTAGCAAGAGCGCCGGAAACATCACACCCTTCATCGTACCCTCCGACGCGCATGTTAGCAGCTCAACCTGAGGGAAGAAATAAGAAATAGAGGAAGACCCAAACAGCGCTGGCGAGACGGGGTAGACAATGACGCCAAAAAAATTGGACCAACAAATTGGCGCAGAGCAACACAGAATAGGGAAGAATGGCGGACAAGACTAAGGGAGGTCGAGGCTCTCTCAAGGCTGTAGGACCGATGACAGTGATAAACATTATCGGCCAACACACGCGTCGGATACTCTCCCGATGTTGTGGATGTAATCCCGGAAACAACTGTGACCCGTGAGGAGCTGGGTGAGATAGTATGAAACTTATCCGTGTCGTCGATTAATCCAGGTGTCAATATCCGGGATGACGATCCTTGTCCACTGACTTTTTGAGGAGTTATTCCACTCCTCCTGCCACTTCTGAGTGAATTTGATACCGTCCTCCTTTGTTAGATGTTTTATTTTCATCTGCCTCATAACGCTATTTTTTATACCTCGCCTGCAGTTCAATGGGAGGATACCTGGAATTACCAAAATTGCGTCGCGCGATATTTAAGACTTTTAGGACCATTTTCCTCTGGAATGCAGCTAATTGGTTCATTTTTACTTTGTTAAGGGCTTGTACCCATATGGGAGCTCCATAAAGCATAGCAGAGCAGACCACAGTGCTTAGGAGCCTGTGTTTGCTGCATCTAGGTACCCCCACATTGGGTATTAGTTTTTCCAGTGCCGCAGTAGTTTTCAACCAGTTTCTGCCGCCTTTTTAATGTGCTCTGTAAAAGACAAGCTTTTGTCGATTGTGATGCCAAGGTATTTTAGAGTCTTTTGGTTTAATACCCAAACCCATCACTTGGATGACCAGTTTTTTGAGATTGTCACCCTTTCTATGATTGAGGTGTCCAATTGGAAACACCAGTGTGTTGACGAGCCATCGTTTTATTTCTTGCCTCATTTTTTGCATCGTTTTCGTGATGTGGTCATCTTTCTATCCTTTGGTTAGTTTCGTCATGGCTGTTTTCGCAAGAGTTTCGTCTTTTGATTTCTATTGACGTATTGCTGTCACCATTTATGCAGGAGCCTAGATAAATTATGTTGTCGACGTTTTCTACGTTCATTATATTGGGTGGATTTTCTCTCCTGTTGCCACGATCTACTACCATCAGCTTTGTTTTTTAACGATTTAGCTGAATTATGAATTTTGTGCATTCTCTCTCAACTCTTCCAAGAAGTTCGGTCATTTCTTTTTCGTTTTGTGCAATGATTGTGGTGCAAACCGTACGTTGTTTATTTTCCTACCGCCAATGACTATTCCGCCTTCCCAGTTCTCGAGAGCTCCTTTTAGTATAAACTCACCGTATATATTGAATAGTAAGGGTGATAGGACGCATCCTTGCCGAACTCCTCGTCCTGTCCTAAAGGGACTTGGGTTTCTTCCCTCGATCTTAATGATTCCTTTGCTGTTGTCATATAAAGTCTTTAGCAGAACCACAAGATGGGGAGGAGTTCCCATGTCTAATAGGACATTCCATAATTGGTACCAGTTTACACAGTCAAACGCTTTGCTGTAACCGAGGAATAGATATTTGGGCTTTGCAAATTCTCTGGATTTTTCAATAATTTACCGTACTTCCTGATCTGCTCTCGAATGCCTTTACCAGCCACGAATCCAACTTGTTCCTATGGAATTTTTCGGTCTAAGAAGCTTCTCGTTCGAGTCGTTTTAGCAGAATTCTGAGCATCACCTTGCTCGGGTGGGAGATTAATGCGATAGTTCTGTAATTACTGCATTTCTGGCTTGATCCTTTTTTGGGGAGTGGAATGAAGATGATGTATTCCAGTCAGTTGGGCATTGCCCTGAGTGACATACCTTGTTGCAGCTTTCCTCAAGAGGTGGATGCCTTTAGGGGACAGCTGTTTAAGCATTTCTCCACTGATATCATCTTCCCCTATACTTTTGTTGTCCTTGAGCATGTTGATGGCTTGCTCAACTTCAACTTTTAAGATGTCAGATTCCTGTTCTACTTGTGTGATGGGTGACAGACGATCTGTTCCCTGACGATGACCTTCATCCGCGTAGGGGTCTTCACAGTACTGTAGCCATATCTCTACTTCGTCGTTGATGTTGGTTATGACTTTCTCATCGTTGTTTTCTATTTTCCACATTCTTGGTTTGAAATATCTCGTGATTTCTTTGATTCTTTGGAATAGTTCGCGTGTTTCGTTCGTGTTTGCCAATCTTTCAATCCCTTCCCATGTTTCCCGGAGGTGTACATTATCAATTATCTCTAGATATTTTGGTAATATTATAGAGTATTTACGGCGCCACTACATAGATCAATTACCTACCTATTTTGATAACATAATGGAGTATCTACGACGATTTACAGTTATTGATATAAGTGTCCCATGATTTTGCAAATATTGTTGAGCTGAATCATCATTTTGAATAAACTACGACAAAACGCAGAGTAAAACATAAACAATAGGAGATAAACGGATTATAAGTAGTATCTCGACCCTGACTGTTCAAATAAATAAAAAACGGTTTATTGTTGTCTTATATCCTTTATAGTAATATTTCAATAAACGCAATTCTTTTTTTTCTGAATATTCCACATTTAAACAAAATAATAAGATAATGATAAAAATATTGAATAAAAAATCTAATCGTCCAATTAGTTTATATCGCATGAACTTCGAACCAGCGCTTCATACTAGGACGGTTTCAAGCGATAACCATTCATAATAATTCTCGCAGCGAATCTTTCTAAATTTAAACGTTGCGTTTCGCAATTAAGATAAGGGCACATTAAACGGAATCATAAATTCAATTAACACCAATTTGCAAATCTAATAGACCCGGCATTAAAATCAAATTATGTTTAATAGAGGCTAATGGTCTAATTCGACAATGCGTTGCAGTCAATGCCAAAATGTTTGTTGTCTGGAATGAATGAATAGGACGGATGTTCATTTCGTTGGCATGCACTATTTAATTTGATTTTAAAATTTAGGCAAGTTGAGATGTTTGTGGTGAATAAGATTGTGTTTGTAGAATAACATAAAGGTGTTACGAAAGTGCTCGTCACTAATGTTATAGAAATAATGAGAATATTCTCATTGTGTTAACTCTCAGTTATATAATTTAAGCGTCCTTTAACAATAACAAACGTATTTTCTCGAATCATATTGCATGTATAACTTTTTATTTTAGCACTCGAAGGACACTTAAATCAACAAAAGCGCATAACGAATAAAAATATCCATACAAAACTATTTATTAATATCTTGATTATTATGAATATCTAATTTTTAATATAGAACTTCAAGATCTAGATTTACTTTCTTTTTATATTTTCAAAATTCGACTCGCATTCTACTGACCGGGATAAGACGTGTTGCAACTTTCTCATTTTTTGCCATAATACTCTGAAGACTTAACACTTGAGGCTACGATGTATGCCGTCTTTATTCGATTGGGTAATCGAATTGGGTAATTCCCAGGGTTAAGGCCTTTGCAGATTTTTTTCAACCTTATGTTAAGTTTTCATTCCGATGTCAACATAACATGTAAGGCAAACAGCAATAATCCCAGAATATTTATATTGTTTAAAGGTCATTTTGAGCTCCTTATAAATTAATATATGCAATAAGTCAATTGAGCATATGTTTCAGAAGAATAGAAAATCAGTGTGTTCTAAGAAATATTCGTTATAGAGCTATTTATGTTTATAAACGACTCATTAATAAAACATTACCAGAAATATGAACGCATTAATGAAACATTATCTTTGACATTAAAGAAAACGACTTTGAAATTAGTGGCAGCTTTAATAATATTATTCATCATTACAAATATACTAGCTTCAAGAAAAAGCGGTACTTACGTATTAACGCCACCACCGCTATATATTGGATCGAGATTTCGCGCTGCCGCGCGTATGTTATCTCTATGTATCTGTTCGCTTCGCGGCGGGCAACCTAATGTAAACGGGGTTAAAAAATAATAGTATTTTGAGTTTTAAAAATGTTTTCATTTTAATTATTGTTTTGTTATTTTATACTTATTTACTTTAAGAAATAATAATAAATATTATTACCTACTAGTTTCGGCTTCATTAAAAATTAGCCATCATCAAGGTAAAAATTAACAAATACATATGAAAATAAAAAATTAAAACTTTCAAAATTGGTTATAACAAATTTGTTTATAACAAATTTGAAAGAGTAAATAAGTATAAAATAACAAAACAATAATATCAAACTTCAAGATGGTCAAATACACAAATATTTTAATTTTAAATAAAATGTTTTACTTTATGATTTATCATACAAATTTTAGATGTATATTGGCGGAATTTAAAAATGCAGCGGTGGTGGCGTTAATACGCTAGTACAGAAAAAGCAAGAGATATCTACAAGGACTCAAGAAACATACTACTTCATGCACGGCCCCAAACCCATATCTCAGAGGGCCCGATGGCAAGCTCCAAATAAATAACAGTGACTGCACAAATACCTTTGCTGAATACTTCCAGAAACTCCTCAATGCAGAATAACCGAAAGAGAGACTTGCTTTCGCCGAGCCCGTTGTCAGGAACCAGGACTCTGTACCACCCAACAGGGAAGAAATAGAGAAGATCATTAAAGACCTTAAGAACAACAAATTATATTTCCAGAAATCTGGAAACACGTAGATGACCAGTCCCTGCAGAGCATCACCCAGATCATTCAGGACATTTGGGGAACGGAGGGATGGACTTCAGCCGTGATCCATCCATTCCACAAGTAAGGAAGTAAGACAGACCTCAAAAACTATAGAGGCATCTCCTTGTTGCTTATAACCTACAAGATCTTCTCTAAAGCCCTGCCAACTAAGTCACCAAACAGCTAGATTCCCAACTAGGTGAATACCAGGCTGGTTTCCGTGCGAGTAGGTCCTGCACGGAATAGATTCAAAACCTCAAGACAATCCTCTCACATAGGAGCCGACTGGGGTACCGCTGGGTAGCCAATATGGTAGACTTCCAAAGGGCTACGACTCAATAGATCGACATAGTTCCCACAAGGTAGAGAAAATGGTCTTTCTCTACCTTGTAGGAATTAGACCTAGATGAGAAGACTACCAGACTGGTCCAAGCTACCCTGAAGAACACCAGCTCCAAAGTCAATTTCAGGGGTGAACTCTGCGCGAGCTTTCCCAGACAGGAGTCAGGCAGGGGGGGTGACCTCTTGTTCAACCTCTTCAACTGTGTTCTGGAGAAAATCATCAGAGAATGGACTTCCACATTGTGACCAGAAGCAGGACTGAAGTTTGTGTACAAGAAAGACAAACACAATGTACCCTGTATAGCCTTTGCTGATGATCTCACCCTATTGTCCAATAGCATGGAGGAAGCTATTCATCAACTACAGAGCCTCTATAACGTTGCGGCAAAAACCGGCTTGCGGATCAACATACAGAAGACTGAGTTCATCACCAATATCAAGCAGGCTTCTTCTACAATCCTACAAGGACACACTAATATCTGTAAAGATCCTACAGTCAAGCACTAGGGAGAATGGATCTCAGCAAGCGAGGGAGAAACCTTGGCCCTAGACGCCAGGTGCACCAAGTCAGAGAGGGCCTATCATGCTTGTAAGGACATATATACCTCAAAGTACCTATCCAAGAACAAAAAGCTGAAGCACTAAAACTTGGTAGTAAGACCCTCTGCACTCTCTGCCTCTGAGTGCCTCTTATTGAATCGAAAGGGCCAAGGAAACTAGAACTTAATGACAGGAAGATCCTGAGGAGAATACTAGGACCCATAAGAGGGCAAGACGGTACCTACAGAATCAGGCACAATAACAAGCTCTACAAACATCAGGAAGACATAAACACATGTATGAGGAAAAGATGACTGACCTTCTATGAGCACATGGCCCGCCTGAATCACTCTAGGCTCACCAAGAGGATCCTCACAGTGACAAGTAGGGGAAAGGCGTCCAACGCCAAGTGGTAGAGGAACTGCAGATCCCATTAAAGATAACCGAGAACCGAAATCAATACCGACAGGCCATCCTGCAAGGAGTGTATGGTTTCTGGTGTAATTTTAAGTTGCTCCAGGTCTGATTTCACTGTGGTGATCCATTTGTTTTTGAGGCTTTCCCTCTGCCTGTCGTGGAGAAGATCATGTTCGTGAGTCTGCAGGGGTTCATGCGGGTTAAATGTCCATAGAAGGTCAGGCGCCTTTTCCTCTTAGATGTGATTATGTCTTCTTGTAGATGGTACAGCTCAATATTTTGTCTGATCCTGTATGTGCCATCCTCTTCTCGTATTGGCCCTAGTATTCTCCTCAGGATTTTCCGTTCTTTAAACTCTAGTTTCCTGAGTGGACCATTCCTGTTTATCAAGAGTCATTCAGAGACATAGATTACGGAGGGTCTTACTACTAGGTTGTAATGATTGAGTTTAAGGTTCTTGGAAAGATGTTTGGAGATGTAAATGCTCTTGCAAGAGTGGTAGACCCTCTCCCACTAAGTGTATCTGGTATCTATAGCTAAGTTCTCACTCTCGTTTGCTGAAATCCAGTCTCCTAAATACTTGACTGCAACGACTTTACGAATTGTAGCGCCTTCTAGTGGAATTGTAGATGGGGCGTCCTTTATGTTAGCCATGAACACAGTTTTTTGCCTTAGCTGCTATGCTGGAGAGGCTCTGTATTTGGTAAGTAAACTCTTCTATATCGTTGGATAACAGGACAAGGTCGTCAGCAGAGGCTAAGCAGTGTACATTGAGGCTATCTTTCTTGTATCCAATCATTCCCTGATGATTTTCTGCAGTAAGCTGTTGAACAGTATGCAAGAAAGACCATCAGCCTGTCTAACTCCCATTTAAATGGCAAAGCTCTTAGAGAGCTCACCTCTAAACTTGACTTTGGAGGTGGTTTTTCTCAGAGTGGCCTGGATTAGTTTGATTGTCTTCTCATCCAGGCCCAATTCTCGGAGAGTAGAGATCAGGGATCAGGGATAGAGAGAGTAGAGATAGGGTCTGTTGAAACATGCCTTTTGAAAGTCCACTAGGATTACTACCCAGGGATGTCCGCCGCGATGGTCTTGAGATTTTGTGTTTGCACTGTGCATGATCTACTAGCTCGGAAGCCAGCCTGATATTCACCTAGTTGGGAGTCAAGCTGGTTGCTGACTCTAGTAACAAGGCTGTTGAGATTATCTTGTATTTGGCAGATATCAGAATTATGCCTCTTTAGTTGTCGAGGTCAGTCTTATTATCCTTCTTGAGAAGAGGATGGATCACAGCTGAGGTCCATCCTTCTGGTAAGATCTCTGTTACCCACACGTCCTTTATAACCTGATGGATGCTCTGTATGGATTGTTCGTCTGCATTTTTCCACATCTCCGCTACTATGCCATCCTCACCTGAAGCCTTGTTGTTCTTCAGGTTCTTGATGGTGTTCTCTATTTCTTCCCTGATTGGTGGTATTGAGTCTGGATAGCTAGAAGTCGGTTCATGGAAGGTAAGTCTTTCTTTAGGATTCTTTAGGTTGCTGACTCTAGTAACAAGGCTTTAGAGATTACCTTGTATTTGACAGATATCAGAGTTATGCCTCTGTAGTTGTCGAGGTCAGTCTTATTATCCTTCTTGAGAAGAGGATGGATCACAGCTGATGTCCATCCTTCTGGTAAGATCTCTGTGACCCATACGTCCTTTATAACCTGATGGATGCTCTGTATGGATTGTTCATCTGCATTTTTCCACATCTCCGCTACTATGCCATCTTCACCTGAAGCCTTGTTGTTCTTCAGGGTCTTGATGATGTTCTCTATTTCTTCCCTGATTGGTGGTATTGAGTCTGGATAGCTAGAAGTAGGTTCATGGAAGGTAAATCTTTCTTTTGGATCCTCTGCATTATTAATATTAAATCAGTAATATTTTTAAAATAATTCTTTTACACACTATATACTAATTCTCTCATCCCTAGAATCTCCAGTTTATGAGATATAAGTATCCGGCATTTGCAGCCTTAACTAGATTTTCGGAAAATGATAAAACTCGTTTTCCTCCGTTTTGTAATAGTTTTTGGACTCCCCGACCAGGAATCGAACCAGGGTCTCCCACATTGCCAGACGGGTGTGTTCGAACTATTTTATCGAGGAAAACGGTCTGTCTGGTCTGGCTGGTCTGGATGGTCTGTCTCTTCTGTTTGGTCTGTCTGGTCTCTCTTGTCAGACTATTCTTCTTAATCTGTCTAGTCTGTATAGTCTGTCTAGTCTGTGGAATATATCAATCATATAAAGATGAAGTAAACTTTTTAAGATACCTGATATGTAACAAATCAAATGAACCAAGAAGACGTTCGAATAACGCTAGTAAGAGGAGAAATCCAAGAAAGGCTTACAAAAAACAAAAAGAAAAACTAGAATCTCATGAAAATCTACCACTGAATATGCTTCTAGTCCTTTGAAAACTCACCACGTCAATTCGGAGCACATAACTTTTACTTATAGATTAAAAATCTATATCTGTATACCTATATACCCTGTATAAAAGTATACAGGTTTTTTTTTTTTTAAATAACGCAAATATATTTAAACTTATAAAAAGAAAACTTTATTTTAGTATTAAACTTATTCACTAACTTATATTACGATCTAACTATTTCTAGATCTAATATAAACTAATATATTAACTTTTTCTAGATCTATTTCCATACTCTTAACATTCAGTTGTTCAATTGACTGCTTTTGGGCAATTGACTACCAAAAAATATAGGGCGTACGTGATTTAAGTATATGTAGATTATAAACAAAAATTAGACGAAATATAATATATACAGGATGTTACGGGACTTGAGTATGTCGCATGTCGGTTATAAACAAGCAAAATTTAGACATAATATATACCCTGTATATATTATGTATATAGAGCCTATGTGATGAAATGCATAACGAATATAAACAAAGAAAATTCAAAATAAATTATGTAAACTTAATAAAGACGGAACAAAGCTTGAATATATAAATATACTCAACCTTTCCGGAACTCTATAATACTAATGAGTCTTTTTAGGACTACCAAAAACAAATCTCGTATGAAATTTGTCAGTTATTCTATAGCTTTCAGTCCACCTTCGTGGCACTCAACAAAAACCAAAAAAATAAGAGATTTGTTTTTGGTAGTCCTAAAAAGACTCATTAGTATTATAGAGTTCCGGAAACGTTGAGTATATTTATATATTCAAGCTTTGTTCCGTCTTTATTAAGTTTATCTGATTATCTATAATGTTGTATGGTTTTACCAATTCAAAATTTATCATTTATATCAATAACCTGCTAAGTTCATGTCTCTCTCATAAAATGTCAAAATTAAAAACATCTAACCCTAATCAACACATGGGATTTTAAGTGAGTGATTTACAAAATATTGTTCATGGAAGCAAAGCTGTGCTGATGAGAGATAAATCTCGAAACGCGTCCACAGATGGCTATCCACTCAAGGTATCGGAAAGACATGATCTTAAAAATCAATGTTATTTTATGGTTTTTGTTGAGTGCCACGAAGGTGGACTGAAAGCTATAGAATAACTGACAAATTTCATACGAGATTTGTTTTTGGTAGTCCTAAAAAGACTCATTAGTATTATAGAGTTCCGGAAAGGTTGAGTATATTTATATATTCAAGCTTTGTTCCGTCTTTATTAAGTTTATCTGATTATCTATAATGTTGTATGGTTTTACGAATTCAAAATAAATTGGTGCCGACACATACTTTTTAACCTTGAGACCTAACCGAGGAGGACCTAACTGTATGCAACCCATATGCTTCTGGTGCCTGACAATACCACGCAACACATTAGTGTATTTTCATAAGTTTATAATAGTAAATTCGCATTTTTCTTGTAATTAAACTACATATTTACGGTTTTCCCTTTACATGTGCTGTAAGACACCGCTTCTTGCCAAATTTCATGATTCTAGGTCAACGGGAAGTACCCTATAGGTTTTGATTCCCTTGTGAAATTGCAAAATATGCGACATAAACGGTCATATATTTTGATCGCGTTGACTTACAAGTTTGATTATTTCACAGCTGAAAGAGACCTCTACGCGTTCCTGAGAAAAATGGTCTTGACAGACAGACAGGGACAGACAGACAGACAGACAGATGGACAACAAAGTGATCGTATTAGGGTTCCGTTTTCGGTACGGAACCCTAACAATGGAACAAGAATGCATTGTTAAGTTATTAAAATTCACTACAAAGATGGTGAAAATTTCGTAGTCACAGTTCCCAAAACTAAAGCATTTTTAGGTCATCGCGAAGCACCTTCTCAGTCATCAATTGTGAAACTGGTAGAAGCTACCAGTTTGAGCTACAAGTTTGAGCTGTTGGGACAAGTTAGTGATTTGAAGTTTTTGGTCCGGCGTGTTCATTGGACTTTTTCAGAAATGAGGCTGGAGCAACTGTTACGGCGAATTGATTGCGCTATCGAACGATGAATAATGATTTTGTATGGCTGGAATTGGAAGATATTGATGTGGACGACGCACAGTGGGGCCGAATGCATGATTTCTTGGCAAAAATTATTGAGCTAAATTTTGACTATAAAGTGATAAGTACAAAACTTTATAATAACAATACAAAGTTTAAAATGTATTTTTTTCTGAACTATATACATGTATGTAAATTTATGGAAGTGTCCAACCAGTTTTTATAAGAACCTGTCATGTTTTCTGTTAGCTTTTTGACATCTTTTCTTGAAATCAGCTACAAAAAAAATGAAACATTTTTATCAAGATCCGGAATTAGGTCTTTAGGACACTTTGTACGAATTTTTTCATAAATTTTACTTTATTTCGGTTCTGCGCTTTTAGCAGTTAGACCAAATCAGTGAAAAACACGCCTTCCGCCGATGCAGATATCTTGACCACTTCACATTGTTTTGCTATATAAAAATTCAAGGATACCGTTGAAAGTATAAATAAACTATATGTGTAAACAGAACATTGATATCACTAACCATTTATCCACAAAAAAATCGTGAAAACTTGGTATTCTTTTGCGTTCTAAACCAGCATTATCTCCAACTGGCGCAAACATGCGCAGCATTTTTATTTTTTTCAAATTAATCGTGAACCACTAATCCAAAAACAAAACAAAATACAACTGCAAACATGATATGCACTGATGTCAACTAAATTCGTACAAATAAACGTTACCTTTACTTTACCCTTTAATTGTAATTTTCATTTACGCGTCTTTGTTAATTAATATTATAACATATTACTAAACATCATACAATTAAAATTTATACAGTAACCTATAGGTAAGGATGCCATACTGGTAAAACTATTAAATCTATGCCGCAATGTTTACTTCTGAAATGAACTTTAGCTTCAGCAGCTTCAGGCAATTCTAGTCGCTGAAAACAAATGCTAGATCGCGGCTGATTGATAGCATGCGGTAACATGGTGCAACAGGATGACCCGTGTCGTGTGTACACATGTATACGATCGGCGAGATCTGCAATGATTTTTCGCAAACCTTGTGAACGTTAATTCTTGATATGTACACATATCTAGTTAAGATCTAGAAAAATTACATAATACACTTTGTATTATTATTCACAAACGTTGTATTTATCAATTAATATTCAAAACTTAGTTAAAATATTTTTGCCAAGAAATCATATATTTGGGGCCTGTGCGACGTTTATTTTCAACAAGACTACGTGTCACACAAGTAACGATACCATCGCACCGTTGCGTGAAAGTTTCCTAACCGTGTGATTTCTCGAAGAGGCGATCACAATTGGCCACCGATATCTTGTGATTTAACACCTCTAGGCTTTTCTCTTTGGGGCTACGTGAAAGATAAGGTCTATGCCAATGACCCGCAATTGATTCAATACTTCGAAGATGGAATTCGTGAAGCTATCGAGGACATAGATCCGCAAATGTGCGAATTGGTGATGGAAGATTTCATGGAAAGCATATGGCCCTACAGGCGAAGCCGTGCCGGTTAATATTGTCTTCCATTATTAATGGCATACCCTCCTCTTTACAACTAAATAAACATCCGATAATTTCGTTTAAAAATGAAAATGAAACCACTTATTGGAAGACCCTATATTATGATTGCTGAATAGATAA
This sequence comes from Phosphuga atrata, assembly GCA_944588485.1. Taxonomy (NCBI): domain Eukaryota; kingdom Metazoa; phylum Arthropoda; class Insecta; order Coleoptera; family Silphidae; genus Phosphuga; species Phosphuga atrata. Next base: position 63,527,839 of record OX155898.1, read on the forward strand.
TAACGTGTTCCAATTTATATTATCTGATGAATAGTACAAGATGTCAAATCGATACGAGATTGCATTTTCATCAAAAAATCTCAAAAAAGATCAAAGGCTAAGCAATAATGTTATCTAACTCGGGAAAAAAACAATAAACGTCACAAATATCATTATCACAGACCATCATTAACTAGCGCTGCAAAAAATGTAATTATTCTCAAACCAGGAAACGAATTACAACCGTAATTATCCTCTCTGAGATTCTCTAATTATTAAAAAAAAATATTAAAATAATACAATGGGATGCAAAAAATATCATCTGTAATTATTTTAAATAAATCAATTTATTCATTTCTGAACGTTTACAATATAATTAATATTCAGTAATTTGACGGTGAAACTCGGTCACATGGTAGGGGAGCACGGATATTTCGGATTGATGTATCAAGTGTATGTTATTACGCTCGCTGGTCTGCGCTCGCAAAGACGTCCGTTCCGATAAACCGAATGCGCAGAGTTTACGCTACCGCAACCGTTGCAGAAGTATGCCAATAGTTTTCTCAAGGGGATTTTTGTGAATATTAATTTGAAATGACTAAGGTTGACAGTTCTTTGGATGCGATTCTAGTGCAGTTGGGTGATTTTGGGAAGTATCAGAGTCTTATTTTTGCGTTGTTTAGTGTTGCCGTCGTTTTCCATTCCGCCGTTCATATCGCCTACGTTTTCAGCGCCAAAGATATTGACTACAGGTGAGTTTGTTTTTCAATTCAAATTTCTGTTGAATTCAAAAATTTAATAATTTTGCAATTTATATGATATTTGTAATAACAAAATAAGAAATGTGAACGTGTGTACATGTTATAAATAAACATGTATGTACAAAATATAATATTATTGTTGAAAAGTAGAAACTACAAACTTTATTTTTTACGAATGATTTAAAAATAACAAAGCGTAATTATGAAACAAAAATTATTATAGAGTGTGGAATAAACGCTGATTTAATGTGTTGTAAATTATATATCGGGGCGACTGCTCGTGTATGTAAAGTGAATACTCTTCTTTTTGTGATTAATATTGTGGGCTTTATATAATGCCAATATTACCGCAATTTTCAATTTTGTTGTCAATACTTATTCTTAGTCAATTCATTAATTTTTGTAAATCCAATCTAATATAAAATCTATTAACACTATACAGACGGCGGATTACAAAGTTGAACATCGCTAAAAGCCGGTCCCATTTTTAAGGATTAATACAAGTTTGTTTATAACAATTATTATAGTGAAAAAATACAAAATAAGAAAATTTTAAACGTAAAATCCGAAAGTTTTTCTTCGTTTTCGAAAATCCAAATTTTCCGGTTCAAAATACTTTTTGGATAGCAAAGAACATATTTTTTGGTGATCTTTACCAGGAATTTTTTGTTCCTATGGTCAGGAACTAAATCCAAAATCGGGTCACCAAGAGTTCTTCTTCCCCTTCTGTTGCCTTACACCTATGTGCGTTGACGAATTATCCTTGAATAATTATTTGTTTATTGTTGCTTAAATGTTTTGTTAATTGCTGCTTCGCACATGTCATCAAACTTTTTGATTCCGGTCTAGCTCCTGTTGTTCCTAAGCCATGATATGGCGTCCGTTGCCCCATCTGCCTTCTATCTTTCCTTCGAGTATGAGCTGAGGAATTCGACATTTTGGCCTCTTAGTATGTGACCCAGATACCTGATCATGCGCTGCTTTATGGTATTGAATAATAATCTGTCCACTCCGGCCCTTCTCAGCACCTCCTTCTTGGTAATATGGTCTACCCATGGGATACGGAGCATTCTTCTGAGTGTCCACCACTCGAACGCCTAGAGCTTTTTAATGGATGCTACTTTTATCGTCCAGGTTTATGCTCCATACAGTAGGACTGACCAAACGCAGTATTTGACCATTTTGTGGCGGATTTCTAAATTTAGGATTTTATCTCATAGCATGAGACGTAGTTTGTTGAATGCATGTCGAGCTTGTTCTACGCTACTCTTGATCTCTTGTAGTGGGTCCCATCTGTCGTTTATTAGTGTGCCTAGATATTTCGGGCTCGTAGTTATTTCGATTGTTTTCCCCTCTACCGTGATGAACATTCCTGCCTTATTATTACGGCTTATAATCATGAATTTTGTTTTGAATCTGTTCATCCTTAGTCCGGCCTCTGGCGCCTTCCTGTTTATGTTATTCAGTAGTATCAATACCAATAGTTCCTAAACACTAATTTTCTTCCTAGTTTCGCGATTTACCGTCCAAAACGCCAAGGAAAAAGCGATTTTTTTTGTAAAATTCTTCGGCCTCACAAGCTCGTCTCAAGATCCAAGCTGTAGTTTTACAAAAAAGGAATTTAGAATTTATTCAGTTTTCCATCGTCCAATCCATCAATTTTTCAAAAAATCAAGGGAAAAATATTCCAACGACTTCTTCAGTTTCCCAAGGTGTGGTTCATAATCTATATACTATCCATATAACTTTACTTGAGTCTGATGTCGCTGTCAGGAAACCATTTGGATGACCTCCGTACGCCCTCAGATTGCAGTGCTCCGTGATGTGACGGATCGTCTCCCTGTCAGTGCGACAGTCACACTGTAGGAAGGGTATTAAGGCCGGTCCAGACGCTCCGTTTTGCATAACCTTTTGTCTGCGCAGCCTTAATACGGAATGAAAACGTTGCAATTTGTAGAGCGTCTACACGATGCAGATATATCTGTATATTTCGTTTTAGTGAAATCGTCATGTTGGAGGTAATATGACCGTAATACATTTTTACTAGTCTGGTCATTTTTGAACAAAATGAATCGGAAAACGGAGCTACCGTCTACTTGCGCCGACTTGTCTGCACAGTTCATGGATATCTATGCTCTTTAGCTCAGTTATCGCTGTAAAATATAACTGTACCGTCTCCGCGCAGTTTTCAAAACTGCGCAGTTTTCCTATCCACACGCAACGTTTAATCTGCAACGTGTTGAACTGCGCAGACAGAAGGTTGTGCAAAACGGAGCGTCTGAACCGGCCTTTATGTTCCACTTTTAGAAGGCATCGGCACACCTGCCATGGTTGGTCCTAATCCCGTTAAGTGTTGTCCATGTCTTACGTGGTAGATCTAAGCCGGCTGGTGTAGTTGTTATGCACGGCATGTTGTGAAGTTCCGGTTGGGCTGCTTGGGCCCATTTTTGCCTCCTCTCATTTATTTGGTTGAAGTCAGCGGTCGCCAGGTTCTCGGTTGTTCTGATAGTGGGTTCTCTTGAGCGAAGCCTATTCCTTCCTATGTCATCGATATCTGTTTATTGGTAGTTGTGGGTTTTGAAGAACCTTATTGTACTCTCTAACAAGTGTAGTGAATTTCCTTATCGCTGGAGGTGGAATATGGCTTAGTACTGGTAGTCAGTGACTTGGTGTAGATCTAATTGTGCCCGAGATTAAACGCATCGCATGGTTCAGTTGAACGTCGACCATTTTAACGTGTGGGCTGTTTAGCCAGGCCGGAGCACAGTATTCCGCCGTAAAGTAAACGAACCCTAAGGCGGAACAACGAAGTGGCGGAGGATCCTCATGAAGTGCCGCATAGTTTTTGTATGATGTTATTTCTTGTTTTGAATTTTGAGGCAGTTTTGGTTAGGTGTTGTTTAAAGGATACAGTTCTGTCAGGAGTTACACCCAGGTAGAGATGAGCATGGGATCCCATCGACCCTTCCCATTCCATCGTCGCATGGGATGGGATGAGTTATTTATTTAAATAACTCATACTCAATAATAAAATAAAATAAAATAAAATAAAATAAAATAAAATAAAATAAAATAAAATAAAATAAAATAAAATAAAATAAAATAAAATAAAATAAAATAAAATAAAATAAAATAAAATAAAATAAAATAAAATAAAATAAAATAAAATAAAATAAAATAAAATAAAATAAAATAAAATAAAATAAAATAAAATAAAATAAAATAAAATAAAATAAAATAAAATAAAATAAAATAAAATAAAATAAAATAAAATAAAATAAAATAAAATAAAATAAAATAAAATAAAATAAAATAAAATAAAATAAAATAAAATAAAATAAAATAAAATAAAATAAAATAAAATAAAATAAAATAAAATAAAATAAAATAAAATAAAATAAAATAAAATAAAATAAAATAAAATAAAATAAAATAATATAAAATAAAATAAAATAAAATAAAATAAAATAAAATAAAATAAAATAAAATAAAATAAAATAAAATAAAATAAAATAAAATAAAATAAAATAAAATAAAATAAAATAAAATAAAATAAAATAAAATAAAATAAAATAAAATAAAATAAAATAAAATAAAATAAAATAAAATAAAATAAATGAGATGTCGTCGTGAGGATTGGACGACAAATTTGTAATAGACGGAGTGGAACGAGTTTTGATAATGTTGTAAATCTAGTTCGTGAATGATTAATTGCTTATCTAATAATTACGGAAAAATTAAGTGTGAACGAATTATCGTTAAGAAAATCTGAACCGAAAAGAAAGTCTGCTGTATGGGAAAAATGGGATGAATGGGACGGGCGCGATTGGATGGGATGTTATGGGACGAGCATTTTAGGTTTGTGAGATGGGACAGTGGGATGAAAATGTGATGGGATGGGACAGTGACAGGGATCCGTCCCACGGGATTGGAGTCTCACTGGGTTGAAGTCTCCAGTTGTGGCAGTATATCTCTAGGGTATTCAAACATCTGTAAGCATTTCCTCAATTTTTCCATTGATTTTCTTCTGGTTGCTATTGCCCAGTCAACAGCATAGCCGAATTTTCTGGATCTTGTTGTGGGCATATCAGCAATGTATCAGTTGAACAGGAGTGGGACCAGAACTGGGGGTGTAAAGCTATTTCGCGTCCGAAGTAGAACACTACACGCTAAATAAGCTAGCATAAACTGGCAGCCAGACTATCAGTATTGATCTCCTGGCTACTATACATCACAATGACCTGTTCCAATGTTCCTCATGAACTGATCCAAACTGTAAATATAGCTTTTTCCGAAAATCTCCAAAGGTCTTCAGTTCCTCATAGTCTGGATCAAAGCCCTAATAATAGTTTTCCCAAAAATTGAAACAGATTTTCTATTTCCTTTTCTTCTAACGATTTGAGGAGGGAACTGAAAACAGCCGAAACTCCTTCAGTCAACTTTCTTCCGGGAAAGATTTTAAATAAAAAAACTTACTTAGTTTCAAATTGACATATCACTACGTCGGTGGCCTCAATTTTTTTAAATAAAAAAACCTATTAATGCGTCTATGGACTGCAACGTATAATTGCAAATATTATCTGCAAACTGCAAATATATTAAGAATAACACTATTAATTAGCAAATTAATATTTACATTACATTATCAACAAACATTAATATTTGTCAACAGATTGAGCCAACCATATTGTTTTAATCAAATACGACTAATCTTTATTTTCTTTAATTATCCCAAATATTGTTTTATTTAAAAAATACTTTCATGATTCCTTATCTTTGCATTGTCATAAGATAGTTAAAATGATAACAAAAAACAGTAATTAAAAAATAGTTTTTGAAGGATCTCTCTCTCTCTCTCTCTCTCTCTCTCTCTCTCTCTATGTATATATATGTATATATATATATATATATATATATATATATATATATATATATATATATATATATATATATATGTTGTATTTGAGGTTTTCGCGGATAGATACCTGTGTTGTAATGTTTTCTCGGGGATTCCGCGTTGATGCTGAGGGTTGGCTCTGAAAAGAACCGGATTCTCGACGTTTCGGCGAACTAACATTCGCCATTCTCAAGAGATATATGCGTCCGTACGAGTCAACCGTTAGACGCATACTGTAACATCAATATATATATTAGGGTGGGTCAAAAAAAACTTTTAAACTTTTTTTTTTTAGCTACTACGAAAATATCGTCCAAGATGACGAAAAAAAAATTCTAGTAAAGTTTCAGCCCTTAATATTTATATTAAGAGGTGGCTCATTGTGATTTTTGATTTCCCATTTAAATAACATAAGAAGTTATTTTGTTTTTGTGTGGATTTTTAATGCACTCGAACGAATAAATGCCTTGTGGAAATAAATACATATTCTTGTAGGAAATTTAACGATCTACAAAAAAAGTCTGAAATAATTTTTTGCTAAGATGACTCGTTTAAAAGTTATTCGAGGTTAAAGTCCAACCTCAAATAGTTGAGAATAACTTTTACAATTTCTTATACTCTATCACAAAATATTGACTCAAAAACATAAAATAGCTTAGTTTTCGTAAATCTTATCGAGTTCTTTTTGATAAAACAATAAAATTTTTACAAATAATCGATAACCGTAAGAAAAATCGATATTTTCATACCTAATTAAAATAAAAACACTCGGAACTGTACTTTACCTGAGAGCATCATTCCCTGAAAAATTAATAAGTGCTTTATTTGCACTTGACTATTAGGTTATGTATAATATTAAGAATCATGTTTCTTTAATTTTTCAATTGTAATGAAACTGTTTATTTTATAACTTGCCATTTTTTAATCTCAAAATCAAACTAATTTTTTTTTGTTACAATTGGGAAATTTTTGTCTGTGATTTTTAACTACTTGCAATAAATAAGTTGCAATATTATCAATAAGTAAGATATTTTATGTTTTTGAGTCATATTTTGTGATAGAGTATAATAAATTGTAAAAGTTATCCTCAACTATTTGAGGTTGGACTTTAACCGCGAATAACTTTTAAACGAGTCAACTTAGCAAAAAAACATTTTAGACTTTTTTTGTAGATCGTTAAATTTCCTACAAGAATAAGTATTTATTTCCATGAAACATTTATTCGTTCGAGTGCATTAAAAATCGAAACAAAAACAAAAAAAAATCTTATGTTATTTAAATGGGAAATCAAAAATCACAATGAGCCACCTCTAAATATTAATATTAAGGGCTGAAACTTTACCAGAATTTTTTTTTCGTCATGATGGAAGATATTTTCGTAGTAGCTAAAAAAAAAAAAATTAAAAGTTTTTTTTGGCCCACCCTAATATATATATATATATATATATATATATATATATATATATATATATATATATATATATATATATATTTCAACTACACGACATGACTTGGTAGTTCATGACACTACGTCACATATGTTTCTCTATTCATAGGTTTGATAATTAAGACAAGTAGATTTATACTATCAAGTGAGTGCACTTAGGTGCTTCTTGAAACGTCGAATCGGTAAGTAGTTAAGTAACATACAACGTACGTTCACAACATTTTTGTACCTCTCTCTTAGTTCCTGTTTTCCACAGTGGGGCATAGGGCTTCTACCAATTGTCGCCATCTGACTCTATTTCGAGCCACGACCTTCAACTCATTCCACGATTTGCCGGTGGAGGTGATTTCGGCTTCAATTGTGCGTCGCCATTTTGTTTTTGGCCTTTCTCTCTTTCGCTTAGTGCCTTGGGGATGCCAGTCCAATGCTTGTTTTGCAATGTTTTGTGGATTGCGCCGTAGGGTGTGTCCAATCCAGTTCCACTTTCTTCTCTTTATTTCAACGCCTACTGGAAGTTGGTTTGTAGAACGAAGCAGATCGTGGTTCGATATCACTTCAGGCCATCGGATTCTAAGGATCCGTCTCAAACACCAGTTTGCGAAAACTTGCGGTTTGTTTGTGCTGCTCTTAGTTATCTTCCACGTCTCACTGCCGTAGAGCAGGATGGATTTGACGTTACTATTATATAGTTTGAGTTTCGTTTTACGGGAAAGTATTGAAGAGCTCCAAACGTAATTCAGTTGGGCGAACGCTCCCTTCGCTTTGTTGATTCTTCTGGCGATGTCTAGGTCGGCCCCTCCATCCACTGCTATGATGCTGCCCAAGTAACAGAACTGTTCGCATCTTTTTACTGTTACGCCGTTTACTTGTAGGTCCCTGCTAGTGGTAGCTCCAATTCGCACGTCCTCTGTTTTTTTGGTGTTTATATGCAGGCCTATCTCTTCAGCTTCTTGTTGTAGCTTAGCTGTTTTGTCCATCATGTCGGCGAGTGTATGGGACATGAGGCAGATATCATCGCCGTAGTCGAGATCTTCTAGCCTGCTTGATAGTCCCCAGCGTATTCCTCGAGGCTGTATTGTAACGCTCGGCATGACCTCGTCTAGTACTATTAGGAATAAAAGCGGGGACAAGCAACCTTGTCGGACACCAGCAGACACTTTGACCGCTTCTGAGAGATCCCCTTCGTGTACCACGTTGCAAGAATAGTCCGCATACGATGCTTTTATGATGTTTACTATTTTGGGTGGGATGCCTCTCCGGTCTAAAGCCGCCCAAATGCTTTCCCATTTAATAGTATCAAAAGCTTTTTGGAAGTCTACGAATAATAGAAATACCGTGGTTTGCCATTCTACTGCTTGATCTGTTATAATCTGCAACGTATTGATTTGGTCTACGCAGGATCTTCCCGGCCTGAAACCAGCCTGTTCTTCTCTCAACGTAGGTTCAATTGATTTGCTCATTCGGGTGAGTATTATTTTGCAGAGTATTTTCGATGCAGTTGTTAATAGTGTTATGCCTCTCCAGTTGTTGCAATCACATTTTTGTATAGCAAACAAAAAATCTTCAAAATATGACCCGCGAGCACAAACTCACCGCTGCACCCAGCGTTTTTTCAATCGTTCATAGGCTCCCTGGAACTCATCGCGCATAAGGCTTTCAAGGGATCTCGTCGAAGCCGTCTGGACCGACGCAATCGTATCGAATCGCTTCCATTTCAGGTCTATTTTGCTTCGGGGGAACAAATAGAAGCCGCTGGGAGCTATATCGGGGCTGTAGGGTGGCAGTGTTTCCACATTGAATTTGGCCAAAACTTCGTCGGCGGCGCAACGCCCTGCCGTTATAATTAAATTTAAGCATCGTTCGGATAAGTTAGTAGTTGGTGGTTTACTGAAGTCTGATGGTTTGGCTTGACTCAGATTTCTGTAAAAAATCCGTCCGATGTGATTTTTTCAAACCGGTGCGCAGCCCAAAGTCGGATAATTTTAAGTTTCCTTTGGCACCAAGCAGAGGATTATCCGGCTTGATGTCCAGATAGATGAAACCTAATATATATATATATGGAATTGATGGTCAAAGAGGTCTCGGCTATGTAAAACTGCGTGCATTCCTCGGACAGCATGTCTTTTTCCATCAAGAGAGTCATTACTTCACTTCTTCGTACTCTCCGGGAGCTTAGGCAGCCTCTCGCGCATACTTGTGGAACGCATCATCCACTAATATACGGGAAACTAACAGTTTATCGCCGGTTCCGAACGGCACTAGTTGAGAGGTTTCCTAAGCAGAATTACTCGTGGTAGTTTGTCCTTGCTTTCCACGAGGTGACCACACGCATACTTTCGTAAAAATTTTCACGGCTTCGCCGGGGATTGAACCCGGGATCTCATGTATAGCTAGAGGATGCGTTCACCACTGTGACCACATTACTTCACTACCGAGCAGAAGCTCAATGCTTAAATATAAATTAATTGGATCTTGAAAACTACAATACATTTTTACAACCCACTGGTGGTCTCGACTAAGATGTCGCGTTCGGCCCGCACGTGAGCCACCTGCTCCTTCGACTTCCTTAAGATTTTCATCGCGTACCGTGTCATTATATTGCACTATCCTGACTTCACCGAACGTCCCCCGACTGATTGGCTCGAAAACCTCGACGCCCAAACGAGACATCGTTTTCAACGATGTTTCCAATTTTGTCAACCTAATAACAAACAAACAATAAATATTTGAATCCAAAAGCAAAAAATTGTAAACCAGGTATTACATAGATATATCCAAAAATCATTTTCATTTTGTTGAAAATCAAAATAATTTATTTCATTATTTAAACATAACAGTATGACACTATATTAATATACTAAGAAATAAAGAAGTGGCATTCTGCAATATTAAATTAAATTTGTCGAGGATACAATCTGTACTACCCTTGATAGTATTTTATTTGTGCGTAGTATTCTTGGAGTAGTATGGTTCCAGATGTATGAGGACACGTTGAAGCTCCTTCTTGAAATCATTAACTTTCTTAATTTGTTTTAAATATTTGGGCAAACCATTGAATAAGTCAATAATGCTGTATGGGGGCATCTGCTGTGACATGGTTAACTTGTGTAGCAGCTTTTATAATTATAACCTTTACTTCGGGTATCCCTCGTGTGTTTAAATGTGTATTCTTCAAACAGATGTTTGTTTTTACATAAGAATATTACTGACTCTTAGACGTACGTGCCCGTAACCGTTAATATTTTAGCGGATTTGAATACTCCTCTACATGATTCAGAATATTCTAGATTATAGATAATGCGTATTGCCGCTTTTTGAATCTTGAACACATCGTTAATTGTTGTGCCACGGCCCCAGAACATTATACCAAATCTTAGGTGGCTGTGGAGATTTGCGAAATAAACAATTTTTTAAATGTTGCGATTTAAATATTGTTTGAGGGTTCTAAGGGCATATACAGCCTTACTTAGTTTTTTTGTTAAGTTGGAAATGTGGGATGTCCAGTCGAGCGTATCATCTACATATAATCCTAGGAGTCTTGCTTCATGTTGAATATTTAACGTGTTATGTTTTAGTGCAATTTTGGGGGTGTATCTTTTCTTGTCTCTGTTTGTTTTAAATAGTATTAAGTTTGTCTTGTTTTGGTTTAGGAGTAATCTATTTTCGTTGAACCAAGTTGTTAATGAACTAAAAATTGATTTAATGTTGGGTTCGATGTCTTCTGCTGTTATATTTACTGACATTAGGGTAGTGTCATCCGCATAAATGATCGTTTTCGTAATATTGTTGATGGTCACACCTGGTAGATCGTTTATATATAGTGTGAACAGTAGGGGTCCAAGGGTGCTGCCCTGTGGTATTTCCATATTGATCGTAGATGGACATGATCTTTCCTTGCCGTTTGGTGTATATATTTCTACTATCTGTTTCCTATTGTTCAGGTAAGAGGAAATCCAATTTGATGCTGTTCCTCTAATTCGTATTTTCCTAATTTTGTTAGTAAGATTAGATGGTCCACGGCATCATAGGCCTTAGATAAGTCTAAGAGTATCCCGCACGGTATATAGTCGCCTTCAATTTGCTGTAATGCTTCTTTAATAAATTCAAAACATGCTGTATCCGTATTACGTCCTATTAAGAATCCATGCTGGTCTGGTGGTTGTTTATTATATTGTGTTTATTTGTAAAATCGATGATTCTTTTACAGATTAATTTTTCTAATAATATCGAAAAGGATGATTGGATACAAATTGGTCGGAAATTTTCCAGTTTATCTCTATCCCCTTTTTTATGAACTGGTATCATTTTCGAGAACTTAGATTTTCGAGAACTAATGATTCAGGAAAAATGCCTTCCTTGAAGGAGTTGTTAATAATTAGTACCAGTAGTTCAATAATGTCGGGTGCAACCAGTTTTATTAATGCCCTAGGTATCTCATCCACTCCCGTACTTTTAGTGTTTTTCAGGTTTTTTATAACGTAACTAAGTTCTTCTTGAGTGGTTGGATAAAGAAATATTGTTTCTCTGCTGTTAATTAAATTGTCCTTACATTTTTATATTAGATGAGCAGTCATTATCTTCGGTTGTTCGGAGAAAATTAATTATTATTGGAATCAGGGTTATGATTTGGTCCAAAATTGGGCGGTGTGGCTGTCTTCTCTTTAAGTTGCGACATTTCTGCTACTGCCTTCCACGGTGCGTTTACTATATTTCCACTCTCCATGATATTGTAATAGTCTCGTAATAGTCTCTTATATCGTCGGAGAAGTCTATTCCGGTTGCGTTTCAAGGCTGTATTCGTTTGTAACAGTATACCATATAATTCGATGCGTTTTCACATATTTTCAAGCGAGTTATTGGAGAAGATCATTTTCTTTTTTTGTGTATTCTTTACTCTTATTAGCGGAAAACACTGGTTGAAATGATTTCGAAAAGTTTGTATGAAACCATTCCATTGTTTGTCTATCTCGGAGCTGTGCGTGGACGATATTTCCTCCCAAACTTCATTTTGTATAGTTTCTTTAAAATCCCTCAAGTGACCTTCTGTATAAGTTCTAACTGTTCTATAAGTAGGTTAGATTTTTTAAGTTTCAAAGATTTATGTATTGTGCAAGATGGTCGGATATCAAATAGTTTAATGATTGAGTTGTATATTGCATCCCTTTGCTGACAGCAATATTGTCTATACATGATTTAAAATTAGTGAGGCTACTTTCGAATGTTAGGCACATATTAAAAGAATCAAACAGGGTTTTGAAATCTCTGCTATTAGTAGTAGATTTTAGAATGTCTATATATATATATATATATATATATATATATATATATATATATATATATATATATATATATATATTATTACATCATTTTTGCCCATATGGACAGTGTTTGAACTTAAATATCTCATGATGACACAAGTTTCACTTCTTTCCCTTCTTTTTCTTCTCTTCCCAAAATCTCTTCATCCTTTGACTGTGCTCCTGTTTCCTTTGTTCTGTCCACAATGTTCCTATCTTCCTTTCGCTTACTAAAAATTTGGTTTTCTTAATTTTGCTTCTGAATTTTTTCCTGTCTTCTATCACTTGCCGATTGATCCCCAATTGCTTTAAGTCATCTTCTATTTCATGAAACCAATTTGTTTTCCTACTTGAACTGTTTACTACATCAAAGATTTTTTTTTGTAAGTCGCTTATTGTTCATTCTCTGTATGTGCCCATAGAAAGTTAGTCTTCGTTTTCTAATGATATCTGTGAGTCTGCCTGTGTGTTCATATAGCTCTTTGGTAGGTCTTTGGTAAAATCTCTTTCATACATATCCCATCTCTGTGTACTGCTCCAAATATTTTTCTAAGAATTTTGCTTTCAATTTTTTCTGTTTCTATGATGCCAGATGCTCCAATTGTGCTCGTTTCTGACGCATACAATGCTTCAGGCAATACAACTGTTTTGTAATGTCTGAGTTTGGCCTGCCTCGATATGCTTTTCTTATTATAATGTGACCATGTAAGTTTATATGCTTCCTGGAGTTTTTCCGTTCGTTTAATGTTAGACATCTTGTTTGATCCTCCTATTTGTATATATTCCCCTAAGTATTTAAATTTTTCCACTCTTTGTATAGATCCATAAGTCGTATGTATGGTATGTACATTTTTGGTATGTCGTTCCATGTATTGGGTCTTCTCATAGGATATCTGTAAACCTGTTTTAGCGGCTATTTCATGTAATCGCTCCAGTGCTTCCTTTGCCTCCTTTGTGTTATTGCTGGTTATGGCAACGTCATCTGCAAATGCTAAACATTTAATGATTGTTTTTGTTTCGCGTGTTCTTCCTAGCTGTATGCCTTTCACTTGTTCCTCAAGTATTATTTGAGAATTGTACAGATTTCTTTAGTGTTCGTTTCCAAGGATCCATCTGTTCTTCTAAAACAGAGGCTAGGAGGTTGATAACCCTTAATATTTTCTTTGAATATTCTGTAAAAATTTCTTGTATTATTTCTCTTAAAATCTTCTTCAATTTCTTTTAGCCTGTTGTTATCGTGTGCTCGTTTTTCTCTTCTAATTTCCTTTGATGATTGTTTTTGAACTTCGTGAAATTCCTTCCATGTTTCGGATGTTCTGTTACTACTGAACTTCATCAACGCTTGTGTTCTTTTCTCAATGGCTTGATCACAAGTTGCGTTCCACCACCTATGTTTCCTTTTTCTAGGAGGTTGCGCCCAACGCATTGCATTCTGAACTGTGGTCGCAGGATCTGTCCAAGTGTCTGTTGGATGCCTATTAATTTCTTCAATGATTTTGTCTCTGTTTATCTGCAAATATTCTGGATCAGGCTTGACTATTTTGTTATTTACTGTCTTTTTCTGTCTTGGAATTGGTCTAATCTTAACTTGTAACAAATAATGATCTGACTCGAAGAACCCTTTACGCGTTCTGACATTTAAAATTTCCTGCGTATTTTTGTTAGAAATGACCACATGATCAATCTGGAATTCTCCCCATAAGGTGTTAGGTGCTTTCCATGTTTCTATGTTAGAAATTGTGTCGACATAATTTTGAGATTAAAATTTTGACAATATTTTATGAGGTGTTCTCCATTTTGGTTTGTGCGATAGTGAGCTGAATAAGGGCCTGTGATTTGTCTGTATTTCCTCTCCTTACCTAATTGCGCATTGAAGTCTCCCATTAAAATTTTAACATGCCTTTCTGGTATGCTGTTGGTTACTTCTTCCATGTCTTCCCAGAAGTCTTGAACTTCTTTCTGTTATGCTCATTTGTAGGTGCGTGTGCATTGATAATCGTGTAACCTTTATTGCCTGATTTGAAGGAGAGTCCGCAGATCCTTTCTGATATTGAATTAAAGTCAACAATGTTATCCACGACCGATTTGTGTACTGCAAATCCCGTCCCAAACAATGATGGTGTACCTTTTCTGACAGCAGGTTTACCTTTATAAAGCCTATAATTTTCCGTGTTGAAATGATTTTCGTCTTGAAAACGGGTCTCCTGAATCGCAAGAATTTTTATTTGAAATTTTTGTAACATATCTGTAAGTTGTTTTAGTTTTCCAAGTTTGAGGAGAGTATTAACATTAAGAGTGCCAATGTAGTGCTTGCGTAGAGATTTTGAGAAGCTCCGACTCTTCTCCTCATGATGTTCCTGGTCCCCCAGAATCCGATGACCAGGAAAGTCCAGCACGGTGACTGGGGCCTGGGCTAGCGGATTTTTCTTTTGTTCCATCATGATTACTTCAAGTTGAAAGTGGTTGTGGTGATTTTTAAGAAAGATCACGATGATTACAACTAAGGTATTGAGCCTTTGAGGTTGCCTCTTGATGTTTTCTAGCTAAGAGCAGGCATTTCCTCCTACTCTAAATATATAGGTTTGAGTTTGCGTTCGCGACTGTTGTTTCAACCCTCTTTTACGGTGTATTAGGTCGAAAAAGGAGGGAGAGCAAAAAATACGTTCATGTCACTTTGACATTAAAAAACAAACTGAATATATATATATATATATATATATATATATATATATATATATATATATATATATATATATATATATATATATATATATATATATATGTTGTATTTGAGGTTTTCGCGGATAGATACCTGTGTTGTATTGTTTTCTCGGGGATTCCCCGTTGATGCTGAGGGTTGGCTCTGAAAAGAACCGGATTCTCGACGTTTCGGCGAACTAACATTCGCCATTCTCAAGAGATATATGCGTCCGTACGGGTCAACAGTATGCGTCGAACGGTTGACCCGTACGGACGCATATATCTCTTGAGAATGGCGAATGTTAGTTCGCCGAAACGTCGAGAATCCGGTTCTTTTCAGAGCCAACCCTCAGCATCAACGCGGAATCCCCGAGAAAACAATACAACACATATATATATATATATATATATATATATATGTCAATCGGGCGATTGCCCGGGGCCCACGAACTAGGGGGCCCCCACAGTGGCTGCAGATCGATTCTGCGACGACTGATGTGTGGCGTTTCGCGAATTTCACATGGGGGACCGCACCACGTGGGTTTTAAAAAGGCTCAAATTTGACATTTTTATGCCGCCGGAGGCGGCAGATCTTGGGTATTTTAACCGCGCGTCTTCGATGACTTAACTGTGAATGTCCGTCCGCACGTTGCGCATCCCAAAGTTTCGTCCTCCGTCCTGCCGCGCCCCTCCGGGGATCCATCCTAAAATCCACCTAAAAAACCCACCCTAAAATCGTGGTTTTTGCGGAAACGGCCTGACGGAAGCGGCGGCGGCGGTGCAAAACGGGAATGTACATTTTTCCGGTGTAGAACCGAGATCCCTGTTGAGCGGTGCCGTTTTCGCGACTCAACTCCCCCAGGTTCGGACGCACCGGACCGAAAACTAAAATCACGATATTTTACTTTTGAGGCGCATTTTTGGTCGGATCCCAATTTTTTTTTTCCGGATCCTCTAGTCGCCGCCGCGCCACGTTTTTATAGCCCACGCTCGTCGTCCTGTGACGTCTCGTTCACCTGGTGCAAGAGCAAATAATTTTTTTTTCCGATTTTGCAATTCTTCCCCGGTCGCCCAGGACTTATTTGATGGGCTCCAGGTCGCCGGTTCGAATAATTTTTAAACAGAAGACGACTTTTTGCGAATCTGCGGCAGTTTGAAGAGAAAAATGCGCAAAAAGTGAGAAAAACCAGGGGCGTTTTTCGGGGGTACATAGAACTTCGGAACCAACTGACGGATCGGAACTGGACCGGTACCGTCCGATTGACCATAGAACTTTTTAGTTTGTTTGCGAGTTTAATCCTGATTGCGCCGAAGATGGCGTCGGGACGCCATTAAAACGTTTTTTTGGACATCCAGGAAAAGTCCCACGGAACCACCAAATTGAAATCTGCGGGAACGGTTTCGCGCGATTCCCGCACTGAATTCAACGTTTCATCTTTTACTGCAG
Organism: Phosphuga atrata; assembly: GCA_944588485.1. Classification (NCBI taxonomy): domain Eukaryota; kingdom Metazoa; phylum Arthropoda; class Insecta; order Coleoptera; family Silphidae; genus Phosphuga; species Phosphuga atrata. The sequence continues at coordinate 63,544,367 of OX155898.1, forward strand.
GCGGCATCGCGCTGGGTCGTTCGCAACCGTCGCGGCGCCCGCCCAAACTCGCCGTATTTTATTTACTGGGGGCCCCACCTCAATATATATGCCCGGGGCCTCCAAATCCAAACGACGGCGCTGTATATATATATATATATATATATATATATATATATATATATATATATATATTACTATCGTAAATCCCTTTAAAGAGAGCGTGTAAACTTGAACAAAAATCATGTCAACTCAGTCATGCGGCGACGTTCTTCCCAAATCCTCTTCATTCGTGCACTATGTTCTTTCTTCCGTTCGTCCGTCCACTTTTTTCCTGGTATCTTTGGGAGCAGTTCTTTATCAAATTTATGGTGCATTATGGTGTTTCTAAATTTAACCCGTTCATTCATGTCGTGTATCGTTATGTTTAGCTGCTTGAGGTCTTCTTCAGTTTCCTGTATCCATTTGGACCTATTTTTACTGTTAAAGGTAATTTTGATAATTTGTTTCGTAATTCTGTTCTGGTCCATTCTGTATATGTGACTATATTTAGCTCGTCTCTTTCTGAAAGTGTCAGTGATAGGTTCTACGGTTTTATATATTTCTGACGATGGTCTCTTAATCCATATTCCCTCTTTATTCACCGGCCCAAAATTTTTTTGGAGAATTTTACGTTCTTGTTAATCTATTTCTTTGATTTTTGAGTGACCATGAATTAATGTTGTTTCTGCGGCATAAAGTGCTTCAGGAAGAACGACTGTTTTGTAGTGTTGTAATTTTGCATTAGGAGATATTGATTTTTTGTTATAATGATTCCAAGTAAGTCGGTGAGCTCTCTGTATTTTTTTTACTCGTTCTTGATTTGCTATTATATTTAGGCCGGACGGTTGGATGATTTCTCCTAAGTATTGAAACTGGGAAACTCTGGATACAGAACCATATTGTGTCTTGATGGGTAGATTGTCGGACGAGGATCGTTCTATATACTGTGTTTTTTCATAAGATATCAGGAGACCAGCCTTTTGTGAAATTTCGTGTAATTTTTCATGTGCATGCTTTGCTTCTTCTCTGGTATTCGATAATATTGCAAGATCGTCAGCAAACGCCAAACATTTGATATATAAATAGCTATATGATAGCTCTATAATCTCTTCTCTTACCAATGTGTATTCCCTCAATCTCTTTTTCCCAAGTTCTGATTATTTTTTCCAGGACCATATTAAAAAGGATGGGTGAAAGTCCATCTTCCTGTGGACTCCCTGGAACACCCTTATGTATTTCAAAAGATTGAGAAATTGCTCCACCAAACTTAACCTTTGATGTAGTATTAATGAGAATTTGTTGAATTAATGCCCTGGTTTTTCTATCAACTTTGAATTCCTCCAGAATGCTGAAGAGGGTTGGTCTGTCGACGGAGTCGTAGGCTTTTTTGAAATCAACAAAGGTAACCACGGTGTTTCTACAAGATCGTATTTGTAAGATTGTCTTCAGATTCCAAATTTGTTCCGTGCATGAGCGCCCTTTACGGAAACCTGCCTGATATTCTCCTATCTGTGGGTCTACTTGAGGTTCAAGTCTATTCAAAAGAGCTTTCGAAAGAATTTTGTACGTTACTGGTAAAAGTGAAATGCCTCTATAATTGTTCGGTTCCATTTTATCACCATTTTTATGAAGCGGGTGTATAAGTGCACATTTCCATTCTGGGGGGATTTGTTCGGTCACCCAAATATCACATATTAAATTGTGTATTCTGTGAATGAGGTTGTCGTCAGCCAGTTTGCATAACTCGGCAATGATTCCATCTTCCCCAGGGGCTTTGTCGTTTTTCAATGAATGAATGATGTCAGTTATCTCCTGGAAGGAAGGCGGCACGGAATCTGGATAGGATTCAGGTTGTTCAAAAATAATCTTGCTGGATGGGGGATCACAGTTGAGAAGATTGTTGAAGTACTCAGCTAAAATTTGACAATTCGCATTGGTGTTTGTCTCCATTGAACCATCAGATCGACGAAAGCATAGGCTGGATGGTCGATATCCCGTCAGGTTCTCTTTAAAAATTCTGTAAAAACTCCTAGTATTATACTCCTAGTATAATTCTTGTTCTATTTCCTCCAGTCTTGTTTTTTCATAGCTACGTCTTTCGTTTCTAATTAGTTTTGATGATTGTTTCCGATGTACAGGATCTCCTGCCATTTGTCTGGCGTTTTGTTGCTATGAAATTTTTTCCAAGCGTTAAGTCTGTCTTCTATTGCTTGGTCGCATATACTGTTCCACCATCTGTGCTTACGTTTACGTGGGGGCTGGCCTATCCTCATAGCGTTCCTGAGAACATCCGATAATTCTGTCCAGTTTAACGAGTTTGTTTCGTTGATTCCTTGCAAAATACTGCCCCTGTTTATTTTTAAATATTCAGGGTCAGGCTTAAAAATTCGTGGTTGTCGTGGTCTTCTCCTGTTGGGTTGGAGTTTAATTTTAATTTGTAACAAGTAGTGATCAGAATCGCAGAAACCTTTCCTTGTTTTTACATTAAGGACCTTCTTTTGGTTTGTATGAGAGATGGCAACATGGTCGATTTGAAATTCACCCATATTGACGTTGGGTGCCCTCCAAGTGCAAAGCTTTTGTCTGGGTTTTCTAAAATGTGTTGACATGATTTTAAGTTGGAAATTTTCAATAAAATTAAACAATATATATATATATATATATATATATATATATATATATATATATATATATTTATATATAAATATATTTATATATATATATATATATATATATGTATATATATATATATATATATATATATATATATATATATATATATATATATTGTTTAATTTTATTATTATATTATTCGATTTTAATAGTGCGCATATATTTGTTTTATTTCAATGTTGTGTAAAAGATAATTTCGTGGAAAATATATTTACAATAATTCATGTTTGTTTTGTGGCGATGTAAGGCAAGGCTATTTATTGTAAAGTTAATACAAATATGCAGTGGAAAACGTTCCAGCAGTTATTGAAGTAGTTATTTGGAAAATAAAATGTGACATTGCAACAAACAATAAAACGTTTTTTATAGTAAAGCATATTTAGTCAGGTGCGGCCAAAGGTCGAGTTGTCGACCACGTAGCTGTTCCTCTTCGCCCGCCTGTCTTATATGTACACATCTGTGTCGCGCGACAGATTTTATACTATTAGTATTATCTATATTTATTTTTAATTTAAACCTATTTTTAGCTTTAAATTAGAACTTTCCTTATTATTTTTTTAACATAAGATGTTGGTAGACCACCGCTTAGAATTATAAAAAAATCGTCTGTACTGACCAAAAGTTTGTCCACGCCTGATATATAATGGATTTATATTTTTAATTTTCACTGTTTCTATTCCGCCGAGTGCAAAAACATTTGCGAACGGAAAACGACGATACATCGTAACAATGCGACTGATTTTTGCTTTGATAGAACACATGCCTGATACATTCTATAGATAAAATGCTCCATGCAAAAATATGTTTTATATATTTAAACGTTTTTTTTTTAATGCGAACTGTTATCAGTTTGACACAATTTAGTATTTCCAGGTAGCAATAGTCTAGACAATAAGGAAGATAATATATTATTAAGTGAATGTATGATAGCGATGCGTTAAAAATAATGTTTTTTGCAAAAACTTTTTTTTAAATATGTTGGTATATACTTACTCTTGATTGAAAAACTCACTATGTTTTTACTACTAATTTTGTACCACTACCTTTTTTGTACCTTTTGTTACCACTCATTTTGTTAAGATATATAACTATGTGAAGTTATATAAATGTAGACACTTTACGTGGTCGTCGGTAGCGTAGACAACATACCCGCCTGAGAAGCAGGAGACCCGGGTTCGATTCCCGAGCGAGGAGGTATTTTCAACCAGGGCCGCACTGCCCACCCCGAATGAATGTGAGATATGCGATACCGGAGTGGCGCTTACCAAAAAAGTCAAGTCGAATAGGGGGTAACATTTGTAAGTTTTGTTCAAAGATTATAATTTCTAGGAAATCGTTGTATACATATCGTCAACAAATGTATACATTGATTTCCTGGAAATTATAATATTTGAAGAGAAGATACAAATGTTACTATTCAATAATATCAATTGAAGAAAAGATACAAATGTTACTATTCAATAATATCAATTGAAGAAAAGATACAAATGTTACTATTCAATAATATCAATTGAAGAAAAGATACAAATGTTACTATTCAATAATATCAAAATCTTCAAACTCAATAATATATAAATAATGGAATACAGGGTTTAGCGAGACCTTCCTAGAAACCATTTTAAAACACTTAACACGCTTCTAGTTTCGTATACAATACATATCTATATATCATATTAATGATTTATCACCCTGTAATTCTAAAGCACGTTCTAGATCAGCGGTCGGTAACCGGGGATCGTCGGACCCCCAGGGGTCCGTGGCAAAATTTTAGGGGTCCGTAAATATATTCAAATTCAAATTAATTTATTTCAATAAACAAGCATAAAGCTAAAAGAAATTTGTCCAAACAGAAATATAATAATTGCATAATTCTAACATAATAATAATAACTAACCTATTCAAAAAGAGAAACTTAACTAAGTAATAATTTAAATATTGTAACTTTTATTCTTTGTGAAATATTCTACTTTTGTATAGGGTTCTATATGCTTTATGTATTCAAAGACTTTTTTCTTGTATGCCATTATATGTTTAATTTCTTTGATTGTTTCTGGCAAATTGTTGTATAATTGAATACAGTTATAATATGGTCCTTTTTCGGTCATGGTGAGATTGTGCCTTGGTGGAATATAATGTGTTTTCATTCTTTTTGTTTCTATGGTATATGTACATTTTCACTGTCTTGGAGGAGGTTTTTATTTTTATAAATAAAAATTAATGATTCATATATGTATAAACCGATTATTGTTAAGATGTTGGCTGCTCTGAACTCTCCTCTGCATGACTGAGTATAGTTTAGCCCAAACATATCTGCTCAGTTTCCCGAGAAAATAATCCCAAAATGTAGGTGTGATTCAAAGTTTGAAAAATAAACAATTTTTAGTAGCTCTGGGCTTATGTTTTTACTTAGTATTCGTAAGGCATATGCCGTTTTATTTAATTTTGTCACTAAAGAATGTATATGTGTGTCCCAGTATAGGTAGCAATCCATGTGAATACTTATCATTCTAACATTGTTTTTTACCTCGAAAACATTGCCGCCAATTTGAAAAAGTTTAGAGTATATTAAATAAGAGTATATTATAATAAATATTCCATTATTTATATATTATTGAGTTTGAAGATTTTGATATTATTGAATAGTAACATTTGTATCTTTTCTTCAATTGATATTATTGAATAATATCAAAAATTATAATTTCCAGGAAATCATTGTATACATTTGTTGACGATATGTATACAACGATTTCCTAGAAATTATAATCTTTGAACAAAACTTACAAATGTTACTCCCTATTCGACTTGACTTTTTTGGTATGCGCCACCCCGGTATCGCATATTTCACATTCATTCGGGGCGGGCAGTGCGGCCCTGGTTGAAAATGCCACCTCGGCCGGGAATCGAACCCAGGTCTCCTGCTTCTCAGGCGGGTATGTTGTCTACACTACCGATGTCCGCGTAAAGTGTCTACATTTATATAACTTCACATAGTTATATATCTTAACAAAATGAGTGGTAACAAAAGGTACAAAAAAGGTAGTGGTACAAAATTAGTAGTAAAAACATAGTGAGTTTTTCAATCAAGAGTAAGTACATACCAACATATTTATAAAAAAAGTTTTTGCAAAAAACATTATTTTTAACGCATCGCTATCATACATTCACTTAATAATATATTATCTTCCTTATTGTCTAGACTATTGCTACCTGGAAATACTAAATTGTGTCAAACTGATAACAGTTCGCATAAAAAAAACGTTTAAATATATAAAACATATTTTTGCATGGAGCATTTTATCTATAGAATGTATCAGGCATGTGTTCTATCAAAACAAAAATCAGTCGCATTGTTACGATGTATTGTCGTTTTCCGTTCGCAAATGTTTTTGCACTCGGCGGACAGGAAAAATTAAAAAAAAAACAATAGAAACAGTGAAAATTAAAAATATAAATCCATTATAATTCGATTATAATATCGATCTTTTAGTTTTGAAGATTATAACCAATATTATAATCTTCAAAACTAAAAGATCGATATTAAATTACTCTAAACTGTTTCAAATTTGTTATCATTATTCGTCCATTTGTTTCTGTGAAATCAATTTTTTACCATATCTTTCCCAGAATTTAAATCTGAGGCAATTTCTTCAACGTTTTTTGTGCCAATCATTAACGTTGTATCGTCAGCAAAATTAACCATATTATATGTTGTTTGACTTATTGTTGTTGGTAGATCATTTAAATAGATGGTGAACAGAAGTGGTCCTAATATGCTCCCCTGCGGTATCACAACTCTAGAGCTAGCTATTTCGGACTTCGTGGAAACGTTTTCATTTGTCAATTTCACTTGTTGAGTTCGATATTTTAAGTATGTTCTAAACCAGGGGTCTCCAAACTACGGCCCGAGGGACACATCCGGCCCGCGGACAGATTTTGTCCGGCCCGCGGAGAGCTAGCATACTTGAAAACTCCTTTTAGAGAACATATATAGCAAATTAAATGTAGTGTACTGAAGTATTCTAATTTTATGTTGAATAATTATTAATATGACATCTACATTGATATGGTCATGGGCTAACTACTCATAACATTGTTGTAGGCTTATTGTTATTGGAAATAGCTAGACTTTCGAAAGACAAAACAGTTAACAAGGAGGGAAAAAAATGGTTAGACTGGGTTGAGAACCATAACTGGTATGTGCTAAATGGGTGCACAAATGGCGATTGGAAAGGGGAGTTAACGTATATTGGTGGAGGCGGTACCTCGGTCATTGACTTTGGGATCGCCAACGAAGACGCCATAAGATGTATCGATGTTTTCAAAATAGGAGAAAGGCTGGAATCGGACCATCTACCACTAGAAATTACCCTGTATGGTGAGATAGACAGCTGGGGGGAAAGCAAGGGTGTGGTTAAACAAACGGTGATGTGGAATGAGTCGGCTATTGCGCGATACCAGGAAAACTTAGACAGAATGGATGGAGTGGAATATGCGGAACTACCGAAACTCACTGCTATGATAAAGAAAGCACTAATTGTTAAAATATCACACCCAAAGAAAAATTGCGGAAATGCTTGGATAGACGAGGAACTAATAGGTATAAAGAAAAGAACTAGAGCCGAATTTAGAGCCTGGAGAGAAGGAAGAACAACACTCGAAAAGCTCAAAAGACAGAATAAAGAAATGAAAGAAGCAGAGACGAGAAAGAAACGAGAGTGGGAGGAATGCCAAATAAAGAAAATCAGCCAGCTGAGCAGAGAGTCGGATATTTGGAAACTGATTGCTGCAAGGAAACCAAAAAGAGAGATCTCATCAGTAATTAGCACAGAAAGGTGGAAAAATCACTTCTGTGAGTTGCTGGCCGGAGAGACAGAAATTAGGGAGCAAAGATGGAGAGATTTTAGACCAGTGGAATCGCAATCACAAGAGATTACAGAGGAAGAGGTTGAAACGGTTATGTCAGCACTCAAAAGAAAGAAAGCTCCAGGCCCAGACTCGGTGCCAAGTGAGGCGTGGTGTCTAGCCACACCAATTGTGAAGGAGAGACTTCGTGGTGAACTTAACAGCTTTTTCAAAGGTAGCAAACAAATTACGGACAGTTGGAGGGAAGGAATTATTGTACCAGTTTTTAAGCAAGGTAACAAGGAGGAACTAGGAAGCTATAGGGGGATAACTCTAATGGACACGTCATACAAGATCTATGCAAAGATACTGGAAAAAAAGTTACAAGAAGAAGCAGAGAAAATGAATCTAATCCCAGAGGTACAAGCTGGCTTCAGAAAAGGACGCGGAACAACTGAACAGATATACATATTGAATTATATCATACAAAGAGAAATAGCTAAACCTAAGGGGAAATTGTACGCGGTATTTGTTGACCTCAAAGCTGCATATGACTCAGTAGTGAGAGAGAAAATGTGGGAATATATGAGGGAGAAAGGTATATCGCAACAGATCGGGAAGAGCATTGAGCATCTATATGAGAGAACATGGTGTAGAGTGAAGATAGGTGGAAGGCTATCTGAAAGATTTGAGGTTAGGAAAGGGTTAAAACAAGGGTGCCCGTTAAGTCCACTACTATTTAATCTATATACTGCGGACCTCGAGAGAACGCTAAGCTTGGGTCAAGCGGGAGGGGTAGTAATAGGGACGAAAAAGATTTGGAGTCTAGCTTATGCAGACGACGTCGTTGTCTTAGCAAGTTCGAAAGTGGAAATGAAAGAGGTGTTGGTACGAATGGAAAAGTTTTTTAAAAAACGAATGTTAAAGGTAAATGTGCTGAAAACAAAGTGGATGCTGTTTCGGAAGAGAAAGGGATCAAGGAAAGAGAGTTTTGAATGGGAAGCGAGTGAGATAGAACAAGTTAGCAGTTTTAAATACCTAGGCTTTATGTTCCAACAAAATGGGTCGTGCGCTGCACATATCAAGTATATAGTAAAAAAAGCGTGGGTGGCTGCTAACAGGCTCTGGGATACATGGAGAGTATACTTGCGGGAAAATTTTAGGGCGAAAATGATTGTATGGAAGGCGTGCGTACGTAGTATTATGATGTATGGGGCAGAAATTTGGGGTGTGAAAGAGGAAAACGACATAGAGAGAGTGCAGTTACAGTTCATAAAGAGGGCCCTGCAGCTAGAAAAGTCCACCCCCTGGTACATCGTTCAACAAGAAGCAAATTCTAACAAGGTGGCAAACACCGCGGTTATGAGAGTGGCTAAATTTGAAAGGAAAGTGAATAGTGCGGGAGAAGAAAGAATAGTGAAAGACGTTTTGAAAGCGGTAAGAAAGGAGGGTAAAGGGAGTAATAAGGAAACAAAATGGGGATGTCTGCGCAAGCGTATGTATGAAAGAGGGGGATGGAACCAAGAAGAGATCGAGAGAATGATGAATGAGGGAATGTTAGTGGAAAGGATTCTGGCAGATAGACTACTGGAGATAGAGCTGCAAGAGAGACAAAGACACATAGGTGAGAGTACCTATAATAGAGACTACAGCAAAATCCAAGTTTTTGGCAGATGTCCAGAGTATCTAGTTAATCCTAAAGCCCCACAGGTAACGATTGCCCGGTTTAGGTGCGGTAGTGAGGAAAGGGGTAGAAGATATTGGATGGCTGCAACAGATAGGACTTGTCGAGTATGTGGAGAAGGGGAGGAGCTCTGGGAACATTGGGTGTTAAGCTGTAAGAAATGTGAATGGAGCGAAGAGGAAAAGTCAGTGGCGAAAAACTGGAAGAAGGTTATGGATGAGAGTGGCTCCGGTTTTGTGTACATGAAAAAAATATTGAAGTGCAAAGGACAGGGTTAAAGGCTTCCTTTTTTTTGTTTTTTTTTTTTTTGTTTTGTTTTTATCTAAGAACTTTTGAACTGTTTATTTTTTGCTGTATTAATTTGGATATTTTTATTTTCCGTTTCATTCTGGTGTCTTTTTGTTTGTTTTTTTTTTTGTTTTCTTTGTTTTTATTTTTTGTTCTATACTTGTCACAACACTAATGTACGAACGGTCGTGTATTTACATTTATGCCAATAAAGGATTATTATATTATTGTTATTGTATTTTGTGATAAGTTGGATAAAGAAACACAGAATTGTAATGAGTAAAGACATGTATAATATGCAGAAAATTTAACTTCAGTATATAATAACTAACAAATTATTGAAATGAATCCAACTAACATTTTATACATTTTAAATAAAAACATAACTTATAACAAGCATAATGACATATGAAATACTGAGATGTATGAGATTTAGGTAATTGAGATTTTCCACTGACAATAGTTTGTAGTTGTGGACCAATTTTACTTGTACCAATTATTAAAAGAGATTTAAGATGCTCATCAGTTAATTTAGATCTGTAAACATTTTTTGTGTACTTCATTTTGGAGAAGGTTTTCTCGCACAAATAAGTAGTACCAAAAACAGAAAACAGCCCACGAGCAAATTTATGCAAATTATCAAATTGTGTCAGTGGAAGACTCTTATAAAATTCCAACAAAGATGAGTTTTGATATTTGTTCTTAATTATAGCACTGCACTGTAGATCAATCATTTCCATTTGAAGTTCCGGGGCTAGGGTTTCAATGTCATTATCAAAAGGATTCTGAAAAATCTTAATTTGATTCGCAATGGCATCAAAGTCCGAGAAACGAGTATCAAAATTTATTTTCAAAGCACTCAAAGTTTCGATTGCAAAATCGATAGGAAACTCAATCTCAGTGGTGTGGCTGAATATTTCACATGTTTTAAAATGTGAAAAACATTTACTTGCAATATCGCAATTTTGGCAAATGTAATAAGGTTGCCCAGGTGTGCATGCTTCGTGAGCCCAAGACTTGCAATCCCGGCACTGTATCCAGACTTCCCTAGACTTGCTAGCAGAATATGGAGACAAACAGACCAAGCAAAACTCGTCATCCTCTTTCTCCTCTTCATCCGTGTCAACTGCTTTCAATTTAATCTTCTTTGCTTTAGAAAGCTTTTTATTTTCTTTGTTGTCACTGAACACACGTTTAGATACTTTCTTCTTCGCTTCTTGTTCTTTCCTTTTCTCTTCTAAATAGGTCTTTTCCGGTAAATCTGTTTGAATTGCTGATTTACATTTTCTTCTACCAGCTCGCTGTGACTTGGCGCGGCGGAGCTCTTGGTAGAGGTTTTAAAACTTGCGGTGATATAATTAGAGAACTCCTTGAACAACTTGGACCAGGAATAGGTTCTTTTGTAGCCTGATGTTACAATGATAGCTTGGTAGAACTTTGTGGTGTCATCGCACGAACATTAAGGTTAGGGATATCATTTTGAGCCAATACAGGGTCATTAAGGCCACGGATATCAGATGCAGTCATTGCGGGTTCAATAGGACGAGTGTTAAGATGATTCTCTGCTACATTGTCTACAATATCCTCATCAGGAACTGTAATTAGTGGCCTATCTGTGACAGATGACGGCATAAAGTCGTACTCTTGAAATATGTTTGGATTAAATGTGCAAATCCCACAAGTTTTAAACCCCGTGAGAATATTGGATGGAGTTGCTGCCAACAGAAAAGGCTGTGCAATTATTCCTGGTACTTCGTATATCGTCATATGTTGTACTGGATGATTTACCATCCATTGATCCATTGCGTTGTTAATATATTTTTTAATGGTCCAAAAACAGATCTGTCCAACGGTTGCAGGCGGTGGGTACAGTGTGGTGGATTAGAGCATAATTATGCCATTTTCTCTCGCAAAGTTTAGTCCTTCAATAGATAGGTGAGAGCTGTGATTATCTAACAACAAGAGACATGGTTTCTCCTTCGTTGATTTCACGTGGTTGTGGAAATGTTTCAAATAAGCGACAAAAAGCTCTTCTGTCATCCAACCCGAAGGATTACTTCCTCCTTTGCAGCCAATTGGCCCATCTCTGATGAAATGATTTTTAAAATGTATCTGCGGAAAAATGAAGAATGGTGGAACTGAATTGCCACCTCCCGAAACAGCAGCAGCTAGGGTGACTACTATGCCTCTTTCGGCTGAAGTAATAGCACCAACTTGTTTAAATCCTTTCCTGGCAACAACTTTTCCATGTTCCATATATCGTGTGGCTGAAAACTATGTTTAATGGACATAGTCAAAACTATGTCGTTTAATTACCAATTCAAGTTTTTCAAAAAAACTATTGACATTATGTGGATTAAAACTGGTGGCTCGAGCCAAACTAGTGGCTTCAGGTGTTCTAATGGACAGAGAAGGGTGTCTCTTCATAAATGCCGTAAACCAATCGGGGCCAGCTAGCTTGTTTGATTCCCAAGACTTTGGGACTTTCAAGTTATTGGACATGGCAAGCTCGTACGCTATTTTTCGAATATCCTTGGGAGACAATCCGAAATAAATACTTGCAGCTAGAAGTATGTATCTTTCCAATTCTTCTTCCTGTTCATCGGTAAAAACCTGTCGATTTTTTTGGTACCCTATTTTTGTAGATGGTGTTGATATGGCGACGATGCTCATCTCTTCGGCAGTAAATTTTTTGCAATATTTTGTTAAGGTGCGATAATTAATTCCAAAATGCTTCGCGACAGATCTTATAGATTTTCGATAGTTTCGCACTTCTCTTGCAGCACGCAGCATCAAAGCTGGTGAAACAAGCCCTCGAGCAGACGTTCTCTTATGATGCCGTGGCATTTTTATAACTAGCTGTAAAACAAACAAACATTTATGTAGCAAAATTCCAAAAAGCCAACAAAAAGGGCAGCACACATGCATGGAGTTGGTTGTCACATGTGACTACCAGCCCTCGTCACGCTGAGACAACCTGCCCCAAAATACGTTTTAGAAAATAACCTTTAAAAATAAATTCGATGTATATTCGATGTACATTTATAAAACCATATAAGGATATAATGGACCATATATTTAACACAATAAATACATGAAAAGGTTTGTTACAATGCAAACTTTAAGCATACTTACAAGAATCGGCACAGATGCACAAAAAAATACTTTCACTGTGTGAAAAAAACGAACGCATGCCTCTCTGTTACAGCGTTTCTGTGCAGACTGAAGTGAAGTGGGGAGGGAGGGGTTGCCTGCGCGGTTCTTCGACGCCGATCAAATTTCATATTCGTTCGTTAAGTTTTCTATTTTGACCGCTGTGACAACCAACCCGTGAGGCAACCATATTATAAATCTCTCCTATATTCTCCCCTCCCCTATATTATATCTCCTATCTCCCCTATATTAAAAAAAACGATTCTGGGGTTTTTCGATTTTTCCAAAAAAAATTAATTAAAAGAAATAGTGGGCAAACATGGCCAAACGAAGTTTTTTAAGAAGGCATTATCAAATATAGAAAAAATGGATTGTGGGGGCTAGGCCCCCAATCATTTTTTTAAAATATCTTTTGAACGGAATGTGGGCAAACAAAACTATTTGGTGGTCAATCATGATCAAATCTTGGTCAAACGTATCTCATTTTAATTTTTTCAATTTTGGGGGGCTATCTTCATGCATCTGTTTTATGATTCGGTGATGAGTTCCAATTTGAGTTTCCAATCCGGGAAAATCCGGGAAGAAAGTTTAAATTTAAAACTCTCTCTCTCTTTTCTTGCCCTCAACACCTGATTAGGAATACAGTGAAGCTTGCCGAAATATCAATTGTGGCATAATTAGACCATCCGAATTGTGGCAAGCCTTAATCTAATCGTGTCCCGTCGTGATTAGAGAATTTGGGCCAGATTAGGTTGGAATCGTCACATCCTAGCCTGGTTCCCTAATCGCTACCCAAAGAGGAAACCGAACTAGGACTAAACTAGGTGGGGATGATAAGATGCAAGTGGGGCGTCCGAATGTGTACCACATCAGGCTTCCTGAATAAGCAGGGAGATTACACACGTGATGAGGGTTTTCTGCGGTTGCCGCATTTAGACCAAACACGGAATGCAACGTGTCTAATTTAATCTCAATACAAACCTCACAAAAATTTCTAGTCGTGCATTTGTCAAGTTTACAATGATATGCATATTATAACAATATTATTCTACCAACAATGAATAATAAACATCTAATAACACGATTATGAAATTGTGTGTACATATGGATTTAACGCTATTATTTGTATTTAGGTGTGAAATACCAGAATGCGAGCTGGTAAACAAGACCGAATTCGATCCGGATTGGTTGACAAACGCAGTGCCGTACAAAAACAATTTACCGGAGAAATGCCGCCGTTTCCTCCCGTTCAACACAACATCGGATCAATGCCAATCCACGGATTTTGACAGGAATGCGCTGGAGGCGTGTGACAAATACGTGTACAAAACTTCCGAAATTACAATACTCAACGACGTAAGTTACCACTGCATACAATACGTACATTTAATAACGGCTGTAGCATTCCTTTGATAAGTAAACTTAAGTAGGACGCGTCCTTAAAATGCAGACGCAAAAATTTGTAAACAAACACGTAACTGGCTGAAGGCAGATTTTCTATAAGCTTTCATTGTTCTTTAAAAAGAATCGCTGCACAAGGTGAATAAATAAATCTTATTAAAGCAGATATTAGAAGTGAGTTCGAGAATTAATTTTTATATTCGTGTTTTAGTTTGATTTGTATTGTGAAGACAATGTGTGGCTATTAACGCTAATTGGCTCAATCAATAATTTCGGGCAGTTTGCCGGCATGACACTATCTGGAATACTCTCGGACAAGTAAGTTATAGCATATTAAAGGAAGAGTTCAGTATGCATCAGTATGTTTTAAACGCGATTTTCTAATGGACAAGTGCTGACAAACGCCTTACGAACGAGATTTTTATAGTATTTTTTCTATTTTTGCGCCCTTTCATGCCATTTCTGAATAAAAAAAGGCAGATCGCAGATACATATTTAGAAAATTTTATCGCACTCAGCGAGCCATAACCGCACGCTGTTAAGTGCTGTTATGAGTCCATTACAGACGCAAAATAGAAAAAATACACAATGTCTTCCAATGGTAATATTTTTGTATTTGTGTCTAGGTATGGAAGAAGGACTGTTCTGGTTATGGGAATGGTTCTCTGTGCTATTTGTGGCATTGCACGCGCATTTTCTCCTACGTATATATGGTTTGCTGTTCTTGAATTTTTGGACGCAATGTTTGGAGCTGGAACATACGCATGCGGATTTATTCTAGGTAAATATGTAGAATCTTAATAGTTTACTGTCTGTCTAGTCTCGTCCGTTCAGTGTTGTCTGTGTAGACTTGTCGGCTTCGTAGTCAAATCAAATCAAATCCATTTATTTGTTTCAAGATGTAAATGAATACATATAAACTAACAAGGGGGCCTTGTCAACTCGTCATCACCGATTTGGCCCAAATTTAGCGTATATGTAGGGCTTGACTATAAGTGAAAGTGACGCAAGCGGGAGGGCCAGATGGCGAAGCGTTAAAAAACTCATAAGCAACGACAACTCATAAGCCCGCTATGTTAGCATAAATTTCAATGGTCGGTCAGCGCAGCGGTAAGAGCTCGGGTTCATAGTACGAGGATCGCTGGTTCGATTCCTCGTGGGGACGTGTACCCATTATAACTGTATTATTTTGACTATGGTTATTATGTCAGTTCTTCGTGCTTGCAGTTCAAAATTGTATCTACGTCTCCATATACGTTGTCGCATATCCCTTTAAAGACTGGTCGTAAAATTTTCCTCTCAAAAATGCATTTGGCGTCTTGTTGGCTTATTGTCTATGTTTCCGCGCCATATGCTACTACAGGCAGTATTAGTCCATCTTGTCCATCTTTTTCTTTCTAGTAATGCTTTTTGTTGTTTCTCCAAGTTGTTTTCGTAGTGCGTTTTCGTAGCACTTTTTCATCAATGATCTTCAATCCGAACAGTGGCTTGCAGCAATTCTCCACTCTGCTCTGTCTTCATCCTTCCGCTTCATTTCTTGATATCACTGAAAAGTACTCTATCATGAATAAATTGCTGATGACTGAGATATCAATATGGATCTTTAATGGAGTGGTTTCTCGTTGCCTTCCCCATCCCACGCGGTTGGCCATCAAGTGGCTCTTCCATCTTTAGGGGCAGTTTCCCACCCCCACGGCAAGAGGGTGCCCTTTATCTCTACCCGCTCATCCGCCCTTCCAGGAGACCACTGGCACCAGTTACCGCGCATTATTCTCTTTTCTATTTCAGCCCTCTAGTTATTTTTTACGTTTACCTTGAAGCCCAGGTACGTGAACTCTTGTACGATTCGCGCCACCATATATTTGCTAATAAACTGAAACCAGTACCTGCATCAAGGCAACAATCCAGTCACCAATCCATCTTCGTTTAGGAAGATCTTATGATTGCTGGTCATGTTTTCCTAAGGTAAAGTTCACTAAGAGGTCTTCACAACCAGCATACCCCAGCCCATATCTCGTGGTAGAAAGAAATGATAAGGTTTTCAAATTGCAGATAAAAGGCTAATCTGTTGCTGTCTGTTGAACGCCTAAAACCCACGTATATCCTATAGGAAAGATCTGTCCGCTTTCCAAATTAGTATCACCCTCGACGGTCTCTGGAAGGGGGTGATATAGCGGCCGCAGTTTGTGACAGGAAGTCGTTTACTGCCCCGACAAACAGGACATCCTTTGCCGGTCTTGATGCATTTTTATCTGTCCAGTCTTGTTTGTCCAGTCTTGTCTGGAAGACAAAGCCAAAGGCAGTCCGCAGGGCTCGAAATCTGGACCAGGTTTTTCTTGTAACAGCGTTTTCAGAGTAACAGCATTGCGGGACTAAAGGAGATCACCGATCGTGCTTTGGCAAGTCTTCAACAATGGTCAGCCGACTGTCGACTAAATTTCAAGTCAAAAAAGCCTGAAGTCCTATTCTTCGGCAGGTCATCAGAGTCATCAGAGTCCCTTTTTCAATCTTGGGAACACAAAGATAAAATGCCAGCATCATCTCAAGTATTTGGGTATCATAATTGATACATCCCTTAACTTTAAGAAATAAAGCTTGCATGTGGTAAGGTGAAACAATTTAGTCAGCGATTGGGTTTTGCTCTGGAAAAGGAATGGGGTCTAGAGAGATCAGAAATAGTCGACATGCGGTTGAACCAGCACTTACTGTATTGAGCTCCTATTTGGCGTCGGTCTTGCGGTGTTAAAGTAAAGCTAAAATTGGGAGTACAGCGCCTCACAACTATACGTGCAGCCAAGGCATATCGCATACTCTCCAATGAGGCAGCCTGCGTGGTTTAGGCCTAGGCCGCACTACGGCTAAACCGCTGCGGTTAATCGATTTATTTTGTGACTCAAGTAAGCTAATACAAGCGACCTCACTTGCGGTTTTTTCCCGCGATTGATTTTTCCCATAGCGTACTGTGTGTTTCTAAAACGTTTTCGCGCTTATAGCGGTTACCGCTCGCTGGAAAAAACCGTAGTGCGGCCTCGGCCTTAAGGTATTCTTGCGGTCGACATCCGCCTAAAACATCTGGCACTTTATAGCTCGCATTCCAGTATAGCTGATTTATTAATAAGATACGTCTTGGGCTTAGGTCTAACCTCAGCTGATTTCGAACCTATCATCAGGCAACTAAACACTCAGGCATTCCTCCACCCTACGAAGCTGTCATTGGACAATTACCATTTAACACTTATGCATGTTCTCCAACTTCGGGTGTATATAGGCGGTTCAAAATCCAACTGTGGTACAGGGGCTGCCTTTTGGAGGAGAGGATGTCCATTATAAACAGATTAGATTAGGGTATTACTGCTCTATCTCCCAGGCCGTGCTTATAACCATACAACACGTCTTGCGTTTTGTGGAAGAGCAATCCAACTGCTCTTGCCAAATTTTATGCGAATGCCTCTCCGTTCTTGGCGCATTGAAGCACATGAATTCGCCCACTAAATTGTTAATGGAAAATAACTGCTTATGTATCGAAGAGGATCAAGCTCCGATGGGTTAAAGCTCACGCTGGAATCTTGGATAATGAGCGAGCAGACAGACTCGCCAAACATGCAGCAGACATAGAAGATCTCCACATCGCTTATACCAGATTCCCTAGGCAAGGACTTAAATCTAATTCCAGG
The DNA here is from genome assembly GCA_944588485.1 of Phosphuga atrata. Taxonomy (NCBI): domain Eukaryota; kingdom Metazoa; phylum Arthropoda; class Insecta; order Coleoptera; family Silphidae; genus Phosphuga; species Phosphuga atrata. Next base: position 63,562,103 of record OX155898.1, read on the forward strand.
GAACACTTTGAGGAACTCTGGCAGGATAGATGGTGGACTGCTAAAACAGGATTGTGGACGAAGATGTTTATACCAGCCATCACAGCTTGGAAAACCTTTAAGGTCAGTCTTTACCACCTCTCGGTTCAGCTAATAACTGGCCATGGTAACTTCGGGGCGTATCTTCACAGATTTGGGTGGAGGGAATCTTCGTTATGCAAGTGTGGTGAAAATAATAGAGCGTGACACTGTGGAACACGTTATCTTTTCGTGCCCAGATACCTCATAATGGAGACAGACTCTGGAGCTGGACTACTTAAGTAGATACTAGATTAAGTAGATACTTAAGTAGACTACTTAAAAGACTAAAGAGTGGAGGCGTACCTTCGACAACAATGCGAAAAAGCTAACCAGACTAGACCACGACAGTCGGTTTAGTTAAAAGATCAATCTGATATAAACTGATGTCTTGGCATTAGTAGATTAAGAAACACAATGTCAGCATAGTGTCGAGCTCGATGGAATTCTGACTTTCATATGCACACATATGAAAAATCAAACAAATAGGCTGTCCAATCTTGTTTGGCCAGTCTCATCTGTCCGGTCAACCGTTGGCACGGCTAGGTATATTATCACCTTAATCGGGCGCTTACGGGCCATAGATGCTTTGGGTCTTACCTGGTGGGCATTCCGAAACTGGTTGAGGCGCATTGTAGGTATTCTGGAGCGACTGAGGATACAGCGGAGCATACCATCTTTGATTGTATGAGATGGGTGAGAATGAGGACCGCAACAGAATGCAAGATGGGAGAGAATGTAAATAAGGAGAGTATGGTGAGGATCATGCTCCGCAGTGAGTATGGATAAGGTGTGCTGACTGGTATGATTGGATATATAATGAGGAGAAAGGAGATGGATGAAAAGGAAGAGCGTCAGGCCGGACGAGGGGTTGCTACGAGCGAGCCGTTCGTGCCATCGCAGGGCCCCCCTTAAGACGCAAAAATGCTTTGGATATGAAAGGGGGAGGAACGTGTTGAAGTTATGTCGCTGATGAATGCTTTGGATATGAAAGGGGGAGGAACGTGATGAAGTTATGCCATATTTTGGATTCCATCACGTTTTCTCTGGTTTTGGCTGGGGAGTCTGACTGGTGCGTGGTTTTCTAGTGGGTCGGCCCATTAGTGGGCAGCCCCACATTACCACTCGGCACGGGTAGAGTGGTGTCTTTTTCCATATTTTCAGCACACAACACGTACCAAAAAAAAAAGGCAAACTCTAATCAAATTCAAATTCTACACTCTTAATATTTTAATCCTGACATTTTTCTGCTTTAAAATCGTACATAGAAAAGACTTTATACAAGAAAAGTTTACACAAAACATTTTCAACTTATTTTATGCTAAAAATCTATAATATACGTGGTCTGTTAGAAAAGTATCCGACCTTATTTTTTATCTTGAAAACCTGAAGGATTTGAATCAAGCGCGCTTGGATGAGCCGACCTTGATCCTTCGTGCGCATGCGTGAATTTTTCCCGCACGTAGATAGCGTCAGTTGCTGTCGAGCAGTGTTCGAGTGACGTAGAGTGTAGTGCTCTATTCGGTTTTTCAATGAAAGTAAAATGACGAAACGACTGGAGCAGCGTTACTGCATCAAATTTTGCCAAAATATGGGCGACAACTATTTAGCATCCATTCAGACGGCTTTCGGTGACGATGCTATGGGCATCACACAGATTAAGGAGTGGTACAACCGATTTAAAGACGGTCGCACATCGGTGGAAAGTGAGCCACGCTCTGGTCGGCCATCAACATGGCCATGAAATAACCATATCATTGCCAAAGTGAACGATGTGGTGATGCGGGACCGTCGTGTGACTATCCGAGAAATTGCGACTGCAGTTGTGGTAATCAGGAAATTGGCGACTCCATCACGACAATGCTCCAACACATTCTTCGCACTTGGTTCACAATTTTTTGGCGAAAAACCAGACTCCTCTAGTTCGACGGGCTCCTTATTCTCCTGATATGCTCCCCTGTGACTTCTGGCTATTCCCCAAAGTCAAGAGGCCATTGAAAGGAACGCGATTTCAGACAAGAGAAGACTTTATGGCTGCAACGACAGCCGAGCTAAAGTCGATTCCGAAAGAGGCTTTTTCGGAATACTTCCAACAATGGTGGCACCGCTGGGAGAAGTGTGTGGAGTCCCAAGGATACTACTTTCCAACACTCCAGGTATGCCAGTTTTTTTTTACCGGCTAAAGGTCGGATACTTTTCCAACAGTCCACGTATTAAGTTATCCTTCAGCTTCCGGTAATGGTGACGTAGCTTTATCTTCACTTTCTTCGACTGGAGGTAACTCAGTCATCGGAGCTTCTAGCACTTCTTCAGGAGGAGGTCCTGCATCAGGAGGTAATTCCGTCGTTCTTTCCGTCGGAACTTCAACAGCAGGTGCTTACTCAACAGCAACTTTGATCCACAAATGAAATCCACTTTGAAATTGATTTTGAAATTTTCAAGAAAACATAGCGAAACAATGTTGGCTTTTGCCCAACTAGGTCCGACTTACATAAGTCCAATTGTGGATGAAGGTGAAAAAGAATACGCAATTTTCTTCCCAGAAGGTTTTACTCAAGATCCTGAAATTGTCGAAGCAGAAGTGAAAGCTGCACCAACTAAAAGAAGAAAAAGGGACGTTAGGTAGAAGAAGATAAAGTTGATGAAGGTGAAGCTGCACCCCAGGTAGAAGGAGAAACTGCAGAACCTGCTGCTGAAGGACAAACTGCAGAACAAGGGGAAATAGCTCCACTAGCAGAAGAAGTTCTACAACCAGCAGAGGGAAAAGCTTCTCCAGCTATAGAAGGCGCCGCACCTGCGCCTGGCGCAAAAGCTGTTAAACCTCCTGAAGGAGAAAAAGCTGTTGCTGTTGAGTAAGCACCTGCTGTTGAAGTTCCGACGGAAAGAACGACGGAATTACCTCCTGATGCAGGACCTCCTCCTGAAGAAGTGCTAGAAGCTCCGATGACTGAGTTACCTCCAGTCGAAGAAAGTGAAGATAAAGCTACGTCACCATTACCGGAAGCTGAAGGATAACTTAATACGTGGACTGTTAGAAAAGTATCCGACCTTTAGCCGGTAAAAAAAAAACTGGCATACCTGGAGAGTTGGAAACCTAATCACCCTCAAAGTAGTCTCCTTGGGACTCCACACACTTCTCCCAGCGGTGCCACCATTGTTGGAAGCATTCCGAAAAAGCCTCTTTCGGAATCGACTTTAGCTCGGCTGTCGTTGCAGCCATAAAGTCTTCTACAAGTCCAAATGTGGATGAAGGTAAAATAGAATGCGCAATTTTCTTCCCAGAAGATTTGACTCAAGATCCTAAAATTGTCGAAGAAGAAGATGCTCTTCAGCTAAGGCGAAGATTTCCTTTCGCTTCCAAGCATCGAAGGAAATAACAATATGCGGAGGAATTGGTTCTGGTTCTGGTAAAATTAAAGGAGCTGTGATTAGAGGGAAGAAATATTTCAAAGCACTAGCTTTGACTAGATCATTTGCAGGAGCCCAACAACCCGAAATATCAGAATCAGGTTCTTCTTCTTCTTTCCCAATTGGTCCAAGATTTTCTTCCTCCAATTCTAAAATGCCAACAGAAGATAAAACAGCTAATCTTGCTTTTTGTTCCTCTGTAAGTTCTCTGCGGGATGGAGTCACTTGCATGTTGCTCTCTTCTTTATCGGTTTCATCTATTGAGGCAAATTACTTTAATGAGAGCTGCATATGGGCTTTCTTTGTCTCCTGGAGGACATTTAGTATCTCCATAAACAAATTTTAAGACGGCATCATCTATGGAAGCGGATGCTGTCTCCTCTTGTACTATCATTAAAGCTAGACTTTTGTCTGTGTACAGAGCTTTTCATGAATCCTCCGGGATTTTGAAAGGAGAGAAAAACTCTATATCTTCCAGCGCAAGTTCTGTCAGCTATGGTTTTTCCTTTATGCTTATAGATATTGGATAATCATCCAAGAGAGGTTGTAACATTTCCAAAGCTTTTTTGTCGCATGCGTCCGTACTAATATCAAACCCACGTGAGCCATAGTGTCTTATAACAAAGTCTTATCTGTCCAGTCTTGTCTGTCCAGTCTTGTCTGTCCGGTCTTGCCTGTTCAGTCTTTTCTGTACAGTCTTGTCTATCTATTCTTTTCTGTCCAATCTTGTCTGTCCAGTCTTGTTTGTCTAGTCTTGTCTGTCTAGTCTTGTCAATCCAGTCTTGTCTGTGCCAGTCTTATCTGTCAAACCTTGTTTATTCAGGCTTATCTGTCCAATCTTGTCGGTCCAGTCTGATCTGTTCAGCCTTGTCTGTCCAGCCTTGTCTGTCGTGTTGTATATCCAGTCTTGTATTTCTAGTTATGTCTATCTAACCTTGTGTGTTTATATATATTTAAATCTTAATTATGATTGCTTTAGGTGTCGAGTTGGTGGGCCCATCAAAACGAGTTTTGAGCGGAACAATAATTTGTTGTTGTTATGCGGTAGGCGAAGTTCTCGTGGCCTTGGTGGCCTGGGGTTTCCAGTCTTGGAGGTAAACACGATTCTTACCGCATAAACCATGTCCCGTTAATTAATTCCGTTCTATTATTCCAGACCGATGCTGTTGGTGATTTACATTCCCCCGTTGTTTTTGCTGTCGTACTTTTGGCTGACGCCGGAATCCGTGCGGTGGCTGTTGAGCAAGGGACGGGTCAAAGAGGCTCAGGATGTTTTGAGGAAAGCAGCGAAGGTGAATGGGAAAGAGATTTCGGAGGAGTCGCTCCAGAAGCTCGCAATACTCGAAGAGAAAGAAAGCACCGATGAAAAGGCTCCAATTACTCTGGTCCTCAAATCAATACCTTTATTATTAAGGTTTATAAATTGCTGCTTTTGTTGGATAACTTGCACCTTCTTGTTCTACGGATTGACCCTGAATTCCGTAACGCTTGCTGGGAACAGTTACGTGGATTTTATTTTAACTTCTATTGTCGAAATCCCCGCATATTTAGCCACTTATCTCACCGTGGACAGATGGGGAAGAAGAAAATCTCAGTGCGTTTGGTTCTTGTTGACTGGAGTTAGTTGCTTCGCATTTATATTCATCAACGAAGGTAAATATTAAAAGTGTCCCACTTTTGTGATGCTTAAATTTCATGCCATTTAAAAGCCGTTTCGGCAATGCGTTATAATGGTGGGATATTTTTTAAACCACCTCGAAATACTGCAATAGTTACTGTGTTTTTATTTTGTTAATGCAAAATTATGTTAAATAAGTAACAATGTTTTTGTTGTCCAGAAACACACGCACTTCAACTATTTGTTTACCTCACTGGTAAATTTGGTGCGACTGCAGCTTTTACCGTGATTTACATCATAACTAGTGAGATTTTCCCTACACCATTAAGACATTCTTTAATGGGTGGGTGTTCTATGTTTGGAAGAATTGGATCTATGGTCTCCCCGCAAATGCCTTTATTGGTAAGTATTATATTCCGTGAAAGCAGAATAGCTATAACAGCTCCGGCGAAAAATCCCATAAGGATTTACATAGGGGTCTGAATTCACATTTCTCCTGGTCACGTGTCTGGTTCTAGCGCATGCGCAAATCCCCGATACCTGTTTATTAACTGATTATACCTGTTTAAACCTGTTTATTAGCTGATTAAACTTGTTTATTAGCTGATAACTACCTGTTTAAACCTGTCATAGAAAATACTGGATGAACAGGTGTTGGTGGTTTGCGCATGCGCTAGAATCAGACACGTGACCGGAAGAAATGTGAATTCAGACCCCTATGTAAATCCTTATGGGATTTTGCGCCAGAACTGTTATTATATTATAGCTATTCTATACTTGGTGTCTGGCGGCAATGTGCCCGCCATACACGCTACGGTCTATCGGAGAGGTTACATGTGCAGGTTTGCCTGCGCAGGTCAACCGTACGCAAGAAACTGCACAGGTCTATTCCCACACACTCTCCGGTCTACCTGCGCAGGCAAACCTGCACAGGTAGACATTTCCGGTGGACCGTTGTGTGTATGGCGGGCATATGTAAATCCTTATGGGATTTTGCGCCAGGACTGTTTCTATTCTACTTGTGAAATAAAATATCGACGAAATGAAATGTTTTAGAGTCAAATTTGGAAACCGTTGCCGTTAGTACTTTTCGGGATTATGGGAACTATCGCCGGGTTTCTATCGTTGCTCTTCCCAGAAACGCTGAACACCAAGTTGCCGGATACTGTCGAAGAAGCTGTGAATATTGGAAAATCTACCGACAAAATAACCGCGTAGTTTAAGCTGTGATTTGTATACAAGCGTTTTTATTTTGTGCAAGTGTTATAGATAAGTATTAATTTATTATTATAAACATTTTCTTTATATATTGGCTATACCCTTTATTATTTCCCATTCACTTCCAAAAGTTCGAATCAATAGAAATCAATGATCGGGAATATTTTGAGATTAATTAATGAAATACATTAATCATTCCATCACTATTGATGGAACGATTAAGACCCATATCGTATCCGTCTACGCCCCAACTGAGACCAGCCCGGACACAAACAAGGATGAATTTTATGCCCAGTTTCAACACACACTGGATACAATACCCCAAACCGAATTAATCGTACTTATGGGCGACTTTAATGCACATACGGGTGCAGATCGAACCGGTTGGGAAGAAACGATGGGAAAATTCGGATACGGGGAAATAAATGACAACGGATTACGCCTCTTATCATTTGCAGCGTCAAACAACTTGATCATCGGCAACAGCATCTTTCGTCACCCCCTCAAACATCAACTCACGTGGCGAAATCCATCCGGCAACGATTCGGCGATGTTGGACTACATTTTGGTCAACACCAGATTCCGATCGACGCTCAAAGATGTACGTGCGATGCGTGGACCCGACTGTGGATCAGACCATTATCTTGTCCGAGTGAAACTACAATTGAAATTACAAAGAGCAAAGAAAAAGGCACCACCATCAGCCAAGAGGAACTGGGCCTGTCTGCGAGACCCTGAAACCAGCCGAAAATTTCAAATCGCATTATCCAACAAATTTGCAGCACTCACGATACCAGTCGATATCAACATAGAAGAAAAACAACTTTCTGAGTCTATTGTGGGGTGTGCAACGGAGCTGTGTCCACCCATCCGTCGACGGACGCAGCAATGGATCTCGGACGACTGTCTCAATCTAGTCGACCAGCGGAAGCAAATGAAACACGTCGATTTCAAACAATACCGACGATTGAACAAAGAAGTTCGACAGAAAATGAAATTGGAACGGGAAGCTTACTGGAATAACATCGCGGCTGACATGGAAGAAGCAGCGTCAAGGCATGAGTACCGGACGCTGTACCAGACAATCCGACGGTTAAGTGGCAAAACAACATCAACAAATGACAATATCAAAAAATTGGATGGAACTTTCGTGACCTCTCCTCAGGAACGTCTACAGCGGTGGAGAGAATTCTTTCATCAGCTGTACAACCACAATCCGCCAGTAGATCCAGCACCCGAACTGCCGATTATTGAGCAGCCGATAAATCAGTTTCCCGATACTGAACCAACAATCAATGAGGTGAAGACGGCAATAAAATCCCTGAAAAATGGTAAAGCGCCGGGAGGAGATCAAGTAACTGCCGAAATGATCAAAGCCGGGGGAGACGTCTTATTACATCAACTTCACGTTCTCACAGTGCATATATGGCATTCAGATTGTGTTCAATCCGTGCGGAAGAAAGCGATTGTTGTGCCTATTTTGAAGAAAGGCGACAGTCGGGAATGCAAGAATTACCGTGGTATTAGCCTCCTCTCGATCGTCGGCAAAGTATTTATGAAAATCATACAATCAAGACTACAGAAACATCGAGAGCAAACAAGCCGGGAAGAACAAGCTGGATTTCGACCACATCGAGGATGCATCGATCAGATATTTGCTCTCCGTCAGCTAATGGAAGAAAGAATTAGATGTGGCAAACGAACTGTCATCGTCTTCATCGATTTCAAATCTGCTTTTAATTGCATCGATTGGACAAGCTTGTGGGAAGCCCTGAAGATCGAACACGTGCCACTGAAAATCATTCAACTTCTTCAAGCATCGTACGACGGCTCAACCAGCAATGTTCGTATCCGAAACGACATGTCTGAGGAATTCCCGATTCGAACCGAAGTCCGGCAAGGAGACGTGGCCTCGCCGCTCCTTTTTAACATTGTGATCGACACGATTATGCGAAAAGCGTTTGATGGGCGACGCGGAGTTCGATATGATGACAAAAACTTCCTAACCGATCTGATGTTCGCCGATGACAGTGCGGTTTTCGCCAACACAGATGCCGAAGCAACAGACACCTTGTATGACATTTCCCTCATTGCCCAGTCATACGGACTGAGAATCAATGCGGATAAGACCAAAGTGCTTACAACGGATGGATCTGAAGTCAGAGTTTACCTCGATGGAACCACAATCGAGCAGGTACCACAGTTCAAATATTTGGGATCACTGGTTGTGGAGAAGAAAGTAGCTTCGACAGCCGAAGTTCACAGCCGGATAGGCCAGGCAACAGCAACGTTTGCTTCACTCAAGTGGTGCATATGGAAGCGGACGAATATTACCATCAAAACCAAAATACGCCTATACCGGACGCTGATCCTCCCAATTCTTCTTTATGGATCGGAAACATGGACATTACTCAAACCAGACCTTAACAAGCTCGAGGCCTTCCAAATGCGATGCCTGAGACAGATTCTCTGCGTCTCACTCCTCAACCACCTCCGAAATGAGACAATCAGAGAAAGGTGCGACCAACAGACACCGATTGTTGAGGAAATTCAAAAACGCCGATTACGATGGTTCGGCCACATCTGTAGGATGGGCGACAATCGAGTACCGCACAAACTCCTATGGAAAAAACGACCTCTTGATTGGAGAACACAAAAACAAGCACCGAAGACCACATGGTTGAAACACGTAGAGAACGATTTAAAAAACCAGCGAATAACAACAGCTGAGGCAAGAACCGTTGCAACTGATCGATTAGCATGGAAGTGTATAGTGAATGGAGCACGGAATCTAGCGGCACCAACAGCAGCGTACTGGCTACGAGGTCGACCACCTCTCCATGCGCCGGCTATGGATTAAAGAAGAAGAAGAATCATAACGGATACAAAAACTATTTAGACCACTCACATTCCACTGTCGCTGCAGACCTCCTTCTTCCAAATACGAACCGACTTCTTCACGTTGTCTATGCACCATTCCGTCGCCTTGATTGCCTCTGCTCTATGCGGCGAAGAGATCGCTATCACGATACTTGCCTCCTTCACAGGAACCGTTCCCAATCTGTGATAAATGGCAATGTTTTCGACATCCTTCCACAAGCCTCTGATTTCCGCACAGATTTTCTTCATCGCCTTCAAGCCCATGTTTTCATATGCCTCGTATTCCAGCTTGACGACTTCTTTGCCTTCAAAGTTATCTCTCGTTGTCCCCACAAACACAGAAACAGCTCCGCACTTCTCAGGCAAGACCAGATTTGTTATATTCTCAACAGATAACTTGTCTTCCGTTAACTTAACGAAATCCATTTTCAAAATCGTAGATTATCCACCACTCAATGGAGGAATCAAGGCGATCTGATCGTTTGCCTTTAGATCGAAAACTTGTCCAACTGCCGAATACTCTTCATTCACAGCGATGATCAAATTATTTCGGATGGGATGCAAGTTGAAGGTGTCCACAAGGAGCTGGTGCAGTTGCCGGTAGAAGACTCTCCTCGGCAAGGTCAGTTTCGTTGAAGATTTCCTAGACAATTCCCTGGCTTTGGCGAAGAACAAGATTTCCGCCTCCACGCTCATAACTTCCTTATCATTCTCAGGCGTTGCCTTATCAGCACCCCAAGTCAAAGTTATAAATATTATTATATAGTCTATATATCTATATTATATAGATTATATAAATGCAAACTAAATTAATATATCTATATCTAGTGCGGCCCATAAATATACAAGGTGGCGCAAAAGTAATGTTATAATTTGAATTGACGGCCATTTTGTTATAAATGAAAAAAATGAGGTCTGTTTTCATCAAAAGTTTATTTGAAAGTGTAAAATTGGTGATATTATTTGGAAAAAAATATTACGTTCAAATGACCACTTCCCGAGTTGATGCATAATTGCGCTCGTTTTACGGCATTTTGAATTGTTGCTCGCAAAACATCTGGCTCCAAATTTGCGATTTCTTCTTCAATGCTAACATACAAGACATGCAAGGTTCGTGGTTTGTTGTGGTAGACGCGAGATTTTAAAAAGCCCCAAAGGAAGATGTCTGGTGCTGTTAGATCTGGACGTCCAGTTCAAAACTTCAAAACGGGAGATCACTCGACCTGGAAATTGGTGTCTCAAAATCCCCATAGTTATTAGTGGTTGCTCCGTTCTGTTGAAATCTACAATGATCGAGACCCAATGCAGAAACTTGCGGCAAAAAAAATCGTTAGCATCTGCAATTTCGCCATCGGCTTCTTCAAAAAAAATAATGACCAATCACTTTTTCACTGCAAATGCCGCACCAAACAGTCACTTTGAGGGGATGCAATGGATCTTTTGCATTACATGTGGATTTTCTGTGTCCCAGAAACGCAAATTTTGTTTGTTAACATAACGATTTAAGTGGAAATGGGCTTCATTTTTGATACGAAGTCATCCTCCTCTTGCACCAAGTTCAACAGAGTTTGGCACTAAGTTAACATTAACCTTGTCCGACGGTCAGCAGGCAGCAATTCGTGAATAGTTTGCACTTTGTAGGGCAACATTTTCAAATCTTTCACCAAAATCCGTTGCAACGAACGTCTGCTGATACCTTATTGTGTGCATCGTCGTGTAGCTGATGTTTGTGGATTCTCTCTGAAGGATTTTGGGGAGCTTGTACCAACGTGCAAAACGGATTCGGAGCCATCTGGTAGCCAGACTGATGACGGACTAGTAACACACACGACTATCGTCAGACGAAATCTACCAACAAAGAAAAATCACTATTTTGGAACTATTAACATACAGACTCTACTTGAAACGGGGAAAGTAAAACGGACTTTAGATGAAATGGAAAAGCAGAATATCCTATTACCAACAGTATTGATATAGAGAGTATATTGAGTGAGTGAGCAAACTTTTCCAAGAAATCGTCACGAACCCCCAAGCAGAAAACATGCCAATAGACAAATATGTCACAATTCAGAGGGACCTTTTCGCCAGGCTGACCGACAAACTTGAACATAAATGGCAAATGACAAACTCTATTCTTGATATTTGTTATGATCGCAAGTTCCTTCCACAAAAAAATAAAGTTATTGGAGTTAGAAGCCTCGAACTGAGTAACATCTTGCTGGCATCAAAGAGGTACAGTGATCGTAAACGGTTCAAAATCGGAAAGAAACTTATAGAAGTGGGTGGTACTCCAAGGCTCTCTAATGCGACAAACTCTATTCTTTATATTTGTTATGATCACAAGCTCCTTCCACAAAAAAATTACTAAGTTTAAAAATATTTTTTAAAATTACTAAGTTACTGGAGTTGAACTGGGTAAAACCTTCCTTGCATCAAGAAGAACGAACAGTGATCGTAAACGGTCCAAAATCGGAAAGAAAATGAAAGAAGTAGGTGGTACCCCAATGCTCGCTAATGGGACAAACTTAATTCTTGATATTTGTTATGACCACAAGCTCCTACCACAAAAATATGAAGTTATTGGAGATAGAGGCGTCGCCAAGAACTGGCAATATTCTTCCCTCCATCAAAGAGGACGAACATTTATCGTAAACTGTTCAAAATCGGAAAGAAAATTAAACAAGCGGGTACTACCCCAAGGCTCTCTAATGGGACAAACTCTATTCTTAATTTTCTAAACTTAATTTTCTCAAAATCTGATTTGAGGATTTGTTCCAAATTTTGTGGAGATATTGGTAGAACTGTTCCGGAATATTTAGCAAATTTCCCCAATTTTTAAATATTTGTTTCAGCAAATATTGTAGTTTGTAAATTCCACCTTGAAAATAAAATTTCTAAACATTGAAATTTTCAAACTTAATTTTTTCAAAAACTAATTTGGGAATATGTTCCAAATTTTGTGGTAATGTTGGTAGAGCTGTTTCGGACTTTATAGAAAATTTTCCCAATATTTTAATGTTTTTTTTTTTAGAAAATATTGCTCTATTTTTGAAAACTCTGCCTTGACCATTAAATTTGTGAACATTAACATTTTCAAACTTAATTTTCTCAAAATCAAATTTGGGGATTTGTTTCAAATTTTGTGGAGATGTTGATAGAACTGTTCCGGAATATTAAGCAAATTTTCTCAATTTTTTAATATTCATTTCAGCAAGTATTGCAGTTTTTTGTAAATTCCACCTTGAAAATCAAATTTGTAACCATTGAAATTTTCAAACTTAATTTTTTCAAAAACTAATTTTGGAATTTGTTACAAATTTTGTGGAGATGTTGGTGAAACTGTTTCGAATTTTTTAGCAAATTTTCCCAATATTTTAATGTTTTTTTTTAAATCTGGAAAATGGATAAAGGCAGAATTAGAGGTAGAAGTGACGGTGAAAGAGATGTATAAAGTAAGTGGAGGAAAAGTCTTGGTGGCGGAACTTGGGAGCTGGGTGAAAAGTGGAAAGTTATGGAAAATAAGAGGAAACTAAGACAAAAAAAAAAGAAAAGAGAGTATACATAGAAGACGATCTGACGAAGAAGGAAAGAGACATACAGAAGAAATTAAGAGCGCTAGCCAAAGAAGAGCGACAAAAAGGACTGTAGGTGAAAGTCGGTTATAAAAAGATATGGATAGAGGGAAAAGGCTTTAAGTGGGATGATGAAAAGGGGGAGCTAAATATAAAAAAAATTGCATAAGAGCACAAAAAAAAGACGACAGGACAGAAAACGGAAGACACTGAGCGGAATAAGGAAGAAAAGGAGCAAATAAGAATAGTATTTTGGAACACAACGGGGATAAAAAACAAAGACAATGAGTTTTGGGAATATTTGGGAAAATATTACGTAGTGGGAATGGTAGAAACGTGGGGAGTCCAATTCGAGCGGTTGAGCGGAGCGGACGTGTTTTGTGAAGCGAGTTTTACGGATTGAGTTTTTTTATTTGTGACGCGTAAAAACGGCGCGCGATAAGGAAAAAAAAGAAAGAAAAAGACAAAATGAAAAAAAGTGAGAGTGAAAGCGACCGAGACGAAGATTATAAAAGGAAAAGAGAAAAGGGAAGAGAGTCAGAAGAAAGGTTGAACCCCTTTCAAAAAAGTAAGAAACTGGAAAGATCACCGGCTAAAAATGAAATGGGTGAGGAAATGAAGATGCTGAAAAAAATTATGGAAGATATAGGGGAGATAAAGGAAGAGAATCGGAAGATGAGCCGGGAAATGGAATATTTGAAAAATATGATGCGTGAAAAGGAAGAAAAATGGGAAAGAGAAAAGACAGAACTAAATGAAAAAATGAAAAGACTGGAGGAGAAAATGGAAAAGAAGGAAAAAATAATGAGAAAAAAGAATATTGTTGTGACGGGACTGGACGAAGGGGAATGTGAGAACGAGAAGAATCTGGAAGAATGGATAAAGGCAGAATTAGAGGTAGAAGTGACGGTGAAAGAGATGTATAAAGTAAGTGGAGGGAAAATGTTGGTGGCGGAACTTGGGACCTGGGGTGAAAAGCGGAAAGTTATGGAAAATAAGAGGAAACTAAGAGTAAAAAGGGAAAAGAGAGTATACATAGAAGACGATCTGACAAAGAAGGAAAGAGACATACAGAAGGAATTAAGAGCGCTAGCCAAAGAAGAGCGACAAAAAGGACGGTGGGTGAAAGTCGGTTATAAAAAGATATGGATAGACGGAAAAGGCTTTAAGTGGGATGATGAAAAGGGGGAGTTATACACAACAAATTTTTGAATTAGAGCACAAGGAAAAGACGACAGGACAGAAAACGGAAAACGAACATGGAGAGGAATAAGGAAGAAACGGAGCAATTAAGAATAGTATACTGGAACGCAGCGAGGATAAAAACAAAGACAATGAGTTTTGGGAATATTTGGGAAAATTTGATGTAGTGGGATTGGTAGAAACGTGGGTGGAAGAGAAGGGGTGTGAAAAATTGGAAAAAATAATGCCGAAAGAGTTTAAGTGGAAGTGTCAATTTGCAGAGAGGGTAAGCAGGAAAAGGAGAGCTAAAGGGAGGATAATAATGGGAGTGAAAAAGGGTTTGGAAGAAGAAAACAGAACCGAAGCAAAAGAAGAAAGAGGGATTATGGAAAGAACGGTGAAAATTAGACAGAAAAAATGGAGAATTATAACAATATACAGCAGAAGTATGAAAGAAACAAAGAGAATGATAGAAGAGCGAGTAAAACAGCAAGACGAGTGAACTCTGGTGATTGGGGGGGACTTTAACGCAAGAATTGGAGAAAAGGGAATACGGCTAGAAGAAGAACAAACAACAATAGAAAGAAGAGCAACAAAATACGCAACAGAAAACACCGAAGGGAGACTACTGATTAGTCTAGTAGAAGAAAGAGGGTGGGACATACTTAATGGAAACAGTATAGGAGATGAGAAAGGAGAGTACACATATATCGGACCAAGAGGGGAGACAGTTATTGACTATGTTATGGTGAATGAAGAAGCATGAGATGAAATAGAACAATTCAAGGTGGGAGAAAGAGTCGAGTCAGATCATATGCCATTGGAAGTGAAGACAAAAGGAAGAGAGAAAAATAGAAGAAGTGAGAAGGATGTTAGAAGAAAAATTGTGAAGAATATTTGGACGGAAGAAGCAATAGAAAATTATAGAACAAGACTTAGGGAGGCTAGATACGAAGAGGAAGGGATAAACGAAAAAGTGAAAGAACTGGGTGATCACGTAAAAAATGCAACAGAAAAAAAAGTGATAGAGACAAGAGTGAAGGTGGGGTCTTGGAAAACCCAAAACGAGTGGTGGGATAAAGAATACAGGGAAGGGAAGCAATCAGTAAGAAAGAAATTAAGAAATTGGAAAAGAGGAAAAGCAAGTAATGAGGAGTACAAGAGAGCACGCAAGAGGTACAAATTAGTATGCAAGGAGAAGAAGCAAAAGAAATGGATGGAAGAAGAACTAAAGATGAAAGGCATAAAGACGGAAGAAGAGGTATGGAAATACATAAATAATGAAAGAAAGAAAAAAGTAGAAATAGTGAGTAATAGAATTACTATGGAGGAATGGAGAAAGTACTTCAGTCAGCTGCTGGGTGGTGATGAAATCAGACAGGAAAAGAAAAAGAGTCAACACAGGGTGGGAGAAATAGAAGAGATAACAAGAGAAGAATTAGAACAACAACTGAGTAAACTGAAAAAGAAAAAGGCACCATGGAGGGACGGTATACAGAATGAATCGTGGATATATGGAACTGAAAGGGAAGCTGACAGGCTGTTGGAGATAATGAATGGAGTGTGGAAGGGAGAGGGCTTCCCACAGGAGTGGAAAGAGGGGATAATATGCCCCATATATAAGAAGGGAGAAAGGGAAACTGCAAGCAATTACAGGGGGATCACCATGCTCAATACGGCATATAAGATATATGCAATGATTGTAGAAGAGAGATTGACGAAGGAATTGAAGGAGCGAGGTGTGATACCAGACGGACAGGCGGGATTTAGGAAAGGGAGAGGAACCACAGATAATGTATACATCTTGAATCACATAGTAGGGAATGAGATAAAAAAGAGGGGCGGGAAGATGTATGCATTATATGTGGACCTGAAGGCGGCCTTTGATAATGTAGCAAGAGAGGCACTGTGGGAATGCCTGAGAAAGAAACGGATAAAGGAGCATCTGATATCAAAATTAGAAGAGATTTATGAAGAAACAATAAGTAGAGTGAGAGTTGGTGAAAGGGTGAGCGAAGGTTTTAATACGCATAAGGGAGTGAGACAAGGCTGCCCACTAAGCCCCAGCCTGTTTGCAGCATTTATTGGAGACATAGAGGAGATGTTCAGCAAGGCGCAGAAGGGTGGGGTTGTGGTGGGCAAAGAAAAAGTGTGGTCCGTAGCCTACGCGGATGATTTGGTGGTGCTAGCGAGAGACGAGAAAGGGATGAAAGAAATGATAAGAAACATGGAGAAATATATGAGGAGGAAAAATCTGACAGTGAATGTGGAGAAGTCCAAGATGATGGTGTTTAGAAAAGGGGGTGGCAGGAGAAGAGTAATTGAGTGGAGATGGGAGAGGGAGAAAATTGAAGAAGTAAAAGAATTTAAATACCTAGGGTACGTGTTTAATGAGAGAAATACTGAAACAGCTCACGTGAGAGAGTTAGTAAAGAAAGCCAATAAAATACTAGGAGCGGTATGGGGAATAGGAGAGAGAAAATTTGGACACGACTATAGAAGGAGAGTGATGATGTTTGATAGCCTGGTGAAAAGTGTGATGATGTATGGAGCGGAAATATGGGGATGGAGAGAGCAAGAAGGGCTGGAAAGGGTGCAAGGAAAATATTTGAAATGGGTGCTAGGACTAGGTAGGAGAGGTATATAGTGATGGAGGAAACAAAGAGAGATGGAATAAGAATAGAAGCAGGAAAGAGAGCAATAAGTTTTGAGGAGAGTGATAGAGAGAGGAGAGTGCAGAATTCTGCAAGAGAAAAAAGAAAAGAAATAGGAAAGGGGGTGTGGAAAGAGAGGGAAGCATATCTAGAAAGAAACGGGTATGCAGGAGCGGAGATAAAAAGAATGAGAGAGAGAGGTAGAGTAATGACAGAGGAATTGGTCCAGAGAGATAGAGATGTACAAAGGCAAGAAAGGAGAGCAAGAATTAGGGAGTCTAGGTACAATGGGAAATATGAAAAAATAATAACGGAAGAACTGCCAAAGTACCTAGGAAGAGAAAGTAGAAAAGAGAGAGTGACAATAGCAAGATTCAGATGTGGAAATGAAGAGAGAGATAATAAATTTTGGATGGAGGATAGGAATAGAGTATGCAGGATGTGTGGAGAAAACAAGGAGACAATAGAACACTTGCTGAACGAATGTTCAGAAATGAGAGAAAGTGACGAGTGTAAAGAAGAGATTTTAAACGAGGATGGAAGAGGGATAGATTGCATGAAGAAAGTTGAGGAGAGAAGAAGAGCAATATGTGGGGAGGGAAGCCGGTAATCGGGGTTTAGGGATAGGAATTTAGTGACTTTCTTTTTTTGTTTTTAGTTTGAGCAGCATATGTTTCTTTTTTTTAATGTTTATTTTTTCTTTTTCTCTTTTTATTATTATTCTTATTCATATTATGTTCGATGTTAGTTTTAGCATAGATGTAAATTTTGGATTCAATTTATAAACCCGTAAGGGCAATAAATATACATAATACCTGGTAGAAACGTGGGTGGAAGAGAAGGGGTAGGAAAAATTGAAAAAAATAATGCTGAAAGAGTTTAAGTGGAAGTGTCAATTTGCAAAGAGGGTAAGCAGGAAAGGGAGAGCTAAAGGTGGGATAATAATGGGAGTGAAAAGGGGTTTGGAAGAAGAAAACAGAACCATAACAAAAGAAGAAAGAGGGATTATGGAAAGAACAGTGAAAAGTAAACAGAGAAAATGGAGAATTATAAATAACAATATACAGCAGAAGTATGAAAGAAACGAAGAGAATGATAGAAGAGCGAGTAAAACAGCAAGATGAGGGAACTCTGGTGATTGGGGGGGGATTTTAAAGCAAGAATTGGTGGAAAAGGAATACAGATAGAAGAAGAACAAACAACAATAGAAAGAAGACCAACAAAAGATGCAATAGAAAACGCCGAAGGGAGACTACTGATTAGCTTAGTAGAAGAAAGAGGGTGGGACATACTTAATGGAAACAGCATAGAAGATGAGAATGGGGAGTACACATATATTGGACCAAGAGGGGAGACAGTTATGTTATGGTCAATGAAGAAGCATGGAATGAAATAGAAGAATTCAAGGTGGGAGAAAGAGGCGAGTCAGATCATATGCCATTGGAAGTGAAGACAAAAGGAAGAGAAAGGTAGAAGAAATAGGAAGAATGTTAGAAGAAACATTATGAAGAATATCTGGACGGAAGAAGGAATAGAAAATTATAGAACAAGACTTAGGGAGGCAAGATACAAAGAGGAAGGGATAAACGAAAAGTGAAGGAACTGGGTGATCATGTAAAAAATTGAGGGGGCTCAAGAATTTTTTTATAAAAAAGGGGGTCGTAGGTACAGAAAGGTTGGATACCACTGTATTAAGCCTTTATGCCACATCTTGTCGAAAGCTTTGAGATGTCCAGAAGTTCCACTCCCGTGGCGTATCCTTTATTGAATGCATCAATTAGCAGTTCAGTTATTCTTGTTGTCGAAATCTAATAATCATTGTCTGAATCCATACTGTTCACCGGGGAAGACAGAAGAGAAACTCCGTTTTGGGTTTATAAATCTTAAATTAGCAACACATTTTCGAAACCCCCAACACTTGTTCCATATCTCAAGGGTAGATCTCGGAAAGGCCAAATCTACAACTTGTTGACTGTAAATATGCCTTGCCTGCATACATAACAGTTGCGAAAAATCTGCGAAAACAAAGAAAAATTAAAAAACAATAAAACCAATGAATATAGGAATATTATTCCTATATCTATGGATATCTATAGATCCTTATATTATTCCTAATTTTGACACAATGCCCACATAAACAATAAATTTAAGATATGTGTATGGTTGGTAATCTAAACAACACTAAATCATTTCAGATTTACGTGCCCAGCGCCATCTATTAATGATTATAAATTGAATTAATATTCATTCTCTTATCATCGAATTAAAATCATCGTATATATTGAATTAATATTCAAAATTTAAACAAAAATTATCTGTACGATTAGATGGACTTTGCAAGGTATTATTGCAGTTTCTAAAAGAAATCTGTGGAATAAGACATAATTGTATATGCAAATGATTATACATCTGAAGCGCTACCTACATAACGTACGAAGTTTCAAAATCAGATGTCTCTCATGTTCAGTGCAAATGGCCGTGTCTGCGCAACAGGGGTTTTTGAAAGCAAATATCCCGTCCGTTTTAGGGGTAGTCCTGTTTAGTCCTGCCGGGAATCCTTAACATTTCGGTCGACATTTAGTTTCGATATATAACGCAGTCCTTGTTTGATTACTTCAACAATCTCGAAGAGAGCAAGAAAATTTGAGGTAAGTTAAACAACGAACACAAATTTAATATTAAATCACTTTGTAACATTTTAAACGTTGTTGTGTACATAAGTAATGGATTTAAATGATCTAAACATCTTTCTGAGATTTAGAACGAAGTTTTATGCAGATTGAACATATCAATCCATGTTACAGTCCAACATAGTCAATGTTACAGTACAATAATCTGATGTTATTTTTGAAATTGAAAAAGAGCACATTGTAAAAAAGGTTTTTGAAACGTTTTCCTTTTCTTCGATTTTGAATGAGATTGAAATTAAATTCCTTAAAGTACGTCCCTCTGAATGCATAATAAAACGCTTCGTTTTATGCATTTGGATTCAAATGAATTCCAAGCTTTATTGGCAGAATATTGCTACAAGCAAAAAACATCCCTAATTTATTCAGATTGTCCGGATTCTTAAAAAAACCCTTATTTTCCCTCGCCTGTTGCTATCCAGCTCCAAGCAACAACTTCATATCACAGACTTTATTAAATCAATATACTCTTGTTATTGCTAAACTTATCATTGCTTTTTGTACTCAATGCCCTTAAACACTCGTCAAATGTACAATAAGCTCAGCACTGAGCACAGCCTTTATAACAATTATCTAAATTATGATGTAGTCGCCATAGTTGTTTTGTGTACAACACAAACATCCCTTGTTGTACACACCTCGTTGTGTATCCAACGTCGTGATAGCTAACACCCGGAATCAAAGGTCGAAATTAATTTCCGCCGTCTCGACGCACACGACATAGATTTTAATTATCGATTCCTTCGTTGCCTCGCAGTGATTTCAATTTTCGCTCAGTAAATCAAGCTTATCCCCCGACTCGCTTGCTTAATGCGGAACGGCCCCATGGTCCCATAATGGAACATAATGTAATCCCTTTGCACTCTCAAGCCCAGAATCCAAATGACCTCAGTGTCGAATCGTCTTGTTTCACTCTTACATGCCATTTGCAGTACTCTTACTTAGTCTTGTTTCACTCTTATATAGTCGGTGCTTCAAGCAAAACTCTGGAGATTATTATAATTATACGTGTATCGTATTCGGAAGTATGAAACTTTTCGAAGCAGAAAGTTAATTTAGGAGATAACGCGGATATGAAATGGCAATAGTTTATGTTATTGGGGATTTTTCGATGATCTAATTAAGATTGAATCTATAATTTAACAAGCATGTTCACTATCGCGATTTTTTTGTTTAGTCAGTCTTGTCTAGTCAGTCTTGTCTAGTCAGGCCTGTCTAGTCGGACTTGTCTAGTCAATCTTGTCTAGTCTGTCTTGTCTGGTCTTGTCTGGTCATGTCTGATCTTGTCTGGTCTAGTCTGCTCTTGTCTGGTCTTGCCTGGCACCTCTTGTCTTCTCTGGTCTTGCCTGGTCTCGTCTGGTTTTCTCTGTTCTTGTTTGATATTGTCTGGTCTCGTCTGATCTTTTCTGGTCTTGTTTGGTCTTATCTGGCCATAGATATAGTTACACCTTGGTTGGAGACTATGTTAAAGGCATGTATAAACCTCTCATACATCCCAAAAATATGGAGAGAGGTCGAAGCGGTCTTCATCCCAAAAGGAGGAAAGGCCTCACACACCTCCCCCAAAGTCCTGAGACCAATCAGCTTATCATCGTTAATGCTAAAGACACTTGAAAGACTGATTGACTTGCACATGAAGGAGGCATTACACCCTGAAATGCTGTCAATGTCTCAGCACGCATACACAAAGGGGAAATCCGTGGAAACAGCACTCCACGCCTTGGTAAACCAGATAGAGAGCTCGATGAGGCATAAGGAGTCGTTGTCTTCCTCGATATAGAAGGGGCATTTAACAACGTGAAGCCTGAAGCCATAGAATCAGCCTTAACTAGACTAGCTATGGACAACGCTCTATGTCACCTGATCGGAAAAATGCTCCGTGAAAGGAACATTAGAGCCACAATGGGAGAATCCCACATAAGAAGGAAGGTGAGTAGGGGAACCCCACAAAGAGGCGTCCTCTCACAATTGCTTTGGAACATCACGCTAAATGAGCTGCTCCTCCAACTTAGGAAATCCGGCTGCAGGGTTGTCGCCTATGCGGATGACGTAGCAATAGCGGTCTCAGGGAAACACCTCAATACAATGTCGCAACTTGTTGAAGGGGCCCTATCGAAACTAGCGCAATGGTGCAAAAGGTTTGGCGTAGATGTCAACCCGGCGAAAACCGAGCTAGTCGTTTTCACAAGGAAACACAACATCCCAGAATTCAGGCTCCAAATGCTAAAGGGCACTGAACTGACGATCAAGGAGAGCGCCAAGTACTTAGGTCTCATACTAGACCGAAAGTTATCATGGAAGCTCAACATAAACGAAAGAGTACGGAAAGCAACGGTGGCGCTGTACTCTTGCAAGAGAGCGGTGGGGAAATCTTGGGGCCTCAACTCCAAGATTACCTTCTGGCTATACAGAGCCGTAGTTACACCAATACTCTACTACGGCGTTTTCATATGGTGGCCGGCACTTAATAAAAGAGTCCATCAAATGGCGCTTACAAAAGTGCAGAGAATGGCGGCGCTCATGATAACGGGAGCCATGAGAACGACGCCTACGAAAGCCTTGGAGACAATCCTGGACATAGCCCCGGTCGATTTAATGGGCAGGCAACTTGCCATTACCACAGCACTTAGACTAAAGTCAGTGCGAATGTTGACATCGGACTATCGTGGACACGCCGGAATAATCAATGAATTTAAAGGGGTGCCCAAAAACATAGACCGATGTCTAGCAACACCTGCTTTTGGCAACTACTTCTCATACCACATACCCTCTAAAGAGGAGTGGATGGAATAGAAAGAGGTACCAGCAGGACACACGCAGGTCTTTACAGACGGCTCACGGAGGGAGGACAAAGTGGGCAGTGGAGTTTTCTCCAACGACCTCAACCTCAGAATTAGCTTACGCCTGCCAGACTACTGCAGCGTTCTACAGGCGGAGGTAACCGCCATAAAAGGGGCAGCAGAGTGGCTGATGGTAAATGGGGACCCTGGTGAACATATTCACATTTACACCGATAGCCAAGCTGCTCTCCGGGCAATTACTAGCGTGTGCACCAACTCAACAGTGGTCTCTGACTGTCGGAGAAAGCTGAATGAGCTCGCAGCACACACAAATGAGAGACTCATGTGGGTACCAAGCCACAGCGGGATCCCAGGTAACACAAAAGCGGATGAGCTTCCAAAGAACGGCACAAGCCTGCACTCAACCGAAGTATTACAGGATATTGGTATTCCATTTGCCTCGTGCAAGGAGACCATATCCGAAATAGCCTCGAACCTAGCGGAGCGAAGGTGGAGGGATGAAGACACCTGCGAGGTAACCAAGCAAATATGGCCTCACCGAAACAGGAAAAGAAGCACCAACATCGTCTCTCTAAAAAGACACTGTCCCATTGACAAGCACGCTGAGAGACTGGGCATAGCGAAGCGGGACTACTGCAGAGGCTGCCTGGACGAGGAGGAAGATAAGAGTGTTCAGCATTACCTATGCCAATGCCCCTCTCTGACCGCAACACGATTGCTCTTCTTAGGCCGACCTTTCTTGGATGATCTCTCTGACCTCGCATCACTAGGTGCGCAGACTCTCATGAGGTTCATCTACGGCTCGAAATGGTTTGACAAAATCCCCTGAGGAGGGTTGTACTCCAAGTACCGTGGTAACACAACGGGTCCATCCGAGGCCTATGTGAGCATTAGCTGCCACTTAAACCTACCTACCTACCTTGGTCTTATCTGGGCTTGTCTGTTCTTGTCCCTTCTTATTTGGTCTTGTCTGGTCTTGTCTATTGTTGTCTCGTCTTGCCTGGTCTTGTTTGGTTCCTTAAATTAATCCCTTGCTGGTGTATCATTCCGAGAATCATCAAACGAGCCTTCAAGAAATGGAAGGTATAGAAGAGTCAGTTAAGCCATTCGAGACGACGATATTTTTCTCACACGGTGCCCAGGAGCATTGCACACCGGCTGTGCAGCTCGCTTCTCGGAAAATTTTTATTGCAAGGAGCGGATTGAACACCATTTGTGCTATGTAAGGTAAAACGAAAATTGCAGGAATTAAAAACCAAAGTTTCAATTAAATGAATCCATAATTTGATGTACCATTTAAATCTTCTATTGCAATTATTTTCCGTACGCGATGATCAATTTCGTTATCAGACGAGAAATGAAGCGATCGTAAGGCATTTTGAAATCTTTGTCTAGTCATGTGTTGGGAAATACAATGAAAACCAAATTGCAATTATAAAATATTGGACATTATAGGATAGTTCCCTAATAATAAACTTTAAAACACCTTGAATTCAGAAATAGTTAAGTCCTTCCATTTCTCATTTAAACTCATTTCGCCCTACTTGTTTGTTTCGTTGACAAAGGGGTCATTCCATGTCAAGTGGTCTAGGGCTCCCGGCACGACCATCTTAGATTTGGCTGAAATTTTATATGGAGGACTCCCAATATCCAAAATGAACCTTGGTAAAATTTTAGGTTCACTGATGGAATATTCATGGAGTTACAGTTCTTTCTTTGACCCCATACTGGAACCCGCGTCAGTATGCCAGCGAGATTTCGACAACTTTGAATCCTTCAAAGTTTCCAATCTAGATTCCACAATATCTTTTCCAACTCTGGCATTACCTGCCATCGACATCGCCGACGGCGTCCTCGACCTCGCAGGCCTCGTCCATGTAGCCGTCCTTGGGCTCTACATGGTTCACAGGACTCTTCAACACGCAGAGGACCAGGTCCTCCTGGACTCTGAAGCCCTTCTCTATGTGCTGCAACCCTTCAAACACCAACAACATTCGCAATGTCATCCAAACAAAAGCTATGCTTACCTATTAGGGTTTGTCTATTACGGTATTAAGGTTTATCTGATAAGGTTTCCCTATTAAGGTTTCTCTATTAGATTGTTGTTCTTTATTAGTTTGTCTATAAAGGTTTACCTATTAGGGTTTGTCTATTACGGTTTATCTATTAAGGTTTACCTATTAAGGTTTGTCTATTAATGTTTATCTGTTAAGGTTTCCCTATTAAGGTTTCCCTATTACAGTTTGTCTATTAAGGTTTATCTGTTAAAGTTTACCTATTAAGGTTTCTCTATTTTAGTTTGTCTATTAAGGTTTCCTTATTAAGGTTTACCTATTAAGGTTTGTCTATTAATGTTTATCTGTTAAGGTTTCCCTATTAAGGTTTCCCTATTACAGTTTGTCTATTAAGGTTTATCTGTTAAAGTTTACCTATTAAGGTTTCTCTATTTTAGTTTGTCTATTAAGGTTTCCTTATTAAGGTTTACCTATTAAGGTTTGTCTATTAATGTTTATCTGTTAAGGTTTCCCTATTAAGGTTTCCCTATTACAGTTTGTCTATTAAGGTTTATCTGTTAAAGTTTACCTATTAAGGTTTCTCTATTTTAGTTTGTCTATTAAGGTTTCCTTATTAAGGTTTACCTATTAAGGTTTGTCTATTAATGTTTATCTGTTAAGGTTTCCCTATTAAGGTTTCCCTATTACAGTTTGTCTATTAAGGTTTATCTGTTAAAGTTTACCTATTAAGGTTTCTCTATTTTAGTTTGTCTATTAAGGTTTCCTTATTAAGGTTTACCTATTAAGGTTTGTCTATTAAGGTTTATCTATTGAGGTTTCCGTATTAAGGTTTGTCTATTAATGTTTATCTGTTAAGGTTTCCCTATTAAGGTTTCTGTATTACAGTTTATAGACAAACTGTAACCTTAATAGGTAAACTTTAACAGATAAACCTTAATAGACAAACTGTAATAGGGAAACCTTAATAGGGAAACCTTAACAGATAAACATTAATAGACAAACCTTAATAGGTAAACCTTAATAGATAAACCGTAATAGACAAACCCTAATAGGTAAACCTTTTTTGTTTTTCACTAGTTTTTCAAAATGCATGAAATTTTGCCAACTTGTACAACTTTATGGGCTTTATTCAATGAAATTATTCAAACTTTTTATGCATTGCAACCAAAAAGTGTAAAGTGCTTCAAAATTGGCCTAAAATTTTACTTTTCGAAAAAAATGTAAAGTTTAGGTTTCCACAACTATGGCTGTAGTTAAGCCACAGGCTTGATACTTTGAAAATAGTGTCTCTGTATAACTGTGTTTTCGAATGTGCAGTTTGAACTTCCTAGTTACTCATGTTAGCTTACAAATTGAGTGTTAAGTTTGTGATTTGTGTATAGCGGCCAATAATAGGGTATTTTCAAACCGATTTTGCAAAAAAGAGTCATCCAGAAACTTTTTGAAACCTATTCCATTAGAAAGAGCATGTTTTAAACCCCCCTAAAAAGTTGGATAGATGTTTCAACGCGGATATATAAGGCCCTAAAATCAGGTGCAAAGCAGGGCGTCATTGCCGTGGCGACGCTGTACGCTACAACATATAATTCACCTTTATCTTTCAAGATTGTCAGTTGTTTTAACAAAGGTACATTAAATATCTTGCATTGGTCTTGCAATGGTCCATGGTGACTTTGTCACTACCAGTTCAGAAGCTTGAACTGGCAACCCCATCGCCATCACGCCCAATAGCTGTGCAATACCAGCCACGGGTGGGTTTCTTCATACAGGTTCCCAAGCTTGTAGTTCGGTTTCTTTGTTGATGTTCCAAAGCCTTGTGTGGATATCTTTCTGGTTCCCAAGCCGATGATTGGGCTGCTTATCCTAGGTTCCTAAGCCTAAATTGGGTATCTTATAGGGTTCCGAAGTCTAATTTGATTTTAACCACCAACAGTTCTTTTATATCTTTTTGTATATACTAGCCACGTTTTTCAGTTCGGCTTCTGCAAATTGGTGTTGTCGACCAGATGATGTAACAGAAGGAGCAGGAAGCATGCAAATGAAATGTTGTTCAGGAATACAGCAAACATCTGGTTTTTCTGGTCAATAACATGAAACAGTCGGACTATGTGGGTGCATAAATTTTACCAGTGCATCGTTTTGTTCTACTGAAATTTCCACTATGTTGCCGACCCACCATTTGTTGTAGTAAATACAGGCAACATAATAGCCAGGAAACAGCTTGGGTAATTTCAAGCTCGAGTTGGCAGCAGAAACTTTGGCAACAACATTTATTAAATCGTTTGAAATTCTGCTGACACAAACAGAATTCAAATCGACAGGTATAAATTGATGGTGTTCTCCTGTTCCGGCTATTGTGCTACTTTCTTTCTACCTTTCCTCTTGAATTTTCTTGCTTTCTTCAACTTCTTCTTTTGGAACACGTACTTAATTCCATGTATGTTTTGGTCACAAAAGTCGAACAAATCTTTTGGTGTCAATATTTGGTCAGCTGATGGCCGTTGGAGGCTTGCGCGAGCAGCGTCTAGTAGTGTCACCAACTCCATCACAGGGCGATTTTACATGGCTTTTACCGAAAAAATTCCATTCGGCCTCAATGTTGAAATCATTTTTGTGCTTGCACAAATTGACAAAATCCTTGTAGTTTTTATATTGTGCAGCTGAACCGTCACTAAAGTAGTGTATTTTTGTGATGTCAACAAAAGTCAACAAAAAGGCAACAAAAACTGAGTTTGAGTCAACAAAAACTCAATCATTTTTTGAATAAATACGTGAACGGCTACTGTATCATGTTGCATATGATCGGAAATTATGCAAAAATTTACAATTTGCAACTTGGCCTCTGCATTGATAAATAAACAACAAACTTATGCCACATCCTAATGCCTATGTGGAAGGTGCCTGCCGTAATGCGTGGCTGTGTGGCCCTTGTATATTTCTGGCTATGCGGCTAGTTACGTGATGTGAAGGTCTTTCATAGTGGGAAATTGATAATATCGTCCTGTCAGTCTCGCCAGTGTAGCAATTTTAAATGCACACAAAAAGCTTGCTCGAGCTGGTTCCTTGCGTGTTGTAATTCACAATGTTCGCGATAGTTGTGCGCGTTAATACTACTATTAGTGCGGTTTGTTTGTGACGTAGCAATGTGGCTACAATTGCCATAGTAATGTGTTTTGGGTACAGGAGGTTACCAATGCAATGAGCTCAGTAGGAGAGTAAGACATGGGTACTTATGCAGTACCTGTACATAGTACAAAACCAACTAACAATCTGAAAGATAAAAGATTGCATGTGGAATGTGGCATCGTGGTGGCAATGACGCTCTGCCTTGCACCTGATTTTAGGGCCTTATATATCCGCGTTGAAACATCTACCCAACTTTTTTTAGGGGGTTTAAAACATGCTCTTACTAATGGAATAGGTATCAAAAAGTTTCTGGATGACTCTTTTTTTGCAAAATCGGTTTGAAAATACCCTATTATTGGCCGCATTACACAAATCACAAACTTTACACTCAATTTGTAAGCTAACATGAGTAACTAGGAAGTTCAAACTGCACATTCGAAAACACAGTTATACAGAGACACTATGTGCAAAGTATCAAGCCTGTAGCTTAACTACAGCCATAGTTGTGGAAACCTAAACTTTACATTTTTTTTTCGAAAAGTAAAATTTTAGGCCAACTTTGAAGCACTTGGTTGCATATGCATAAAAAGTTTGATAAATTTCATTGAATAAAGCCCATAAAGTTGTACAAGTTGGCAAAATTTCATGCATTTTGAAAAACTTGTGAATGAGATATTGGGATTCAAAGTTGTTGAAATCTCGCTGTCATACTGTCGCGGGTATAAAAACAAAGGACCGTAGATCCATGAATGTTTTACCAGTGAACCTAAACATTTACCAAAGTTCATTTGGGACATAGGGAGTCCTTCACAAAAAATTTCAGCCAAATCAGTGCTGGTCGCGCGGGGCACTTTTTTTAAATTAGACCACAACATGGAATGACTCAAAGAGAAAAAGGTATAATGAAATAAAAGATCAAAAAGATCGTACGGACTACCTCCGTTTTGTAACTTTTGGAGACCTGGTTTTCCCACAAAAGGAATTTTTGTAAGAGAACCATCATCTTTCCACGTTTCTGTATCTTCAGTAAGCTCACTTTGATGCTGTTCAATTTCACTTTCAATGTCAGTAGGTACAATCGTCCCAATCATTTTCTTCAAAAACCTCATCATATGTATCATCTAATAAATAACTATCACTATAAATCACTATCACTATCCATAATAACAAAATTTCGATTCTTTTTCCTATTTCTTGCAAACATGAAATCATCACTTTCATTATCACTGGTTGCTTCCTGCATTCCTGATGTTCCCGCCTTAGGCCTGCGCTGCATGCGTATTCATAGTATTTTACATGTAAAGGCTTCAGATAACTTTTTAGATTTTTTGGTACATAGTAAAACCAATGCCAAATTTTGTTTTCCTGTACTTTCAAGATTTCATTTGTTCAAGAAAAATCTTATTTCGACGACTAGTTTACTCAGAATAATTAATAATTACAAATTACTGTTATTGCACACACGGTGTGCAATCGGTCTCGAATGGGTTAAATGTTATGTGGAGGTCCAACAGCAAAGCTTGGGTTACTTGTATCTTGTTCGTTGAGTGTATCAATGTGGTCATCGTTCCTTCAGTGAAAAGTTTTGCTAATTGTGAACAAAGCCCCTGCTCATCCTCCAGGACTTTAGGATGACTTACTGGAGGAATTCGACTTCGTTAAGGTTAAGTAACTTCCTCCCAATACCACTCCACTACTTCAGCCCATGGATCAGCAAATCATTTGTAACTTTCAAATGCTTTACACCAAAGCATTATTTCAGCGATGTTTTGAGGTAACTGAAGGAACAAATCTTACCCTTCGAGAATTCGGGAAAAATCATTTCCACATTGTAAACTGTTCATCGTTAAGTAAGTTCATCGTAAAAGCATGGAATGGGGTCACTAAGAGAACGCTCAATTCTGCTTGGAGAAAACTGTGGCCTCACTGCATTCTGGGAGATAACTGTGAGGCGTTAGCTGACGAACAGGAACCGCCAGTTCTCGATGAAGAACACGCAACTTGAAGTGAATGAGGACAACATTCGATAGCTGGTGGAGGAATATGGCCAGGAGATGACCACCGACTAGCTAATGGATCTGCATCGCGAGCAATAGCAAAATTTGGTGTAGGAAATCTCGTGTGAGGAAGACGAGAAAAAGGAGGAGGAATCATTCATTTTCAATGAGATTAATGACATGTGTAAAATGTGGGAAACAGTCCAAAATGTTGTAGAAAACAGCACCCAAGTAAAACTGAAGCAGTGCGAGCTGTCAACCTTTTTAATAAATAAATACAAATTTTAATTCATTCTTTTCAGAAAGTTTCAGAATCCTTCATATACATAGTTAAGATAATCGAGTTGCACAAGCGATCCATAATGTTTGTTCATCTTCTTCTTTTTCTCTGCCCTTTCCTATATGTCCTTCTTTCTGCTTAATAAATTAATTTGAATAATATCATATCGGTCGGCGTTGCTTTGTTGGAATCGTCTTCTCCATAAATGTCTATCCAATGCGTCGTCACTCTTCCAACCTTTTTCTCTCAAATCCTCTGCTACATCGTCTTTCCATCTCATTTTTGGTCTTCCTCTCTTCCTTGACCCTCCTATTTCCAGCTTTTCAACTCTTTTTCCCAAGTAGTCCTCCTTTTTTCTCTGCACATGTCCAAACCATCTTAGACTGCTTTCTTGAACCTATTTTCCTATGGGCACCGTTTTCACTGTTCCTCTGATGTGATCATACCTTATTCCAGGGATTCTCAAAGCGTGTTCCGCGAAAATGAATGGGATATCCGCTATAGAATCAGCTGCAAAAAATACATCAATTTTCACACCGCACGAATGGCTCAACGTCAGTACAAAAGCTCGATCATCGACCAAAAAGTCAAAAACTATGCCCTACAAGGTGATCCAGATGTACCATCAGGATTTCGTCGATTTAAAAGATGCTCAATCACGTGTTATGGGTCCAATCGACAAAGATAACGACGGTGACTCAGTGTCGTGGTTGAGAGCAAAATGTGTACGATTCGAAAAAATTGACATTGATTTGATCAAGATTAAATAAGCCCATGATGATGAAAATTGGAAGGTAATTCTTCAAAGCAAACATTTTCATAATAAAAATGCATCTAAAACCATTCAGATTATCTCTGCTGGATCCCGCAAAAAAAAGGTCGGAGGTGTTCAGTTTTAAACAACTTTACGAAAGACAACTACCGATCTCGAAGGCGTAGAAAACCGATTTGGTTGCACTTTGCACGGCGCGACAGATACCGCCTGAATATCACTTGGTGGTTTCAGTGAACGTTCAAAAATTTATTGATAATTTACATGGATTTTTGAAAACCGAATCATCTTTGCCAGAGGTCGATTAGATTGAACGATGCTTGGATTAAGAAAATTCAGACCAAGAATGAAGATATTTTACGATATTTTACTTCATTAATCATCTTTGAATAATTCAAATTATTTTGATCAATCAACTATTTGACGTTTACATTCCAAATAAATTTTGACTTGTACATTTTTTAGGGTTCCGTACCGAAAACGGAACCCTTATAGGATCACTTTGTTGTCCGTCTGTCTGTCCGTCTGTCTGTCTGTCAAGACAATTTTTCTCAGGAACGCGTAGAGGTAACAAGTTGAAATTTGTATCAAATACTCGGGTCTGCGGTCCCTTTCAGCTGTGAAAAAATCAAACTTGTAAGTCAACGCGATCAAAAGATATGACCGTTTATGTCGCATATTTTGCGATTTCACAAGTGAATCAAAACCTATAGGGTATTTCCCGTTGACCTAGAATCATGAAATTTGGCAAGAAGCGGTGTCTTACAGCACATGTAAAAGGAAAAATCTGAAAACCGTAAATATGTAGTTTAATTACAAGAAAAATTCGAATTTACTATTAGAAACTTATGAAAATACACTATTGTTGTCGTAGTGGTATTGTCAGGCTCCAGAAGCATATGGGTTGCATACAGTTAGGTCTTCCTCGGTTAGGTCCGAAGGTTAAAAAGTATGTGTTGGCACCAAGCTGTTTATTCTGAATTTTCTTTGTTTATATTCGTTATGCATTTCATCACGTACGCTCTATATACATAATATATACAGGGTATATATTATGTCTTGTTTATAACCGACATGCGACATACTCAAGTCCCGTAAAATCCTGTATATATTATATTTCGTCTAATTTTTCTTTTCATATTCATTTCTTACACTGGTGTTCCGCGATGCACCTTCAAGTGTTCCGCGAAAAAATCAATATTAACAAATATTATTGCAGTTATCAAAATTCTCGAAATCAACTCGAAATGTCAATCGTTTGTATGACGAAGAATACTTAAAATTTGGATTTACCTGGACCGGAAATATAGATTGTCCAACACCGCTCTGCACTGCATTCGGCAAGAAACTTGCCAACATCGCAATGGCGCCCGTTAAATTAAGGCAATTCTCAATCCGTTAAATTAAGTCATTTCACAACTGAACATAAAAATCTTTTTTGAAAAAAAAAAAAAAATTAAAATGCTTTTAGAAATGTAAGGCAAACAAAGGGAATAATTTGAGAAAACAATGAAAGTTAGTACTAACCTCCGTTCCACAATAAGTGAGCTATTAAACCTATTTCAAAATTCCAAAATAAGAGAGCTATTAAAAAAATTTAAGAATCTCCAATAATGGAGACAATTTTAATGAATTATTCTGATACAACTACACATTAATTAACTACAAGTATGAACTGAACAAATTTACTAGTTGGTTTAAAGTGAATTCTGCAATACTTTGGCAGTATTTGATGATATCGGTGTTGCAATTTATTTTGTAACTTTTGTACTTTGTAACAAAATGATTGTACGCTTTTTATTATATAGATTATCTTTTGGCATTTTTACGATAACTCCAACTCTTTCAAGAATTTTTAAACAATAACTATGATTGTAGCTGGTAGTACTACTATTAGCAAATGTCAACTTAACAATAAAAAATTTCACAACTGACTATGTTCGTAGTGTAGTACGAAATACTATATGTTTATAGTTAAAATTTTAATAAAAGTTATTACAGATCAATAAATTTCAATAAAAATTGAAATAGCTCACTTAATGTGGAAAGGAGATACTAGTTTTTTAAATTAATATTTAACGGCTGTTTAGGACACTTTAATTTTAACTTATCCCGTTTACGAATAGATTGTAAAATAGAAGTTGTTATCCATGGTCTGATTGGTGTTTTTTCCCCTGACATTTTGGTAGTAGATGTGCATTGTTGTATGTTAGTATAAATTATGTTGTAGACATTTTTCACGGCCTCTTCGCCCATCCTCAGTCGCCCCCATCACCTCATACCAGGAAACAGTTTTAAGCATATTTCGTAGTTTTTGCAAATCAGTCCTTGTTCTGGTCTTGTTTATGTTTTTATATAATTTCGGGGGACTGGTATTGACATTTAGAGCTACAAGTGTGGGATAATGATCTGTAATATCAGTGGCAATAGTTGCTGATTTGGATACATCCACTGATCGGACAAATATGTGGTCTACACATGTTCTCCCCCCACTTTGTGTTTGAGATGGACGAGTAACAGTATTGATACACGAAAAAAACCCTCTGAGGCCTAACTCATTTAAATACCTGTGTATACCTCTTAGTGCCGAAGTTTTACTTGAGGAATGTATATCTAAATTCGTATCCCCAAGAATAACGATTTTTTGATTCTTATCAATGGAATCAATGAAACTAAATAAGCTATTTGTAAATAGGGTTTCTATAGTTGAGGGTGATCTGTAGACTTGATCTTGCTCTGTACTTGTCTGATCTTTTCTGGTCTTGTCTGGGCGTGTCTGGTGTTGTCTATTCTTGTTTGATCTTATTTGGTCTTGTCTGTTCTTGTCTGGTCTTGTCTGGTCTCTTAAATGAAGCCTATGCTGGTGTATCATTCCGAGAATCCACCAGCCTTTAAAAAATGCAGGGTACAGAATAATCAGTTAATGTGTCATGTTATGTGGAGGTCTAACAGCAAAGCTTGAGTCAATCGTATCTTGTTCGTTGAATGGATCAATGAGCTCTTCGGTCCTACAGTGAAAAATTACTACAGTAGAAAATAATCTGCCACTCAAAGTTTTGCTAGTTATGGGCGATGCCCCTGCCCAACCTCCAGGTCTCCGGGATGACTTACTGGAGGAATTCAAGTTCGTTACGGAGAAGTTCCTTCCTCCCAATACGACTCCACTACTTCAGCCCATTGATCAGAAAGTCATTTCGAACTTTAAAAAGCTTTACACCAAAGCCTTATTTCAGCGATATTTTGAGTTACCTCAAAGTAACTCAAAGGGACAAATCTTACCCTCCGAGAATTCTGGAAAAATCATTTCCACATTTTAAACTGTCTTAAAATCATCGATGGGGAATGGGGATGGAATGGGGTCACAAGAGAACGCTCAATTCTGCTTGGAAAAAACTGTGGCCTGACTGCATTCTAGGAGATAATTGTGACGGGTTAGCTCACGAGGAGGAACTGCCAGTTCTCGATGAAATATTCTCCTTGGAGAAGAGCACGCTACTGGAAGGGAATGAGGACGACATTCAGTAGCTGGTGGGGGAATATGCCCCAGGCCAGGAGCTGACCACCGACGAGCTAATGGATCTTCTTCTGGAGCATCAACAAAATTTGGTGGAGGAGATCTCGTATGAGGAAGACGAGAAAAAGGAGGAGGAGTCACTCATTTCAAATGAGATTAAGGACATGTGTAAAATGTGAGAAAAATCTTGTAGAAAAACAAAGGCAGTGAGCAATCAACCTTTTTTAATGGCAATGTCATGTCGCATTATCGGGAAATTTTGAAGACAAGGATTTGAATGTCTCTAACTCAATTAATTTTTAAACTACGACTACACTTGACACATAAAATCACAGACAATTTCATCTATTTTCAAAAGCTTCTAGCAAAATTAAAAAAGTCTCAACCGTTCTCATGCCATGTGACAGCATGTTTCTCTGGATGAAAATATTTTGTCTCGATTTCAAACGTCTCTAACTCAATCAATTTTTAAACTACGACTACACTTGATACATCAAATCACAGACAATTTCATCTCCTTCAAACAATGTTTAAGGAAGAAGACGAAGTCTACACACTCCGCCAGGTTTAATAAAATTTGAGAATTAGAACCGCGGGCCGGATCCGCCCTTTAACTTGATTTTATCCGGCCCTCGTAGTAACTCTCAAATCTCACTTACACAACTCTCAAATCTCACTTACGCTCGATCTCAATATTCCATCCAATGGCGCTGCAGCCCAAATCGGGCCTTGACCTCCTCTATTTTCTTCCGGTTTTTGGTTGAAAATCCTCTTGACTACTCTTGACTCTTCCATCCTTTGTAAATGCCGGGCCCATTTAAGTCTTTGTAATCTTATTGTTGTTGCAAGGTCTGTTTCTGCAAAGAGCTGGTAGATCTCGTTGTATCTTATTCTCCACTGTTCGTTTTTTTTAACCGGTCCATATATTCTGCGTAAGATCTTTCTTTCGAATGCGTTTACCATTGTCTCCGCTCTTTGTGAGAGCGTCCAGGTCTCGCTTCCATAGCATAACACTGGGCGTATTATTGTTTTATAAAGTTTCAGTTTTGTTTTTCGGTGGACATTCCCTGATCTGATTATGGCCGAGATGTGGTAGTATACTTTATTAGCATTACTGATTCTTCGTTGGATTTCCTTAATCTCGTCCCGTTTGCTGGATATATTAAAGCCTAGGTAGGTAAAGCCATTGACCACCTCAAAGTTTTGGTCGCCTATAGTCATGTCCTGGGCGGCATATGCCAAAATAAAAGACCTCAAAACCGAATTATACAACCAGTGTATGCTACCAGTAACTACTTATGGGTCACAAACTTGGACCTTCACCAAAGCTATACTTGACAAACTTAAAGTAAACCACATAGCTATTGAGAGGAGAATACTTGGGATATCATTAAGGGATAGGAAAACAAATGAATGGATCAGGAGCAGAACAAAGGTACATGATGTCGTGCGACGCGCTGCCGCTCAGAAATGGGACTGGGCGGGACACGTCGCAAGAGACCAGGATAAGTGGAGTGGTAAACTAATTCCATGGAGACAGAATATGGTTCAACAGAAGGAGCATTGGAAGACCGCAAATGAGATGGAGCGACGATTTGAAACGAACGGCAGGACTGTATGGTTATGTTATTGCCACAAGTATGGTTATGTCATCTGCATATCCTGCTAGTTGGGTGGATTTGTGTAGCAGCGATGCGTCGGTGTCTACCGTGATTTTCCTTACTGCGTATTCTAATGCTTAATTAAAGATCATTGGGGCGAGTCCATCTCCCTGCTTGGGGCCTTGGTTTATTTTAAATGGGTCTGTTAGGTTTCTTTGTATCTTCATCCAGCTTTCAGAGTTCTCCATTCTTAGTCTTGTTAGCCTTACTAATTTTCGTAGTATGATAAGATCTGGCATGATGTTGTAGAGCTTTTCTCTGTCTATGCTTTCGTATGCCTGTCTGAAGTCCACGTAGAGTTGGTACACATCAATGACATATTCCCAACATTTCTCCAGTCTCTATCTATCTCAATATTAGTCTTCATATATCACTCACAAGTTGCTCAAATGTCCCTTGATAGTTTCGTCGTTAGAATTACACAAAAGGAAAAAGACTCCAGTGTTCCAAACACAAATTAATGGTGTGTATTTTTATATACCTATATGTATACTTTATATTTTGCATTAAACATTTTATTTGAATTAATTTTTTGTTGTGGAACGAATCATTGTGGTTTCCATTATTGTTTCCATTCCATTTCCATTTTTCCGGAACGATTTAGGCTCGGTAACCGAGGTACCACCCTATATATAGATAAGAAGATAATCTAAAATATTCAAGTCAACAGTTTCACAATGCCTTCATATATATAGG
This sequence comes from Phosphuga atrata, assembly GCA_944588485.1. NCBI lineage: Eukaryota > Metazoa > Arthropoda > Insecta > Coleoptera > Silphidae > Phosphuga > Phosphuga atrata. Next base: position 63,598,241 of record OX155898.1, read on the forward strand.
TATCTATATAATCTATATAATATAGTTTGAAACATTGAGATGTGTCAAAACAAATAGTGCAGTTTTGACGGTCCGGTACTTCTTGGCTGGTGAAAATAGGAACCTGGGAGGGTCTCACGGTGTCAGGAGGATCGTGCGGTTTTCAGTCGTTACCGTGGTTTGGTACGGAAAATGGCCGTTCTGTCGTCGCCACCCAGCGTGCGTTCATTAAGGAGGATTTTGCATCATGATTTATCATCCTAACCCTATAAGATTATGTTTGTCCAAATATTGAAGCCTCCTCACTATGAAAACCGCGTGAATTGCTCCCAAGAAATGTTAAATCGGATCCATTCCAGGTCAAGTTTTTTCAATTTTCAAGGACGAGGCCCACTTCTATCTCTCTGGAGCGGTGAATAAACAAAATTTTCGGTACTGGGCTGAAAATAACCCGAGGCAACTTCACGAGAAACCTCTTAACTACCTAAAAGAGACCGGGTGGTGTGCAATTTCTAAATTTCAGACTGTCACCGCTAAACGGTATGTTTCCATGTTGGAAAATATTTTAGACCTCAATTTTAAGAAGTTAGTTCTTCTAAGAGGAAGAGGAAGCTGATCTGGGAGAAAATGTTTTTAAACGTCTGCCTCACACCTTAGAAGAACTCAAGGATCGAAGAAATCGTCGCCATACTCGTCGGGCCAAAATTCGTTCTTCAAATTTATTCTCAAAATTCGTTCAAATTCATCTTCGAAACTTGATACAGAAAAACGGCATGATGTGCCGAATGAAATAAAATAAACCCCAATTTCTCTCAGTTGCGCGTTTGTTATTAGTAATCCCTCAAAACTGCACTATCTCTTTAGGCGCACCCTATATATCAATTTTACCAAATCATCATCAGTTTGAAAATGTTTTAATCTACATAGAGACAAACATAAATCTATTGGATCACAAACATAACAACATTTGACCTCCACCTTGGCTTTTTTAGTATGCGCCACCCTGGTATCGCTTATTTTGCATTAATTCAGGGTGGGCAGCCAGGAGGGTTTACTGGAAAACCGCCCAAGTTGTTGTCTCCCCGACCAGGATTCGAACCCGGATCTCTCGCATCGAAAGGCGGGTATGTTGTCAACTACACCACCGAGGAGGGCGACAACATTTGACCTATATGAACCTATAATAACTATTGGAATTAACCAAATTACTGGAAAAGTTTCAGAATCTTTCATATTTTTATTTGCTATAATTTTTACAAAATACTGAAAATCTGCATTGGAAAAAATATCAGCAAAGTATAATCAATTCAAAACATATTTTCTTCATTCCTTTTGTTTCTTAAATATTGAAACATTCTGGTCAGTAGATTTTGCTTTGCCCATGGGCCTTGTAATCAGTGACTTATAACGAGGCATGCTGGTCAAACTCTGAGTCTCCACACTTCTTGGCGTTCGATATTCGTTTTGATTCCTCCTTACGCCGTTCTTCTGGTCGTTGTGATGGATTCGAATAGACCTAGAAATAGAGAACGTCATCGCCGTCGTATCTTGTCTGTTTAGTTTCCTTGCACAGAAAACCGTGCAGAAGGTACGTTAATAATTCTTCGACAACACGCAATACATCAGGAAATTGCACGACGCGTTCATTGTTAGCAAGAAGTTGAATATGTTGCCAAGAGCTTCTTGAGAGGGCATCATAAATTAAGAACGACGTCGTAAATAAGACATATATTGGGTTGGCGAATATATTCGTAAAGTTTTTTTCTTACAAAGTTTTATTGAAAGCAACAACAATTAAAGCAACAAATTAATCAACTACATATTCTCCGTTGTTGTTTACAACCTGCTCCCACCTATCAACCAATTTGTTGATGCCGTTTCGCCAAAAATTGTCGGGTCAGGTTTCCAAGTAGTTGTTAAGCCAGTTTTTAAGGTCTTCATCATTGGCGAAGGTTAATACCCTCATTTGGTTAGATATGGAGCGCAAAAGGTGATAATCTGTTTGTGCGAGATCCGGAGAGTATGGCGGATGTTGAAGAACCGCCCATTCGAGTTCTTGGATAGCGGCTTTAAACACTTGTGCAACGTGATGTCTGGCATTGTCGTGAAGCAGTATAACTTGGCCTCGTCGATTGGGTCTATTCTGTTAAATAGCCTCATTCGCACGGTGCAGTTGAGCTACGTAGAGATTCCTATCAACCGTTCTGTTATTCTCGAGCATTTTCCAGTACAACGGACCCTCGGAATCTCACCAAGTCTTCTTTGGATGGAGGTCTTCCTTAACTCTCCGCTTCGGTGTAACTCCTGGAGTCGTCCACTCCTTTCTCTGCTTCATATTGACGTAAAACACTATTTCTCATCTCCTGTGAGGATTCTGTATAAAAAAACCGATCTCTATGTCTACGTGTTGCTCGATGTCTTGCGAGATGTTGAGCAGCGAGTTGAAGACGATTTTTTTTTGTTCCGTGAGCACATGAGGTACCCAATGTTACGAGGCAAATTCCGTAAATAATAAATGCCTATTACGGGGTAATTAGACGCACTATTTGAGCCTAATTACAATTATTAGATCTCCGGTACTTACCACAGAGTAGCTATATAAGTCAACCTTGGATAATACAAATACTCGGGATCTAATGTGTGAATGTTCCTTCGCGACCCTGTCTAATGAGACGAGTCGTCTGCAATGCCCACTTGAGTTTGTGCCAGGCGGCGAACAGATCGCGTGCTGGTCTTCAGTTCTAAGTCGCTTATCGATGTAGAATCGCTACTACGAGTAATTCGATAGACACAGATAGGTCGTAGATAGGATTTGAATGTACTATAATTAAATAGACACATAATATCCAAACATTCAGTCTTTTATTGTAGGCATATGTATGTTTAACGCTAAGAATACTTCTCATCCCTACCCTCCGGTACTCAGATCTCACTTACTGGCACCGGTGCGTATTCCCACTACTAGTGAAATGTACGTTCCGCATTTACTACGAGACGCTCTGCTAATAAATAGGGCGCCTCGTTATCACTAATAAAAAAACACCAATTATCCAATTTTTGAGCAAATCGCATCTTGTGAAGATGATTAAGGATCGTCTGATGATCGCAGTTCATCTTTTCGGCCAATTCACGACTTGTTTGCCGACCGTCCTCGTTGAAATGTGCCTTTAGAAGTTCCTCGTCGAGTTCAGAAGGTCGGCCGGTGCGGGGCGAGTCGTTAAGTTCAAAGACGCCTTTTTTGAACTTTGCGAACCATTTCTGTGTAGTAGACTCACCTATGATACCTTCCCCATACATGCTGCAGATGTCCCGGGCTGCTTCAGCAGCTTTTTGACCTCGGTGGAAGGCGAATGGATGGATATTCCATTTTTAAGCTCTAAAAATCATGGAAAATTAAAATATTCGAAACAGAGACTGTAGCAGTTTAGTAGAGTTCTTTCGAATAGTTTTCTCAATTTGCTTACTAATGCGAAAATTATTATAAAATAAAAACAGCAATAAAAGACAAGATGAGTACATCTCTACGTGTACATAATATCTATATAGCTTAAAACAATTTTCAGGACACAAATAAGCCTTATTCCCTGCCAATCCATAGATGGAGGGTGAGTAAGCCAAATGAAAATAGCAAAGGCATTGTTTCTTCGTTGCATTTTGCTGAAATGTTTCGTGAAGAAAGTAACGAGTTAATTAAGAAATTAATTAATTATTAAAATGTAATTACAAATTCTAGATTTAATTACTACGTGTTTTAAATTGATTCGGTGTGAAAGTACATGTAACTAGCTTGTGTTTGTGGATGTACAATGGGAAGTTTACAACACGCCAAACGCGGATGTAACTTATCTCGATTCTGGATTGTGTTATCACGCTTAAAAATCGGCTGTGAATTCCTGCACGTAGGAAAATCCCGAAATAAAATGGATATGTTTTTGGTTGCCGTTACAAAAAAACGGTCACGTTCTATTCAAATCCTTTCAAATAATTTAATGAGACAAAGTTCATCGGATCCCGTGGAAATATAACAGGGAGGTCAAGATTTCAAAGCTCGCAAACAATTTATGGGGATAATATTCGTGCACTCGCCAAATATTGATTGAAGACTATTTTATTAGCCCGAATACCGCGGCTGGTTTTTGCGCGCCTCGCATAAAGGCGAACCACCTTTAAATCACATCAGAATCTCGTTATGGCATACATTTCCTATCGATTTAGATCTTTAAACTTTTTCAAACTTTCCACGCTTTACCTCCAAAAACATAATAATAATTTGCAATAATCATGTGCAGATTAAAATTTATATATCTATCTCCCTTAAGGTCGATTCCCATATGCGCGACACTCAGCTACGCGACGTTGTGCGACATCGCCTGTCAAATATGATTACATTGTTTGTATTTTAATTTGTGGCCATTTAAAACTTTGTAATCATTATTTGACAAGAGATGTCGCGTGACATCGCGTAGCTGAGTGTCGCGTATATGAGAATCGGAATTAAAGGTCGCTTCCCATATGCGCGACACTCAGCTACGCGACATGGTGCGACATCGCCTGTCAAATATGATTACATTGTTTTAAATGGGCACGTCGCGTAGCTGTCGCGTAGCCATAGTGAGAAGGTGCCCATTTAAAACTATGTAATCATTATTTGACAGGCGATGTCGCGTGACGTCGCGTAACTGAGTGTCGCGCTTATGAGAATCGGCCTTTATGCTTATATCAGCACTCAATTGCAAACATAAATTTAGCGTCAAAATGGTTATAAGATTTAAAACCATACAAGACTAGACATGTCCTGACAAGATCAGATACGTCGAGACACGACCAGACAAGACCATACAATACCAGTCAACACCAGATAATATCAGACAATACCAGAGAACACCAGACAGGACTAGATAAGGCCAGACAAGACCACACTATAGTTCATTTTTTTAAGAATGCAGTAACTAGAAACCTGATTTACACTAGGACAAATGTTCAATCTAGTTACAAAATTTGGCGCTAAATTCAAATATAGTTACTTCAATATAAAATTGGTAATTTATTAATGATTTTATTGAATATCTTATTATTATTGATTAAATACTCCAAATGGCAACAATAGTAATAAAATACAAACAAATAAATGGAGAAAAACGCAAAAAATCTAAATGATACAAACAGATCAGATGACAATTGTGAATTGACACGGCAGCCATTGGCATGGCTTATGTGAAAAGAAAGAGAGAAAAGAAGTTGAGATTGAGAAGTAAATATCGTCGGTGTGAACTTTTCCTCGATTTAAGCCAATCAGAGAACAAGGTCAAATAAGCTCTATCTTCCCTGTACTGCATTCTTAAAAAAATGAACTATAGATCATACTGGATCGAACAAGATCACACAAGACCACACAAGTCTAGAAAAGTCCAGACAAGAGCAGATTAGACCAGACCAGCCATTTGTTTTGGCCATTTATTGCATTCAATGTTGTTGTAGTACGTACTTACTCTTCATGTTTGGTTATCAAAATATAGTTATGTAAATATAGTTTCAGAGATTTATTTAAATAATGAAAGAACGAGAAAGAAATATTATTAAGAGCGCATTAATGAATACGTTAAACATTCATCGGTTATGCCCGCTTTCATTCCAGACGATGCCGCGTCTGATGCAAATTGTAAGCGAAATTTAATTAGGGGTTTCAAAGCCCCGTTCGTCGTTACCCGCGGGTCTGCCAGTAATTTATCGAGTCCACGTGTTCTCCTTTTAATTCCATACGAATGCAACAAAATCCAAACTTAATGTTCACTCTTCTAATACTTATATAAAGATACAAAATATGATAACCATTTTTATGTTTGGTTTGTATTTAAAAACAAATATTTATTTCACAGATTTCCATTGAGATATATCGAAGGGCGCAATGGGAAAAGGAGATAAAAGGACGCCGCAACGTTCGGACGGCGGTGAGTCAATAAATTGCAGTTATCAATATTAATTGTTCTATTCGACTCCGTTTTTAATTTGTATTTTTATTCCGAACGAGGATGTGTGTCGGGTCTATTCAGTTAAGTTTTCCAATATAAATGGAAATGCCGTGTCTATCCAACAGTTTCCAATTTGTCTCGAAATTTCCTCCCTTCAGTCAGCACTCGTTATTTCGTAATGTTCGTCGAGCCCTCGGCGACGGATGAAAATCGCTGGGATTATCAACTGATAGACTGTTGATTGCGTCTTCAATCAACAATTAGCATTTTCTGATTAAATAGAACGCTTTCTATTCCCGTTCAATTAAATAACTTCGACACCAATGTTTTTGTAAATCAATATTGTTTTGTAAAAAGTAATTCACAAAATATTTGAAATAATTAATTTATGAATTTGAATAAATTATTTAATTGGAATCATATAGCTATGTAAATGTTGCTAATATTATCCTTCTTCATCTTCAAGTAGCACTACAACCCTATGCGGGTCTTGACTGCAAGCACAATTTGCCTCCAACGACTTCTATCTAGCATTGCTTCCTGTACAGTTTCGATCTTTCCCATTTGCTCATCCTGCCCCCCTTTGCCCATCTTCCGCATATCCGATAAAACATTGTCTTTCCATCTCATTCTAGGTCTTCCCGGTGGTCTCCTGCTCGTCGGTGCCTCCTGCCACGCTATTTTCAGCACTCCGGTGCTCTGTATATGTGTCCTGCCCATCTCAATCTTTGTGACTTTGCTTCTCTCACAATATTTCCCTGAGACAATAGTTCTAACTCCGCGTTTGTTCATATTCGATATTGCCCTGACCTGAGATTCTGGGTTGGTCGAAGTATTTTTCGCTCGAACCTTCGCAGGGCGTCTTCGTTTGCTTTAGTTAGTGTCCACGCTACACATCCGTATGTGAATACCGGTCTTATAGTAGCATGGTACAATTTTAGTTTTGAGGCTCGCGACATTATTCTCGATTGGAAGAGTTCTCTTAGTGCAGGTTAGCATGTATTACCGCTCTGTATGCGGGCCTTCATTTCTTTATTCATGTTGTTGTCTGCTGTGATGATTACGCCGAGGTATTTGAATTCTGAGACCTGTTCGAAATTGTAGGTGCCAATGGTTATCTTTTGCCCTAGTCGATCTCTTCCCCGTCTCCGGGAGTTATACATATATTTTGTCTTCATTAATACGTAATCCTACTACTATGCCTGCCTCCTTTTCAATTTTTCCAAACAAATCTTTGGTTTTAATGGTTGTTTTACTGACAAGGTCTATATCGTCTGCATATGCCAGTATCAGGTTTGGTTCACTGTTTGGAAAAATTTCAAGGTTGATGTTAGCCCGTTTGATCGCTGCGTCCAAAACGATTTTGAACAATAATGGAGACAAACTATCACCCTGTTTCAGGCCGTTGTCTACTATAAAGTTTTCTGACATATTGTTCTCAACTTGTTTCTAAAACAGCACCGACTGCCCTCCATGCACACTTTTGTTATATTGATTATTTTCTTTGGGATTCCACATACTGCCATAGCTGCCCATTAGGGTGGGTCACTTATATATGGAGAAAAAAAAAGTTTCGTTTTTATACGAGCACAGCGACAAAACGGTTTTAAATTATGAGTATAGAAAGATTATGAAGTTTCATGGCAATCGGAATTAATCTTCTGCCTCCGGAACATAGGTGGGCACAGTTAATCCAAAAGTTAACTTCGTTAATCGTTAACTCGTTAATAAAAAAGTTAACTTCATTAAAATTTCGAAAATTTAACGCAAGTTAAAGTTAACCATCCAAAACGTATACAGCTTTTGCTACCTTTTGGGATGGGATACATTGGTAAATAAAACAAAATCAAGTAGATAGATTAATTGAATTCATTATTACAAGCGTCACCGCGACCCGCCCGGGTTCGCACGGGTAGCAGAGCATATACACACCTACTATGGAAGACTAACTAATATGGAAGAAATAGGCTATTCATTGTATTATTCATAATTTGTCATTAGTTGTACGTTTATGTTGCCTTTCATTAACATAAGCAGATTAAAACTGTTATCTGGCAGTGATGAGCGTTTAGCTCTCCAAATATCTTTCCCTGTTGAAAAGAGCCGTTCTACTGTGGTGCTTGATGGGATTGCAGTACTATATATTTAAAAAAAGATTTGGATTTAAGTCAAGCCAAGTTTTCACCAAATTCTGCGCTTTGGTTTTGAGAGATTTTTGGCGTCCTCTAGACCTATCTTACTCAGACTGAGTAACAGAGCTGAAAAAATCTACTTATTCTTCTTCATTATTGCTGCCTCCTCTAATACTGGCACACTTCTTTTCTTTTCCATTTGCTTCCCTTTGTCTATTCAAAGCATCTTCATCTTTTGCTTCCATATGTTTCTTGACTTTTGATAACTTACTGCTATCATACTTTTACAGCCACAGTAGTTGCAACTTCGGGTGAAAGGTTGTAGCCAGCAGGCACTCTTCATCTTCCTTAAACCGTTCAAATTTTTTTTTATGCCAGATAATGGAGCATTGGCCAAAGGGGTACAACAATGAACCAGGTGATTAAGATATTGCAGTTTGAACACTGTTGTCGCAATAATTGGTAATAGAGTCCAAAGATATGCTAGAGATTCAGCTTGAATTAAGGGAAGCGCTCTAGCCACTGGTAACATGATCTGCAAGTAGCCTCGATGCAAAAAGATTCACCAATGCTTTATTCACGTAATATTTTAACAGGTTGAAGTGAAAACAAATTGATTCTACTACTAATGCTATCTGCATCAACATCAGAAGAATTCAAATTCACAGCACTTGATGAGGGCTGAAAAGAAAACCGTTCTGAAGGTTTTCTTTTTCCCACGAGTAGACGCTGCTTTTAATTTTTCTTCAAACTGCACATTTTTGGATGCATACGTCGTTTTCACATGTTGTTTGAGATTATTAAGACTAGACATGTGAGCCTTTATTGTACAAACGTAAGGCAAACACAGTTCACATTAATAAATCAACTTATGTCTAAATCCACTAAATCCAAGTTTTGATTGGAAGTTTTGATTGGAATACAAAGTAATCACTCAAGTGTGGCCAAGGATTTGATTCACTTTCAGAGCTTTGCGTACTTTGAGTAGAAGTAGTACTGTTCATCATGTAATCTTGTAAATGTTACACCATCAACTATTTTCACCAAGAACCACCACAAACGAAAAGATAAATAAATGAGGAATGGTCAAATGTAACTGAAATCGATTAAAAATGACGCTAACGCTAAAAAAGTCAGGTTGTAATAACTTGTCAAATTTACTCGCACAGAGCAAATAATCAACAGGGTCGCTTTATTTTTTTCGGCTCTGTAGTTTCTGGGCTCTGGATTTTTGCTCTTTTGAGCTGTTGCTGTTGCGCTGGGCCGCGTTGGTACGTCCGCGTGGCGCGTAATTCAAACAAAAAATGACAACATGTCAACAAACAATCAATGTAACGGACTAATGTTAACGGAAGTTCAATTTAACGGAAGTTAACAAGAGCGTTCATTTTTTTGAGTTAACTTAAAAGATAATCAGTTAAACATTTTATCAACTTCGTTAATTAACGATTAACGGATTAACGAGTTAATGCCCACCTATGCTCCGGAGTGAAGTGGAAATTGTCAACAAATATAGTTAAAAGAGGTCTAACAGTATGACATACAAATTTACACTAATTAACACTATTTATAAATAAAAGTCTTAAATCAATAGTAATTATAGGTTTATTAAAGAGGAAATAATTTTTACAACAAAAATAATAAAGAATAATTATTTAAGTAAGTGGGTTTAGTTAGTGGCGAAATCCTTTTTGCTGTCGAATTTCGGCAGTGCTTTTCTCGAGGCTATCTGGGCTTTCATGAAACTTTCTGTCATTGTTTTATTGCATAAAATGGCTGATGCTTCGGTCACAGCTTTAACTGCTCTTTCTACTGCTTGTGTGTGACACAGAAGGCGTAATAATTCCAATTCATCTTCTCCTTTTTGTTGAATAAACAATCGGAGATTTTCTTCGGTTACCGATTTTAATAACGGTGGCTCAGTGATATTTTCTTGCCAATTCAATAGGTCGTAATATGTTGATGCGTTAAAGTTTAGCTTTGGTAACTGAAACAGACGCAATTTTTTTGAATTTTCTGATCTAGCTTTCAAAATACGACGTACAGCTAATTTACGAACGTGCGGCTGGCGATCTGTCAATATTGCAAGCAATAAGTTTTCCGGGTGTGCGAAATAGCTGTTTCTTTGAATTACTGGGTCGATAACGGTTTTCAAAGTTGTTGGTAAATATCTGGTTAGCTCGATGAGTTTAAACAAGTGTCGCGATCCATCTTTACAGCTAGAGTGAGTTTTTATACAAAACCATATCGGAGCTTAAACCTTGACAATATACGTTGCAAAAATTGTTAGATTTTCAGAGGTAGTTTCTACTTAAACATACAGACTAGGGCATTCAAACCGATTAAAACCGAAACCGGTTAACCGGGTTTTCTGTTAAAATTTACGAAACCGTAAAACCGGGTTTTTTTCGAGAAACCGAAAGTCGGTTTTTATTTATTTAAGGGGAAAATAATTTTATTTTTCTACGGTTATTCATGAAGTATTATATTGTAGATTTATTTGTACTAAAATCAAACGTAAAGGGTCGTCCATTAATCACGTGATGTTTTTTTAGCAACTTTTGATTCCAAAATTTTAAGAACTTCGTGCCAAGAAACTCTCTAGCGTCCTCTCTAAACATGCGTCCTCTCTAGATAACCAACGTGTCAAATTTACTCTCTTTAGCGTTTTCTCTTTCCCAATTTCAGTCATTAACTTTTGCCAGCGTTGTGTCGAATTTATAAAAATCTTAGTCTTATTTTTAGATATTCAACATGGCTCACTAAAAAAGGTTTTTTGGTTTCGAATTCAGCTAACAGTTCCAAAATCATACAATACATTCCGTTATTCGGATCACTGAACTTTTTATTTTTCCCTCTATAGCACACAACGGAAGAAAAATTAATACATATAAGTAATTGCTTGTCTCAGTCAACAGAGGCGGCTTTTCTTTTCGGCGGCTTTTTCGTTGGTATCGCCGCTCTATATCTGTCTCTCTCAGACTCAATGCCACTACGCGGCGTATGCCCCTAGCAGCTAGGCCCCGTTGATCCTGCTTCGGACCAACCACTACTAGCCAAATTGTAGAAAAAAATAATTTAGCAATATGTGGTGAAACATATTACATGTTGAATTGTTTTAAATCCTATTTGCATATTTATATAAATTGTGCCACTTTTTTATTCTTTACGTAAATATAATGAAATAATACACAAATATATATTTTTTGTATATGAAATAATTATAAATGGTGAATAATTATTTATTTTATTTGGTTTACAGTCGAAATTTATTTATTTTTATACTTAAAACCAGGTTTTAACCGGTTTTTTACTTTACGAAAAACCGAAAACCGGTTTTTGAAATCACATCGATTTTTTTGAGGCCCTAATACAGACGGAGAATTCTGTTAGCACGAGTTAGCCATCGGGCACGGGACATTTTTCCTGGTGATTTGTTAGCTAAATCGATAGGAAACATGCCTGTGGAAATTGCTTCAACTATTCTGTACAAGTATTTTTGGTCTGTACTAATATCTTTAGCAGAAAGCTCCGGTAAGTTCGCAGGAATAGGTTGAAACTTAGTTATAGGTCTTACTCACATTTCTCAAGATCTCTACCAATTGTCCCTAAAAATGTTTTTGGCCCAGACGTACTGCCATAAATGTGTTGAAACAGATGTCTAAATGGCAGTTCAGTCATGTGCAATAAACATATAATCCACTGTAAAGGTCTATTCAATCTTCTTTCTAGCATCCGTATAATACCGCCGTATTTGCCAACATTTACATTTGTCGCATCACATCCAATTGCAATCAAATGATCCATTAATACATCCGCATTCAAGAAAAAGTTGAATATTTCTTGTTCTATACACTTTGCAGTGCCTGAAGCAGGTGTAATGTAACCTAAAAATTTCGACTCGGGTTCTTTTATCAAAGAAATATGTTCTTCAAGTATACGTCGCCTATACTTTTTCCCATCTTTTTCAGACATAACCAAAGTTTGATCCTTTCTCCCATCGAAATATAATGCTGGTATTTGTGAAACAGTTTGTTGTGAAGTTGTATTTTCTCTACTTTTTTATCGTTCTGGGCGAAGTTTAATTTTGTAAGCTTTTTGTAAGCAATTGCTGCTCTTGCCCTGTCTGACACTCCAAATCTATCGCATGTTTTCGATAGCAAAGCATAATCAACTGCAATTTTAGTATTACGCACCGATTCAGTACTTGAAGTCCGCAACTGAATTTGGATTGATTCTTCACAATCCGAATGAAAGTGGACACATTCGGATTCAGATGTGTTACTTAATTCTTCCGTACATATATCGGCTACTTTTTGTCGTTTGCTCCCAGATTTTTGTCGTGACAACTTTCTTTTCAATGCTTTTGTAATTTGTTTTGTTATGCCAACGTCTACGCCAACTATTATCATTTGTCTAGCAGTTCGTTGGTCTGTTATAAAGCTGTGCTCTCTAGCAGGTATTTTTTTGTTTTTAGGGCAAGCACATTTAAGAAAATATCGACATTTACAAGCCGAAATATCAAACGATACATTAATTCCAAGACGAAACTCTTCCAACTTGTTTTTAGGTATTTTTGGATGAGACTTTTGAAGGTTTTTGCATTTTAAATGATGTTCGTAACATTACCTTCATTCGTTTTGGTTCCACTGTAGGAACAGAACATGTCGCCCATGTTTGTATCTGTTTTGAAACTACACCGGTCTATTGAAATCAATTACCTGAGTGAAGTATTAGTAAAGTGACGTCAAAAAATTACTTTAGTTAAATAGTTCTATGACAATCCGGAGGCAATAAAACTTAAAAAAAAATGTAATGAAACTTTACATATCAATTAACGGCACCATTTGGCACCTTTTTAATGCTGAGCATTTTTGAAAAACGAAAAAAATAAAATTGACCCACCCTACTGCCCATGCGTGATCTCTTATGGCTTGTTGGAATTTGATCTATCATTGACCTGCCCGGTCTAAAGCCGCACTGATAGTCATCTATCGATTCTTCCGCGCATGGTGTTATGCGAGTTAGAATTACGTTTTCAAGCACTTTATATGCGATTCCTTTTTTATGTAGGGGTATAATAACACTCTGCTTCCAACTTTCCGGTAATGTTTCACTGTCCCATATTAGTAAGATTAAAGGTAGAGACACACTGGTCCTACGTACGCAACGTATGCAACGCATTGCGATATCTGGTCTCTGAAAAACTATGCCATAGAAACACACTTATCGTATGCAACGCAATCACACGCCTCACATGCAACGTCGATCTGGGATGTCCAGATCGGCGTGGGAAGGTGGAGGGGATGTTCGTACGCTATCCACGCTTGTGATCAGTGTGTTTCTAGAACCCATACGTAGCACGTCAGAAACAAATATACCTTTGATGCAAGCGTTCCCCTCAAACTGCATTTTAGACATGCGAAAGTACATAAAGAATCGTTCTTCATCAAATTCCCGTTTCTGCATTAATGTATGGTATTTTCCAACATTTTCTCTTGATATGTGGTATTTTCCAACATTTTCTCTTTGTTTATTTATCTCATGAACCCAATATCTTCTCTTCTTAGCTTTAGTTTTTATTTTTGTTGCGCGGAAATATTCATTTAAAAATAGTAAACTCAATAAAACATCCTCAAACTCGCTAACAAGAGATTCAGAAAACAAGACTGACAGACGCACTAGCGCACCTTCTGAGAAATTACAACAGCGTCTGATGCAAAATTTACATTGCATACGCGGGACGAGTGTGCACACCAATTCTCCCACGTTGCTCTAGAGACGTGTGTCTCTACCTTAACTCATGCATCCTCTGATAGAGGGCTGGACCTCCCATTTTCAGGCATTCAGAGGGGACAGTATCATTTCCTGGCGCTTTATTGCTTTTAGGCGTTGTTTGGCCTTCGTCACTTCTTCTAGTGTTGGTTTCTCGATTGCTATTACACCGGTATATTTGTTGTGTCGTCCTTTATTATATTGAGGAGTTTCTGAAAATGTTCTTTCCATGTTTTTAATACCTTTGTAGTGCCGGTGATGAGTTCACCACTATATTTCCGTATTATATTACTTGTTTGCTGTTTAAAGCCTATTTTCATTCGAGATGTTTCTTTAAAGAATGCCCTCCTGTTGTTATGTCTTCCACTATCTTCGATATCTTGTATTATTTTCTTCTGATGTACACTCTTTTTTTCCCTAATGAGTTTTCTTGCTCTACGTCTTGCTGTCCTGTGAAGGAGCTATGTTGTCCTGTGAAGGATCCTGTAACATTTGAGCTCTTGCTCGATGTCTTTGGTTCTGTATGTCTTCACAAACCGTATCGTACCAGTTATTTACCTTTCGCGCTTTCCAATAGTTGTTTCCAGAATAATCGTCTGTATAGCATTCCACATGGTGCTGGTGTTATCCTTACACGTTTCCGGTATATCCCGAATTTTAGTTGCAATCTTAGACATGTAGTCAGCTAGGGTTTCCTCTTCCTTAAGTTTCTCCGTGTCCCATTTAGCTATCTTATTTGCTTGTTGTAGACCTGACTTTTGTTTCTTGATCCTTATTCTTGTTTTGGCACATACTAGAAAGTGGTCCGAGTCCGCTTTAGCTCCTCTTTTACTTCTGACGTCTATGATGTTATTTTCCTGCCTGGCATCTATTAGGATGTGATCTATTTGGTTTCTTGTGACACCATCGTTGGATACCCATGTATGTTTATGTATGTGTTTGGACCGTGTCTCACGAAAATCAAATTTTCCAGTTTTAAAAAAAACAACATCCGTTGGATGCATCATGCCGCTTCAACCCTTTGGGCTCGTGATTACACCCCTGGTTAACTTAACTTGAAACGCTAAACTTACAAATGCGTGCATGTGTCGGTCGAGCTTGGTTCGCGCTTTGATTCTCGTCTTTATGCTTCTCATACTCGAAGCATACTCTCCGAATGATATAAATTCGCGAAGTAAATTGATAAGTAAATCGCGCGATTTCGGCCCAGGTCGATACACTTTTCCCCTTCTGTTAATCGGTGCCGAAATCGATTCAAATGTGGAATTTAAAATACAGATTTATTAAAATTGGCGCGAACAGTATGTATCTGTGTTCGAACGTAGATTTGACCATAAGATTTTTGAGTCCTGCTAGATTTGCTACCCATAGTCCGTTGTTATTGCTTATATCGTGTAGGCTATGTCGTCCAACATGTGGCCTTAAGCAGTTTTCTCTATACAGTTTTGCATTGAAGTCGCCCAGTACCACTATCATATCTTGCTTGGTGGTCGAATCGAGAACTCTGGTAAATTGGTCATAGATGTGTCCTTCTCATCATCGTCCTTCTCTTCCGTTGGCGCGTGTACCGATATTTGCATTGGACCTCTAAGTCTAATGTATCATATTCTTTCAGTAATGGGTACAAAGTTAATTACTGCATCCAATAGGTATTCCTGTATTACAAATTCAGTTCCGAAATGATGGACGCCATCTTTGTTGCCACTGTAAAATACCATCGATAACCCATCTTTATATTGCCCGTATCTGGCCACCTGATTTCCTGGATAGCCGTAATATCCATTCCATACTTTTCTAGCTGTGAAATGGCTCTCTTGGCGGCTCCTGGTCTATACTAGCTTAGTTCTGAAATTCAGATTCCTTATTCGTTGTTGGGTTCGTTGTCGTGTCTACATCCTATTCTGAGGCTTATGTGTTTGGTTCATAACAATTTGGCTTTTCACAGCATGGGGTTTTTATCCCCATGCCTAACCCTCCTCTTTTACCCGGGCCTGGGACCGGCTACGACCCCAATGAGTTACTTAATCCACCCATCGAGTCCGCAGGCAGAGTTCTAATATTATCCTCCCATATTTATTCCATTTGATGCGGTGGTGGCCTAACAGTGAAGGTTTACTAAAAAATGTTTACTAAAAAGAAAGGTTTGAAGGTTTACTAAAGTTTTTCTCGGATTACTAAGTTAATAAGTTCCCGGGTTTAAATCCTGGGGCACAAGTATGGGAAAATAAAGTACCGTTTCCTCCTGTGCATAGCTTTGGCAAAATCATCATAGTAAAATCTCCTCCCCTAATAGTGGCTCGCCACCCACGTTAAAAACTTGAAGGGCTCACTATATGCTCCCTTGTGTCTAACATCAGGACACAGGACACGAAGCACGGGTGTTTTTTTTTCCCTCTAACCAATGTGGGTCCAGGGGGGTTAGCCCTTAAAACACTGCGGCCCATTGGCCTATTGTATTTCCCCACATTGTTCCGTTCATGCAAATAGATCCCAGTCCCTCTATTAGGTCTAGGATTCTATGTGCCATGTTTTTCACGGGGACTCTCTCAGCTGTAATATCCAAGCATGTGTCTCCTACGTGCATTTGCTTCACAGTGGAAGATTATATGGGCGGCGGTTTCGTCCTCCTCATAACATAACCTGCATGAAGGTTTATCCTTCCAGACAGGAGCACAGGTGTTAGTAGAGGAAAGAGGTCCAGGTCCGTTTAGCACTGTAGCACTATTGAAGGAGAAGAAGAAGATTTACTTCAAATTTCTATGTAGATAACTAAATATTTTCATGAAAAAAAAAATTTAATTGTCTCTTTAAATGAAGTTCTTTAAGCCTTCTTGTGATAAACTACTAGTACGTTTAGTATGAGACAACATAAAATATGGGAGTGCTTAATGTAAAAATTATTTCGCGGGAGGATGAGAATAAACTGCCTGGAAAGACAGTAATTTTTTCAGTTAGGATAAAATAGACTTCACCAGACGCAGCGTAGCCTAATGGAAGGACTAGTTTAATTTGGACGTCTCGTAAAAAGACATGTTAAATTACGTCCTACATTATAGGGAAAAACAAACGATAAATATCTGCAAGGGAATATTTTATTAAAGGAAAAAAATAAACGATAAATAATTTTGCGAGGGAATATTTCATAAATTATTTTTTGTTCGTTTCCAGCTAGTAAAGTCTAAAAATAAATTTAGTGTCTTAATACATGACACAATTAATTTAAGGAAACGCAACAGTTTATATACTTTAGCTTCCGTCGGCACAAACTAGACTTTGGCTCAAACTTCGCGCGAATGCCAAGTTTCGTTTGGTTTGGCCGTAAAAACCGCCGTCACTTGCATTTAGCACTCTCGAGAATTTAAACGTAAAAAGATAAAACTTTCGCGCACGTTCTTTTAACTGTCGCAATAAAATAACGCAAGAAACGATTCAATTAGAATTGTTTTCATATCTAGTCTTAAAATATTTCAAAAGTTTTATGCTTCTAAGCCCGTTAATTTAATTTAAGAAGATATTATAATTACTAATTTTAGTCTGGTGCTTAGTGTAATTGCGTTAGTTATCTCAGAAGCGACACGTTTTCGACAGTTTAAACTCGAAGAGTTTATCAGTAGGAAAGTAGGAACACCAGAACTTGAAAATTGTCAGTGCTGACACAATAATATGTTAAATATTTCTAGCCTACTCTTGTCTGCCTTTTTGCTTAGTGCCTGCCAGGAATATTTGCTATTATCTTGCCTCTTTTATAGTGATATGTTTTATTTTTTCCTTGACCTGCAGTACCTACTGTCCGGCACATTGCTATATTTATTGCTAATATTTGCTATTACTTTGTCTCTTTTACAGTGGTATGTAAAAATTTTTCCTTGTCAAGTATATTGTATGTACAAGAATATGACAGATTTGGCAAAAATGTAACAGATGGGATAAATATGTGACATATTTGACAGGATTGTGACAGATTAACAAGAATGTTACAGATTAGATAAACATGTGACATTTTTGACACGAATGTGACAGATTTTACTAGATTGTTACAAATTTGAGAAACGTGACATATTTAGTCAAAAATATGACAGATTTGACAAGAATATTACAAATTAGATAAACATGTAACATTTTTTACGGGAATGTGACAGATTTGCCTAGAATGTTACAAATTGGAGAAAGATGTAACATATTTGACAAGAATGTGACAGATTTCACAAGAATGTTACAAATTAGATAAACATATGACAGACATGGGACGCCATTAAAGCTAGGAAAGAAACCAAAGCCAGGTTAAATAAAGCAAAAACAACCGAGGAAAAACAACAATTAGGTCAGCTAATCTACACACACGACAGGATGCTAAAGTGGTCCAGGCCTTGCCGAACAAGCCCAAACAGCCAGTGAATGTCACAATATGCGTGCTCTATACCAGATCACCAGGCGTCTAGCCGATAAATCAATTTTGGGTGACACGCCCATCAAAAGCAAAAGCGGAGAATTACTAGTTACGGACGAAGCACAACTAATACGGTGGAAGGAGCACTTCCAAGAAGTCCAAAATAACCCATCGCCTGACAACTCCATCACTGATGAAAACTCCGTCCCTCCCATTCTAAGAATGAATACCAATCCTCCAAACATCAAGGATATTAAAAATGCAATTTTGAAGCTAAAGGACGGAAAGGCAACGCGTTCAGATGGTCTACCCGCAGAAATATTAAAAGCCGATGCTGAAACATCAGCAAAATTATTATACCCAATTATTAAGCAAATATGGGAAACGGAATACGTTCGGAAAGAGTGGAGGGAAGGGGTAATTGTCAAACTCCATAAAAAGGGAGACAAAAAGATCTGCAACAACTATAGGGGTCTTACTCTTCTCAACACAGCCAGTAAGGTGCTCACATTAACAATCCTCCATCGACTGACAGAATCACTCGAACCTACAATTAGGAGCGAACAAGCCGGTTTTAGGCCTAGAAAATCATGTATCGACCAGATCATAATGACTGCAGTTAACGAGCGTCCCCGCGGCATCAGATGGCGTCTGAACTCCCTGTTGGAAGACCTGGATTACGCTGATGATTTGTGTCTCCTCACGCACACCTACCAAGATATGCAGGAAAAACTAAACCTGCTGGACTATAACGCGGCGTTCACTGGCCTCAAAATAAACATCTCTAAGACCAAGGAAATGCGTATCAATGCTCGTAATAACACCCCGCTCTCTTTAAATAACATCCCAATCGATAATACTGTCAACTTTTGCTACCTGGGCAGCCAGATTACTCCAGACGGAGGAGCTTCAGAGGATGTCAAAATACGAATTCGGAAAGCAGGATACGTATTTGCTCTATTGAATAATTTCTGGAATAACCCATGCATCAAAAGAAGTACCAAAATCAAGGTCTTTAACAGCAAAGTCAAATCAGTTCTTTTGTATGCCTGCGAAACCTGGAAAGACACTCTAGCGGTTACTCCCAAGATTCAGACCTTTGTCAACAAGTGCCTGCGGCGCATTCTTGGCATACGCTGGCCGGAGGTTGTCTCAAATGTTACTCTATGGAGGTTAACAGGTCAACAATCAATTGCAAAGGGGATCAAGAGGCGCAAATGGAGTTGGATAGGCCACACGCTAAGGAAACCCAGCTCAGATATCTCCAGGGAAGCATTAGAGTGGAACCCTCAAGGCGAACGCAGGGTTGGTAGACCTCGCTCTACCTGGAAACGCACAGTGGATAGCGAAGCCAGGAGAAATGGAAAGTCCTGGAATGAGGTCAAGTGCTTGGCGTCGAAGAGGACAAGATGGAGATGTTTCGTGGAGGCCCTTTGCTCCTCCTTGGAGCCATAGGAATCAATATATATGACAGACTTGACAATAATGTTATAGACTCGACAAACATGTGACATATTTGAAAAGAATGTATCAGATGTGACAAGGATGTTACGGACTGGATAAACATGTGACAGATTTGGCAAAAATGCTACAGATTGGATAAACATGTAACAGACTTAACAAGGATGTTACAGACTGGACAAACATGCTACAGATTGGACAGGAATATATTTGACAGGAATCTGACAGATTTGACAAAAATGTTACAGATTGGATAAACATGTAACAGACTTAACAAGGATGTTACAGACTGGACAAACATGCTACAGATTGGATAAACATGTGACATATTTGACAGGAATCTGACAGATTTGACAAGAATGTTACAGATTGGATAAACGTGACAAACTTGACAAGAATGTTACAGATTGGACCAACATGTGACAGATTTGGCAAAAATGCTACAGATTGGATAAACATGTGACATATTTGACAGGAATCTGACAGATTTTACAAGAATATAACAGATTGGATAAACATGTGACATACTTTTTTGTACTGTATTGTATCTTCTGTGGACATATGTTTTGTTTGGTGTTGTGTCATATATTCTCTTTGTTTCTCCGTTGTCTTATATAGTCTTTGGTGTGGTTTCACCCCGTTTAGACGCTTCTGCTGTTGTCTAGTACAAGCTTGACGGGTTCTACTAGTATTTAATGGAACCAGTCGAGCTAATAATTAGATCGTTGATTACGTTGAGCATATCTGATTAAGTAAATTAAGCAATTTTCGCATTTGCATGTTAAATAATTTATTTTAAATTGATTATTTGTCGTAGAATAATTTCATTTATAATAAAATAATGTCTTTTATAATAAAGTAATGTCTTTTAGGACTGTTGTCAACATAGATTCGTTTACGAGGGACACACTTTAATGCTTCACTTTAATGTCAATACGGTTTCGCTTTTGCCCGGTTTATACAAGGCATACAAGACATCTTATTTATATATTTAAATAAGTTTTTCTATTTTGCGTCTGTAATGGACTCATAATAGCACTCATGTCCATGCGGTTATAGCTCGCCGAGTGGGATACAATTTTCTCAATGTATATCGGCGTATATGTATATATATATATATATATATATATATATATATATATATATATATATATATATATATATATAATATATATATATAATATATACATATGTATATTTTTTATTTAGAAATGGCATAAAAGGGCGCAAAATAGAAAAAATACTATAAAAAACTCGTTCGTGAAGTGTTTTGCAGCACGTCCATTAGAAAACTCCTCACTCCAAACAACTTGGACGCGTGCTGTAAAATCGTGCATACTGAACTCGTCCTTTAATATACTACTACATACGTAGTTTATGTGGCCAGCACTACCTCTGGTGGACACTATGCTGGCGGTCTATTACTAATTATTGTAATTATGTTGTAATTTTATTCTACCAGACAGACAAGACAGACCAGACAGAACAGAGAGACCAGACAGGCCAGACAGACCACACATACTACAAATACCACACATGCAACACCTATCACACGTGGTATGTGTACATACCACACAGACCACATAGACCACACATACCACACAGACCACACAGGCCACATAGGCCACACAGACCATACAGACCGGACAGAAGTTTTTCGGTAGCCAAGAAAGAGTGGCCACTGGGTACATACCGTTTAGTGAAGGAGGGGCATGGTAATGTAATGACAACTACTACAGACTGGGACCTGCACAGGGGCATTACAGAGAATCTGTAACCTGACAGAGGAGTACCTAAAAGCCTACGCCTGCACTGGGGAGATGGCGAAACAAAGGCCAATATCAGGTGGGGTGGTGTATTTGAAGCATACCTACACAGCATGGGTACACCAGACGCCGACGGCGAAATAAAAAATAATGAACCCTATATCTACCAAATGGCAACTAGAAAGCTGGCCTCAAAATCCCCTGACACAAGTACTTCTTCTGAATGTAGTGGAAAGCTCAAAATACTTATGAAGAGAAATGACAGGAAGCAAATAGCAATACTGAAACCAACCAACGCGTACTGCAAATGGCGAGAAAGTTGATGGAATTCGTCCTCGCTGGCGCATACATCACGTTCAGAGTATATTCTACAAGAGACTATCCCCACAAAGCAACCAGAACAGCCGAACCACTGGTAAACAAACCAGACGAAAAAGCATAGATAGAGGTCACCAGGAAAGGTGCCCAAAAGACGGGGAAATGTCGTATGCTAAAGTGGAGAGGTATAGATATACAGAAGTCCTGTTTATCACGGCTAAAGGTTGTTCTCATGCCGACCTACTCAAGAGGATGAGAACCAATGTGAACCTCAAAGAAACTGGTACAACAATTTGGTACAAAAATGTCCAAAACAGGGGTACTACTGCTTGAGGTAAACACTGGCAAGGCAAACGACCTGAGAGAAGAACTTGGAGGAAAAAGTAAAAAACTGCCAACTTTGAGGAAAAAACTGCCAACGGCTGAAGCATGGGTCTAGTCCTCAGACGCTGTTCTACAAATTAGATGCAGTAACCACAGCGCAAGAGGTGATGAAAGCTGTCAAAGAACAGCTCGACGACAAGATAGCGTTTATCAAAGTGACGAATCTAAGATCAGCCTACGGAGAAAACCAAGTAGGCACATTTACGCTTCCGAGAGAACAAACTTTTATACTGACCGCAAAAGGAAGAATGAGAATAGGACTGCCGAGTCCAATGGCAATGCCGAGTCCGCAAAAGAATCGACCTCAAGAAATGCCCTGGGTGCTGGGAGATGGGGCAGCACCCAGATGGTAATAAAAGAGTGTAATGGGATAGAAAGGCAGAAATTGTGCTTGAGATGTTGGCGAGAAGGGCATGTAGCGACAAGCTGCTCCTACTGTCCCATCTGTCAATAGCGTGGATACAGAACAGACACTGGAGCGTGTCAAGCATTCCGGGAGGTGCTGACGGACTCGAGGCGCCATCAACAACCGCCGAAGAGCTTAGAATCATCTTTCTATCATTAATCCCGCTTTATTGCAGGGTCTGCTTTTCTGCATTTTTTCTTCCATTCTTCTTTATTTTTATTCTCTTTTTCTTCTTTTTCTGGTCAGTGCATTGAGATACAACAGGAATTGTTTTACCGAACAGATTGTTGTTGAGCCTGCCATCGAACGATCCTCCCAGTAGATTGTAGATATGGTGTTGACGACTTGTAATGCGACCTTTATAGATCTATTCACCTTTATAGATGTACCTCACCCTCTTCCTCTAAGGGTCGGTATACTTACCCATTTAAATCGCCTCCTCTAGTCCTGATTCCTTTAGGATTTTCAGGATCTGGGTAGGACTCAAGGACTGCAACTCCTCTGCGTGCAAGCAGTGAGCCCCGAGGTACATCTGTCTCTTGCGGAGATGTGCTGCGCAGTGTTTGGGGGTTTCAGGGGTTTCCTCTGCCGAACCGCAGAATCTGCATCTGTCATTCTCCTCTAGACCTAGGGCCTTGCGGTGTTTTCTAAGTGTGCAGTGTCCCGTCAGGACTCCTATCAGAATTCTAAGCTTGTTCCTGTTTAGTTTCAGGCAAGCGTTTGTATTTTTTCTGGTTAAAAGATCCCAGCATCACTTTGGATTATCTCAACCTTGGAAGTTCTTTCCAGGTTTTCATCCATTGTTCTCTTCTTTCTTTATCTACACTTTTGTGGATGGTGTTCACACTCATGCCGCAGTTACTTTATTTTCTTTGCCAAGCTTGTTTAGCTTTCCCTTTAACCCCCCTCCTTTCTCATCCCGGACTTGGGACCGGGCAATGGCGGAGTTACCAAAGAGCTTAGAATAATACAGCAAAATGCGATGATTTGCCGTGCTGTACATGACCTGCTAAATGTAACAACTGCAGATCTCCAAATACGTGGTCTGTTAGAAAAGTATCCGACCTTATTTTTTATTTTGAAAACCTGATGTATTTGAATCAAGCGCGCTTGCATGAGCCGACCTTGAACCTTCGTGCGCATGCGTGAATTTTTATGTCAAGCGGTGTTCGAGTGACGTAGTATGTAGTGCTCTCGGTTTTACAATGCAAGTAAAATGACGAAACGACTATAGGGAGTACTATAGGGATGTGCTACTTCGCCTACGTGATACTCTGCGGCGTAAGCGACTGGAGCTATGGTCATCAGGAAATTGGCGACTCCATCACGACAATGCTCCAGCACTTTCTTCGCACTTGGTTCACAATTTTTTGGCGAAAAACCAGACTCCTCTGGTTCGACAGGCTCCTTACTCGCCTGATATGGCCCCCTGCGACTTCTGGCTATTCCCCAAAGTCAAGAGGTCATTGAAAGGAATGCGATTTCAGACAAGAGAGGACATTCTGGCTGCAACGACAGCCGAGCTAAAGTCGATTCAGAAAGAGGCTTTTTCGGAATGCTTCCGAAAATGGCGGCACCGCTGGAAGAAGTGTGTGGAGTCCCAAGGAGACTACTTTGAGAGTGATTAGGTTTCCGATCCAGGTATACCATTTTTTTTACCGGCTAAAGGTCGGATACTTTTCTAGCAGACCACGTAGATATCGTCCTGGTGAGTGAACCGAACAAAAGAGTAATAGAGGTGGACTGGTTTGACAACAACAAAGCCGCTATCAATGTTTTTAGCCAAAACCCCATGGTGCTAGAAAGTCGCTGTGGTATGGGCTTTGTATGGATCGAGATGCAACATATTGTCATCTACAGCTGCTACTTCTTTCCAAACGATAACATTGAAAAACTGGACAAAACACTGGCCCTCAGACAGACTGACAGACTAGACGGACAGACTAGACAGACAAGGAAGTCTATAGACGCACTAGACGAACTATACGCACTATACGCACTAGACGCACTAGACGCACTGGACCCAGTAGACGCACTAGACGCACTAGACGCACTAAACGCACTAGACGCACTAGACGCTCTAGACGCACTAGACGGACTAGACGGACTCCAAAGGGGAGGAGATTCCAAACACTAAGCAAGGAGGCAGCATTGGTGCTGGCTAGAACCCCGCCAATCGATCTAATTGTTTAGGAGAGGCAGGAAACATACAAGGCGTGCTCAATGGACAATAGCAAGCAGAACAAGAACGCGTCAAAAACTAATAGAGCGATGGCAAGAGAGGTGGGATTCGACCACAACCGGTCGTTGCACACACCGTTTAATACCAAATATGAGCATGTGA
The DNA here is from genome assembly GCA_944588485.1 of Phosphuga atrata. Classification (NCBI taxonomy): domain Eukaryota; kingdom Metazoa; phylum Arthropoda; class Insecta; order Coleoptera; family Silphidae; genus Phosphuga; species Phosphuga atrata. The sequence continues at coordinate 63,623,162 of OX155898.1, forward strand.
TGCGAGAGAATACATGGCGAATTGAGTTTTGAACTCGCTTAAGCTCTCACAGCACATGGATGTTTCATGAAACATGAAACAACCACTTGATTGCTATGCGGATATCCCAACGATGATTCATACCACACAGTTCTTATTTGTCCCAGCACCGAAGAGGTTAAGAATCAATTAGAGGAAATATTGGAAGAGACAATAAACGTAGAAGGACTCGTTCCAGCAATGCTATGCAATGAGAATAACTGGGTGTCAGTGGCAGCCTATATACGGCACGTCATAGAGAAGAAACGAGCAGCGGAGGAGAGAGGACGGGGAAGTAAGGATTCGGTAACAAATGACAAAAACCCGAAGTAATGCGTGAGCGGTTCCGGTGTGGTCAATGTATTCAGGGGGACCACTTGTCAAGCAAACCGCGTGAAATGCTACGTCCAAAAAAAAACGGACTCGACGGACTTTTGAAATTTCTTATATATTGTTGAAGTTGAAAATAAATAATAAATTTCAATGGTTTTCAAACTTGATCTGATCGATATATCCGCAGTAATATAATCATTATTTTATTTTATTGCAACAGGAATTCTGTCCTAGCGATAGACACTACATACTATTGCATATTATTGATAACCAATTGTAATAAAAATAACTTCCCCACTTTGGTAGGTTAAATACCTAATACCACTATGTTTTCCCACTTTGGTAGGTATTTAACACTATGTTAACCACTGAGGAATAAATTTTAAAAAAATATGCAGAGTTTTTATAAATTGCATTTCTGCATTCTAACTGTAGCGTGTAAATCAGCCGAAGCCGCGACGGAAACAAAAATGTTTTGCAGCAATTAAAACTTTTTATACGACACATCCATGCGGCAAATAGTTCTGCATTCACAATGAAAAATGTACCCATTCCAACCCCTATGTCACAGTTCCCGGAAGGTTCCCGATAATCTCGATTTGTGAGGTGTTAAAAAGCAATAATGTAGCTTTCCATCCCCCGGCCATACGCTTCCTCGACATTTCTTGAGGAACCTTCCCCGATACGCATCTCCGTGTGACACAATAAAAATCGACGCGACATTTATTTCCCCTGTACGTCTGTGCGAACCTGAAACTACAAACGTCGTCTTACATTCAAAAAAAGTTTCCAAGCGAATTTCTCTCTCACGTACTCATATTTAACACGCTCCTTGTTATCCTTTGTGTTGATAATTCAATGTGAGATGATAATAGAACACTTTGAACTTGCTGCTGCTATTATCTTGAAATTGCCGTTAATTATTGCAGGCATGAACGTACTAGTCTTCTTTAGTGACACATAATAGCTGTATTACCTTTGCAAGTCTTTTGAAATAAGAAAATCAACAACGGCGAAGTTTATATAAAGAATTTGTTGTAATCAGAAACAGGTGTTGGAGTTGTTGGGAGAGTGGATAGATAAGATTGATACGGAGCTGTTTACACGTTTCAAACTTCAATTAGGGGTTTTTCTACCACCTGTTACTCGAACCGTGCGTTATGAATAAGTCAACAGCTTCGGCTATATAGTTTTATCTAAAATTATCTAACTACATAGTCTAGTAATAAATGAACTAAGCAGTAATCAAATTACGCTTTGCAAGTTGCAAAACGATCTGTAACTAAATTGTTGAAGTGGTTTCCATTTTATTATTAACTGTAATTTATGTAAATGTAACTGCATCATAAAGTTAGCAACTTGCAAGTGTGATTTGATCACTTCAGACGGTGTTTGTCGATAACTTTCTAGCACTGCTTTAAAAACGGTTTAAAACTAAGTTTGTTTTGATCATGTTTATAAATTGCTGGTTAAGCAGTAAATATAGTTTTTGATGGGTTTCTCTGACCTTTAAACGGGCGTCGCCGTGTCTGCTGTGGCAGACACGACTTGTAATAATTCTCGGATACCAACTAACCGAGCAGAAAGTCATTGAGTGTTTGGTACGATAAGACGTTTTACGATTTAAAATGTTGTTTCAAACTTATAAAGTGAGGCGATTTTGTAGTTGATTAAAAAGTAAAGAAAACGTAATGTGTTGAGATTTCCTATACCGTTTATTTCCGGCAAATATTTACAATAAACACTTAAATAATACATATATATATATATATATATATATATATATATATATATATATATATATATATATATATATATATATATATATATATATATAATTTTGGTACTTATGTATTAACGCCACCACCGCTACATTTTTAAATGTCGCTAATCTACACCTAAAATTTTTATGATAAATCATAACATAAAACATTTTTTAAACTCAAAATACTTTATTTTTTAACCCCGGTTAGATTACTAAATCAAAACAACATACGCGCGGAAGTGCGAAACTCTCGATTCAATATATAGCGGTGGTGGCGTTAATACGTAAGTACCGTTTTTTTAAATTCTTTACGTCCAACTATGGACCACGTTTGACAGTTTTTACATATTGTTTTGTCCTCACTCCTCACTCTTCTTCTGTTCCTCTGTGTAAGATATTCCTTTTCTCACTGATCATTCTCCTGTCTTGTGGAAACCTGTAAACTCCTTAATTAGTCGCATAGATCTCTCTCTGTCCATTATATCTTCTTTTTTCACCCCCATCAAATCCATATACAATCCCACTTCCCGAAACCATTTCGATTCCATCTTCCTCTTCCTGAAGAATTCCAAAATCCTCTACGCCAGTCTGGTACTGTTCATCCTCATTAAGTGCCCATAAAACTTTAGACTACAGAAACAAATTACTACGTGCAGGGGACTTGTCGGATAAGCAATATGGTTTTAGGGAAGGTTGACAAACGATAGATGCCGTCAATGAAATAATAAAAGTTGCCAAGGAAGCAGCAGCCTATTCTGGTCGTCACCGAAGACTGTGCGCAGTAATAATGCTAGACGTGAAAAACGCCTTTAATAGCGTATCATGGCAGCAAATTCTAGAAGAACTAAGAAGGAGGAACATCGACAAAAGTCTAATTAATATTATAGCGTCTTATTTATCAGAAAAGGAGATTGTTCTAGAAACAGAAGGAACTACTAAAACAATGAGAATAAACAGTGGTGTACCACAGGGGTCAGTACTGGCTCCAACCCTATGAAATATTCTGTATGAAGGTCTTCTGAAAACTGAAATGCCACAAGGAAGCACGTTAATAGGATTTGCAGATGACATGGCTATGGTGGAAACCGCAAAAGAGGAAGAAATGTGCTATTCTAATGAATAGGACAAACACTGGACTACAACGAGTTTAAAACTGGTTTGAAGAAAAAAAATGGAACCGGCATCAGAAAAAACTGATGCAGTGCTTCTTACAACTAAAAGGAAGATATCTCTTATTACCCTTCACATACAGGGTTTTACAGTTACAACCTGCAGAGCTGTAAAGTACCTAGGGGTGTGGTTGGATCCAAAACTAACATTCATCTAGCACATTAACAGAACCGTTCAGAAGGTAGAAAAGACGATGACTGCCCTCGCCAGCCTTATGCCGAACATCGAAGTATGCCGATGGACATTATGCCTCGACCCAAGGCATCCAAGAGGAGACTATTATCGAGAGTGATACACTCTCAACTATTATATGCTGCACCAGTTTGGCATTCGATATCAAACAACCGAACACAACTACACAGACTCGGAAGAATTACACGGATGATAGACATTAGAGTTTGCTCTGCATATCGAACTATATCAGCCGAAGGGGTAGGAGTCATTGCAAGAATTCCTCCTATAGAATTACAAATTAAAGAGAGATGTGACAGATATAGAGGAAACGAGAAAACAACAGCCAGAGAACAGTTATTAGAAAAGTGTCAAGAAAAATGGGAAAACGGGACATATGGACGCTGGACCTACAAATTAATCCCGGATATCTACAAGTAGATCAACAGAAGTCACGGAGAGATTGATTCCTTCTTAACTCAAGCACTGTCAGGGCATAGCTGCTTCCAAAAATACCAACAAGATAGAAAACATTGACGACGCAGAACATACTCAAAGAATGCTAAGAATATGAAGGACAGCCTGGTAGAGTCAGCGAGAACATGGGAAACCACATATACAATTATCCGACAAATTATGGAAACAAAAGAGAAATTAAACAGCAAATAGAACAAACGGCCATTGCACCGAAGGAAGGCGCGAGCGAATGGCAGTGTAATGTGCGAGAGAAAAATGGGGAGGCGGTTTAGTCGGTAAGAATCCGACACTACCCTTTTTGAACAACGGGTGTCATATGTAAGATTCGCCCCCTCCCAAGAAAAAAAAGTGCCCATAAAACTGTATTCTCCTTTTTCTCATTAGGGCTACAATTCCTTCTCAGTCTTCAGTCATCATCCTTTCAGTCTTCAGGTATAGTTGTTTCTAAGGTTTTAGTCTCATCTCTCCATCCTTGATATTTCGGCCTAGGATTTTTCGGAGCATTTTCCTTTCTCTCCTCCGAATGTCTTGGAGACCACACTTCCCAATCATGTCAGTTCTGCTGCATACAGACATTCAGGTCTGACAACAGTATCTAGGTGTCGGAATTTAGCCCCAAAGGACCCTTTTTGTTGTATGTATCCTTCGTAAGTTGATAAGCCATTTCCCTTCTTCTCGCCCGCTCTTTGATGGCATCCTTATCCGACACATTGTCCAGCAAATTTTCTTCCAAGTGTTTAAAACACTTAACTCGCTTTATCTTGGCTTCTCTCAACTCCAAGTGGAGCGGAGCGTCTTTGATGTTGGTCATGAAAACAGTCTTCTCAAAAGGAATTTGAAGCCCAGTCTTCTTGGCTATCATCTGGAGTTCTTCAGTTCTTTTTATCGCTGTTTCAACACCGGTAGAGACTATCACAACATCTTCGCCGAATGCCAAAGAATCCGTTCTTATAGTTTCTTTACTTCTCCCTAACCTGAAAGCCTCGTTATCCGAAATTCCCTTCGTCCATTCTCGAATAACTTTTTCTAAGACGCAGTTGAATAATATTAGTGATAGCCCGTCGCCTTGTCGTACGCCTGTTTTGATTTCGAAAGGCTCTGACAACTCCCTCCGGAACTTTATTTTGGAGAAAGTATTGCAAATCGTCTGTTGAATTAGATTCCTCGTCTTGTTGTCCACTCCAAATTCCTCGAGGATTGCCAATAAGGTTTTTCGGTCAATGGAATCATAGGTCTTCCGAAAGTCCCCAAAGACGGCGACATATTTATTCTGTCCCAACATCTTGTGCTGTATGATATTCCGCATGTTGAAGATTTGATCCGTGCAAGATCTGCCTTTCTGAAAGCCTGGCTGGTATTCACCCAATTCAGAATCCAATAACTCTTCTATTCTTGGCAGTAACGCTTTCGAGAAAATCTTGTAAGGAACTGAAACAAGAGAGATGACTCTATAATTATTAACGTCCATCTTGTCACCCTTCTTATGAAGGGGATGGATCAAAGCCATTTTTCAGTCAGCAGGGATCCTCTCAGTTATCCATAAGTTCTCAAGTAACCGAGTAAACGATTTTACGACTCCCACAGATCCCAGTTGTAGGAGTTCAGCGACGATACCATCTGCACCAGCAGCTGTTGGCCTTAAGTCCTTGAACAATCCGAAAAATTTCGTCTTCGTCGGGAGGCAATGAATTGGGAGACGATTCTTCTGGTGGTTCCATTTTCAGGTTTTCTTGCGGACCATTACAGTTAAACAGTGAGTCGAAATATCTGGCAAGGATGTCACAGTTTTGCTTCCTAACATCAACATCATCCAATGGCGCTACAGCCCAAATCGGGCCTTGGTTTCCTCTATTTTCTTCTTCCTGCCATCCCTGTCCTCCGCCGCCTATCTCCAGTTTGGGATTTCCGTGTCCCGCTTGGGTCGTCTTCTCAAAGTCCGTCCTGTCCGAGGCTTCTTTCGAGGTTTCGTAACAGTCATTCCTAACCTCTTTTCTTCATTCCTGAAGAGAAGCACATTCCTGGTGCTTGATAACCCCTTAACCGCGAATTGAACGCCGGTAAAAGTTTCGTGTATTGTTCATTTGGAAATGTTCTTTCGTTTTCTTTAGCTGATCTTGTTCATATTATCTCTTAGTCATTCTGAAAGTCCGGGCTGTATGTTTCGTCTGATTTCGGAATTAAAGCTGCGGTCACATGAGGCTGGCTTACCAGCCGCTGGTTGCTGCTTGCTGCTAACGGCCAGTTAAGCAGCACCGTGTGAACTGTTATGTCCGCTGGTGCCAGTAGTAGCGGAGCGATTTCAGTAGTGGCTGGTGAAGTTGAGACAGTTCAACTTTACTAGCGCTGCTGGCCCATGTCACGTGACGATCACTTGTGTTGATTATTTTGTTTCAGTTTTTTTACATTTAATTTTATTAATTTGAATTTTTCAATATTGCTAACTTTACTAATAGTAGTGTAATTAAAATAAAATGGAACCAAAAAGTGAAGATATTGATGTGACGTGGAATTCAAATCAAATAATAATTTTCTTTGAAATATATCACAAATATGATTGTTTGTCGGTTGCTGTGGGAGTAGCTAAGTATCTTAACGTTATTTGTAGTTTTGTTCTGCTTCTAATAGCTTGCCTCCTGTTGGTACCCTGTTGCTTACTCATTCATTAGCCTCGATGAAGCTCCAAGTATGTTTCTTCTTTCGATCCAATCTCGAACCCATTTGCGTTCTTTTTAACATTAAATACAATAATACATCCTCACCTACAGCACCCAATTGCCTTCTTAACAATTTCCTTAACACTTCTTTCCTATGTAAAGACATTTTGTAGGAAACAGTGATCAAAATATATAAAACTGATTGAAAACATCGCAGCTGCTAGACCAGCCGCTGCTGTTTGCACAACACTGTGTGAACGCTCCCGTTTGCTGGTTCCTGTCTCCAGCCGCTGCTAGCTAGCAGCGACCAGCGCCTTGTAAACAAGCCTCATGTGATCGCAGCTTAATAGATCATCACCTCGTTTCGCTGAGCTCCTTTTTTTCCATGTCTCTTTCCGGCATCTCAGTGCATCGTCACATTCTGCCTTCCACCAATTTTGTCTTATTCGCTTTGTCTGAGGAATCGTTCTTCCAGCGGCACCTTGGATCTTGTCTCGGATTACACCCCAATCTCCTGATGCAACGCACTTCAGTTCATCTCTGTAACTTTTCCTTGCCGCATTATTGGATTTTAATTTTCCGACATCATATCGAGGGATATTTCGTGTCGTATCGAGGGATATATCCTTGTTCTTTTGCTGGTAGGTTAAAACTTCAATTTAATTCTGATCAGGTAGTGATGGGAGTCTACTTCTGCTCCCTTTGCTACTTTGACATTCTAACACACGATATTACGTTTCCTTGTTCATTTTCTGGTTGGTAAAAACTTCAATTTAATTCTGGTCAGGTAGTGATCGGAGTCTACTTCTGGTCCCCTTGCTACTTTCTTAATAGCAGGAGAGCAAGTTTTTACCAACCAGGAAAATGAAAGGAAATATGAAAGTAGCAAGGGGAGCATAAAAAAATATATAATTATTATTATAAATTAATATAACTAAATAATGAAATATTCACGTATACCTTATATTAGCTATTTTCCGCGGCTTCGCTCGTTTGGATTTGTATATCATTCAAATTAATCCAGGGCTGCTATGTTTATCAAATATTGATTATCTTGTGAGTAATATGAAGACTGATATTAACACGTTGACGCATTGACCGGTATGTATCACCGGTGGAACATGCTTGTCTGCTCCATCGGGCGGCATGAGCCACCGGTGGTACATGCTGCGCTGTCATTTCTTGTCCAGTCCTGTCCACTATTGTCAAACCTTGTCTTATCTAATCTTGTCAAACCTTGTTTAGACTTGTCTAGTCCTGTCTAATGTTGTCCAGTCTCGTACTGTACTTTCCCATAGTTGTTTAATTGTGTCCAGTCTTGGCTTGTCTTGTGTAGTCATCATCCTCGAGCATCCTTGCCCAGCCTCGTCCAGCTTTCCCCAGTCTTGTTCAGTTCTTGTATCTAATCTAATATACTGATCACATATACTCTTATTTATTCTTATTTGTCTTTAGCTTTATATACTCTGATTTTAGCTTGACTTGCATGACCTTGTCTCACCATAGAATTTTCTTCTTCAGTACTGTCCAGTATTGTGAAACTTTGTCTTCTCTAATCTTGCCTAATCTTAAGCTGTAGCTGTAGACAAGTCTAGTCCTGTCTAGTACTGTTCAGTCACGCCCAGTACTTTCACGGACATATTTACTCTTATCCAGTCTTGACCTATCCTTGTTTAGTCCTGTCCATCCTTGCCCAGCCTTCCTCAACCTTGTCCAGCCTTGTTTAGTTCTTGCTCCTGTCGAGTCTTGTTCAGATTTGTCCAATCTTGATATCTTGGTGACATTTGTAAAGAATACGGGATTGTTTTGAAACTTAGTGTTGTGGACTTTTTACCTGGTGTAACTGTTGTTAATCGTCTTTGGTACTCTTTAACTAAGATCCGAAAGCAAAAATTTATTTTCTACGTTGTCTACGTTGGTTCAATAAATATTCGAGTTTTTGTTGAAAATAATTGTTGATAATTGTTTTCAAAATGACAGATAATACATGCGAACGCAACTAACTCGACGTTGCCACGTTTATTATTTTTGATTGATTCAACGCTCCTTGACACACTGTCCTATATTGGATCGAGAGTTCGCGCTGCCGCGCGTATGTTGTCTTGATTTATCTGCCCGCTTCGCGGGGGGCAACCTAATCTAACCGGGGTTAAACCAACGGTCCTTGCCACATTGTCCTATATTGGATCGCGAGTTATTGTTGTCGCGTATGTTGTCTTAATATTATAAATATATATTATAAATTAGGTAAATCAAGATCACATACGCGCGACAGCGCGAATTCTCGATCTAATACAGGACAATGTAGCAAGGACCGTTGGTTTAACCAACTCGGCTGGTATAAACTTACATTCAAGTAATTTGTTGAATTGTTGAGTCGGGAAAAAACTGCAGAAAGTGCACATATCATTGCATAAAAATTATAACCGAATGCGCAGTCACGCGCTGTTATTTTTGGATATGTTCTGAATAAATGTCTGAGCAACAATTTTAATTTGGTTTAAGAGCCCGGGTCGACCAGGGTTTTGACTTATTGCTATATTTAGCAAAACGTCATCAAGAAAAATACCACTATTTTCATTAATTATTTACTATATCATACATCGTTAATAATAATTTAGAGAAACACATTCAAATAGTAGTTACTATCTAGAGAAGAATCAATTTTTCAGAATCCAAATTCCAAGTTTTTCCGATTCTACAGCCGTTTGAACTTCGTGTTACTTACGACGAGCAATGAGCAAATAATGCGGAAGGCCAGACTCGTGCCGTGTACACTTTTATAATACATACTAGAATACCGCTAATGGCCATAATACATACTAGATATGCAGCTGCAACTATTCCAACCATTAAAAGTTTCTTGAAAAAAATATTTTTTTCCACTGTTGGTCTAGCTTTTCGGGATTTCCGACCACTGTGCGACGCTTGAGATTGTATATATGTTGCCAAAATTATAGTGTTTCATATAAACGGGCATATAAACCAAAATAAACGTGGCAACGTCGAGTTAGTTGCATTCGCATCTACTATCTGTCATCTTGAAAATGTCAACAATTATTTTCAGCAAAAACACAAATATTTTTGATCCAACGTAGAAGCTTAATTTTTGCTTTCGGATCTTAGTTAAAAAGTGCCAAAGACGATTAACAGTTACACCAGGTAAAAAGTCCGCAACACTAAGTTTCAAAAAAATCCCGTATTGTTTAAGTAACCCGTCTAGTTCAATCTTGTCCAGATTTGTCCACTTTTATCTAGCCTTATCCCGTCTTATCCGGTCTTGTTTTGTCTAATATATATGTAGTGACTTCTCTACTCTTGTGTAGTCTTAAATAGAAATATGGAATATTTTTGAATATTCTCTTCGTTGTGTGTTCTCAATTGTGAAATAACGATATTCTCGGCATCATTTTTCATGCCAGTGTTATTGTGAGTGGCGTTTGGGGTGTAATATTCGTGGCTGTAAAAAGTTATCAGATGGAATGCGCGCACGCGAAAACATATCAAATAGATACAAAGGACGTGTTCGCAGCGGCTCAAATATTTGACTTATATATTTATACAGGCGAGGGAGAGTTCAATTACGGGAACTCCGAGGGGCCACGGCGGCAACTCTGATCGAGTTCGCTTGCCCTCAAAATAGCATACAGCTTCTACAAAAGTGAATTGCGACAAGAAACTTTTGTATTGAATCACAATGACATGTGCGTCAATAAAATGTTTGTTTCGTATATTTGTGTTATGATAATCTTTGCAGATAAAATATTTGTATTTAACAAATATGGTTTATTATGTTTTGAGCATTTGTATACATACGTGGGAAAGCATATAAACACATGTACTTTTAATTAAATTTAACACCTGGGGCCTTCATATTATGTTCTGGATAATCATGTTGTTAAGAATCTGCTCACAATAATATATGGACCCGCAAATTGATAAGATTTCAAATGCCACCTTCTTCTTCTTCTTTGCGTGCCATGTTCTCCGAGGACGTCGGCGATCATCATAATGATTTTTATTTTATCAGCAACGGCACGAAACAGGCTAGTAGAACTAACACCATACCACTCCCTCAGGTTTTTAAGCTAGGACGTGCGTCTTCTTCCTGGACCTCTTCTACCTTGGATTTTGCCTTGCGTGATATTCTACAAGCTACGGTACTTTTCCCATCTCATAACGTGTCCAAAATATTCCAGCTTGCGTTTTTTGATGGTAAACATGACTTCTAGTTGCTTTTGGAGACGGGCAAGCACCTCGGTGTTTCGAGCTCTGTCTATCCATGATATTCGCAGCAGGCGGCCGTAGCACCACATCTCGAACCCTTCCAGTCCGTCACACATTGCCTTTGTTAAAGTCCATCCTTCCATTCCATAGTTCAAAATTGGAAATACATAGCATCGTAGTAATCGAATACGCAGAGGTATTGACAAGTCTCGGGATGTAAGAACCTTCTTCATATTGCGAAATGCTGCTCTAGCCTGCTTATTTCCTGCTTGTTGTCCCACTCACTGCTCAACAAGCATACCAGATATCTGAAGCTCGAGACTTGCTGAATCTTTTGGTTGCCTGTACTCAGGTTTGCTAGAAGCTCTCCAGTTTTGCTAATAACCATAGCTATGGTCTTGCTAAAATTTAACTTGAGACTTCTTGCTTCGCTTTTAGCCGCAATCCTATCCAGTAGCGCCTGCAAATCATCAGCACTTCCTGCCAGCAGAACTGTATCGTCCGCATAACGCAAGTTATTTATTACTTCTCCGTTGATAACAATTCCTTTCCGTGCTTCGTCCAATGCCTCGGCGAAGATTTACTCAGACTATATGTTAAAGAGCAGTGTAGAAGTAACACACCCTTGCCTCACACCTCGCTGAATGGGAACGTACTCAGTGGTTATGTCCTAAACTTTGACACCAGCGACTTGGTTGTAATACAGATTTTTTATAATGCGGACGTCTCTGTCATCTAAGTTCATATTCTGAAGGATGCTGACAAGTTTCCCGTGGTTAACACAGTCAAACGGTTTCTAGTAATAGAGAAAACACGCGTATACATCGGTGAAAATGTCACGGCATCTCTGTATTAAAACCTGTATGCCAAATAGGGCCTTTCTAGTCCCCAGCCCGCAACGAAATCCAAATTGAGTATCAGAGAGGTGTTCCTCGCATTTACGATAAAATCGAGCATGTATTATTTTACGGAATATCTTTAGCGTATGGCTCATTATGCTTATCATGCGCTAGTCTCTGCATATTTTTGGCCACGTCTGCTTAGGTAGTGTGACGAATACAGACTCCAACCGATCCTTTGGTACTTTCCCAGAAACATAGATGGCGTTATAGAGGCTGACCAATTTATCTGTGGAGTGGTCGTTGAAAAGCTTGAGAACTTCTGAATAGACATCGTCTGGTCCAGCGGACTTTCCAGTTTTAGCAGCCTTAATTGTGTGAATCACCTCCGCGTGTGTTATTTCTGGTCCCTCACCGGTTGTCGAAAATGTTCACCTGCTGACGGTCGCTAGCGAAAAGTTTTTCTTCCACTCTTTCAGCTTTTCGTTAAGGTCTGATAATGTTGCCATCACTATTTAGCAGAAGTGCCGCAGACCGATTACGGTTTTTAGTTCCAGCAGCATCCTTGATTTTCTTGTGTAGATTTTGTGAATTGAAGGATCGTGTAGATTGATGGTGTCATGTTTCGCATCTAAACTCTCGATTTCATCACATTTTTCAGAAAACCAACTACTCTTTGCCCCTTTTATTTCTCTTCTAGTTCGTCTATTAAGGTCTAAATATTTGGGTTTATCATTCTTTAGATTCCGACGTAATTCCATCAGATCTAAGATCTTGTTTGTCATCATTTGTCTTGTCATTTCTTGACTGCTTAACACATTAGCTGCCACCTGTACAGCCGGCTGCCAATTGACATGGTTCCTACTGTGCCGAACGAAATTGGCGGCAGCTAATGTGTTAAGTACTGTTCTGCTGATACTCACGATAGGTGTTTTCATTCCAATCCATGCTTCCTTCGTGTCTGGCATGTTCTCGAGGTTCAGTGACTGTATAGCTGCGTTGATATTTAAACCGACGTTGTCTCGGATTTGAGGAGTATTAAGCAGCCTCATGTCTAACCGCGACACTGCTGATTTGGGTGTTCGTCTCTTGAGATTAAAGTGTAGTGTAGCTACTAGGGGGTTGTGGTCGAAGTTAACGTCAGCTCCTGGGTACGTTTTGACTGCGCGTATGCTGTTTTTAAACAAATTCTTGATAATGATGTAGTCGATCTGATTTCTCACTACCCTGTCGACGCCATCAGCATTTGATTTCCATGTATACAATCTTTTTGCTGGCAGTTGTAAGAAGGTGTTGGTGATGACGAAACTATTTTCCACACAAAAGTCTCCGGCTTTAATTAATTGTAACTTTCAAACTGTTCCAAATATAATTTCAGTAAAGATTGACTTTTTGACTTTCAACACATTGAATGAACATATAATAAAACTTTCAAAAAGGTAATAATTTTTAAATATCGCCTCGTCCTTCTTAAAACTTCTTATTGAGGTTGTTAAGCTGTCGGATTTCAGTTGCAAAATATAATTTTTTTAAGCAGTCATAATGACGACAAAGAACTTCGAATACGCTGATTTAAAAGTTGGTTTAACTCCAAGTATTCGAAGTCCTTTGATAACGAAAATGTGTCAATATGTTCGATACATTGACTGAAATATTTAAGAACATTTTCGCAATGATTTAATGCTTTTACAACGATTTGGTTGGCTATTATTAGTACCAAGACCACTATTACTTTTTTAATCTTGACAGGAAATATTTGCGTATACGAGTTTGTACGCAAATATTTCCAGTCAAGATTAACACTTATGTCAATACCCAGCCGTTACGACGTTGTTCAATACCCATTGAATACTATTGAATAATATAATATTAATACCCGGAGACTTTCACATTACAACTCGGGATTACCCATAGAGTATTCCACTACCCGAAAAACCCTATTTCTATAAATAAAACCCCGGGTGGGCATAGTATGGAATCAAAATATGGTGAATATGCGACGCCGAAAATTCATATCCATTGAAAGGTCAAATTTACACTGGCAAAATAAAAACTGGCCGTGAAATAAATCAAGGTGAAAGAGTAGTAACAGATGTAGCTGCAAAATATAAAGGATCCGGAAGAAATTTAACAATGGATAATTTTTTTACTACTTTATCTTTAGCAAATGCTTTTGCTATAAAGTATTGTAGGGAACCTAACAATTGTAGGAACATCGAAAAAACATAAAAATACATTCCAGTAGACATGCTAGCGTCTAAAGATCTTGAATTCTCTTCTCTATTTGGGTTTCGTGAAAAAGTTACTGTATGCTCTTATGTTCCTAAAAAAAAGAAAGTTGTTATACTTCTATCTACGATGCACTCAGATACAGCAATTTGCAGCGAAGACCAAAAAAGGAACCAGAAACTGTTTAGTAGTATAATAAAACAAAAATTGGTCTGGATATAATGGATACCATGTTGGCCCATTACACAAGCCACATACGGGCTAACGGATGGCGTCTCGCATTTTTTTAATATTTTGGATATCACCAGTCTTGCCAGCTATATCATTTATCATCTAAATAACAAAATGATGAAAAAGACAAACGAGCGCCGATTATTTTTACGAGAATTAAGTGAAGAATTATGTATGCTAGCGATTTAAGAACGATCTCAAAATATGCAAATTATGATAAATTTCACTATTAGGATTGCCATAGAAAGCATCTATGGAAAACTAATAGATCATACAAGCAGGGCAACAACATCAAGTGAGTCAGACGGGTCTACTGAACAGACAGATTCCACTGGACGAAAAATTGTAATATTTTTTATCCCTAGAAATAAGTTTAATTATTTATTTATATTTGGGGTACCCGGGTACCCGGGTATTGAACAACGGGGTATTTGACTTTGAGTCCAAAAAGTTTATATATTTTTGGCATATTTTATAATTAATGTATATGAATCGATGTCAAAAGACTCAAATAACGAGGATCTGAAAGGATTTGATAATTTTTCGTTAAATACAAAAGATATGTAAGTAAGAACATGCAAAAGGGTACCCGGGTAACCGGGTATTGACATAAGTGTTAAAAAAGTAATAGTGGTCTTGGTACTAATAATAGCCAACCAAATCGTTGCAAAAGCAATAAATCATTGCGAAAATGTTCTTCAATATTTCAGTCAATGTATCGAAGATATTGACACATTTTCGTTATCAAAGGACTTCGAATACTTGGAGTTAAACCAACTTTTAAATCAGCGTATTCGAAGTTCTTTGTCGTCATTATGACTGCTTACAAAAACTATATTTTGCAACTGAAATCCGACAGCTTAATGAGATTGTTAAGCTGTCGGATTTCAGTTGCAAAATATAATTTTTGTAAGCAGTCATAATGACGACAAAGAACTTCGAATACGCTGATTTAAAAGTTGGTTTAACTCCAAGTATTCGAAGTCCTTTGATAACGAAAATGTGAAGTTTTAAGAAGGACGAGGCGATATTTAAAAATGATTACCTTTTTGAAAGTTTTATTATATGAATGCTGGAGTTTGTTTTGTCCCGAAAATATGCTTTCTATTACCCTGACTCACACAAACTTGCAAATTCAAGAAAGGAATCCTCATTGCGAAGCTATTCCTTACTTCAAGAAAGAAATAGACATGCCTGAATTCAAGGCTTTTATTGGTTTGTTGTACATCGCCGGATTTTACCGCTCAGGAAGGCCAAATACTGTTGATCTTTGGGCTTCAGATGGCACAGGAGTGGAAAATATTTCTGGGTTATTATTATGGGCAGTATTATATATTTATGGGCATAAAAATATTAGCCATGGTTGACGCAAAAAACTTTTACGTTTTCAACTTCGAGATTTAGGTTTTTTTAACAGGAAGGCATCCAGTAGGATCATTTGCAGTAAGCAACAAACCTTTTGATGTCGTGATTAATGTGATTTTTGATAATTGGTTCACCAGTTTTGAACTTGTGTCTCATCTGCTCAATGAGCACAAGCTGACTTCGGTGGATACAGTACGCAAGAACAAGAGACAAATCCCAAAATAATTTATCAATACTCGCAGATTCATCGAAATTTGGCTTTCAAAAAGATGTAACACTAGTATCTCATATTCCAAAGAAAAACAAGGTTATACTCATGTCGAGTTTCCACCACAACGCTGAAATTGATGAATCGACTGCAGAG
The DNA here is from genome assembly GCA_944588485.1 of Phosphuga atrata. Lineage (NCBI taxonomy): Eukaryota > Metazoa > Arthropoda > Insecta > Coleoptera > Silphidae > Phosphuga > Phosphuga atrata. The sequence continues at coordinate 63,639,005 of OX155898.1, forward strand.
AAAAAAAAAACAGATTATCATGTTTTATAACTCCACTAAAGGCAACGTCTACTCCACACGTTGCCGATGAGTTGTCCGCGACATAGGATGTAAGCCGCAACTCAAGAAAATGGCCTCTGACTGTATTCTATGCAATGCTAAATATAGCTGGAGCCAACGCATACATTATACACGGGTCTAATATACAGACGAGCCAGCAACGTCGCAATTTTATCAAAAAATTGGGCCGCATGTTTGTTACTGAACACTTGAATGACCGAAAAGAAATACCCCAATTGCCGAGACAGCAGCGTAAGAGAATCTAAGAATTCAGTGGAGAATCTGAACAAGAACCGCCTGTCAAAGTTACAGGTAGACGAAAAAGGTGCCAAATGTGTCCCTACGTCCGACATCGGAAGACTGGTAACGTTTGCGAAGAGAATATCCAGAATACACAGTTTCGTTCAGCCAAGAATGTGCTACAACAGACAATAATGTTGTGTAGTATATAAGATTGACGATAAATACGATTTATTTAGTAAAACTAATTGATATATACCGAATTATCGTAATTCTTATGAGAAATTTGACTTATTTTTTGTTTTTTTTGTCATGTTTAAAGCGAAGGGCTTTGCTAAATTTGATTGTTTTTAGACCTTAGCTAAAATTAAAAAAATTAAAACATTTTGTATTATAATTTGATTTCTCAATCAAAATCCTTATAATAATTTCCAACTAATCTATTCATATTCAATGTTTTGTTCTTCTTCTTCCAATGCGTATCCATTAATGGATGTTTGCGATAACATTTTCCATTGCTTCCTTATTCCTTGCGGTGTGTATCAACGACTGTATATGGCGTAGCCCTGTCCACTGTCTGATATTTCGCAGCCAGGACATTTTTTTCCTTCCGATCCCTCTCCGGCCTTCGATCTTGCCTTCGATCAATAGATGCAAGAATTGATATTTCGTGTTCCGCATTATATGCCCTAGATATGCCGTTTTTCTTTTCTTAATCAATTCAAACAGTTCACGTTGTCTGTTGACACATCTTAGAACTTCTTCGTTTGTTAATCTAGCCGTCCAAGGTATCTTCAGGATTCTGCGATACAGCCACATCTCGAAAGCCTCTAATTTGTTAATTGCAGCCGTCTTTAATGTCCAACCTTCCATACCGTAAAGAAGCACCGACCAGACGTAGCATTTAATGAATCTGAGTCTTAGGTTGAAGTCAAACAGGTCAGCACTCTTCGAAACCTCAGGAATGCCTGTCGAGCTTGTTCAATGCGACATTTTATTTCCTTGTCTGATGTCCAGTCTTCGAAAAGCCAGATGCCCAAGTATTTAAAATTTTCTACTTTTTCTATGGGCCCTGCGTTAAATGTTATGGTGCAGTTTTCAAACATATTGTAGTAATGTTTTGTTAAAAAATATAAATTTAGCCTTTAAAATTTCAATAGAAATACAGGGTCAAATATACCCTCCACAACCTCCACGTAACTATTTTCACCACTTCCTCGCCGGGTTAAGGCTGATACAGTTCGGGATGAATTTTTTGTACAAGTGTGCGAGCAGAAAAATCACGAATATCTTATCTGGATAGAACATTATAATTGCAACAATTTCCATTCCGTTAAAATTTCTGTACTCTATTATTATAGATTTCAACTCTTATGACTCATACCGTTCGGGGTGAATTTTCCGTACAAGGGTGGCAGCACAATAATCGTAAATAGCGAGAACGCTAATATGGAGAACACATAAATATTGCAATAATTTTGCGTCATTTAAGATTTCTGTTCTCGATTATTAAAGATTTCACCTCTTATAGCTCATATATTTTGTGGTGAATTTCTCGTACAAGGGTGATGGCACAAAATTGCGAATATCATATGTGGAGAACACATAATTATAACAACAATATCGCGTTGGTTAAAACTTGTGTGCTCGATTATTATAGATTTCACCTATTAGGGGCCATGCAGTTTGGGGTGAATTTTTCGTACAAGGGTGCGAACACAAAAATTACGAATATCATATCTGGATAGGACATTATCATTGCAACAATTTCGATTTCATTAAAATTTCTGTGTTCTATTATTATAGATTTCACCTCTTATTGCTCATTCCCTTCGGGGCGAGTTTTTCGCACAAGGGTTTGAGCGCAAAAATCGTAAATAGAATGTCTGGAGAGCACATAATTATTGAAACAATTTTGCGTCATTTAAAATTTATAGTTTAAAATGAGATGTCATGGTTTGAACCAAATTAATAATAGAATTGAAAGTAGGAGATTATCACTACAATATCTTCAAATCTGTCAGTAGCTGGAATTACACGGAAATCTTCTGTTACTCTTTGGCACACCACGCTCTATATGCGTGGTGTGAGCCGTTCGCTGCGTCAACGCAAGTAACGGGAACGGTCAAGACCAATTTTTGTCAGGGGATTGTCAACAGATATTATGAAAGAGTAAAGAAAATAAAGTTAGAATTTGTGTAATTACTACCTTAGAGTCCAAGATAAGAAAATCTCGTAGACTCTTAAAACAAGAACTCTAAAAACCTCTTGGTGTATAATGCAATGAAAGGTGGAAAAGTCTATCTTAAAACGGGAACGTACTTTTTCCATGTAATTTAAAAATATCGCATTTATTGGAACGAAGTTCCTTTAGGGAGGTCTCGGTAGGAGTGATTCGGCAGAAAACGTTACGTTACGTTATACGCCTATCTCTTTCTCTCAGTGTATATTTCTATAATGCGTGCTCTCTCTGTTTCTTTCGCAGAGTGATAGATTTCACTATATGATTAAAAATAATAAAATAGACCTTTGCAGTTAGTTTCGGAGCTGTAACTATCTTAGTAATTTAGCAATCGACAGTTGAATATCGCCAATTAAAAAGTTTTAGAAAATCGAGAGTTTTACAAAAGCTTTTGGAAAGTTTGAAGACTTAAAAGTCTTTAATAATATCTATAAACTAGATAGTTTTAGCTAAAACTTGCAGTTAGTTTCCAAGCTGTAACTATCTTAGTAACTTAGTAACTCAACTTCATATGTCATCTGTCGTTTATGACAGACTAGATAATAGACCTGTTTACGGTTAGTTAGGTATATATAAGTATATTAGGTATACTTATAGGTATATACCTTAGGTATATTAGGTATATATGTTTACGGTTAGTTAGCTATAATTATGTGTTCTATAAAAGACGGGAATATGAAAGTTTCGGGCACATTTTGTTATTTTCACTGATTATAAGTCAAAAAGTGCCCGGACAACATGGCGGAAATTGACACATGTCCACAAAAAATTTCAACAAAAAGGTCTATTTTGATGTTTTGATTTCCATAGCAACTGGTCTTGGGCCACAAGTTGAACATTCCTGATCTAAATCAAATACTCAACTACGCATGTGTCATTTATGACAGACTAGTCATGTCTTATGACTGAGGTTATTTTCGCACACATTTTTTGCGACCGCAAGTTTTGATAATAGTAATGTAATAATCTCGTCTATACACTAAATAATTGGTGAATTTTAGTCTAAATCTACAGACAAACTGCTTGCTTGGCGAAATTTGCAAACTTTTACTCACAATTTTGTGTCTGAAATAAATGAATGAAAAAAATTGTCGGTTTTGTTTTGGGCCGCATTGGAACTTGTCTTGTTGGCCCGCGGGCCGCAAGACAAGTTTTAATGCGGCCCGATTTTAAACCGACAATTTTTTTCATTCATTTATCAAATTGACGCTTTTTTTTCGGGCCGCATTTCAACTTATCTCCCAGTTTGACAATTTGTTTTTCATTTATTTACTAAATTTTGGACCGCATTGCATCTTGTCCGGTATAATGCTCAGTTTGAATTTGTTCATTAAATTAACCATTCTATTGCCGTTCTATTTTAAGCCGCATTGCAACTTGTTTTGCGAGCGCAGTTTGGAGACCCCTGACCTAAATCAAATACTCAACCACATATGTCATCTGTCATATATGACAGATATTTTCGCAAATCCTTTAACATCCATGTGGACGATAGGCTTTATCTTAAATACTTAGTTCACTCACTTTTCATAGTAGCCAATAAAATAAATATAGTCTAAATATTCCACGACAAAAACTTTAGTCTTGTGATTACGCTGCGAAATCGACTTTGTCTCCCCAGGAGTGTTCGGTGGGGTTGCGGAAGTCCTCGAGGCAGAAGGGATGGACGTTAAAAGTGCTATCTTGGCGCACGTTTTTTAGTGCGAAAAATTCTATTTTTGGCTTTATTACCACATAACTTGGGTAACGCACGCAAATATTCAATATCGCTAAGTTACATTAAAAAAAAACAATGAAATAAATAAAATAACACCATCAAGACCTCAATATTAAAAAGTGACTTGAAAGTGTCAGAATTTTTTTTCATAACAAAATAAAAAATAAAATTAAAGAAAACGTTTTAGAGTGTAAATTCTATGGTGATATCGGAGACTGATGAGACTTCTTATGACGAATGCACACCACCGAAGACAATTGGAAAAGCGTATTCTTCAGTTTTGATTTGATGTCCCCTGGACCTGAAACTTGTAAGATACATCCTCTCGCATGATTCATAAATAAAAAATATTATTTGCATAGTCAATTGCCCTGTCGAGCGAATGTGCTCACTCTCACAATTTCGCTCTCGCGTGAAATTAACAACTTACCACCCTAGTTACAAAATATACTATTTTAATCTTGACAGGAAATGTTTGCGTATACAGCACTAACGGGAAAACAACTTTTTCCATGTAATTTAAAAATACCGCATCTATTTTTTTAAACCTCTATTTTAATAAATTAAAGTTTGATTTGTTGCAATAAACTTAAAATACATCTTAGGAACGAGTTGAAGAGCCACATAACTTAAGTAAAAGAGTCGCGTGCGGCTAGCGACTTCGAGCGTGCCGCTCGGAACTAAATGGAACATTTAGAGGAAAATCTGTAGACTCATACAGAATTGGATATTCACAAAATCGAATATTCAAACGAGAGCTGAATACTCAGACAGAATCGAATATTCACAAAATCGAATATTCACAACAAAAACTGAATAACCAGACAACAACTGCTTATTCCAACGAAACTGGAAAACCAGAAAAAAGTTGAATAATCAACGAAAAATAAATAACTAGGCAATCAACTGATTATTCCAACGAAACATAACGAAATAAAAATTGAATAATCAACGAAAAATGAATAACCAGACAACAGCTGATTATTCCAACGAAACTGGATAACCAGATAAAAATTGAATAATCAACGAACAATGAATAACCAGACAATCAACTGATTATTCCAACGAAACTGCATAGCCAGATAAAAAGTTGAATAATCAACGAAAATGAATAACTAGTCAACTTATTAAGTATTCCGACGAACTCTGGATATCCAGACAAAATTAAAAATCAACGAATTTGAATAACCAGATAATCAACTGATTATTCCAACAAAAGCAGGATATCCGGACAAAATTAATATTCAACGAAATTAATGGAGTATGCTTTGAGTGTTTCTGTCGAGACCGGAAACAAAATGCCGAATCCAACAGCGACCGAGCACATGTACGTCTTCGACTAACTGACCCCGATTCGGTTCGAAGGACCAACGTTTGGACCGTGTCTTACGAAAATCAAATTTTCCCGTTTGAAACAGGGCTAGTCTAATCACTTACCTGTTAGGGTCGCTCGCGTCTCTGCCACGTGTGGATCGTACTTCGGGCGCCTTTTTTATGGGAGGAAATGGGGATAATGGGTGGAGGGAGCCCTTAAAATCGGTGTCTTCCAGACGTTGGATGCCGCTTCAGCCCTTTGGGCTCGTGATTAACTTGACTTGAAACGCTAAACTTAAAATTGTGCACGTAAAAAACGTGCACGTGTCGGTCGAGCTTGGTTCGCGCTTCGATTCTCGTCCTTACGCTTCTCACACTCTAAGCATACTCCGGAATAATATAAATTCGCGAAGGAAATTGATAAGTAAATCGCGCCATTTCGGCCCAGGTTGATACATATTTCCCCTTCTGTTAATCGGTACCGAAATCGATTCTAACGTTGAATTAAAAATACAGATTTATTAAAATTGGCGCGAACACCTTGTTTAGGGACTCTAGGGTATGATTTTCGCATAGGGTACACGTAACAAAAATTAAAAATAAGAAACATACGACAAATTGTAACTAATATAATGTTTTAAGTAACGTGTGTATAAACAATTATCAAAGTAGTTTTCACCGGTAGTAAACTAACAAAATTTATTAGCAACTAAATGGAGTAGGTAACAATAAATCGGTACATATGGGCTATAATTTCCTGTAGCTCTGCAGGGTCTGTGAATGTATATTACAGCTGCTCGAATAATTACAATGTTTGCATTTAGGGTAAGCAGTCTGTTAGGAATAACTTGGAAATGTTGTGGAATGGCACGATTCTATGCAATTGCGATAAATTGTTACGGAGAATGCAAATATGTGTGTGTTCGTTGGAAGAAAATTAAAATCCGGTTGCGAATCAATAATTTCCGTTTGGCTCAATTGCAAATGGAATTTAAGAAAATTGAAAATAATGTATTGAGATATGGAAATACTAAGTTAGATATTTGAAATAGTTATTGGAAAATAATAAGAAACAATAATTTGTTTCTATTTATATAAAATGCAATAAGAATTTATTCCACAATATTTACTATAATTCTCCGCAATTTTTTCCAAAAATGAATAATTTTTTTATTTCATGTTAACATATGGTCCGTTTATTTTGAAAGTGGTGCAGTCCATTTTAGGTCTATAAAGCTGGCACCCCCACCACTTCAAAATTCAAATTTGATAACAATAGAATTATGTGCTCTTTATGTGCTAATTATGTGCCGCAATCGCGATTTTTGTGCTCGAAGCCTTCAATGAAATAATCAAATTTTACTAGCGGGGGTGCTAACTTAACAGTCAAGCTGGCACCCACCCATCCGAAAAAATTGGGATATCGATACCAAATAAGCACTACAAATATGTGCTATTTATGTGCTTTTTAAGTAGCCTGGAGCGAATTCGCTAACTCAACCCATTATGCGAAAAACTCACCCCGAACGGAATGAACCATAGGAGGCGAAATCTATAATAACCGAGCAAACAAGTTTTAACCAACGCGATATTGTTGCAATAATTATTTGTTTTCCATATATGATATTCCCGATTTTTCTGCTCGCACCTTTGTACGAAAAATTCACCCCGAACTCTATGAACCGAACGGAATGAGCCATAAGAGGTGAAATCTATAATAATAGAACACAGAAATTTTAATGAAATCGAAATTATTGCAATGATAATGTCCTATCCAGATATGATATTCGTAATTTCACCCCGAACTGCATGGGCCCTAATTGGTGAAATGTATAATAATCATTTGTTCGGACCGTGTCTCACGAAATTTCGAAATTTCCAAACAAAACACAGGCTGGTTAAATCATTTACCTGTGTGGGCTGCCAGCGTCTCCGCCACGTGGAATCGTCCTTCCGGCGCTTCTTCTAAGGGAGGAAATGGGAAGAATAGGTAGAGGGATTCCCTTAAAATCGTCGTCCTCGGGACGTTGGGTTTCGATTCAGCCCGTGGGGCTCGTGATCACCCCCTGATTAGTTAGGATTGGAAAATATATCGCCCGTGCATGTGCCGGTCTAATTGGGTTTCACGTATTCTTTCTCGGTCTTTGCGTTTTACACCGATCAAGTGTACTCTCTACGACTCTACTGATCTAATTTCGCAAACTAAAATAAATTAATAAATCGCGCGGGTTCGACACTAATCGATACCACCTTTTCCCCCTTTTATTGATCGGTGCTGAATATCAATTCAAATATCAAATTTAAACCTGGATGCGCTAAATTGGCGCGAACAAATCGAGTACACAAGTTTTAACCAACGCGATATTGTTGCTATAATTATGTGTTCTCCACATATGATATTCGCAATTTTTGTACGAGACCCTTCTACGAGAATCACCCTTGTACGAGAAATTCACCACAAAATATAGCTTTCTTCTAAATCTTTAAAATGACGCAAAATTATTGCAATAATTATGTGTTCTCCATATTAGCGTTCTCGCTATTTACAATTATTGTGCTGCCACCCTTGTACAAAAAATTCACCCCGAACGGTATGAGTCATAAGAGGTGAAATCTGTAATAATAGAGCACAGAATGTTTAACTGAATGGAAATTGTTGCAATTATAATGTTCTATTCAGATAAGATATTCGTGATTTTTGTGCTCGCACACTTGTACAAAAAATTCATCCCGAACTGTATCAGCCTTAACCCGGCGAGGAAGTGGTGAAAATAGTTACGTGGAGGTAGTGGAGGGTATATTTGACCCTGAATTTCTATTGCATTTTTAAAGGCTAAATTTATATTTTTTTACAAAACATTTATGAATAGATTAGTTGGAAATTATTATAAGGATTTTGATTAAAAAAATCAAATTATAATACAAAATGTTTTATTTTAATTTTAGGTAAGGTCTAAAAACAATCAAATTTAGCAAAGCCCTTCGCTTTAAACATGAAAAAAAAACAAAAAATAAGTCAAATTTCTCATAAGAATTAGGTAATTCGGTATATATCAATTAGTTTTACTAAATAAATCGTCAATCTTATATACTACACAACATTATTGTCTGTTGTAGCACATTCTTGGCAGAACGAAACAGTGTATTCTGGATATTCTCTTCGCAAACGTTACCAGTCTTCCGATGTCGGACGTAGGGACACATTTGGCACCTTTTTCGTACACCTGTAACTTTTACAGGCGGTTCTTGTTCAGATTCTCCACTGAACTCTTAGATTCTCTTACGCTTCTGTCTCGGCAATTGGGGATTTCTTTTCGGACATTCAAGTGTTCAGCAACCAATATGCGGCCCAATGTTTTGATAAATTTGCGACGTTTCTGGCTCGTCTGTATATTAGACCCGTGTATAATATATGCGTTGATTCCAGCCATATTTAGCATTGCATAGAATACAGTCAGAGGCCATTTTCTTGAGTTGCGGCTTACATCCTATGTCGCGGACAACTCATTGGCAACGTGTGGAGTAGACGTTGGTTGCCTTTAGTGGAGTTATAAAACATGTTAATCTGTTTTTTTTCTCTGCAGTCGATTCATCAATTTCAGCGTTGTGGTGGAGACTCGACATGAGTATAACCTTGTTTTTCTTTGGAATATGAGATACTAGTGTTACATCTTTTTGAAAGCCAAACTTCGATGAATATGCATTGCGACGGCGAGTATTGATAAATTATTTTGGGATTTGTCTCTTGTTCTTGGGTAGTGTATCCACAGAAGTCAGCTTGTGCTCATTGAGCAGATGAGACACTAGTTCAAAACTGGTGTACCAATTATCAAAAATCACAATAATCACGACATCAAAAGGTTTGTTGCTTACTGCAAATGATCCTACTGGATGCCTTCCTGTGTAAATCTCGAAGTTGAAAACGTAAATTTTTTTTGCGTCAACCATGGCTAATATTTTTCTGCCCATAAATATATAATACTGCCCATAATAATAACCCAGAAATATTTCCACTCCTGTGCCATCTGAAGCCCAAAGATCAACAGTATTTGGCCTTCCAGAGCGGTAAAATCCGGCGATGTACAACAAACCAATAAAAGCCTTGAATTCAGGCATGTCTATTTCTTTCTTGAAGTGAGGAATATCTTCGCAATGAGCATTCCTTTCTTGAATTTGCAAGTTTGTATGAATCAGCGTAATAGAAAGCATATTTTCGGGACAAAACAGACTCCAGCATTCAAGTTCTGACTGTGTTGACTTTGCTACTGGGCTCACTCCAGGTGTTTGTCGGATGATGTTTTCAGAACGGGTGCGAACTTGTTGTAGAGGAGGACCATTTAATCTGCATTGCGACGGCGAGTATTCATAAATTATTTTGGGATTTGTCTCTTGTTCTTGCGTACTGTATCCACCGAAGTCAGCTTGTGCTCATTGAGCAGATGAGACACAAATTCAAAACTGGTGAACCAATTATCAAAAATCACATTAATCACGATCAAAATCAAAAGGTTTGTTGCTTACTGCAAATGATCCTACTTGGTGGATGCCTTCCTGTGTAAATCTCGAAGTTGAAAACGTAAAAGTTTTTTGCGTCAACCATGGCTAATATTTTCCATCCTTGCATCTATATTTGCATCCTTGCATTATTCTATATATACCATCCTTGCCAATATAAAACGAATTCGTTACTTGGCTATCCAATTGTCCTTCTTCTGGCAGGAGTTGATTCTGAGTTAGATTGCGGTACGTCATCCTCGCTACCATATTCACTACTTACATTCTGCTCTGTATCACTATCTTGATTGCGTGCACTCATATTATCTTCACACTCGCTACCGCCGGACATCAAGTCGTCTTCACTGTCTGGTTGTAACAAAGCTTGACGTATGGGCTCACCCTGACACTCCCGTTTATACATGCATACAAAAATACCTGAAAACACAATTACCCTTCTATAAAAAATACTTGCTGAAATATTGCACAAAAGTGCTACGTCGCGGTTGTGGCAGGGTCATATTTACCCTTTTTGACTTCGTGCACGTGTCCAGGCGGCGGCCGACTGAGTAGCGGTGTGACGCATGTAGCGGCAGGACTGAGTAGCGGCAGGTCCTTTAGCAACAGCTACTGAGACATATAAGCTACTACGGCCGCAGAAAAAAAAACTACACTTGATTTAAAATTGACAGGGTCTAATAGACCCCTCCACATCCTCGCCGGGTTAAGAGGACAAATCTTTAAAAATCGAGAACACGAATTTTAAATGACGCGAAATTGTTTGCACCTCTTAAGGCTAATACAGATCGGGGTGAAATTTTCGTACAAAGGTGTGAGCACAATAATCGTAAATATCATATCTGGAGAACGCATAATTATTGCAACAATATCGCGATGATTATAACTTGTTTGCTCGATTATTACAGATTTCGCTTCTTAAGGCTCATTCCGTTCGGGGTGAGATTTTCGCACAAGGGCTTGAGTTAGCGAATTCGCTCCAGGGTACTTGAAAAGCACATAAATAGCACATAATTGTAGTGCTTATTTGGTATCGGTATCCCAATTTTTCGGATGGGTTAGGTTTTTTAGGTGCTAGCTTGACTGTTAAGTAAGCACCCCCACTAGTAAAATTTGATTATTTCATTGAAGACTTCGAGCACAAAAATCGCGATTGCGGCACATAATAAGCACATAAAGAGCACATAATTCTGGTGTTATCAAATTTGAATTGTGAAGAGGTGGGGTGCCAGCTTTATAGACCTGTCCATTTTATATTGTTTCGAGAAAGTCAAAGGTAAATATATTAGTCGCTACGCAATTTCTTATATTAGCCAATTTTAAATTGAACAAATTGGCATTTTTTTTTAAATATTAAATTTTAACTAGTTATAAATAAAAAGTGTACACTGATAGTGCGATATTTCATATATCAGAAAAATGGACTTGCACCATATGTATAATATTTTAATATGAAATTAAAACTTTTATCTACTCACACACCAAAATGAACACATTAATAAATACATTATTTTATGTGAAGTATGCCATTATTATAATCGTGTATAAAAGTATCCAAATCGTGCGTAAAAGTCCAATGTAAATCAACTGGAGTTCCATTATTAAAAGATTTCTGTTTGTTGTTACTATGGCAATAACTTGCGTCACTTAACAAAAAACATAGACGTAATGAAAATAAATTTTCTGACATATTAAAATTGAATTAATTTTTATTATTTTGAATCTTCTTGGCTTGGCTTCCTTGGTCTTGGCTTCTCTTGGCTTCCCAGCCTGGATTTATCTGGCTCTAATATGACTTAACCTAATCTAGATTAAATCTAGGTTACCCTAGATAACATAGACAACTACCAAATAGTGTTCCAGTCACTGTGCGCTTTTGGGAGGAGGTCAGTTTTGACACATTTAAAAAAAAAATTGGAAGATTTTTTCGTGATTTTTTTTGGTTCCCCGAAGGAAATCGTAGTGCTGAAAACGGGTTTTCCAGTTTATTTCGCTCTAAAATTACAAATAAAGAAGTTTTATATATTTTTTCGCTGTACACCATCTCGCATCTCCGACCAGTTTCACGGTGTCATAAATTTTGAACGGCTCACCACAGAGACTCCTAGTCTTCACCAATCATTTTTAGTATAATAATAGTAAAATGACCTTCTGAAAACGATGGCGCAATCCGTTTTTGATTATTTTCATCCTTTTCCTAGACATCCACTTACCAAATCGAGAATCGGGTAAATTTCAGTTTGAAATTTCTTGACGAATTATTGAATCTTTCGGGACAATTTACACATCGACTTGTTCGTCTTGTCGTGTAGTTTCTTTGTGCCAAAAAGATTTTACTGCCTTTTGCCGTTCTGGTGCAAATTGAAAAAAACCGAAAAAGCATATATTTTTCGAACGAAATGATGGAAACTTTTTTTTTTAAATTTTTGGTGAAAAGTTTTTCTTGGTTTCTTTTTGGTTACCCGAAGGAACTCGAAGTGCTGAAAATGGTTTTCCAGTTTATTTGGCTCTAAAGTTACAAATAAAGAAGTTTTATATATTTTTTCGCTGTACACCATCTCGCATCTCCGACCAGTTTCACGCTGTCATAACTTTTGAACGGCTCACCACAGAGACTTCTAGTCTTCACCAATCGATTCAGCGTCACAAAATCACTCATATATAATATTCTCTAGGAAGCTTGTAGTTTAAAAATACTATCGAAGCGGGGAGTCGAGACCGCGGAAACGACGAAAAGCGTGAAAATCGATTTTGTCAAAATCTCAATTTTTGGAGCTACAGCAAAATTTAAAAACGTTTCTGAAAGCATTTTTGCTGCTGATTGCAAATATGCAAATTATATTTCGCTAACTTTTTCCGTTCACTATCGCCTGCAAAAATTGAAGACATTTATAAGAAATTTCGCCGCTCGAGTAGAGATCTCGGAAAGTCGTAAATCTCCCGCGGACATTTTTAGTGTATTAATAGGAAAATGACCTTCTGAAAACGATGTCGCAATCCGTTTTTTTATTATCTGCCAACTTTTCCGAGACATCTACTTAGCAAACCGAGAATCGGGTAAATTTTAGTTTGACATTTCTTGGCGAATTATTGAATCTTACCGGGCAATTTATGCATCGACTTGTTCGACTTGTCGTGTTGTTTCTGTGTGCCGAAAATGTTTTTGCTGCCTTTTACCGTTCTGGAGCAAATCGAAAAAAATCGAAAAAGCACATATTTTTCGAACGAAATCATGGAAAATGTTTGTTGAAAAATTTTGGTGAAATTTTTTTCTTGATTTCTTTTTGATTACCAGATGGAAATCGAAGTGCTGAATATGGTTTTCCCGTTTATTTCGATCTAAAGTTACAAATAAACAAGTTTTATATATTTTTTCGCTGTACACTATCTCGCATTTCCGATCAGTTTCACGCTGTCATAACTTTTGAACGGCTCACAACGGAGACTTCTAGTCTTCACCAATCGATTCAGCGTCCCAAAATTAGTTGGATAGCGTATACAATATTCCCTAGGAAGCTTTGAATTAAGAAATACCATCGATGCGGGTAGTCTAGACCGCGGAACCGACGAAATGCGAGAAAATCGATTTTGTGAAAATCGTTATTTTTTGAATTACAGCAAAATTTAAAAACGTTTCTGAAAACATTTTTGCTACTGATTGCAGATATGTATATTATATGTTGCTAGCTCTTTTGTTTCTCTGTCTTGTGCTATTTTGGTCCACAATGGGCCAGCTATTATTTTCACTTCATCTTCCCAGCGCGTCAGTGGTCTACCTCTAATGCGTTTACCTAGTGGACCGCTCCACAGTGTCGTTATAACAGTCCATCTCTGGTCCGTAAGTCTTGCCACGTGGCCTGCCCATTTCCATTTGAGTTTTTGGACGTGGCCCAAAACGTTAATTGCTTTTGTTATTTTCCTTATTTTGGTGTGTCTTATTTTGTCCAGTTTCTTTATGTGGAACATGCTGCGTTCTATTCCTCGTTGACAGGTGTTGATTTTATGCTTTGGAAGTGAATTTCCATGTCTGGGAGCCATATGTTAAACACGGTAGAAGGGTTGAGTTAATGACTTTTGTTTTGATGCTTGTTGGCATATTGCTTCTAAATATTTCTTTCAGGCTCCAGTATTTGTTCCATGTGAATTGTATCCTTCTTTCAATTTCTGCTTCATTGCTGTTTTTATCAAAACTGATTTTTTTCCCTACGTATATGTAATATTCTGTGTATTCCAGTGGTTTATTGTCAATTTTTATCGGTCTTTTCGAGGAGTTTGTCATTGCCATAGTCTTTTTGAGCTTCATTTCTAAACCTACCTCGACACTAACTGAATGGAGTGATACGATAATATGCTGTAGCTGGGAGCTGGTCTCTGATAACAAAACCAGGTCGTCTGCAAACCTCAGATGGCTCAGATACGTGCCTTGTATATTGAGTCCGGTATATTTCCAATCTAGTTTGCCAATAATAGATTCCAGGATAACTATGAATATTTTTTGTGTCAGAGTGTCTCTTACTCGTCTTTTTATGGGAAAACTCGGGCCAAGGGTTTTTAATTTAACTCTGGTTGTTTTATTGTTATATATACTTTTGATAACTTGTATGTATTTATCATGTAATTCTTGTTCCCTCAGGCTCTCCCATATACTTGTGTGAGCCACCGTGTCAAAAGCTTTTTGGTAGTCGATAAAAGCGATATATATGGGTCTGTTTCGCTCCTGGTATTTTTCTATAATTGGTTCAAGCGTGTGAATATGGTCTATTGTAGAGAATCCCTTCCTAAAACCTGCTTGCTCCACCGGTTGTTTTGTTTCTAATGTTGAACTTATTCTCGTGTTTACAATGGAGGAGAAAAGTTTGTAGAGACTCGGTAGCAAGCTTATTGGTCTATAGTTCCCAATATCCTTTGGATCGCCCTTTTTATAGATGAGAATAATATTTGATTTTGACCATTGCGTGGGTGTATCGCTATTTTTCAGTAAGATTGTTTCAGTAACATTAGATTGAATAGTTTAGTCAAAGGTACGGCTAAGGTTGCGTGCGCAATTTTTATTACTTCGTTTGTGATGTTATCTGAACCTGGGCTTTTATCTAGTTTCAACTTCTTTATTGCTTCAATTATCTCGATTTCATCGAATGGTTTTATGTGGGTTTCGCAGTTAGTTCCTTCGCTGTTGTTTTTTAGTTTAATAGAGGTATGCCCCTTGTCGCTGTATAAATCTCTATAGAAGTCAGTAGCAGCAGTAATAATGTCTTTTCGAATATGTAGGTCTTCATTGGACTTCTTCAATTCTATTATCTAGGTTTTGCTTGTTCTAAGGTATTTGTAGGCTTTTTTTGTACTTCCCCTTTGTTGCAGATGTTTTTCTATAGTATTTAATCTGTAGTTTGCATAATCGCTTTTTATATATCTGTTAGCTAGTTTGTAGAGGGCAGAAATTTCAGTTTTCATGATACGAGTTTTGTTACCAGTTTTCTGTAGTTTTCTTCTTCTATTTAACAACATTGTTTTCTGATAGTATTTTATGGAGTTTTTGGTCCTGATGCTTTTTCCGGGCGTGTTGGCTGACGGCCTTTAGTATTCTATCGTGATATGCTTGTACTGAGGCTTCTTCCTGTTGATCGACTGGGTCTGACTGCATGAGTTTTAGGTTTTCTTCTACTTTACTATATCCTCTTCGCATCTCAGTGGGCTTATTTGCTCAGTGGTGCTGAAGTTAGCTCTACTCATTTTATGTTTGGACAAATTTTTTGTTGCCCTTATTGGTCTGTGGTCTGGCGGGTAATTTATATTTATAATTTCAATGTTCTGAAATATTTCTGGTCTGTTTGATATGATAAAATCTATCTCATTTTTGTGTTGCCAATTTGGAGATTGCCAAGTCCACTTCCGGTTTTGTCTTTTCTTGAAGCAGGTATTAATGATTGTAAACTTGTTTTCCAATGCAAAGTCTACCAGTCTCTGTCCCCTATCGTTCCTTTTTCCGTATCCATGAGGCTTCATAACTAGATATTCTTCTTGTCTGGGAAGACCAATTTTTGCGTTAAAGTCCCCCATTAATATTATGTTTTTATATGCCCTCTCCATTAATATGTTGATGGTCGTGTAGAATACGTCGATCTTGTATTCATCTGCTGCCTCTGTTACACTTGAATAATAGATATTTTGTAACCTTGGATGTTTAAGTTTAGTGTTGCCACTCTCTCTCATGTTCCTGTAAAGCTTTCTATATGGTGTTTTGGTGATTTGTTTATTATAAAACCGACACCATATTTGCCCGGTGTATGCCCTATATGACAGAGTATAAAATTGTCATATTCTTCTATTTTGTTCCCAAATCTCCGCATTTCCGATATTCTTATTATATCATATTTTATTTCTTTTGTAGCCTCTTCTAATTCTAGTAAACGGTCATAAATCGATAGGATTCTGACGTTATAAGTTGCAATGTATAATTGATGTGTTTTGTTTTTGGTTCTCTTATCATCGGGTGATTTTGTTTCCTTTGGAGGGTTTTGGTCATACTCTTCCGCGGTGACCAGCCGTCTTGGAAGATGTGTTTCGTGAGTTCTTTTAGCCTGCTTGGTTCTGTTTTTTGAGAGAGGCCGCGACGTTCGTTGCTACGTACTCCTATCGTTGTTGCCTTGTGTCAGTTAGTTGCTTTAATTATATTCTTGTTTACAAGGAAATTTAGTATGCCGGGTTTAAGCATTCTTTCTGAGACGCTTGATGATCTTTGCGCAGTGTGTGTTGCGAGGGTTTTTTTTCTATTTTGTGTTCTATGTCCAGCTAATGTTAAGCTATGTTAAGAAATTTCGGCGCTCGAGTAGAGATCTCGGAAATTCGTAAATTTCCCACGGACATTTTTAGTGTATTAATAGGAAACTGACCTTCTGAAAACGATGCCGCAATCCGTTTTTGATTATCAAAATTTTCCGATCTACTTAGCAAATCGAGAATCGGGTAAATTTCAGTTTGAAATTTCTTGACGAATTATTGAATATTACCGGACAATTTAGACATTGATTTGTTCGTCTTGTCGTGTAGTTTCTTTGTGCCGAAAATGGTTTTGCTGCCTTTTACCGTTCTCGAGCAAACCGAAAAAACCGAAAAAGCAAATATTTTTCTGACAAAATGATGGAAAATTTTTGAAAATTTTATTTTGTTTGGAAAATTTTTTTGGGATTTTTTTTTGGTTAAAAGAAGGAAATCGAAGTGCTGAAACCGGTTTTCTAGTTTATTTCGCTATAAAGTTACAAATAAACAAGTTTTATATATTTTTTCGCTGTACGTACAACAACTCGCATCTGGGACCAGTTTCACGCGGTCATAACTTTTGAAAGGCTCACCACAGAGACTTCTAGTCTTCACCAATCCTTTCAGCGTCCCAAAATTAGTCGGAAAGCGTATATAATATTCTCTAAGAAACCTTTAGTTAAGAAATACTATTGAATATCGCCAGAATATCGATTTTGTCAAAATCGTTATATTTTGAGTTACAGCAAAACTTAAAAACGTTTCTGAAAGAATTTTTACTGCTGATTACAGATATGCAAATGATATTTCGCTAGCTCTTTCCGTTCACTATCGCCTGCAAGAATTGAGACATTTTTAAGAAATTTCGGTGCTCTAGCAGAGATCTCGGAAATTCGTAAACTTCCCGCGGACATTTTTGGTGTATTAATAGGAAAATGACCGTCTGAAAACTATGCCGCAATCCGTTTTTGATTGTCTGCAAAATTTTCCCAGACATCTACTTAGCAAACCGAGAATCGGGTAAATTTCAGTTTGACATTTCTTGACGAATTATTGAATCTTACCGGACAATTTAGACATTGACTTGTTCGTCTTGTCGTGTAGTTTCTTTGTGCCGAAAATGGTTTTGCTGCCTTTTACCGTTCTCGAGCAAACCGAAAAAACCGAAAAAGCAAATATTTTTCTGACAAAATGATGGAAAATTTTTGAAAATTTTATTTTGTTTGGAAAATTTTTTTGGGATTTTTTTTTGGTTAAAAGAAGGAAATCGAAGTGCTGAAACCGGTTTTCTAGTTTATTTCGCTATAAAGTTACAAATAAACAAGTTTTATATATTTTTTCGCTGTACGTACAACAACTCGCATCTGGGACCAGTTTCACGCGGTCATAACTTTTGAAAGGCTCACCACAGAGACTTCTAGTCTTCACCAATCCTTTCAGCGTCCCAAAATTAGTCGGAAAGCGTATATAATATTCTCTAAGAAACCTTTAGTTAAGAAATACTATTGAATATCGCCAGAATATCGATTTTGTCAAAATCGTTATATTTTGAGTTACAGCAAAACTTAAAAACGTTTCTGAAAGAATTTTTACTGCTGATTACAGATATGCAAATGATATTTCGCTAGCTCTTTCCGTTCACTATCGCCTGCAAGAATTGAGACATTTTTAAGAAATTTCGGTTCTCTAGCAGAGATCTCGGAAATTCGTAAACTTCCCGCGGACATTTTTGGTGTATTAATAGGAAAATGACCGTCTGAAAACTATGCCGCAATCCGTTTTTGATTGTCTGCAAAATTTTCCGAGACATCTACTTAGCAAACCGAGAATCGGGTAAATTTCAGTTTGACATTTCTTGACGAATTATTGAATCTTACCGGACAATTTAGACATTGACTTGTTCGTCTTGTCGTGTAGTTTCTTTGTGCCGAAAATGATTTTGCTGCCTTTTACCGTTCTCGAGCAAACCGAAAAAAAAGAAAACGCACATATTTTTCGAACGAAATGATAAAAAAAATTTGTTTAAAAAAAAATCTTTTCGTGATTTTTTTCGGTTACCCGAAGGAAATCGAAGTGCTGAAAATGGTTTGCCAGTTTATTTTGTTCTAAAGTTATAAATAAACAAATTTAATATATTTTTTCGCTGTACACCATCTCGCATTTCCGACCAGTTTCACGCTGTCATAACTTTTGAAAGGCTCACCACAGATACTTCTAGTCTTCACAAATTGATTCAGCGTCCTAAAATTAGTAGAAAACCGTATATAATATTCCCTAGGAAGCTTTCAGTTTAGAAGCAGTCTAGAAGCTTTCAAGAAATACCATCGAAACGGGGAGTCTAGACCGCGGAAACGACGAAATGCGAGTAAATCAATTTTGTCAAAATCGTTATTTTTTGAGTTACAGCAAAATTTAAAAACGTTTCTGAAAGCATTTTTGCTGCTGATTACAGATGTGCAAATTATATTTCGCTAGCTCTTACCGTTCACTATCACCTGCAAGAATTGAAGACATTTTTAAGAAATTTCGGCGCTCGAGTAGAGATCTCGGAAATTCGTAAAGTTCCCGCGAACATTTTTAGTGTATTAATAGGAAAATGACCTTCTGAAAACTATGCTGCGATCCGTTTTTGATTATCTGCAATCTTTTCACAGACATCTACTTAGCAAATCGAGAATCGGGTAAATTTCAGTTTGAAATTTCTTGACGAATTATTGAATTTTACAGGACAATTTACGCATCGACTTGTTCGTCTTGTCGTGCAGTTTCTTTGTGCCGAAAACGGTTTTGCTGCCTTTTACCGTTCTGGAGCCTATCGAAAAAAACCGAAAAAGCACATATTTTTTGAACGAAATGATGGAATTTTTTTGTTGAAAATTTTGGTGAAATTTTTTTCTTGATTTCTTTTTGATTACCCGAAGGAAATCGAAGTGCTGAAAATGGTTTTCCAGTTTATTTCGCTCTAAAGTTACAAATAAACAAGTTTTATATATTTTTTCGCTGTACACCATCTCGCATTTCCGACTAGTTTCAAGCTGTCATAACTTTTGAAAGACTCGCCACAGAGACTTCTAGTCTTCACCAATCGATTCAGCGTCCCAAAATTAGTCGGAAAGCGTGTATATTATTCCCTAGGAAGCTTTCAGTTAAGAAATACCATCAAACGGGGGTCTAGACTGCGGAAACGATGAAATGCGAGAAAATCGATTTTGTCAAAATCGTTATGTTTAGAGTTACAGCAAAATTTTAAAACGTTTCTGAAAGCATTTTTGCTGCTGATTGCAGATATGCAAATTATATTTCGCTAGCTCTTTTCGTTCACTATCGCCTGCAAAAATTGAAGACATTTTTAAGAAATTTCGGAGCTCGAGTAGAGATCTCGGAAATTCGTAAATGTCCTACGGACATTTTTAGCGCATTAACAGGAAAATGACCTTCTGAAAACGATGCCTCAATCCGTTTTTGATTATCTGCAACCTTTTGCGAGTCATCTACTTAGCAAACTGAGAATCGGGTAAATTTCAGTTTGACATTTCTTGACGAATTATTGAATCTTACCGGAAAATTTACGCATCGACTTGTTCGTCTTGTCGTGTAGTTTCTTTGTGCCGAAAATGATTTTGCTGCCTTTTACCGTTCTGGAGCAAATTGTAAAAAACCGAAAAAGCACATATTTTTCGAACGAAATGATGGAAATTTTTTGTTGAAAATTTTGGTGAAATTTTTTTCTTGATTTCTTTTTGATTACCCGAAGGAAATCGAAGTGCTGAAAATGGTTTTCCAGTTTATTTCGCTCTAAAGTTACAAATAAACAGGTTTTATATATTTTTTCGCTGTACACCATCTCGCATTTCCTGCCAGTTTCACGCTATCATAACGCTGTCTTTTGAACGGCTCACCACAGAGACTTCTAGTCTTCACTAATCGATTCAGCGTCCCAAAATTAGTCGGAAAGCGTATATAATATTCTCTAGGAAGCTTAGGAGTCTTCACCAATCGAGTCAGCGTCACAAAATTAGTCGGAAAGCTTCTCTAGGAAAATTTATTCTCTAGGAATTCTCTAGGAAATATTCTTTAGGAAGCTCTAGGATTCTCAAAAATTGATCGAACCGTTTGATAGAAAATTTGAGAAGGTTGTTCTCCTTGCAACTGCAAGTATCATGCACAGTTTTAATCCCCATTTAATTTGGAATAATCCAGAAAAAGATTCAGCCAATTTAGATTAATTTGGAAAAAGTTTCGGACAGAAATCAAACAAGAACAAATGTGTGTATTAAATTAGGTTTTGAATACGCTAGTAAAGACAGTGAAAAGGGTTGTTTCGTCTTTATTTCAAATACAATTATTGTTATTTTATACATATAAAAATATAAATACTAATTCAATAGAATTTATACAAACAACTCACCGGTTTCGGACCGGATTTTATCTGTACATAGGTCGTGAAAGCGAAGCGTAGCCGGCTACGGTTTACACTTTCTTGTGAGGAATAAAACACAGTTTATATACACTAATTAAATAAATAGGATTAAGTCTTGTGCGTGCGTGTGTTAGTTGTAATATTTCATGGCTAGTTCCAAGGCCGATTTCGCGAAGTCACTGTTACACGGGCTGCTACCCCAGAAAGCTCCCGGACATCCCAACTGTTCGAAGCAACTGTAACTAACGTCCAAAGATCCTGCGGAGCAACAGGAGATTATCGCCCAAACGCACCTGCTAGGTTGTTGTCTGCCGCCTTGTGGTCTAATATTTGGAGTTTGCAAACCTACTGAAGGCGTATCTATAGTTTGCGCGGAATTTCCGGGAAGCCTTTCAGGTCTAGCAGGCGACAAATTATTGGCATTGCTTGAAGTAGAATTTTCTGAACGATGTACTAACGGCGGATGAGTTGTGGTCTGTCCTGGTCGTCTTGTTCGACGCGTTGGTTTCTTTGCAGACGCCGCAGTAGTTGCAATAGGTTCAGTGCCCCAAACTGGAGGATCTTCCTCTTGTGCTCTATCCTTTATGGTCATGGTAGCATCGTCATCGTTATCGTAACCGATCGTTGTTGCTCTGGTATCTGGCGGTAAATATCCTTTAGGGGGTAAATAACCGTGATTGATTGAAGCTGATGGCGAGTATGAATTGACAAATAAAGATTGCGGCGGGAAATATATAGGTGTCCTTCCATGGCTTCCCCAGACAGGTATAAAATAAGGACGACTAAGTTGGTATATCGGGGCTTGCCACACGGTGAAGCTCGGGATATATGGTGCCTGCACCAATCTACCGTTCCATTCCTTTTCGGAAAACGCCCTTCTTTTCCGCTTAATTTCTTCCACGGCTCGTTTTCGCAACACCTTCCGCCTTTTATCCTCGTCCAGTTCAAATAAACTATGAGGGAAATCGACCCGGTCTTCCGGAGGAACTATTTGTTTATCCCCTGTTTGCAGCTTGTTAAGACTATTCCCGTTGACGAAAGGTCGGTGGACATCGAACGCCTGATCTGTTGCTTTGCCTCTATGCCCCAATGTACGATCGCTGCCGTCCTCGTATTGATCCAGAAGATGAGTACAGTACGTCGCAGTCGCTAACATCAGCGCCGTTAAACTCAATCTCACCACAGCCATTCTGCAACAATTATTATTATTAATAAAAATGGAAATGATAAAAACAAATAGTTTATCATAACAGTTATTCCATATATTATTGAATGAATATGTAATTGAAAATATATCGTTTGTAGGTGGGATTATATATTTGGGGAATGTGTAACGTATAGTAATGGTCTAAACTTGAAATGAATTTAAATTATATCGATCGTTAATAATAGGTTTTAAGGACTATTTTAATTAAATCGAGGAACGTGAAACCACTTAAGTTTAAACGAGATTTATAACAATTACTGGTTTAATTAACTCGTACGAATAAATTAGGTCATTATGAGAGATAGTGAGTGATTGATTGGTATACACAAACAAAAACTCAATCGTAATAATAGCAATTGAAATGTTAGAAGTATTACAATTAAATAAGGAAATATGTAATGGTTATTTTAGGAAATGTTAATAAAGGCAAAAGAAAGAAATTCGTTGTTGCTTTAGGGAATTTAAAGTTGTTGAGCGTTAACCATTCCGGATTTCATTGTTTATCGACATCGTAATTTCAACGATTTGGATTATGTGCCTGCTTTGAAAATCCGCAGATGCCAATTACGTTTTGCATGTCATTTATAGCACAACTTTTAATTAGTAATCTGTGGTAAACGGGGAAAAATCTCAGGAAGGATTTTGAGCAATTTTGACGCGTTGCGGCGAGGACGCAGTTGGAAATTTCTAAAGTATTTAGGGGATTATGCGGATAATTACCAGTTGATGGGTTTAGGTTCAATTAAAGTTTATATCGGTAATTGAACCCCCGGAGATGGTGACTTTGTCTAAACAATTCGAGGCACGTCGAATAGACCTTGATATTTTATAATTAGAATTCGCTGTGTTTTTTCAACGATTTAGTTTTTAAATGTTAGTAAAAGTATTTTATAGGAGTGGGTTTGCTCTTATTTTTATACCCTTGGCTAAACAATAAGTTATACATATTTAGACATCCGTTATTTCTAATCTCAATTACACACATATATTTAGTTTTATTGTTTATAATATAATTATATTTCTTTTAACAATAACAAAGTATTTTATCTACCCGCACCCTAAAATGAACACATTAATAAGTAAATTATTGTATGTGAATGAAGCCATTATTATAATCGTTTGTAAAAGTATATAAACCGTGCATAAAATCCAATGTAAATCAAATGGAGTTTCATTATTAAACGATTTCTGTTTGTTGTTACTATGGCAACAGCTCGTGTCAATAAACAAAAAACATAGACGTAGTGAAAATAAATTTTTGACGTGTATTAAAATTGAATTAATTTTTTTTTTTTTGAATCAAGAAGTTTGAGGAAATTGTTTTGATTATATATATAATACATCCGGCAACGCTTAACCGACTACTGATAAATCAAAATCTTAATATGTTTATTAAATTAAACGAGAAACAATCCTAAGAAATTGATTAGATCGCGCTTCATAATTTATTATTTCTCCACTCACGTGCAGCTGATAAGATAATAGGAAGTTGTTATGACTGCCAAACATCCGGCAGCGCTTAACCGACTACTGATAAATCAACATCTTAATATGTTAATTAAATTAAAGGAGAAACAATCCTAAGAAATTGATTAGATCGCGCTTCATAATTTATTATTTCTCCACTCGCGTGCAGCTGATAAGATAATAGGAAGTTGTTATGACTGCCAAACATCCGGCAACGCTTAACCGACTACTGATAAATCAAAATCTTAATAAGTTTCTTAAATTGAACACGGGATGTTAATTAGACAGCGCATCATAATTTATTAGTTCCACATGTGTTTACAGACAGGTTGAGACAGGATTGTTATCAGTGCTATATGCTCGGTCCTATCTAGACGTGTGGTTACATAAACCAGATAATGTTTTGGAATGTTAAATATTTATTTTAAGATATCTTAAACTATGTAGATACATATTATAGTTCGTTATAAACTTCTCTAACATCGACTATTCTCACGATTGCAGCAGCCAGCAACTCAGAGCACGTATAATCTCCTCCCTTCACAGACATTCACCCCGTAACACATTTTGAATGTTCCCGCTATCCAGCGTGCACGTATCTTGCAGCGCCAGCTAGACATAATCGCTCGGATACGTTCAGAACTATTTTGTATAGGATTTCCACATACTAGATTTTACATGTAATTCCCCATAAGCTCGGTGCTAGATTTACATGTAATTCCCCCATAAAGGGCTAGATTACATGTAAATACCATAAGGAGGTGGTGGTTCCAGAAGGAACTATCTTTCCCTACTCATCTAGGTTAACCTGGATTATATCGAAAACGAACAAATGGTGTTCCCGTCATTGTGCGTTTTAACTAGTTAGCATTTTTTACCAAGGAGGCGCTGAATGTTCTAACCTCATTGTGTCAGTGATTTGAAGTATGTTGTCTGTCAAAGTTACAATTTATACAATATCATCAGCAAGAAACAAATTTTTTTGTAGATTCAACAGTATTTTAACATGCTTCGTAGATAAAATAATGTATGACACACGTGTGTGGAGGCTTTTGTGCACTCATTGCACGCATCACACTCATCAAACTCATCACACGCAACTCATGCACAAAAGCCCTTCTTCACACATTTGTATTGTCTACTCTTGAAAGCACTCGCCTTCGGCCTGGTTTTTTAAGCTCATCACACGCAACACATATCACACACAACTCATGCACAAAAGCCCTTCTTCATACACTTGTATCATAAACAACTATTATCTACACGCACACCAAAATGAAAACATTAATACATATTGCATTAATAAGTATTGTATGTGAAGGAAGCCATTATTATAATCGTGTGTAAAAATATCCAAATCGTGCGTAAAAATCCAATGTAAATCAAATGGAGTTTCATTATTAAACGATTTGTTTTTTGTTACTATGGCAACAACTCGCATCACTAAACAAAAAACATAGGCATAGCCTTTGGTTCGTGCTTTAAACTTCGCAACTCATGCACAAAAGCCCTTCTTCACACACTTTTATCAT
Organism: Phosphuga atrata; assembly: GCA_944588485.1. Lineage (NCBI taxonomy): Eukaryota > Metazoa > Arthropoda > Insecta > Coleoptera > Silphidae > Phosphuga > Phosphuga atrata. The sequence continues at coordinate 63,664,451 of OX155898.1, forward strand.
AAACTACTATTATCTACTCACACGCCAAAATGAACATATTATGTATTACATTAATAAGTATTGTGTGTGAAGGAAGCCATTATTATAATCGTGTGTAAAAGTATCCAAATCGTACGATTATAATAATGGCTTCCTTCACACACAATACTTATTAATGTAATATGTATGAATGTTTTCATTTTGGTGTGCGAGTAAATAATAGTAGTTTATGATGCAAGTGTGTGAAGAAGGGCTTTTGTGCATGAGTTGCGTGTGATATGTGTTGCATGTGATATGTGTTGCGTCTAATATGTGTTGCATGTGATATGTGTTGGGTGTGATGAGTTTAAAGCACGATCCGAAGGCGAGTGGTTTAATCGCAATGAGTGCATCCAATCTAAATCAAATGGAGTATCATTATTAAATGATTCGTGTTTCTTGTTACTATGACAACAACTCGCGTCACTAAACAAAAAACATAGACATAGTCTTTGGTTTGTGCTTTAAACATTGCCACTCATGCACAAAAACCCTTCTTCACAAACTTGTATCATAAAATACAATTTCAAAACGTGTCAAATTTTAAAACAAATGTAGAATATAGCATTATATATAAACGTATCTAGACTCATCATCTTGTTACTTCTAGATACGACTAGATAGAACATTATAGTTTTCAAATATTTCTAAACTATTTACTTGACTAGATATCTACCATACTTGACTTATCCATCCAATCTAGAATATTAGATATGGAGCACAAAACAAAACAAAAGCTATTAGCTATTATAGCTACTATTATTAGTAAATTATTGTATGTAAAGTAATCCATTATTATAATCGTGTTTAAAAGTATATAAACCGTGCATAAAATCCAATGTAAATCAAATGGAGTTTCATTATTAAACGATTTCTGTTTATTGTTCCTATGGCAAAAGCTCGCGTCACTAAACAAAAAACATACTAGGCTCAGTATCTTATAACTTCTAGACAGGACTAAGTAGAACATTCTAGTTTTCCAATATTACTAAACTATTTAGTTTTCTAGATATCTACTATTTGTACTCATGCACAGCCACATTTTGAAATAAAAATCTACTTGACTAGATATCTACCATACTTGACTTATCCATCTAAACTAGAATATTTGATATGGAGCACAAAGCAAAACAAAAGCTATTAGCTATTATAGCTGCTATTATTAGTAAATTATTGTATGTAAAGTAATCCATTATTATATTCGTGTGTAAAAGTATATAAACCGTGCATAACATCCAATGTAAATCAAATGGAGTTTCATTATTAAGCGATTTCTGTTTGTTGTTACTATGGCAACATCTCGCGTCACTAAACAAAAAACATACTAGGCTCAGTATCTTATAACTTCTAGACACGACTAAGTAGAACATTCTAGTTTTCAAATTAAAAAGCTATTTAGTTCTCTAGATATCTACTATTTGTGCTCATTCACACCCACATTTTGAAATAAAAATCTTAAAACCAACGAATTTTCTGCAAGCAAACAAACAACATTGTAAACACGAAGAATTAATCCACTTCTCATTTTAAATCCGGCACGGATGCCTTAATTACATATACACTATCACATATTAACTGGTAACATATTTCTGGTAAACCAGCAGTATTTGAATACTGGAGGTGGCAAAGGCAGCGACAAGAAGCTTTAATGAATATGGATCTCGCTTTCGAAAGGAGAATAATCATGGATAATATGTTAAAGCCAACGTAAATTGGATTAGAATACATACGCCAATACCAACTATAATGCCAATAAAGGATGAGAGATTGAAGATTAAGACAACTAATTGCAGATAGGTTTGCCGGCTGATACAACCAAACTCTGAGGATATTCGATAAGTGGTTACGGAGTGTGAGTTGAGTGCAAGGAATCTGGATAGTTAACTGTTATTTTGCCTGCTCTTCCTATACATCAATTAGTATTGTCTCTCTAGCCGTATCTATCTGTTCTATGCGCAGACTAGACAAAATTACTAATCTTGCGTGTGTACTTGTCTGTATTTATAGCAGCTTATCTCAAAAAAAAATTGTCTAGCTAGGTTTTTTCTGTGTTCCTTTGTCTCTTTATTCCAATATGCCTAGTCTTATTAATATATAGCCGTATCTGTCTGTTCTATCTAGACTAGACAAAGTTTAATCTTGCATGTATACTTGTTTGTATTTCTTGCAGCTTCAATCAAAAAGGTTTTGTCTATCTAGTCCCGTCTTCTTTAGTCTCTTTAGTCCAGTCTGTCTAGTCTTATTAATATATAGCCGTATCTGTCTGTTCTATCTAATCTAGACAAAGTTTAATATGCTTAATCTAGCGTGTATACTTGCAGCTTCACTCAAAAAAGTTTTGTCTTCTTTTATCAGCTTCACTCCAAAATTTTGGTCTACCTAGTACTGTCTTCTTTAGTCCAGTCTATCTAGTCTTATTAATATATAGCCGCATCTGTCTGCTGTATCTAGACTAGACAAAGTTTAACCCTTTCACCGCCATTCTGGGCAATGTGACCCTTGGCTCTGAATTTATACCGCGCCGTCCTGTGCGATAAATCCGGGTTTATTTTTTTCCAGCGCCATCTAGTGATGAAATTCTGAAATTATTTTGAGTTTAAGAAATTTCAGTCAGGACTTTTTTAGAGGTTTTTTGAAAAAATCACCCCGCACAGACCACAGGCCGCGGAAGGGCGAAACTCGCTGTCCGGATAGAAAAAGACCAGGCAACACGGTGAAAGTGTCAGTTTTATGGAGAGATCTCGACTTGGTGGTTTGCGGGCGTGTTGAAAAAAAATGCCGTGAAATCTCCACCTCCTTATTTATCCATAACTCGGCGCCACGACGCCTAGCAGCGGCGGCAGTTACACTGCCGCAAGGCCAAAGGTTCAATCTAAAGAACTGCGTCGAAAAATCGCGAGTCCGCCGCGGCACTTTTATCACGACTTGGTGGTTTGCGGGCGTGTTGAAAAAAAAGGCGAGAAATCTACGTCTTTATTTATTCATAACTCGGCGCCACGGCGTCCAGCGCCGGCGCCGGTTACACTGCCGCAAGTCCAAAGGTTCAATCTAAAGAACTGCGTCGAAAAATTGCGAGTCCACCGCGGCACGTTGAACGCAGACGGCGGCAAACTTGAAGGTGCACTTTTACAGTGCACCCTGCACATTTATGAAGATATTTCCGGATCGGAGGGCCCTACTGTAGTGTGGATCGTTTTTTTAGATTCCCGCATCCATCCTGCACGATGCGAACGTAATTCTCGCCGATGACCGTCGAATTCGCAGATTGCCGGCAAAAGAGCCTCTTTTGCCGGCAATCTGCGAATTCGACGGTCATCGGTCATTGCGGTTTTTTTTTGCGGCATTTAGGACGCATCGGGCGAAGGGAGCGAAGCAGAATGCCGAGAGTGGTGCCTAAATACGCGTAGAGGCGGACGACATCGGATTCGTGAGCGGGTTCGCGGTGAGGGGGTTAAATGTAAATAAAAAACGTGCAAAAAAGGGTGTTTTCCAACGTCAGCAGTTCGACGGAGACGGCTCGGAACGCGAACCCTTAGATACAAAAGTGGAGCGGGATCCGTTCCGTTTCAAGTCGCTGCGCCCAGAAACGGCGAAACTGCAGAGGTTAGACTAACCGCACCTTCCGGCGAACGGGAGCCGATACGTTTCGATTCCCTGACGACTCCGTGGTCGCAGCGACGCGGCGCTGGTACTAAAATGCGCGTCTCGGCGGGGCCCACGTGCCGCTCAACTAGGAATATCAAAAACGCGTCTCCAAGCCGCAGATCTGCCGCCTCCGGCGGCATAAAAAGGCCGAATTTGGCCTTTTCAAGAACCCACGTGGTGCGGCCCCCAAGGTGAAATTCGGATAACTCCACACGTCTGTCGTCTCAGAATTGATCGAAATTTGCGATTCCTTCGTGACCTGGCGATTCAGGCCGAACGCTTCCCCATACAGACTCCAAAATACAAATGTGGCGCGGGAATTCGTTCCGTTGCGAACGTGCGCCGTTTCAATTCGCTGCGCCCAGAAACGGCGAAACTGCAGAGGTTAGACTAACCGCACCTTCCGGCGAACGGGAGTCGATACGTTTCGAATTGTGGCGAGCGACTCCGTGGTCGCAGCGACGCGGCGTTGGTACTAAAATGCGCGTCTCGGCGGTGCAGTTCAACTTGGAATGTCAAAACGCGTCATCCTGGTGCCCCAAATCGACATTCAAGTTTTTCTCTGTGCAGATTAACAGTTACAAGTGGGCGTCGCGACGCTATTCTGCAATGTCCAATTATGGGTGCGAAAAGCCAAAGGACAATCTATTCTACAATCCACTGAAAAATCCAGAACATTCACCGATGGGCTACAAAAATTTGAACGTTTTACTTTCGTCATTAGTTTCTTGCAATAGGGCAAGTTTGGGCGGGCGTCGCGACGGTTGTAAACGACGCAGCGCGATGCCGCTTGCACTAAAAGATAAAACGTTCAATTCTCTGCAAACAAAACCGTTACCGCAGAGCCTAAGTTGGTGATTCTGTGCGAGTTTTCCTGGACGTCCAAAAACACGTCGTTTTTATGGTGTCGCGACGCCATCTTCAACGGAATCGGGTATAAACTGCCAAACAAACTAATAGATTATATGCCCGATCGAACGCCGCTGGTCGCCTTCCGATCCGTAAATTGGTTCGGACGTTCTAGGTAGCACCGCAAAACGCCTCTGGTTTTACTCACTTTTTGCCCATTTTTCTCTTTTAAACTGCCGCAGATTCGTAAAAAGTTGTTGCAGTTTAAATGTGCAATTCTTGCCCAGATAATTGCGGGCAAGTATTCTGAAGAGAACGAACCCAATCGGCGACCTGGTTCCTTTAAATAAGTGTAGGGCGTCGGTGGAAGTGATTGCAAAATTGGCAAAAAAAAACGTTGCATTTTCTCTTGCACCAGGCGAACGGGAGGTCGCAGGACGGCAAAGAAGGGCTCTAAACACATGGCGCGGCGGCTGCTAAAGCGTACGGTAAGAATTTTTGAGATCCGACGAGAAATTCGCCTCGAAGGTAAAAAAATGGCCAAGTGCGAGTTGTGACTCACGCACCGAGGGTTCCGTACAAACTTGTAAGTAAGGTATCTTTAGGAGGACTTAACTTTATGCAACCCATATGCTTCTGGTGCAATACCACGAAACATCGCGTTCTCTTACAAGTTTGATTTTTTCACAGCTTAAAGAGACCGCAGACCCGAGTATTTGATATAAATTTCAACTTGTTACCTCTACGCGTTCCTGAGAAAAATGGTCTTGACAGACAGACAGACGGACAACAAAGTGATCCTATAAGGGTTCCGTTTTCGGTACGCAACCCTAAAAATCGTGGTTTTAGGTTTCGGTCTGGTGCGTCCACACCTGGGGGAGTTGTGTCGCGAAAATGGCACCGCTCAATGGTGCTCTCGCTTGTACACCAGAAAAATGCAAATCCCATTTGCGCCGCTGCCACCACTTTCGTCTAGCCGTTTCCGCAAAAACGTCGCTTTCGGGGGTGGGGTGGTGGTTTTGACTCTCTGGAGGGGCGCGACAAGACGGAGGAAGAAAGCTATGGATGCACAACGCGCGAATGGACATTCGCAGTTAAAGCATCGAAGACATGCGGTTAAAACACTGAAGATGCCGGCGGCATAAAAAACCGAATTTGACCTTTTCAAAAACCCACGTGGTGCGGAAATTCGGGAAACGCCACACGGCTGTCGTATCGGAATTGATTGAAATTTGCGATTCCATCGTGACCTGGCGATTCAGGACGCAAGCTTCCACACACGGACCCCAAAAGTTTGCTTTATAAAAATTACTACTTTTACGGATGTAACGGCGAAGATGGCCAGGAAAAATGAAATTCATGCAAAGATTCCGGTAGAAAATTTCGAGACGCGTCCTCCGACATCACTCTCGTCGCTGCGCGACTTTTGTAAGCGGCGTTATACACATTTTTCTGCGAATCCGGGTCCTCCGACTAAAACGCCGCCTTCGGTAGACCCCGGTAGAAAAGTCGGTGCATCAGATTCTAGTAGCCAAAGAATAGACGAACGAACTCACGTACGGCGATTTTCGATAAGACATCCGGATCGCGCAGTTTAGGCGACTAAAAAAGACGAATTTTTTTAAAGAAATAGTTAGTTTTTCGCATTTACCAAAAATTTTGAGTAAAAATATCGAAAAGTGAGGTGACAGTCGAACGTGTGGCAACGTTCCGGGCACACCGACGCTGGAGCCACGTCCGTGCGACGAAAACTGTCCGAGTTGTGGGTGAAAAAGTGATAAAGCTTGAAAAATTCGCCCAGCCGTCCCCGGAAAAGACAGATGGGTGAAATTATTTTTAGAAAATACTTGAATCTTCTGCAAATCAGTTGTGCTAGATTTCGAGTCGGTAACGTTTTATAAAAATTATTATTTTTTTTTTTTAATCATGTTTTTTTTGCCCCCTTAAGGTCGATTCCCATATGCGCGACACTCAGCTATGCGACATCGTCTGTCAAATAATGGTTACATTGTTTTAAATGGGCACGTCGCGTAGATGTTGCGTAGACATAGTGCTCATACACGTTGACTCGAGGGCGCGTAGGCGGGCGTGGTGGCGGGCGCGGTCATGAAATATCAAACATATGGCGTAATATCGAAGTGTTCACGTACGAAATGCACGTGCGGTCTAAGCATAGAACTTATACTAAGTATATGTTATACTAAGTATATGTACTTATACTAAGTATATGTTCTAAGGGTCTTAGAAGCGGGCAAGCTAATGACTGGTGCGCGCGGCGCGACTCGCGGCAATATCAAACGCGTGAGATGTTTGTGTGTGTGTTCACGTAGAACTAGCGGCGGAACGCGCGATTCACTCGCGACGTCTGTAAGTTCAACCAGTACGAACTTAGAAACGATAGCATGTTTTCATCATGTCTTTCAATACAGAAGAGTTGATTCATGCCGTTCAGCATGTTAGTATACTAACCTAACCTGATAACAGGTCACAGCCGCGCCTGGCGGCCAATGTGAACTCGAACTCGCCACGTCTACCGCAACCGCCACCGCGCCCGCGCGTTCCAACGTGAACAAACACATAGTGAGAACGTGCCCATTTAAAACAATGTAATCATTATTTGACAGGCGATGTCGCGTAGCTGAGTGTCGCATATATGAGAATCGGCCTTTATTTGTTCAGTGACTCTTGATCAATAGGTGACTTATCTATGTGAAAGGGGTTGCATAACTACTGGAATTTTTATAAATATTGGCGATGTGTGTTACTCCTTAATATTGGCATGGCAGTAAGTGGGTTAATATGCTTAATCTAACGTGTATACTTGTATTTCTTGCAACTTTACTCAAACAAATTTGTCTACCTAGTCCTGTCTTGTTTAGTCCCTTTAGTCAAGTCTGTCTAGTCTTATTAATATATAGCCGAATCTGTCTGTTCTATCTAGACTAGACAAAGTTTAATATGCCTAATATTGCATGTATACTTGTCAAAAAAGTTTTGACTTTGCCGACCTGGTGCGATACCATCTCCGAGAAATGTGCCGCGTATTCTGTCCTATGCTAAAGGCGACTGTATTTCTTGCAGCCTTACTCAAAGAAGTTTTGTCTACCTAGTCCTGTCTTCTTTAGTCCAGTCTGTCTAGTCTTATTAATATATAGCCGTATCTGTCTGTTCAAACTAGACTAGACAAAGTTTAATATGCCTAACCTTACATGTATACTTGTCTGTATTTCTTACAGCTTCATTCAAAAAAGTATTGTTTGCCTAGTGCTGTCTTCTTTTGTCTCTTTAGTCCAGTTGCCTAGTCTTAACACGTTGACGCCGGCGCTCGGTTTTGTGTTTTAGTTTAGCAGGCAACGTGTACCACCGGTGGTACACGCTGGCGTTAACATGTTTATGAATATATTCTTTCTTTATTAGTTATTAATCTATTCTTTTCTTATTAATCCATTATCTCCTTATTAGTTATTAATCTATTCTTTGCTTACTAGTTTGTAATCTATTCTTTCCTTATTAGTTATTAATCCGTGCTTGCCTTATTAAAAAATGCCTAGACTAGTTAAATCTAGTCTAGTTTATGACTTACAGTTCAGGAACAGTTTAGGCTGATATTAATGCACGTATTTGGGACAGAGGAGATTTCAAATGAGTCAACTGCCTTTCCAATGCGTTAGAAACAATTAAAGAAAAGGGAAAATGTAAATTAGCTGTGCTAGAAAGTTTTCTTGCTCTTGCCAAGACAATGTTTAAAACATAAGAGTTGCAAAAACAATTTTTAAATATTATTTTATTATTCTATTTTTTATATATTTATTTATTTAATTACTTATTTACTTACTTACTTATTTACTTATTTACTTATTTACTTATTTACTTATTTACTTATTAACTTATTTACTTATTTACTTATTTACTTATTTACTTATTTACTTATTTACTTATTTACTTATTTACTTATTTACTTATTTACTTATTTACTTATTTACTTATTTACTTATTTACTTATTTACTTATTTACTTATTTACTTATTTACTTATTTACTTATTTACTTATTTACTTATTTACTTATTTACTTATTTACTTATTTACTTATTTACTTATTTACTTATTTACTTATTTACTTATTTACTTATTTACTTATTTACTTATTTACTTATTTACTTATTTAATTATTTAATGATTTACTTATTTACTTATTTGCTTATTTACTTATTTACTTGTTTAATTATTGACTTATTTACTTATTTAATTATGAATTTATTTATTTATTCATATCCAAGCAAAATACTCAAAGTACACACAATACACACAATGTGTCCTACAGAGATATTGAATTAAAGCAATATAATAGTTGCAATAAAGAATATAAGTTCGGTATTCTGGAGAATTCTAGACGGAATTTATAATAGAAATGTTTAAAATATTGAATCAAGTTTTATTTTTGCATAAACCGTAGGAGCTGCAATAATTACTCATTTATCTATATTTTATGCGTATATTCTTCTACGTAAGTTATATTAAAAGAGACTTATTGAAATGGGTTTCATCGCAAAATGTTTGTTAATTAAAAATATCTGTTTATGTTATATGCTTCGAGAATCTGGGCTATGAAACGATAAAGTTTTAATTTTAAAACCATTGAGAAACTTAAACAAATATTTGAATGCAAAAATGGATCACGTCGCGAGTTTCCACTGGGAATGATTATGGCACAAGGCAAACAAATCTTTAGTGTTCGCGTTATGGTCCGTTGATAAGCGCTTTCATATTTATACCGAGACAAATTAAATCTGGACTGAATCCTCTTCAGTTGCGACCGCCACTACGTCATAATCCATACTTACTCAAATAGTCAATTACACTCTTCATCTACACAAAATAATATAACATACTTAAAGCGAATAGTTTGAATTTAATAGTTTGGGAATAAAACAATTACAAGAATATGTCCTTCATAATATACTGCTATAAGAATTAACAAAATGAATGATTCAAAATGTAATCTAAGCATAAATTTATAATTAAACGGGCAGAAAGACTTAGTGGTCGATAGCCTTTTGTTGACTTTGTTTTCAATAAATATTTATTCTTCTTTTGGCACTTACGTACTAACGCCACCGCAGCTAGAGATTTGAAAAAAATGGATGGGTAGATTAGGTTATAACGGTGCATATAAATTCAAACCACATATCGATCCAAAATAAAAAAAAAAATTGGATAAGGGATAGATTAGGTTATATTAGAGCAGAAAACTCGAGAACTCTCGAGTGGCGTTAATACGTAAGTACCTTTCTTTTCATTTTGACTAAATGTTTTCCGATTAATTTGTAATTTTAATAATTTTCTTAAAAAAATTTTTTAAAAAAAAAAAAAAAAATAATTATGAAAAATTTAAAAGCTGAATGAAATAAATCCAAGTTTGTATTATCCGCAAATAAATATAATGAGCGCTTAAATAAATATTAATTACGTTCAACACGTTCTTAATCTTAATAATACCTGAATATATTCGGCCGAAGACAAATTAAAACGGATTTCAATTAAAACTTTTTTTAATTACGCTCTCGCCGCACTACGTTGTTAACTTATTAAGTGGCGTTTCAAAACTGAGCTGTAATTCGGCCGGGGATGCTGTTTTATTCCACCGAGGCGGAGTAATACACATCGCATTATACAAACAAATAACACATTTTAGCGGATCAAGATTAAAATTTCCTGCGCACGTCATAACGCCTCACGAACGCCCCATAGTCATCATAGCAAGAAAATTATGACTGTATCCGATAGATTGGGTTGGGATTTAATTTTAGGAATTAATAAATCGAATTGCGTTTTCTAGAAGGATTTCAAACTTAAAAAACTCGACAACATTTTGGGACTTTTTCAAATCCCGAATGGTTTTTAAATCGGATCGAATGTTTTTAGAATTGGATCGGTTTTAAGGAATCCGCAACATCTGGGTTTATTAATTAAAGTGTTTAAATGAACGCATGTATTCATATTTGAGAAATCTTAATTTGTCGTGATGGATTTTGATTAAAATTGATGATAATTTCGTGTTTAATGGCTTTACAAATTGAAACGTGGGTTATTGCGCATTTGTGCAAATGTTACTTACATATGTTCCTTTTAATTAGCATAAAAACCAAACTATAATTTTTCAATTAAGTTTTACTATTTGTTTAAACCATACATTTCCTCGTCTATTTTCACAATTTCAAATACTTTCGTCTCGTCTGGCTATTCTCGAAAATCTGGTTAAGTGGTCTCGTTTGTCTAGTCAGGACTCGTCTGTCAAGTCTCGTCTATCTAGTTTCATCTGGCTGGTCGCGTCTGTTTAGTCTCGTTCATATAATCTCGTCTGTCTAATTTCGTTCATCTAGTCCCGTCTGTCTAGTTTCGCCTGTCTAGTATCGTCTCTCTAGTCTGGTCTTTCTAGTCTCGTCTGTCTAGACTCGTCAGCATAGTGTCGTTGCGACGGAGTGCTGGATACATATGAACATCGGATATACTTGTATATTTTATTGTTTATATGTAATAAATAAATACGCTGTCTAGATTCGTTTGTCAAGTCTCGTCTGTCTAGTCTCGTCAGTCTAGTCTCATCCATCTGGTCTCGTGTGTCTAGTCACGACTCGTCTGTCAAGTGTCGTCTGTCTAGTCTCATCTGTCTGATGTCGTCTGCCTAGACTCGTTTGTCTAGTCTTGTCTGTCTAATTTCGTTTGTCTAGTCTCGTCAGTCTAGTTTCGCTTGTCTAGTATCGTCTTTCTAGTGTCGTCTGTCTAGTCTCGTCCATCTGGTCTCGTGTGTCTAGTCAGAACTGGTCTGTTAAGTCTTGTCTGTCTTGTCTCATCTGTCTGGTGTCGTCTGTCTAGACTCGTCTGTCTAGTCTCGTTCGTCTAGGCTTGTCTGTCTAATTTCGTTCGTCTAGTCTTGTCAGTCTTGTTTCGCCTGCCTACTATCGTCTTTCTAGTCCCGTCTGTCTAGTCTCGTCTGTCTAGTCTCGTCTGTCTGGACTCGTTTGTTAAGTCTCGTCTGTCTAGTCTCGTCCATCTGGTCTCTTCTGTCTAGTCAGGACTCGTTAAGAGATATAACAGCAATGTCTAAACAGTAATGGTGACAACACTCATCCTTGCCTGACTCCTCGCTTAATTTGGATTTCATCGGTTTTGTCGTTCCCCACTTGAACTACTGCTTTCTGCCCGTAGTAAAGATTAGATATTAAATTTAAGTTAAAATCTCTTTAAGTTAAGATCTCGTCCTATATCCCGCGTGTCTAGTTGCTTTGCCTTTAATATCTCGAAGTAGTTGTTAGTGTTTGACCTTATCAAATGCTTAATTGTAGTCAACAAAACAGACAAAAACTTCCAGATTTACATCTATATATGAATATAGATATGGATATAAGGGAGTATTTTTATATTTGTGCCAAAACTACCTGATGTTTGGCATTTTTTTTGAGAAACTGAAATGACATAGACATTTGCGGTTTTTGGCAAAATGTTTATTCATCTTTTGTCTACAAACTAGGATTTTTTCAACTTATAATATTACAAAATGGTGTCCAAAATGGCGTCTCCAAAAAGTAATGTTTTTAAAATAAATGCTATCTGCACGAGGGATTCAAGCTGCAATACGTCACCTAGAAGCATAAAACCAAAAAATACTTAAAGTTTACACTCCAAGGAGGCACCTATACCAAACAACATGAAAAAAATCACTTATAGAAACAAAATGGCGGCCTCTTGAAAATAAGGTACAGTTTTGTCGCATGATTTTTCCACTTTGGCCTGCTGTGAAAAATCGTTAATCATCCAAATGTTGCACATTTATAGGTATAGATGCCCGAGAATTCAATTTCCTTTTAGGCAGTCAAAACGCGAAGTCGATTGGTTGAACGGTTTAAAAGTTACAATTCGCGCAGATTCCAAAAATCTTGTTTCGAGAAAAACGCGTTTGAAGTTTGGTCAACTGTTTTTCCTTGTACAATTTGATTAGCTCGATCAATGTGTCCAAGAATAAAGTAATTTATAGGTTTTTGGAGTCGCTGAACACGAATTTGTGGTCGGATTTGAAAAATTCAAAATGGCGGATCCAATATGGCGGACCAAAAATTAAAAATATTCAATGTAGATGAAATTTTAAATATATGGGTTTTTGGGGTCGCTGAACACGAATTTGAGGTCGGTTTTGAAAAATAAAATAGACGGATCAAATATGGCGGACTAAAAAGTTTGTCCGTCAATTTCCTAGTGCCTTTCCCGCCAAGTCCCTTTGTATCCTTTTTAACCTTCCGAAGTCGAGCGCCCATCCTCTTCTGTACGCCCCACACATTCCTTCTTCTTTACCTTCAAATCGTCGTAAGGCTCCAAATCGAGTATAGCTTTGGAGGTTTTTGTATCTCCGTCGCCCATGTAATTCTCGTAACGCTCCCCTAGTGTTTCCTCGGATCGTCCAAACATCTCCTTGATAGCATCCACCTCCAATTTCCGGCGCTGTCCTTTTGGTTAGCCGTACAGTCATTCTCGTGTTGCACCTGCTATGTGAGATAATCCGGGGTGCCTTTCTTCGAATTCCAAATCGCGCAGGCCTGGCAAAACGAAGATTTTACCACAACGTCTACGATTTTCCGGGGTTTTTTCCAATCAACGTTGAGAGTCCAAAAAGCGACGAAAACCCGCGTTTCTGCCACAAGCCGTCCCCGGATACAGATAAATGTGATGGAGTATTGCCGGCTGCAGTATTAGCGCTTATTTCTTTTTGGAGGGCCTTCTTCTGGATGAGCTCGAACACAGCCTTCGAAGCAACTAGCGTGTTTCGTATAAAGAAGCAACTAGCGTGTTTCGAAATGTCCATTATGGCACACAAAGTATTCATGCTTTTCAGTCCGAGTCCTAAGAGCCGCATTCCAAACAAGAGACGTCGATATATTTCAAAACAATGGCTCACGTGGGGACTTGACCGTACTCGGCGCGATGTGCAGGAACACGTGATGAGCAAGTGGAAGGCTACTCCTGGTCCGGTGGATCGAGAAAATTTGATGTCGTTGCCACACTATTTGCATACCAGACATTCACTCAGAAAGGTGAAAATCTTCAAGAAGTGGCAAATTACGTAGTTGCTGCTTATGTCGACGTCGATGTCCATATGAGATCGGCGGTCTTTAGATTCTTCACGGACGTGCTCACGAACTCCGTATCCGTTTCCGCCGTAAATTGATTGCCTTTGAACTTTCCCGCTCCCCCTCGACCATATTTTTTGCGTCCTCCCATTTCGGGGCGGAAACACGACTCGTTGTGTTCCCCACGAGAATAACACTAAATTTGTAGTTTATAGCATACTGGCAAATTCAAAAAACATCTTTGCACACTACTGCCACTTATAGAAAGAATGTATAATACTCAAATCACCTTTGATCGGTATACAAATTCGTTGCAGAGCGCGCGGCGAATTTGCTACCTGAGCGCCGATCAGCACTCAGGACAATGGTCCATGGAAAGCCGCGTAGCGAAGGAACCAATTCACGGACCGCCATATAATTTTAACCAAATATTCTACACACTTGTAGCATTCGATTTATGTAATTAAAAAAAAATCAATTTTTTGAAAAAAATTATATAAATACTCCCCCCATAAGAGAGAATGTAATTATGGTTTTTGGCGGGGATAAAGTTGAAGTTTGTTTGGGTTAAGGCAGCAATGGCAAAGAATAAAATACTGCTACAATGTCAATTTTTTCTAAAACTGTCAATGCTTTAAAGCAAAATTTTAAAGTCAAAAAAAAATTTAAAGTCAATTTTAAACTTCAAAGAATTGTCTGTAAGTTGATGTAAGAAATTTGAGTTTGGGTCGAAATCTATCAATCTCACAATCTTTAAATAAAAATTTTGTTAAATTTGAGTTTTGTTTGTTGTGATAAATATCATCTGGACTGGCAATCTTTTGTCAATAACTAAGAAACTGTAGGAGTTACTACGAAAATTCAAAGGGTAGTTAAAAAGAGATAAATTTCTTAAAAATTTGGCGTAGAAACGACAACGTTTTCTCAAAGAATAAACACGGCATCTTCAAGCCAACATTTTGTCCATAAGCCTGACCACCGGTCACACTTTTATTAATAACTCAATGCAATGATAAAGTTACAGAAAATTGGCAAGATTTTCTGAAAATTAAGTTAAATTTGATGCTATAACAGTTAATTTTTTTTATGAAAATAAGCTCAAAATCGTTTGAAATGAAAATTAGAAAATTTCGTTTCTAATATTTAGGTTACCATCCTACGTTATAGATAATCATACAAACTTACAACAATCGGAACACAGACTGGATATATAAATATATACTACTACTTAACTTATCTACTTACTTAAGTTATCAGAAAGACATGATCTTAAAAACAATGTTATTTTTATGGTTTTTGTTGAGTGCCGGTAAGGTGGACCGAAAGCTATTAAATAACTTACAAATTTCAAATGAGATTTGTTTTTGTAGTCTTAACCCGCCACTTGTGAAGTGAATTTGACTTACATCTTTGATGACGCCGGTCCTACGCATCCTACGGTCCTGCGCGTGTTTCTAAAATTAAGATTTTTCTAATAAGTTTCTTCATACAAAACATAACGTTTATATCATTACACTTATGCACTTAGAACTCTGTTTTCTTACTCTTCTTTTTTGTGACTGTTTATAGTACTGACATTGAGTATGACATAAAAGAACCATAGGCCAACGCCTTGTTGCTCGGGCACAAATGTAATTCGCGCATAAACGATCGACGACATCGACTCCTTCCTTCCAGGAGGTATTTCATTCTTGTTCTTCCTGCTTGTTCCAACTGTTGTTAGACCATTTCTGTAGGAACGCGTCAATTTAAACACGTGAAACAATTATAGTTGCAACCAGTATTGTAAACTAGCATAATCTTGGAACAACAGCAAGGCCAGAATTGTCATGATTGTATGAACCTTCATTTGGTTGTTTTCCAGGATAAATTTCCATACTAAATGTGTAAAACATATTAGCATCACAGGGAGCTTGAATCTTGATACCGTAAGGATTTGGTTTATTCGGAATGTATTGTTTAAATGCACATCTTCCACGAAACCCTTCCAATTTTTCGTCAACTGTCACAAAGCAGATAAGGTCTAATTATCTTTGCAATTTTGGACAAATCTCTCAAATATTTCTCTGACATGGCAAATCTTGTCATAAGCTTTTCTTTGTTGCCTCGTCGGGACATCATCAAATCTCAAAACTGGTCTGTAACCCCGGTCTCATACACCGGGTTGGCGCCAAAACTCCAAGACGTGCCTCCGTGTCACCGGCGCGGGTTGGATTAACAGTGGGGTACGCGCAAAGAGGAAAATACACGAAATCACTACTCAATTCGATGGCGGATAGCTTATTCGACTTATTCGGACCACCCGGTCTTAGAGACATACAAGTCACAAATGGCGGGTTAAAAACACTCAGTAATTGTTATAGAGCTCCGGAAAGGTTTAATATATTTATATATTCAGTCTGTGTTTCGATTGTTTTAAATTTAGGTTACCTGTTAAACTTTTGACAATAACTCAAAAACTATGGGAGTTACTACAAAAACTTGCAAAACTTGAGTTGTTAAAAGTAGTATAAATCGTATTCAATATGACCCATTAATGAAGAGAATCTTTCCAAAAATAAACTCGGGCTCTATTTTCTTCCTAAGGCCGCATTCCTGAGGCCGCACATGTTTTTTTCCCGCGAGCGGTAACCGCTATAATCGCGAAACCGGTCGAGAAACACATAGTACGCTATGGGAAAAATCAGTCGCGGAAAAAACCGCAAGTGAGGCCGCTTGTATTAACTTACTTGAGTTATAAAATCACGCGGTTGAAAACCGCGGCGGTTTAGCCGTAGTGCGGCCTAGGCCTTGATCGATTAAAACTATTTTCAAGATAACTCGACAAATTTCAGTACTTCTACAAAATTTCGATAAGTTCTTAAAAATAGATAAAATTGTTTAAAATTTGATGTACCAACGACGATTATAGGTCGAAAATTATGATCGGCGTCTTGAGCTTTTTTTTTATTTTACTAAAAACACAATTTACAATATATACATAAATTACAATGTTAGGAAGGGGTGAGTAACAGGCTCACGAGTAATCTGAGCCCAATAACAACCCAACACCTTAGGTATTGCAATACACAGAAATGGTATCCAACGATGACTGACAGAAACAAACGATTAGAGGCTTATTTCACCCAGAGCAGTGGGGTGTAATTTAAGAAAGTGCTTCAGGCTACGAGGGCAATAATTGAAAATATCAGGGCAGTCTGAAAGGAAGCGTTGGTTTAGGTAATTGTATTGCGCTGATAGGCGTATAAGGGGGGAATGTTTCGCTGAGTTCGTATGGAAACGCATTACACGGTAGTTTCAGGGTATGCGGGAAATTATTGTGGGACAGTTAAGATTTAAACCGGACAGTAGGTAGGGACAATCAATTGGATTGTTATGTAATTTAAATAAAAATAACATATCGCGCTCAGTACGCCTGGCATGTAATGGGGTAACATGGTACCTCAGAGGACGGAAACCTACGTAATAGAAAATTAAAGAATTTTCGTTGGATTTTTTGGAGACGTTGCGTATATACATTATATTTAGGGGATCAAACACAAGATGCAAATTCCAGTATCGACCCGAACATGGTGTAGTAGAGGGTAAGGTAGATGTTTATCGAACGGAAACTCGGAGTAGCCCTTATCATATATCTCAGTGATATGTTGGCTTTTTTTTAATAGCTTCTAAATGTTCAGAGAAACATATCTTCTCTTCAAATAAAATGCCCAGGTCCTTAATCGAGGTAGCCCTGTTAATTGGGGTACCACAAAAGCCATAGCTGTATGCGAGAGGTTTCCTTTTTTTAGTATAAGATATCACCAAGCATTTTTCACTGTTTAGTCGAAGTTTGTTATTAGAGCAGTACGTCGCGAACTTATCAAGATCTGCTTGCAAACGATTTGCATCTTTGATAAAGCGTATTTCACTAAAGATCGTCAGCATAAATAAGAAGCCTAGAGTTCTCAAAGTAGGCGACAACATCGTTTATGTATATGATAAAGAGCAAGGGTCCCAGATGAGAGCCTTGGGAGAAACCTGACGACACAGCACAACTCTTTGAAGTATACCCATTAAGTGTAACCGCCTATGAGTGTCCTGACAGGTAGGATCTAAACCAATTCAACAGATTACCGTGTAAGTCAAGTTGCTCAAATTTAAGGAGCAGTATCTGATGATCTATGCTATGACAACATCGTTTATGTATATTATAAAGAGCAAGGGTCTCAGATGCGAGCCTTGGGGGCACCTGATGACACAGCACAACTCCATGAAGCATACCCATTAAGTATAACTGCCTGTGAACGACCTGACAGGTAGGATCTAAGCCAATTCAACAGATTTCCGTGTAAGCCAAGTTGCTGAAGTTGCTCTTCCTTTGCTAAGATCTGCATGGATCGGATCTACTTGCGCTCCGTCGTCCATAGTCGTCAGAATATAGTCTGTGAAACACAGCACATTCGTTTCGATCGACCTCGATCCGGCAAATTGAACCGAAGTTCTTGAAATTGAATTTCCTAAAATTTGATATACGAACGACAAAACGAACATGTGGAAAGTTCACATATTCCAATATAGAAGTCATTCCTGGCTTAATGTCTGCAGGGAGATTGAACGGGATTACGGTAAAACTTATTGGAACAAAATACTAAAACCAGATTGAATCGCCACAAATCATAGACTCCAAATTTCCTCACTCCACTCCTTCAGACCTCCAAGAAGCCTCCCTTTTCGCAAGACACTTCGAAAAAGCGTTCACACCCACTCATAATTCCGACTTTGATGACGAAAATTTTAACTTAGTATCCAACTGGTCCAATACTTTTTCCAAAAACAACAATTTTCAGGCCCCTGTTGAAATCACAGATGACGAGTACTTTTCAATCATTGCTTTGGGTAAAAACAGCGCTCCTGGTAGAGACAACATCTTGAAACTACTTATCAGACAGCTGAACGACCAAATTCACAAGCATGTAATTAAATTATACAATTTTTGCCTATTACACAGCGTGTTTCCCCCTTCTTGGAAATCCGGCACAATCATCACTCTATTAAAACCAGGCCAGGACAAGACACTTACAAAAAGTTATAGACCAATCACCCTACTTCCCGTTTTAGGTAAAAACTTGGAACTAATTCTAAAAGCCCGTATTTGAACCTGTTTGTAAAATCAGATCCCCTTCTTCCAATTTGGTTTTAAACCTTCACATTCTGCTATACATCCACTTTTCATCTTCACAAACAATATACAAATCTGCAACCTTCTTAATCAACACTCTGCCGCTCTTTTTCTTGACATAAATAAAGCCTTTGACACAGTTTGGCACGACGGACTGCTTTTCAAATTACACAATTTAAACATCCCCTCTTATCTTCTTTTTGTGTTGAAAGACTTCCTTTATGACAGAAACTTATGCATTAAAGTCAACGACGCTCACTCTAACTCGCCAAGATGTTCCACAAGGTTCACCATTATCACCCATACTTTACAACACTTTCTGCCACGACATTTTTAATACAGACCTCAACTTTCCCAATCTCATAAACCATCACTACATTCTTCAATTCGCCGATGACACAGCCCTCATATCTCATGCACAATCTCTTCCTAAAGCAATTAAAAAATTAAAAATACTTACTAATCAAACAATTGATTGGTTCAACAAATGGAGATTAGACCCAAACCCTTACAAATGTAAGCTTCTTCTACCCTTTCACCGAATTTCTAATAACTCTCCACACATAAAGGTTGGCCTTACCACAGTTAACCCAACACCTACTATTAAATATTTGGTCATCACATTCGATGGAGCAACAAAATTTAACATTCACATAAAAGAACGCAAATGTGAAATCATAAAAAGAGCCAAACACTTTCGGTCCCTGAGTTTCCGTGATCAGGGGATTTCCGTGAAGATCTTGGACTATGGACACATTATTTGGACAAACACAAACAGGACGACTCGACATACATTAGAAATTGCCGAAAGGACCGCACTGAGAACAATAACAAAAATGCGACACCCAGACAACCCTATACACAATCCATCTAACGAACTGCTATACGTCAGAACCAAATTAACTCCAATCCTTAAAAGACATGACATGCTGCGACAAAAATTTAAAGACCGAGGTAAAAACAGAGACATCATGGAACAACTATGGAAAAAGAGGAACAATAGAACATCTTCAAAAAAACATCCATCGTTAACTCTTGTGGAAGCTGTTTACGATTAAAATGTTAGATTTATCTATTTTGTGCTTATATTTTCGTTAGCGTTGGCGCTTATATTTATGTTTGTTATACATTTTTTTTTCTAACCACTGATGTAATTACCAGGGCCGAAAGACTTAGGGTCGATAGCCTTTTATATAAATTGTATAATAAAGATATTATTATTAATATATTACATGTTGAAAATTAAGATCAGCGTCTTCAATTAAAATAATGTTAGAAAATATGAATGCTGCTACAATATTTCGATAAGTTTTAAAAATAAATAAAAATTGTTTAAGATTTGGAATATCAACAACAAACATATGTCGAAAAATAAGATCGTTGTCTTGAGCTTTAATACCAATATCTAGTGGTTACAGTTTGATCGATACCTCCAAAATTAGAAGTCTGATCAGAATATTTTGACCATAAGAATGATCGTAATAATTTTCTCAAGTCACTGTATTAAGTATCTTACAGACCGGAGCGGAGTTTCGCTGCCGCCATCGGTGCGATATCGCGGCGGATCGATTGACACGGCGGCTTATGTACATGTTCAGATCAACAGGCGCGATTTCCGTCATAGTCGCGGTAGTACAGCGTTAAGGCTCCTTCAGACCGGCGCGGAGCGTATGCGTCACGAAATTTCCGTAACGAAAAATTCGCTAGCGGCGCGGCAGCGAAATGGAAATGCCCACTTCAAAACGCGATTTTACGTGTATACAATAGTGAAGATTAGGTTAGTAATGATGTCCTCAGAGCATAAGATAAAATATGTTATTTTGTTTTTCTAAAACATATAAAACTCATTTCGGAATTAAACATTGGTTTATGGGTTCATAAAATCAATGTAATTACATAGATCACCATGTCAAAACACAGGGGCAGCGAAACTAACTGTGTATGCAGCGTCCTTGTCGTGCAACGCTGCACTACAGCGACTATGACGGAAATCGCGCTTTTTGTTCTGAACATGTGCATAAGCCGCCGTGTCAGTCGGTCCGCCGCGATGTCGCACCGGTTGCGGCAGAGAAACTCCTGCTCCGGTCTGTGAGCACCTTTATACGACACGGACGCTTCATGCGCGGTTAGTTACCGCTGTGTTATGAAATGGTGATATCTACAACCACATTGGTATTACGTCTCGTGGACGCTCAAGGTGGTCGCGAAAATGCAGGCGCCGTGCTGAACCAGGAACCTGACTATGCAGCTGGCGGCGCAATGGAGAATGCATTAAGGCTCCTTCAGACCGGCGCGGAGCGTATGCCTAGCGAAATTTCCGCAGCGAAAAATTCGTTGGCGGCGCGAAAGCAAAATCGCAATGCCCTCCCCAATTGTGATTTTCACTTGTCATGATTTCCTCAGAGGAAGAAGCTATGGCATTATAAGCGTTAACTGCATAAGATGAAAGATGTTATTTTGTATTTATTTTGAATTTCTAACACGTAAAACTCATTTCAGAATTAAACGTGGGTTAATAAAATCAATGTGATTGCAGAGATCACCATTTCAACACACAGCGGCAGCGAAACTAACCGCGCATGCAGTGTCCTTCTCGTGAAACGCTGCACTACCGGACTGTGACGGAAATCGCGCCTGTCGATCTGAACCTTGTCAATCGATCCGCCGCGATTTCGCACCGATGGCAGCAGCGAAACTTCCGATCTGGTCTGTGAGATCCTTAATAGAGCCAAGATTTTCGATTTCGCTACACTTTTCCTCTAGCCACACTTTAATTTCATTGCGTATTTTGTTTCTAATCTCTCTGTTGAGTTTTCTGTATTGATCGATGTTGTTGTCTTTAAACGTTCAATTCTGAAACATTAGATTGCAACCTAACGTAATGTTTGAAGATATTTTGGCAAAATTACACATATTGGTCCTTTAGTTCTTAAAATGACAATCTTAGAATCCAGCTCAGATATAATTTTCACGTAAAGTATCAACTTAAAAATCATACTAAAGATCTAACCAACCCTTAAATTGACCTATAGTCCATTTTCTAGGGTTCCGTACCGAAAACGGAACCCTTATAAGATCACTTTGTTGTCCGTCGGTCTGTCTGTCTGTCTGTCCGTCTATCCGTCCGTCTGTCTGACTGTCAAGACCATTTTTCTCAGGAACGCGTAGAGGTAACAAGTTGAAATTTGAATCAAATACTCGCGTCTGCGGTCTCTTTCAGCTGTGAAAAAATCAAACTTGTAAGTCAACGCGATCAAAAGATATGACCGTTTATGTCGCATATTTTGCGATTTCACAAGGGAATCAAAACCTATAGGGTACTTCCCGTTGATCTAGAATCATGAAATTTGGCAAGAAGCGGTGTCTTACAGCACATGTAAAGGGAAAAATCTGAAAACCGTAAATATGTAGTTTAATTACAAGAAAAAATGCGAATTTACTATTAGAAACTTATGAAAATACACTAATGTGTTGCATGATATTGTCAGACACCAGAAGCATATGGGTTGCATACAGTTAGGTCCTCCTAAAGATACCTTACTTACAAGTTTGTACGGATCCCTCGGTGCGCGAGTCACAACTCGCATTTTCCAGTTTTATTTTAGAATGCAGTAACTGGAAACCTGATTTACACTATATATGTAAATATATGTGAAAGGAAAGAGAGAAAAAAGGTTGAGATGCAGAAGAAAATATCGTCGGTGTGAACTCCTCGATTTAAGCCAATCAAACAACAAGGTCAAATAAGCCTTATCTTCCCTGTACCGAATTCTTAAAAAAATTGACTATAGGTGTACTGGAAATGTTCCATAAAGTTTGAAAATGGTACCCATTTGGTGATGTTAAGGACCTCAAATCTTTCAATACCTTTCGAATTGATCAAATGGCTGTTTTTATAAATCTATCTGGAATCTAATCTACATGCAAACCTAATTCTATCAAATGTCCTTTTCTTGGCAAGTTGTTTTCGCCATTTCGGCGAAGACGAGCTTATTGGGAGGTATAAATACAGCTGGCAATCAGTACTTTTGTTTGGACTAGAAAATACTAGCGCTACCAAAACCGTTATTATTGTGCTTAACAACAAATCAATGTTATAATCCGATGGGGGATTTCTAAAACTGCCAATTTAATTGCAGGACGAGATCACAAACAGTGGTGTTCGATTCGATGAAATGCATCCAATTATCGAATGAAATCGAGAATTTATCGAAAATTAGTTATTGAAATCGGCTTTTAATATCCAAAGGTTCCGATATTGTGTTTCCATCTGCGTAATTTAAATCGAAAAAGCAATCGGCAATTTTTTTGCATGGGGCAACATTGGTGGTGGCAAAAAACGGTTCCACAAACGGACGTATAAACGTAAACTTTGTTCTAATATCATATCTCAACTTCTATGCTTAGGTTTATACTAAACAGATTTATACTAAACATATTTATATAATTATTTAGCATTCATTAAAGTGTTTGTATACGCAAGGACAACATATATCTGGTTGATATTTTATCCGCATATTTTTATTGAATTTATATCTCCAGAATTTCTATTCAAATTAAAATAGTATATTGTGAAACTAGTGCGGTCTTACCTCAATGACAATGGGCAATTGACAATCCCGCACGAGCGGCAGACAATATTGTTTTTTTATTTTGCGCCTGTAATGGACTCATAACAACACTCATATGCGTGTGGATATGGCTCGCCGAGTGCAATACAATTTTCTCAATATCTATTGGCGATTTTTTAAATTAGAAATGGCATAAAAGTGCGCAAAATAGAAAAAAATAGTATAAAAAACTCGTTCATAATGCGTTTTTTGCACTTAGAAAACTCCTCGCTACGCTCGTCGTTTTCTAAACATGGACGCGTGCCGCAAAACCGCGCTTATTGAACTCGTTCTTTAATATACTATTATTACTCATGCGAGAAGACATATCTTACAAGTTTGGGGTCCAGTTAAAAATGAAGAATTTGCTTCTTCAATTATCTCCGGTGGTGTGGATTCGTCATAAGAACTCTCGTCAGTCTCCGGTATCACCATAGAATTGACACTCATTTTAAATCGTTTTCTTTAATTTTTATTTTCATTCTGTCATGAAAAAAAATCTGTCACTTTCACGTTTACCGAGGTTTTGATTGTATTTATTTTAGTTAGTCAATTGTTTTCTTAATGAAACTTAACGATTCTGATTATTTGTGTGCGCCTAGCAATATTTCTAATGCGCTTATGAGGTGATAATTGAATTGGAAAAGAGCCATTTAGCGCATTAAAAAACGGGCGCCAAAATAGTACTTGTCCCGCATGAGTATTAAAAAGATTCTTAACTCTGTCAAAGTAAACATCTCTTTCGCATTTATCGCACTAAAAAACGGGCGTCAAAATAGTACTTGTCCCGCATGAATAATAAAAAGATTCTTAACGCTGTCAAATTGAACACCTCTTTCGCATTTATGGCACTAAAAAACGGGCGCCAAAATAGTACTTGTCCCGCACGAGTAATAAAAAGTTTCCTAACGCTGTCAAAGTAAACACCTCTTTCTAACTATCGCAATTCTTTCAGGAAATTTATATTAGCTTTGTAGAAATGACAATAATATTGTTGCAAATGTTAAAATCTAATATATTCTACAATATTACAAATCATCCTTCACTTCCAATATGCTACAAATATAAATGCAGTCATCAATTTGATTACGTTATATTAAACATTCAGAGTCTATACCCACGAAGGCTTTTTGCATTGATATGCACGATCGTTATATGTTGCAAGAAAATGGTATGAATAGACCCCGAATATACAGTAGGAATGATTTAAAATCATTACAATGGTTCAATCATTTTTAGTTGTTTACGAGGAATAAATAAACGAAACTTTTAAGTAGAAAACAGTTTTCGGTTTTTCAGTGACTAATTCCCAATCGAAGTAGTTTCACGGTGTACTTGAGATTATTTGTAATTAGTTCTTCGACAAATTATCACGATCGTAAGAAAACCAACATAAAAATCAACTCGGAACACACAAGCGTTCGTGCTTTACAACCTCGCATGCATTTTCTATTTACGCTATGTTTCTTCGAACGCACATATAAAATTTGTCTTATTTTTAATTTTTTTTTTAAAAACAACAACATTGTAATTATTTTATTGATTTGGCGCAATGAAGCTTAATTTTCAGCACTTGATTGTACATTAGAAATGAAATAAATATAATTCACACTTTCATATCAATGCCCCATCCAATTATATCATTGAATTGAAATTGAATCATCATTCAATTGAAATCCTCCATCGAATTATATCATTGATTTGTTGTTAAGCACAATAATAACGGTTTTGGTAGTGCTAGTGGTAGTGTTCAATGACGCAGTTCGACTTCGCGAAAAATCTCAATAACATCTACAATTTTCAAAATTTTTCAATTTTGCAAAAAGTTCAACAAATACAACAAAATTATCTTTAAATTGATATAAAATAGGCCCTTGAGGTCCATCTATCTCGTACAGGAACTTGCAATATGTTTGAACTTTCCACAGTATTTTCTTCTTCACAATTGTTTATGTCACAGTTAGTAGGAAAATATTAGTAACATCCACAATTTTCAAAATTGTTCAATTTTGAAAAAAAAATCATTTAAGACAACAAAATTATCTTCAAATTTTTGTAAAATAGTCCGTTGAGGTCCTTCTATCTCGTCCAGGATCCTGCAAAATGTTTGAACTTTACATAGGTTTTTTTTAGATTGTTTCTGACGCAGTTCGACTTTGAGGAAAATCTTAATAACATCCACAATTTTCAAAATTGTTCAATTTTTCTTCTTTGTTCTTTTTGTCTCGTCCAGGATTTTGCAAAATGTTCGAACTTTCCACAGGATTTTTTTTTCAAGATTGTTTGTGTCAGAGTTCGACTTTGCGGAAAATCTTAATTAAAACCACAATTTTCCAAATTGTTCAATTTTGCAAAAAGATCATTAAAGTAAATAAAATTATCTTTAAAGTGATATAAAATAGTCCTTTGAGGTCTTTCTGTTTCGTCCAGGAATCAAGCTTTCTACAGGATTTTGTTTTTCAAAATTGTTTCTGTCGCCGTTCGACTTTGCGAAAAATCTTAATAACGCCCACAAATTTCAAAAATTTTCAATTTTAGAAAAAAAGACAATAAAAGTATCTTTATATTGATACAAAATATTCCGTTGAGGTCCTTCTGTCTCGTCCAGGATCTTGCAAAATGTTCAAGCTTTCCACAGGTTTTTTTTCAAAATTGTTTCTGTCGCAGTCCGACTTTGAGGAAATTTTTTTCCACAATTTTAAAAATTTTTAAATTTTGCAAGAAAATCAATAAAGACAATAAAATTATCTTTGAATTAATATAAAATAGTCCGTTGAGGTCTTTCTGTATCGTCCAGAATCTTGCAAAATGTTCGAACTTTCCACAGGATAAAAGACAATAAAATTATCCTAAAAAGACAATAAAATTATCTTTAAAGTAATATAAAATACACCTTTGAGGTCTTTCTGTCTCGTCCAGGATCTCGCAAAACCTTCAAGCTTTCCACAGAATTTTGTTTTCAAGATTGTTTCTGTCGCAGTTCGACTTTGCGAAAAATCTTAATAACACCCACAAATTAAAAAAAAAACAATTTTGGAAAAAGATGATTAAAGACAATAAAATTATCTTTAAATTTATATAAAATATTCCGCTCAGGTCCTTTTGTCTCGTCCAGTCCGAGATTTTTTTTTCAAGATTGATCTCTCGCCGTTCGAGTTTGCGAAAAATCTTAATAACACCCACAAATTAAAAAAATATTCAGCTTTGGAAAAAGATGAATAAAGACAATAAAATTATCTTTAAATTGATATAAAATATTCCGCTCAAGTCCTTCTGTCTCGTCCAGGATCTTGCAAAATGTTCGAACTTTCCACAGGATTTTTTTTTTCAAGATTGTTTCTGTCCCAGTTCGACTTTGCGGAAAATCTTAATAACATCCACAATTTTCAAAATTGTTCAATTTTGCAAAAGGATCATTAAAGACAACAAAATTATCTTTAAATTGATATAAAATAGTCCTTTGAGGTCTTTCTATCTCGTCCAGGATCTTGTAAAATCTCCAAGCTTTCCACAGGATTTTTTTTTCAAGATTGTTTCTGTCGCCGTTCGACTTTGCGAAAAATCTTAATAACACCCACAAATTTAAAAAAAAATCAATTTTGGAAAAAGATGATTAAAGACAATAAAATTATCTTTAAATTGATATAAAATATTCCGCTCAGGTCCGTCTGTCTCGTCCAGGATCTTGCAAAATATTCGAACTTTCCACAGGATTTTTTTTCAAGATTGTTTCTGTCCCAGTTCGACTTTGCGGAAAATCTTAATAACATCCACAATTTTCAAGATTGTTCAATTTTGCAAAAAGATCATTAAGGACAATAAAATTATCTTTAAACTGACATAAAATAGTCCTTTGAGGTCTTTCTGTCTTGTCCATGATCTTACAAAAACTTCAAGCTTTCCACAGGATTTTGTTTTTCAAAATTGTTTCTATCAAAGTTTGACTCTGCGAAAAATCTTAATAACAAATTTCAAAAATCTTCAATTTTGGAAAAAGATCATTAAAGACAATAAAATTACCTTTAAATTGATATAAAATATTCCGTTGAGGTCTTTCTGTCTCGTCCAGGATCTTGCAGGATTTTTTTTGTCGCAGTAAAAATCTTAATAACATCCACAATTTTCAAAATTGTTCAATTTTGAAAAAAGATCAATAAAGACAATAAAATCATCTTTAAACTGATATAAAATAGTCCGTTGAGATCTTTATGTCTTGCTAACTTGGCCAGGTTTTTTTTTAAGATTGTTTCTATCGCAGTTCGACTTGAAAATCTTAATAATATTCACAATTTTCAAAATTTTTCAATTTTGCAAAAAAATCAATAAAGACAACAAACTTATCTTTAAATTGATGCAAAATAGTCCGTTGAGGTCCTTCTATCTCGTACAGGATCCTGTAAAATGTTTGAACTTTACACCAAATTTTTTTCAAGATTGTTTGTGACGCAGTTCGACTTAGAAGAAAATCTTAATAACATCCACAATTTTAAAAAACTTTTAATTTTGCAAATAGATCATTATAGGCAATAAAATGTTCTTCAAATTGATATAAAACATTCCGTTGAGGTCCTTCTGTCTCTTTCCAAAGGATGAAGATTGTGATATATGGTAATTCAAAGTCGCTTCTGACCATAAAAATTTAAAGATGCAAAACTGCCTTCTCGCTCCAACAGTGATGCAAAAATCAACTTGTCCAACATTTCAGATATTGCTTCTGTAATTAACTTATCTCTTGAGTCTGCACTGCTACCTCTAATACTTGTTTTAAAGATGACGATACGAGTTATTCGTCATGGTTGACAACATTCGGTCTTCAATACCAGTCGAAACATGCTTTAAACATGTTATACATGTCCCCCCTCATCACAGTAAAATTTAGAAAAAAACGATTTTTTTATTCGCTTAAAAGATGCTTTGGGGTTTTAAAAATAACATACCAAAAGATGGAATGCGGCAAAAATGTCTAAATGCCCAAATTTTGCATTCTGCCGCAATTTTCGAGTACGGGAGCAGGTATAACGGTAGTCCAGCAGGTATGGGGAGAGACCTGTCCTCCGAAAAGTCTATAGTATTTAAGAGTGTCTATAGGGGTCACTATATGTACTATATGTACAGGGTCACTATATGTACAGTCCAAGAATAGGTGTGTAGCGTCAGTCAGGCGTCAGAAATTGTGAATCAGTTGAACAAATGAAGAAAGCTATAAGGGCCACATTGCTTCACACAAAATATCTACTAATGACCATCCGAAACACTACGATTGCCCGATTGGAGAAAATTCATGGTGCTCGTGGCAAAGGGCGAAATCTTCGGACACTTTAGATGCTTATACGCACAAAGCATCAATGTGTGATGAAGTTTATGAAGCTATTCAGCCGGTTTATCAACAACTCACTACGGATGATCTTCTCACTCGCTGAACGTGGGTTTCACACAAAACAGCAATGAAATCTACAACTCGGCAGTGTGGGCGCTGGCTCCAAAAACTACGCATTCCGGCAAAGCAGTCCTCGATATTGCTACAAACAAAGCTTCGTGTGTTTTTAATGACGGGATAATATCAATTCTACGTATAATCCAGGTTATGGACATGAAAATTGCGTTAAAAAGTCAACAAATATGCATGGACCTGGATGAGAAACGCATACAGGAGGCGGAGAGATTACTGAGTATCGGCGTAAAACAAGCCCGCATCGATTTAAAAGCAATTCGGAATAGCAAAAAAGAGGAGGATAGATTTAGAAGGCCAGTTGTAAGTTGCAGGCATCGCAGATTAGAGAGGTAAAAATATTATATGATTTTACAGTACTTAAAACGTTTTTCTCGAAACCAGTTTTCCTTAACTGGGCGGACACATTGCTCGGGCAAATCTTCACCGATCGATCTGAAATTTTGATAGTATATTCCAAAAACCTAACTCTATCGAGCCACGTAGAATTTTTTTTATACTACTTGGTTCTTCTTTTATGAACAATTTAATGACTTTTTGTTTGGTTAAATTTTCAACTTTTTTTCAAAACGTTCACCATTTCGCCAAAAATCAATATTTCGAAATAATCCTACGTGGCTCCATAGCTGTTGATATATAGAAACAAAAAAACTTAGATTTTTTGTTAGAGGTCCAAAATTAAGGAGTCTAGATGTCCGCCCGTGGACCTCCTTCCAAAAATAGGCGTCTCCGGACAAGTGTCACACAGACGCCATTTTGCGTCAAAAAAAATTAAAAAATATATTTTTTGTAGTTTTTTAATAATATTATTAAACTTACTTTACCGTTTTTCGATTGATCTTTTCATTGAGACAAAAAAAAAATCCCGAAAATATAGCTCCTTTACCGTGCTCTGCTGTGATGTTTCCCCCTTAAAAATACCTCCCTTCCGAATATTTACTTTCGAATATTGAGCTTTCCCCATTATTGTTCATTGCTTGGTTTTGAAAGACTTATTTTGTTGTTAATATAACATTTTAATATGTAGCAGCAACTTTTTTGCACTTGGTTATAAACACAGCTTCATTTTACTCCAGTGCCAAAACGAGAATCACTGTGAGTAAATAAATAAAAATTAATTAATAATAAATAAATTATACTGTTAATTGATGCTCCATTAAAGTGCATCTTTAAATTATGATAGTTATGTTATGAAGTTAGCTTTAAACATGTTTTATAGGGTCTTAATGTCAGTGATGTTTGACGAATTATGGATTCGTATTAAATAACTATTGCCATTATTTCATAGCTCTTCAATATTTCTTAGATGTTAAGCTAACTAATTTATTGCATTTGATCACATTTTGGGGTTGGATGTTTGCGTTTTACAATTTCAAAACCGTTTTTTTGTAATAACATCCATTTTCTGTATATCGTTTTTTAACGAAATCCTCCTATCTGCCGTATTTCTAACTTTCTTTTAATTACATTATCTATTATAAAACAATAAACTATTTGTATATCATCATTTCATTTAATCCCGAATAGTTGGGCATACTAGATGGCGGTACTGCTGTGCACGTCTGTTGTGCTGGCTGGGCAAGTCTAGACAATATGACAAATATATTGTATATTCTAGCTATAGTTATAAATAGTTTTCTACTACACAAATAGCTTTAGTCACATAATATTTATGTCACATTTAAATGAGTCAGTTACGTTATCAGATAAGATTCGTTGTAAACTTTGTCCAATGGTTTTGTATGTCTCGTGCGTTTCAGCGAATACAAAATCTTATTCAAAAACATGCAAATTGTTTTATTGATGACTAATAGATTTTGGGTAATGTATTTTTATAGAATTTAATGTTTTAACTACAAAGCGGATTCCCGTCTAAACAATAATATGTTTATTATAATTTGGGATTTATATGTTAATAGAGTCATATGAAATGAATGTGGACGTTTTCTTAAATATTTCTTTCTCACGACTTGAAGCCGGAATTAACTTAGCATGAAAGTAATTTACTCAAAAAGTTATGAATCCCCGAAGGAGCATTTAATTGCGAGAGATATTAGATGAACTCAGCAGTTATTAGATGACAGATTTAAATGACAAGTTTATGGAATTTGAGGAAAAATCCTTTTTTTATAAGAAACGTATTGAATTGCGCAATACTTGGTTTTTATTTTGTAATTCATGAACTGCTAATTATGAATGGAATCTTAACATTACCTAGAATTAAAAGGATAACGTATGCATTTACGTATTACTATTATTTATGTGTAAATATTTGTGGTGTGAATTTTATTTTAGTTTTCAATTACCGTGCAATTTTTTCGAGCCCTGTTAAAATTAACGTTTCTGAGATTTATACACGATTGAATTATGATGCAATACCGTTGCAAATTCAATTGTAAATTCAAACTGATATACAGTAATTCTGTTTAAAATATAAATTAATATTGGGGAAACCATACTAATTATAGATACAATCATACAAACTTATTAAAGACGAAATATAGCTTGAATATATTTATAGTTTGCCTTTAATAAGTCTGTTTAAAATATGTTCAGTTGATTTAATAAACATACCAACATTAAATTGCCAATATTATGAATTTTCTAATAATAAAAACTTAGTGAGTGATTTTGATACTCTTATTTGAAAGTAAATGTATTGAGTTAGCAAGAAAGTAATTTCGGTTGTCACATATATTAATTTTTTTGAGTGAATTCTATGAATGCTGTCGTTTGTCCTTTGACATTTCGCACCTTCAACGGAAAAGTGACACAAATACGAAATCGCCATTTTTCAACTTACATTTTTTAACTGAAAATTGGGTATCTAGGATGTTGTTTTTAGTATTATGAAGTTTCAATTATTGTCCGTCAGAAAGCGGAAGTGTCTTTATTCATCTGAGCAGATTTTCAACAGAAAGATGGCAGATAAACTATTCTGAAATTTTGGGAAATCAGTAATACGCACTTGTGTCACTTTTCTGTTGGATATGCGATTTGATATCAGTCATATTGTTAAGTTAATTTAGAAACACGTGCCATGTGATTTTGTTTAAAATATGTTTACTCTTTCAGTTGATTTAATAAACATACTAGGAATAAATTGCCAATATTAACTTGAAAATGTAAATTTTGAACTTGCCCACGCCGAAATTAAATTGTTTCTTTCCTTTGAAACAATTAAACCGGCCATTTCGAAAAGGGCACGAGTCACACTTTTTTGAAATACCACTTTTTTACGCCATTTTATTCATTGATGCGTTTTACATATTCCATGCGAAGAGAGTACAGTGCGAAAGAGTGCGTGTGTGTTTTTTATTTAGCAACCTCTATATTCAGTTTCTTCAGCATCAATGACTTTTTTAACAAAAAACATATTTTTGTTGATTCTGAAAAGTTTTAATTCATGGACTTAAGCCCTTTTCGAAATGACTGATTCAATTGATGAAATGGCAATGCAATCAATAAAATAAGGATTTTCTATAAGCAACGGTCCCTTTATCTACAGTAATAAATCGATAATCTATGATCAATTAAATTGTCGGCGATGACACATGCTTAATATCGTCAAGACTTATTCACGAAATAGGGATTCCCGACGAAACCACTGCATAGCATGAATTTATATTTAGAGACGGGAAAATTTCCAGTGCGCAGTAAACTCATTTCCATTTCCATAATTATGTTAAATTTGCATCATTTTTGACTCAGAAAATGCAAGAAATCCAGGAAAACTTTTTAGTATTAATCAACGTTAATATCCAACAGTAGTAAATATGATGAGTTGCTCCATGCTATACAAATTATTTGTATTGTCATGTTTGTACAAGTGATTTCGAAATATATTCAATACATAATTCAAGTTCATGTTAATAAAATGTTCTTGCCTTAAAAATATACACAACAGTTAAGTTGTTATTTAATTGCTTCATTATTAATTTCGTTAGGGCCATCTATGCACCACGGTACTTGTGTTTTAGCTGTTTCTTGATGTCATCGTCGGTGTTTGCCACGGTTGGTGTTCTTAGTTGTTCGTTTGGCAGCTGCTTTCTTGCTGGTACCTTGAGCTTTTCTGATAGCCCAGTAGTACTTCATTTTCCGGCTCTCCGATTCAATCTTACGTTCCTCAGACCATTTCCTGGTCTCGTCTTTTGGTCTGTGAGTAACTTCTGTGAGGGATGTTACGAGGGATTTAGTTTTAAGAGTTGTATGATAATTACCCCGGTCGGCTATGTCATTTTGACTTATATAGAGTTCCGAAAGATCCTTCTCTACTTGCTTCATCCACAAGAATCCAGTAGTTTTGCCCTTGTTAGTAGCCTTGAAGATGCTATGGGATAACCTGTTTGAGTCCATTCTGGATAGATTTCCGTAAAATGTCAGTCGCCTTCTTCTGATGGCATCTATGAGATTTTCTTGGTGTTTATATAGCTCACGATTTAGTTGATACCATCGGTTTTCATCTGGTAGAATTCTTGCTCCTACTATCCGTCGCAGGAGCTTTCTTTCTTGCACCTCGAGGGCTCTTAATGGAGTCTTCTTAGTTAGAAATAGGCACTTTGCTACATAGAGAACTGAGGGTCTGACTACTGCATTTTACTATCTTAGTTTTTCATTTATCGACAAATTTTTTGAAGCATATAGTTTTCTACAGGCATAGTGAGCCTTATCTAGATTGAGTCTCCTATGTTCAAGAGCCACTCTTTCGCTGAGGTCCCCTGAGAACCATTCCCCAAGGTACTTTACATTTTTGACTTTCTTGGTGTTGATATTATCACTGACTCTCATCATTCTAGGGGCATCTTTGATGTTAGTAACAAACTCGGTATTTCCTGTGTTGATCAGAAGACCCGTTTTAGCCGCTATTGAGTGTAGTGTTTAGAGCTGAGTAGTAGCCTCCTAGTATGTCATTTGCCAATAAAGTCAGATCGTCTGCAAAGGCTAGGCAAGGTATCTTTAGTTGGTCTGCTTTAATCCCCATCCGTAATCTAGTGTTCTCTGGTAGGATTCTCGTTCACTCTCTAATGGTCTTTTCCAGAACGCAATTAAATAATATGAATGAGATTAATTTAAATAATATCCATGAGATGCCGTCTCCTTGTCTCACCCCTGTTTCAATGGCAAAACTCTCCGAGAGTTGTCCTCTAGACTTTATTCTGGCTGTGGTGTTGTGCAGGGTGGCTTGTACCAGCCTATTGATCTTGTCGTTGAGTCCTAGTTCTTTTAAAGTCTTAAAAATAGTAATTCTATCCACTGAGTCGTATGCTTTCTGGAAGTCGACAAATATAGCTACCCATTGTCTGGCTCTTGACTTACTGTATTGAAGGATGCTCTTCAGATTGTGTATCTGCTCGGTACACGACCTCGATGCACCGAACCATGCTTGATATTCTGCTAACTCTTTATCCAGCTGTCTTGTTATATGGCGTTCCAGAATCTTGGAAAATATCTTATAGGTAACAGCAAGGAGTGATATTCCTCTTCAGTTACTGGGATCTGTTTTGCTTCCCTTCTTGTAGATTGGATGGATAATGGCTGATGTCCAATCATCTGGGAGGCTCTCACTAGTCCATATATCCAGAATTACTTTATGTATCCTCCTGAAGATGTGTTCTCCGGCATGTTTTAGCATTTCTGCTACTATCCCGTCTTCCCCAGAAGCTTTATTATTCTTGAGTAGTTTAATTATTTCTCTGACTTCTTCATAGGTTGGAGTAGCAGTATACTCCGTATTAGTATTAGCTGGTTCTGTAACTTGGAGACACTCAATAGGTTCTCCTGCATTTAAGAGTCGTTTGAAGCAGTTAGCTAGGGTCGTGGTATAGTCGCTGTCATTAAGACGCAGGGATCCATCTGGTGTCTGGAGGTGTAAGGGGAAGTGAATTGGGTTGTTTGTTGCTTGGAGCATTTGTATAGATCCCTAGAGTTGTTCCTTACAAAATCGTCCTCTGCTTGCTTAATCAGTTTCTGGTTGTGCTTCCTCTTGGCCCCTCTCATGATGCTCGACGTAGTATTATTTTTCGCAATAAAGGCTTGTAAATTAGCTTGGTTTTTGTGTACATTCCATTTGATCCAGGCTAGTCGCCTGGCTTTAACGACACTTTTCGCTTAGAGCACCCCAATAACAATAACAACACGACAGAAAACGGTCCATAAATCACGAAAGACGAAGTAAGGAAAGCCATAGAACTAGCAAAGAATAATAAATCCGCAGGTCCAGACAACGTCAACACCGAAATGTTAAAGGTAATGTGCAATGCGAACACTGGGAACGATTATCTAGACATCCTAACTGCTCTCTTTAATAATATCTATAACACCGGAAATATGCCAGAGGACAGGTTGCACTCCATATTCGTCACGATATCCAAGAAACCAACTGCAAATAACTGCGACGAACACAGAATAATAAGCCTAATGAAGCACATAGTTAAAACCTTTCTGAAAATCATACATGCTAGAATCTATCAAAAATGCGAAGAATACCTAGGTGAAAGCCAATTCGGCTTCAGGAACGCACTGGAAACAAGAGAGGCTATTTTTACAGTCCAGGTTCTGATTCATAGATGCAGAGATATGGGCCGTGATGTCCATGCCCGTTTCATAGATTTCTCCAAAGCCTTCGATAATGTACAACACGATAAAATGATCGAGGTATTACAGGAAACAGGCATAGATACAAAAGACATCAGAATAATAGCCAACATGTATTGGAATCAGACAGCGTCAGTAAAAGTAGATGACGACAACTCCGCAAAGATTAACATCCGCAGAGGCGTACGACAGGGATGCGTATTATCTCCGACTCTATTCAACCTGTATTCGGAGAAAATCTTCAAAGCAGCGCTCAAAGACACAAGCGAAGGCATCAAGATGAATGGGAAGCTTATAAAGAACATCCGATACGCCGACAATAAAATCGTACTTGCTAGCAGTTTGGAAGGCTTACAAGAACTAATGACCAAGATTCACACCACTAGCTCGGAATATAGCCTCAAGCTCTACAAAAGCAAAACAAAACACATGCTAATAAGCCGAAATGCTTCAGATCCCAGCGTATTGATGTTAGAAGGAGAGATCATCGAACGAGTAGAGAAGTACCCTTACCTAGGAACTATTGTCAACGACAACTGGAAGCACTCCGTAGAGTTGCACTGCAGAATAGAGAAGGCTAGAGCGGCATTTAATAAACTCAAAACAATGCTATGCAGCAGCGACCTGACATTACAACTAAAGGTCCGAATGGTCAGGTGTTACGTTTTCTCTGTTCTGTTGTACGGCGCAGAAGCATGGACGCTAACGGAAGCAACAGAAAAGAAGATAGAGGCGTTCGAGCTCTTGGGGGATCACATTACGAATGAGGTGGTAATGCAAAGAATAGGCACGCAGAGGCCAGTTCTGAGCACAATCAAGAAGATAAAAACCGGCTATCTTGGCCATATAATGAGAAACCAGAAATACCGCTTACTAGAGCTGGTTCTGCAAGGAAGAGTAGATGGACACAGAGGACCAGTTAGAAGAAGAAACTCGTGGCTCGTGGAAACCTGAGGCAGTGGTTCTCGCTCACTTCCACATAACTTTTCAGACAGGCTGTAAATAGAACGGAAATTATGTTGATCGCCAACATCCCAAAGGGATAAGGCACGCAAAGAAGAAGAAGAAGTCGCCTGGCTTCTATAGCTTTATAACATTCGCTGGACCACCACGAATGCTTATTCCCTTTAGGTCTATTGTGGATTGTTTCTTAAGCCGCTACTATTATGGCATCCCTAAGCGGATCCCATTGTGTAGATGTGTTAAGCCTGTTGGTATTATGAATCAGTCTCTCTTGGTAACTTGTCCTGCCTTGTTTAAGTTTGGTGATATCAAACCTAGGGATCTTCGTGTTCTTTGATTACATGCCAATGGTCTTTATTAGTGGTTTCAGGTTCGTCTTAACCAGAGACAGTTAGTGATCAAAGCCAATTTTGGCTCCTTGTAGCACCTTCACATTCATATCCCTGTGGTATAGCTTGTCTATTGCTACGTGGTCGATTTGGAATTCACCCATTATGCTATTTTGGCATCGCCATGTCATGGCCTCCCTGGGAAGGTGTTTGAAGGTTGTAGACATCAAAAGTAATCCATATTTTGTGCAGACACTGATTAAGCGTTCCCCATTGGTGTTGGTTCTCTAATGGGCAGGACATCTTCCTACAATCTTCTGGTATTCTCTGCCGATCTGGGCATTAAAATCTCCTGACAATATAGTCGTATGGTGATATGGGACTTTGTCTACGGTTTCCGCAAGGGCATCCCAGTACTTGTTTGTCGTTTATGGGTTTTTCCTGTTAAAGTCCTTGGTAGGAGCGTGGAAATTAATCATAGAATATCCCCTATTCTTACATCTGAAGGAAAGAACCGATGTTCTATCGTTCATTCACATTCACATCTAACCGATGTTCGTCGTGTTTATCGTATTAATTGCTTTAAATCAATATTTTTGTTATAAACTTATTAAAGACGAAATGTGGCTTGTAGTAGACGTAAACGAAATGTAATAAGTTTGTATCATTGTAGCTATAGTTAGTATGGTTTCCACCAATATTAAATTAATATTTTTTTGTCTCGCAATCGATATTAAAAAAAAGTTTCACGTAAATCTGTTAATTTGTTAATAAGTTTTTGCAATTAATAAAATTAAGATTTTTTGAAAGTTGCAATTTATTTGTTAAATTTCGCAGGAAAAATGATATAGATATGGTTACTGTTCATTTTTAGGGTTCCGTACCGAAAACGGAACCCTTATAGGATCACTTTGTTGTCCGTCTGTCTGTCTGTCCGTCTGTCCGTCCGTCTGTCTGTCTTTCAAGACCATTTTTCTCAGAAACGCGTAGAGGTAACAAGTTGAAATTTGTATCAAATACTCGGGTCTGCGGTCTCTTTCAGCTGTGAAAAATCAAACTTGTAAGTCAACGCGATCAAAAGATATGACCGTTTATGTCGCGTATTTTGCGATTTCACAAGGGAATCAAAACTTATAGGGTACTTCCCGTTGACCTAGAATCATTAAATTTGGCAAGAAGCGGTGTCTTACAGCACATGTAAAGGGAAAAATCTGAAAACCGTAAATATGTAGTTTAATTACAAGAAAAATGTGCATTTACTATTAGAAACTTATGAAAATACACTAATGTGTTGAGTGGTATTGTCAGGCACCAGAAGCATATGGGTTGCATACAGTTAGGTCCTACTATAGATACCTTACTTACAAGTTTGTACGGAACACTCGGTGCGCGAGTCACAACTCGCACTTGTCCGGTTTTTTTTAAATTTGCAAATTGAATTTATCAATTTCAGTTTATTTTATAAACCTGTAAATTTATGACAAATTAATTTGAAAATTTTTCTTTCTTATTCAACATTTTCGGCAATACATGAATTTTCTCTCAAGCGAAAGAAAATTTGCAAATTAATTTTGTATGGAAAATGAAAAAAAACAAGAAAATTGGAAACTAGAATATAACGCAAATCCGATCAAATTAATTTATTTCTTCCATTTGGTTCTTCGGATTTTATTATTTGTTAAATGACACAACATATGAGGAAAACATATTTATTGTATACAGCAGGGCTGTCCAACCTTTTTCTAGTGGCGATCTACTTTTTTGTATATATTGTTGCCAAGATCGACCACAACGCCTAGCGGGCCACCGGGGGTCTGGGATCATGGAGTGCACCCACCAGAAAATTTTGAGAAAATGCATAACATATTCCCATTTAAAAGCTGTTTTTCAGGTTAAAAAACCTAATACGAAAATTATCTATATCATATCTATATCATAACTATATCTAACCATATCTATATCATTTTTCGTGCGAAATTTAACGAAAATAAGGAATTCATTTTTTAAAAGCCTAATTTTGAACTAATGTCTGCCAAGAATGACATATCAAATAACCACTCGTTGTGTATTAACTGTGGGTAAAGTCACCTCTTTTAGAGAAGAAACTTTTTACGACTGCTAATAACTCTAGAAACTGCATGAGAAATCGACTTCTACTGAGCCAACACACATTAGTATGCAGCAAAAGTTGGTTATCATTATACTCATTTTCTAATCTAAACAAACGTCTTTGAAGGGCACTGCCATTCGCAAGTCCCTTTGAGCATAAAACTAGTTGGTGGATAATGTAGTGGTATGCTAATAATTATGGATAATTATTATCTTGGTGGCATAAAGCAACCAACGTTTGCAACCGGTCATACATGGGCACCATCCGTCGTAATCGAATACAATTTAAAAATAGAATGCGTCGTTTCTTTCACAAATTCATTAAAAACTCTAAATATGTCTTCCCCTCTCGTCCCTCAGTGCATAGAAATTTAAGTATTTCTTCTATTACTGTACAATCATCAAATACTATCCGGATAAATATCACTAATAGACTAATAGACTTTTTACGGATATTTAAGCGTATGCCAAAGCAACACAAGAATGCTTGTTATTTGAATAATTACTAGCGTTTGATAAGCGGGAATATGTAAGTTTCGGGCACATATTTAAATTTTAATTCAATAATTTATTCTATGCCTGCTGCATATTTTCGTTTTCTTGCGCGTCGGCAGTCAACGGAAGTTGTTGTACTGATTGTGGGCGCACTACAGCTAAACCGCCGCGGTTTTTAATCGCGTGATTTTGTGACTCAAGTAAGCTAATACAAGTGGCCTCATTTGCGGTTTTTTCCCGCGACTGATTTTTTCCATAGCAAACTGTGTATTTCTCAAGCGGTGTCGCGGTTCTAACGGTACCGCTCGAGGGAAAAAACCGAAGTGCGGCTTCGGCCTTATATTTATCGAAATGTATTTTTAAGTAAGTAGGAAACTAAAGATCGACTCAAAATCACGCCGCGATCGACCGGTAGATCGCGATCGACTGGTTGGACAGCCCAGGTATACAGGATATACAAACGCCTACGGACCGCGAGGTGTTTCTGCCCTGACGTAATAGAAGAAGAAATGTTTATTGAAAACAAACGTTTACAAAAGGCTACCGACCACTAGGTGTTTCCACCCAGGAGTTTACATTTTAATATTAAAATTAATTTTATACAAAAAAAACTGCAGAATTTACAGATTATGGTAATATCTCGTCACCTAAACTCGTTATACAGATTAGGACTCGTTATACAGATTAATTTTTAAAAAGATCCACCAAATTTAAGAATCGCAACGAAACAAACATAATTTGATTCGAAAAATATTCATGCGGTCATAAATCGAAACTGCTGATTTTATTTTCCAATAGAAAATCCATTTTTATAACGCTGTTGACTCGCCTGACAAAGTACACAAAACCTTCTTTTACGTCAATCCTCCCCTTCTACCCCCAGAATGTAGCATGAGCTCCAGATCGTATATTTAAAATACCGAAGCTTGTGATTATAGAAATGTAGACATTGAATTCATAAGTGTACACTGTACACAGACGCGACGGTGAGTGGAGTTATATAGAACAGCCACCGGCTTTAAAACAATACAACCAAAGGAAATATTTCGTGGTAATTGTGTTTACACATCCCTTTCGCTTAATAGCAGAAATACCCATATGTCATCCTTCCCAATCCACACTAATTAAATTAATTGTGCATCATTAATAAGGAACGCTAGTACCATCCAGTTTCTCAGTATCATAATTCGTTTTATTAGTTTTTTTACGCAACGCGTCATCTCCGAGCGTCGTAAAAATTTGTTTATTGCGAACATTTAGAAACATTCTAACAATTAAAAGCGTTACGTAAGTGAATGTTGATTGAAAGACAAGGTTTTAATGAACATTTATTCAATATTATAATTGAAACAATTGCTTCAAATCTGACATTTATTAGTAGTGATTGTTGTTTTGTATTGTACAAGTTTTTATATTTACTTTGATTTGTTCGTTTCATATCAATGTGTGTAGAGGAAATGCAATAGATAATTCTAAAGGTGTATCAGTTCGGTATCAAGCATCAAAGATTTCCGGTGTCACGTGCTTGGTGTTACTGAAACGTTCCTACGTAAAAGTTTTCCTCTCTCGCAATTGCCGGGCACGAGTCGAAAAGTTTGTACAAATTTGGCTTTGTGTTTCGTATTGTTGGAAGGGTAGATTGCCTAAATTGGGATCGAGAACTCTAGCTATAATGTCTTGCATTTCAATTCGATTAGTTTTTCGACGACTCTTCCCGGAACACAAAAGGAAATAACATAAAGCTTGAAATAACGAATGAATATATCTTATAAGTATCTTAATTTCTATGTGTATATATAAATAGTGGATAGTGGAAAGTTTCCTCATACATTATGAGATGGATGACTTCATTTAAAACGTCTGGAATAACAAAACAACTTATGTGATTTAAATTAAACAAATGATTTAATTTCGTCTGTCTAGTCTTTTCCGTCTAATCTGAGCAAATGAGTGAGCAACGTTCATAATATGCTAGCTAGTGTGCTAGTAAAACAGCTTGCACGTCTTGTTTGTATTCGGGCCGGCGAGAGAATGCAGCTTACTGTGCCGAGGTATGAGACGCGCCGAGGTAAGTGCAGATTAGTTTGAGTTAAGAAATATGCGTCAGTTTTTCAAATACGGACTAAACACTGCGCACTCACAGTGGGGGTATGCGCAGAACAATGCTAAACTCATCGAGACGAGATGCATTCTCTTGCCGGCCCGAGTATAAATATTAATATGTTTTATGTGAATTTTATGTGAAGTTAATTTAATGATTGCAATGATAACAATTTTCTATTAACAATCTAAAATTTAAATTCAATGTAAGCCTTTGTATCAGCGTTTGAAATGTTTATTAAACAAGAAACAAACTAAAGTATTGTATAATTTTATCTATAAATGAAATGTTGCATTATAATATTATACATAGAATAGTTTGCAGATTATATAGAAACAGTTGGCATGATTTGTGCATGAAAGCAAAATATATCACATTTCTGATGTCATCATGAACCATATTTGTGCATTCTTTTAATAAACATATAAATGTGTTATCTCTTAGAGTTCATTTTATGCGAGATAAAATAAAAAGGCTCGCATTTACGTTGCGAAAATTAATTTGAAATTCGAGTCGGAAAGGTCGTAAATCTACCGCGAGAAATATCCCACCGGACCGACGATTTATTACTTTTATATATTATATTTAAATAAATAATATATCACACTTTTTGCACCCGAACCCGAGGCGATAAAAAATTACGTAAAAGGAAGAAATTTTCGCATTTTGCCGAGCACATAATAAAAAAACGGCGAGTTTTTTCCTCGCCACTTTGTATCGGCGATATTAATTAACAAGGCGCAATTAAAATTGACAAAGCGGTTGAATCCGCTTTGTCTAGGAAGCGCTTCAAAATGTTTGAATTTCAAAGTGAACATAAAACATCTTTTTTTCTCCGTGCTCTATTTATAGCAGACGGGGCAGCCACACGCTTTGTTTTATCAGCACCGTTTATTTAATAATTAAGATGACGTTAGAGGATAATGAACGACAAGACAATAACACAAGAATGCTTGTTATTTGAATAATTACTAGCTGTTGCGTGTGTATAAAATCTAAATGTTGTGGGTTTGCGGTTTAATTACAAGGAAACTTGTAATCGAGGCACTTATTATGCTTTGTTGAAAATTAATTTTTGGTTCGAACAACGATTATAATAATCGATCTTAATAATTCTAATAAATAATCCATATTTTCATATAATAAGCGTATATTGCCGCTTAAGATTTTTCGAAAGTAGCTGAGACGAGTAATTGAAAGTAATTACGACATATAATTTTTAATAAATTTGAGAATAACAAAGTAACTTATAATAGAAAGATGAACATAAAAGTAGAACACAATTTTTTCCTTGATCTTTAAAAAGAATATAATCTTTAAAAAGAATTAATCCAATGAAAACATGTTGATCGATATCCCTACATTGCTACCCATTTAAATTTATTAGGTTTTGGTAGTCGTGGGTACCTGAAGACCTCACAAAAATGGATGTAT
Organism: Phosphuga atrata; assembly: GCA_944588485.1. Classification (NCBI taxonomy): domain Eukaryota; kingdom Metazoa; phylum Arthropoda; class Insecta; order Coleoptera; family Silphidae; genus Phosphuga; species Phosphuga atrata. The sequence continues at coordinate 63,707,328 of OX155898.1, forward strand.
TTAGTGAAGAATGTGCCCATGTGTGTTTTTCTTAACAAATGATTACACTTATTTATTTAAATATAGTTTTGCTTGTTATATAATGAATATAAGACTTTTGGTTGAAGAATTTAATATTCGTTTATAAATATTCAGTTGAAGACCACACCGGAAAAACGATTTAAGTCACATTTTTCTAGTTTTCCTAGATAAACTCTATTTAAAGTTTGGGGTCGTCCATTAATCACGTGATGTTCTTTAGCAACTTTTTAGGAATCCCAGTCCTATCAGTAGATTTCTGTGGTCCGAGTGATCCTTTCTTTTCGAGTTCTTGCTACATTCTCCAACTTTTTATTTAAAATAAGACATACCGAGGCGTACAATCCTTCAGGTTGTACTACCGATTTATAGTGTCGGATTTTGGCCTTGTAAGATAATATCCGTTTGTTGTACTTGTTCTGCGTTAGCTTGTAGGCCAGGTCTAATTTGCTGGCTCTTTCTTTATTTGCCTCCTTATCTAGTCCGTTGGATTGGATCCATTCCCCCAATTATTTAAACTTCTCTGTTCTCTTTATCTTGCCATAATTTACCTCAATGCACTTTGGTGCTTGTACTCCATATATTCTGTCTTTTCATAGGGGATTTTAAGGCCCTTTTTTTACTACGATTTCTTGAAGACACTCAAGCAGCTTTCGAGCGTCTTCTAGGTTATTGGCTAAGATAGCAAGGTCATCCGCAATAGCTAGAATTTGATTTCCAGGTTTTTTCTTACCCTTCTAAGACGCATTCCTCTTAATCTTTCCAAATTCAGGGCCTCTTCCCAGATTTTCATTATTTTTTCCATTACGATGTTGAAGAGCATTGAGGATAATCCATCTCCCTGTATGAGTCCTGTCTTAATTTCAAAACAAATTAGAAATTTCCCCGAAGAACTTGATTTTCGAGATGGTATTCGTCAGTGTTTGTTTGATGATTTCTCTCGTTTTCTTGTCAATTCCAAACTCTTTCAAGGTACTAAATAATGATTGTCTGTCAATTGAGTCGTATGCCTTTTTAAAGACAACAAAGATGACCACAGTGTTCTGGCTCCTTGTTCGTAGAATGCTTATTTGATTGAATATCTGTTCCGCGCATGATCTTCCTTTTGGCAACCAGCCAGGTAATCTCTAATGAGGTGATCAGGCTGTTCTTTCACTCTGCTCAACAGAACTTTAGATAGTACCTTATACGCGATTGGAAGTAGAGAGATGCTCGTATAATTATTTGTATGCGTTCGATTGCCTTTCTAATAGAGAGGATGTATGAGCGCACATTTCCAGTAATTTGGGATCTGTCCAGTTTTCCATATATCTTCTATAAGGTGATGGATTTTTTTGCAGCGATCTTTTCTCCGATTTTCCATATTTCTGCCACAATGTCATCTTCCCCTGGTGCTTTCTTATCCTTGAGTTCCTTGATTATCAGTTTTGTCTCATCTAGACTTGGTGGTTTGGAATCTGGGTTTTCGTGGATTTGGTCTTGCCGTCCAGTCTTTCTAGAGGTTCACATTTCATAGTTCAGTTCATAGTTATTATTAATAACTATGCTAGCATCTATGCGCTTAAAACAAAGAGTTGATGGTTGATACCCTTGTAGCTCCTCTTTGAAGCTTCGATAAAACTCCCTAGTTTTATTCCTTATACATTCTTCTTCCAGTTTTTCCACCATATGTGATATATTTCATATGGTGCTTGGTGGTGTATGGTGTCATATATATGTCATATGGTGTCCATGAGTCATACCTTCTCTGTTGAGCTCTTATGGCCTTGCCAGCTTATTCCTCTTACCAGCTTCTTTCCTTTCATTCCTGAAGTCTTAACATTTTTCATCGGTTTTATTGGAATACCACCTCTTCCATGAATTTAACCTGCTTTCAAGGAATTTAATTTTATTGTACAACTTTTTGATTACAAGAACAAACTAAAAACTTGTTATCCAAGGGAAAAGCGAACCAACTTCGCACTCTTCCCAGCTATCCTTGGCGTTATTGCTATTATTATTAGTTTATATCTCAGCATCATCATCGCTGCCTCTGTCCTTTCCAGAGAAAGGCGAAATTCCATAATAGCGTTGATTTGGATCAGAAAAGAAGAATTAAAATTATTTAATTCTTGCAATCGATCGATTTTTTCTTGGCTAATGGAATTTGATACTTATATAGTGTTTGTGGTGCAATAGTTGGTAAACAACGTGTTTTAGGGTTAATCATAACAAAACTCTCCTTAGCGCGTGGGTGTTCCAAAGATACAAAAGTTCCTTAATTGGTCTGGTCTGAAATGAAGAAGCTTTTTGAAGATTGGTGTTCTTGCATGCAGTCAATAACTGTGAATGGACTAGACTTTACTCGTGAATTTCTAAACACTTCCACCCATTGAGATGGGATCTCTACCACTGACTTTGATAAATAAAACTGAAATCCTTACATGTCGTTCCTATCTATTTTTTTGACTATCTAATACTTTGGATAGTTTTTTCCGTGTAGTCTTCAGTTTATTTTCTAGATCTCACAAATCCTACCGATTAATTAATAAATGAATATTTTGAACTAACCACAAGGGCATTGTATACGATGTATGGTTAATAGGGTTTTCTTCATTTTTGGGGCATGGACTGGAATTGGAGAAATATTTTTGAAAATCATCGGCAGACAGTTTTTCCAGAAAAGCTGGTACCTACGACCTGGATCCATTCATCATTATCTAATGCAGGGGTTCTCAAAGCGTGTTCCGCGGAACACTGGTGTTCCGCGATGCACATTTCAGTGTTGCGCGAAAAAATCAATATTAGAACAAATTTATTGGAGTTATCAAAATTCTGCGTAATCCAAAAGAAAAATTGTGAAATCAATTCGAAGTATCAATCGTTTGTATGACGATATTTAAAATTTGATATTTCAAATTTCATATTTGAAAATAAAAATGTTTTAACAAAAAACCATCATTTTCATCATTTTGTCATCAACTCGATCGAATCGATTATTACATCGACCTCACGACGGCATATGACACCATCAACCTCGACTCCTAACTACTAACTCCTCGACTCCCAAAGCAGAAAATATATCATACAACCAAAGATATGAATCTCACAAACATTATCAGGAACCTGCTCCAAAACCGGACGTTCCTGATGGAGTTCCAGGAAAAGCGAAGTAGGTGGAGGAACCAGAGAAACGACCGGCCACAGAGAAGCGTGCTGCTGGCACCACTACTCTTCAACATATATACCAACGACCAACCCCAAGTCTATACATACAGTATATACATCACAAGGGAAAACATTCGAAGAGGTGGAACAGCGTCTGAGTGTGGCCCTAGTAGAGTATTCGTATAAAACCGCAGTTATGTGCCTTCCATCTCAGTTACAAGCAGGCCGGCAGAAAACTACAGATTGAATGGAAGGGAGTACCATTGGAGCAATGTCCCAACCCCAAATACTTGGGCTTAACACTGGACAGGGCCTTTACATTCAATCGTCACTGCCTTAACACCAAACTGAAAGTTAGCGGAAGAAACAATATATAATGCAAGCTGACAAGCTCTTATTGGGGAGCCCAACCCAGAGTTCTCAAAACCTCAGCATGCCCGGTTTGGTATAGCTCAGCGCACGCAAAACAAGTTGATGTCACCCTAAACGAAACAAGCAGAAATCACAAAATATTTGCAAAAAACCTCGGATGCTTAAAGCCAACACCCCTGGACAAAATCCACCACCTAGCTGGCATCGCTCCCCCTACCATCGGTAGAGAAGCAGCAGCACTCAAAGAACAATCCAAAACAGTAGTATCTGAACGCCACCCCCTCTATGGCCTCCAACCGGCCCACCAGCAACTAAAATCAAGGCGAAGCTTCCTGAGATCGACAAAAGATTACGAGGAACCTAAAACCAGAGTGGACTTTTGGGGAAAGACCTCAAACCAACATTGGATGAAGCCGAATGAAGACCACCAGGATGCGGTTTTTTTCTTTCTTAAATTATGATGCTTCTGATACGAATAAACAAATAATAAAAAACAAAGATTGTTTTAATAGACTTTTAGAAATGCAAGGCAAACAAAGAAAACAATTTGAAAAAACAATGAAAGTAAGTGATAAAGTTCAACTTGCGTCTTATGAAGTTGCCGAGATAGTAGCACTAAAATTAAACCATGACCACACATAATACCAGAATCTCTCATTTTGCCTGCCTGCTGTGAAATAGTGACAATTATATTTGGGGAAGAAGCAAATAAGCAAATTTTGAAGATTTCGGTGTTTGATGATATGATTCGTAGAAGAATTAATGACATGTCGTGCAGCATTGAAACAGTCAACTAATATAAGTTGAAACGCGCAGCTTTTAGGCTCTGTACGATTTATTTATGAACAAGAGATTCTAAATCAATGTTTATGCTGCAAATAACTTTTGGGTCGTACAACTGCACAGGACTTGTTTGATGCAATAGCAATGTATTTGAATGCTTTAAAATTATCATTGTGTCAGTATTTGTACCGATGCGCATTGGAGCAGCGTCAATGACGGAATCAATCAAAGGATTTGTGACTTTAGCTAAAACCATAAATTAAAATATAATATTTCATCATTGTTTCTTGCACGGAAAAGTACTTGTCATAAAGAGAAATTAGAGGACGTATTTGACCAAGTAGTTGCCATGGTTAATTTTATTAAAATGAGACCGATGAAGAACCGAATTTTCAAACAACTTTATTCGTCAACGGAAGCAGATAATGCGTGTTTACTTAATCATACCGAAGTGAGGTGCTTGTCATGAGGAAAGGTTTTAAATCGTGTGTTGATATTAAAAACTGAATTACTTGTTTTTTTTTTAACAGAAAAACAAAAACATTGGCTGATTGGCTGATATTTCTGTTTACTTTTATTAACGTTTATATTATATTGTAGATGTTCCGTTTAAAATATTTCAGAGTTTAGTGTTCCCCGACTTCGAAAAGTTTGAGAACCCCTGATCTAATGGTGCTACAGTCATGTGTAGGACCTGAGACCTCCTCCCACAAGCCTACACTTGTGCTTGGTGTCTTGCTCTTAGACACAAGTGTACGGAGCCCTTACAGTTTTTAACGTAGTTGGCGAGCCACTATTCGGGGAGGTTTCGAGGTAGATTTTTACTGTGATGACTTTGCCAGAGCCATATACAGGAGAACGGTGGCTTATTTTTTTTCATGTTCAGGATTTGAACCCGGGACTGGCGGCACCAAAGTCTGCCACCTTGACTACTAGGCCACCACCGCTTTCAGCTGGTACCTACTCAGCTCGATAATAACACTCCAGGCCTTTAATAGAGTCTCGTGCTAGCTTCTCTTTCCTTCCTTTCACTGGTTCTACACTCCTAAGCAGGACCTGCATAGCCTCCCTCTGCCTGTACTTGTGTTTTGGTGTGTTGATTTTACACAAGTATAGGGAGCCCTAACAGTTTCTAACGTAGATGGCGAGCCACTATTACGGAAGATTTTCGAGGCAGATTTTGAATGTGATGACTTTGCCAGAGCCATGTACAGGAGAACGGTGGCTTTTTTGTGTTCCCGGATTCGAACGCAGGCCTTGTAGTCTGACACCTTAACTACTAGGCCACCACCGCCCTGTGGCAGATTATATTAAACGAATTAAGAAAGAGAAAGTTGGAGGATAGCCTTATTTATATTATATCATATCTATGGAAAAGAGAGCTCATCCAAAGACAGTAGGCAAAATTAAAAAATAAAGATAAACAGTGGTGTCCCGCAAGGATCAGACTTGGTCCCCACCGTGTGGAACATACTCTACCAGGATCTGCTGAAAAGCGAAATTCCGAAGGAAATCACCCTAATTGGATTCGCTGACGACGCGACGTGGCAATCGTGGGAATCACAAAAGAAGAATCCATCCTAATGGATACAGCTAAAACTGAACTACAAAAAGTAGTAAACTCTCCATCCAATTTTCCTCCAGGTCTCCAAGCGGCAGCTTCAACTGGCGCCAGAGAAGACTAAGCTAGTGCATTTTAAATCTAAACTTTAGATGTAGATATAATGTTAAAGATATTAAAAGTACTTTAAATTCTAAATGGACTACATCCCCGACCATTCTTAATGGGAACCCCTGCTACAGCAATTATTCTGGAAAAAAATTGAGTATAGCTGGATACCAAGCTAACTATTTATAAGAAAATTACCCAGGAAAAAACGGCAAATGCTCTCGCTAGCCTTCTACTAAACAACGGTGGACCCAAAGCATCCAAAGGACAACTGTTGTATACGGCATTAGCCTGGCATATTGTTACAGAAACTATAAAAAGATTTTTGAGCCTTACTACAATTATTTGTCTGAGGTGTATTAGAGCACACTGCGCATTTAGGACAATATCAGCGCAACGGCTGGGATTTATAACAGGAATCGCTCCGGTAGAGCTCCAAATTAAAGAATGATAGGAAACTTATAACGGGAAAAGAAAACTAACAGACAGAGAAAATCTGTGGGGAGATGGCAAGAAAAATTAAATAACGCAACATATGGACGCTGGACTTGGATTTTAATTCGAGATATAGCAAAATGGTAGAGAAGGGACTACGGTGAAACAGACTGTTTTTTATCTCAAGCCCTCTCAAGCCATGGATGTTTCAGGAAATATCTGACCGCAAGTAGTGGTCCGTCCACTGTAATTAAATATTAATTTTCAACCATACGTTTTTTGCATGTCCAAACTGAAAGAACGAACATATCACTGGAAGGACGTTTAATACGCCCAACATTTTGGATGGTTTAACAGGATCTGAGAAGTCATGTCGTCAAGTAGATATACCCAAAGTAGCTGAAACTACATCGTTACGTGTAATTACGAAACTGAGGCATCCTAATAACATCCTCCAAAACACACCCAGCGATCTCTTATAAATATACCCTGTCCAAATTTCCAAATATCTCAGACAGACATAAATTACCCAGATTTAAGGGCAGAGAGATTCATTCACCGGACAATCATCGACTAACTTTATATAAAACGCGACCTAAGACTCCACACTCGCAGGCATCCTTTAAAGATGACGAATAGAACGACTAACCATCCCACATCACCTAATATTTATTTTTCATATTATGTGTGAGATAAACGGATTGTACTTCCTGGCAGAAATACCATGTGGTCGATAGACATTTGTTGCTGTTAGTAACAATAAAGATTGTTATTATTAATATTAGTAAGTAATTTACTCCAGATATTTTCTAATAAAGGTAAATCTTATAAATGAATTGGAATGTAGAATATTAAAGCTGAGATAACCTCAGGTCGTTAAACTTTTATACATTTGTATATTAAATATTCTCTATATCTGATTATTAAAATTTGAAGATACTAAGGGTTCAGAGTAAACACTTGATCGCCGATTATAAAATTGAAATATTACATTTGTTTGTTTGTTTAGAAACCAGTAATGGATAATCCAAGTAATCTTATAATGACAAAGTCTTGTTTGGACATTAACCGAGTTAATCGCTATAATTAATTTTTTTAAAAATATGTTGGCATGACCTATCACGAATCTCTTTGTTTGAACACGGACCACAAAAAATGACATTTAAAATGATATCAGTTATAAATTAGGTATTCAAATTCTATTACTGTTAAGTGACTCTGAAGATTAGCTTAATACAAATATTATGTTTATTTGTGAAGCTCGTCTGATAAAATTTGGTTTATAATATTTGTCGAGATTACATTATAAACATTTATATAAAAACTCGCCAGACCTCGTAGTTGTAGAGAAACCAGTCGACAAGGCGAACAAAGCGATTTGTAAATTGCAAAGAATCAATTTTTCAATGTGAAATGTCAAATTGAAATTCGTACGGTTTTCTAAGTCATAATTCGATATCTCGAGAAAAGTTGAAGATCATTAAAAACGGATTACGGCATCGATTCTGACTGTGAACCGATGTAGATTGCAAGAAAATTAATTTTGCGATGTTATCGTTATTTGTTGAGATATAGCGATCGTAAATGTTTCAAAAAGTTTCATATTTCCTGCGGATTTCAAATATGCAAATTAAGCTATGCTAACTATTTCCCTACGTGAGATAAGTCTGCTAAAATAGATAAAATCGAGTGAGATTTCAATAAATTTTGGCTCTCGAGTAGAAAATTTGGAAAATGCTAAATTTTCCACAAAGTATGTTAGTTGGAAAATGACCTGCAGAAAACGACACCGTAATCTGTTTCTAATTATCTGCATTACCAACTATCTGAATATTTGAAAATATTCGCGATTTGAATCAAGCGCGCTTGCATGTGCCGACCTTCAACCTTCGTGCGCATGCGTGATTTTTTTCCCGCATGTAGATAGCGTCAGTTACTTTCGAGCAGTGTTCGAGTGTCCTAGTGTGTAGTGCTCTCGTCGGTTTTTCAATGTAAGTAAAATGAGGGAACGACTGGAGCAGCGCTTCTGTATCAAATTTTGTCTGGGCGACAACCAGGTGGAAACCATTCGGAAGATTCAAACGGCTTTCGGTGACGATGCTATGGACACACAGATTAAGGAATGGTAAAACCGGTTTAAAGCCGGTCACACATCAGTGGAAAGCGAGCCACGTGCTGGTCGGCCATCAACATGCCGAAATGACCATGTCATTGTCAAAGTGAACGCTGTGGTGATGCGGACAGTCGCGTGACTATCCGAGAAATTGCGATTGGAGTTATGGTCATCAGGAAATTGGCGACTCCATCACGACAATGCTCCAGCACATTCTTCGCACTTGGCTCACAATTTTTGGTCGACTCCTCTGGTTCGACAGGCTCCTTACTCTCCGGATATGCCCCCCCTGCGACTTCTGACTCTTCCCGAAAGTCAAGACGCCATTGAAAGGAGCGCGATTTCAGACAAGAGAGGACATTATGCCTGAACGACAGCCGAGCTAAAGTCGATTCCTCAAGAGGCTTTTTCGGAATGCTTCCAACAATGGCGGCACCGCTGGGAGAAGTGTGTGGAGTCCTTTGAGGGTGATTAGGTTTCCAACGATCCAGGTATGCCAGTTGTTTTTTACTGGCCAAAGGTCGGATACTTTTCTAACAGACCACGTATTGTCGTATGTAATAGAAAAATGCGAAAATTTTAATTTGAAATATGGCGATAAAAAAAGCAATATCTCCAAATAATTCACATGAATTTCTTTGTTTTATATTATTATTATCGTTTTATCGCTTTATATAATTAGTTTCAGTGTGCTAAAAACAATTTAACTTTTTAATTTTTGACAGAATTATAAAAAACCGAAAATGCACATTTTTTTCTGAGCAAAATGAAAATGTTTGGCGATTTTTGTGGAAAATTTTGTCGAAATTTTTTCAGGTTAGCCAAAGAAAATCGTACAGTTGACTATTTTCGCGATTATTACGACGTAAAGTTACAAATAAGCGAGAGATTGGCGAATTATCCATTATTCATGGGATTCTTTGCTTTTTTGTGCTATTACTAAACTTGTGCTAAAATTATATTTTTTTATAAAATATATAAAATTTATAATAAAAATATAATATTTATAATAAAATATATAAATTTTATAATTCTATAAAATTTTTGTGCTTGTAATAGCACAAAAAAGCAAAAAATCCCATGAAAAATAGATAATTCGCCAACTCTTGCTTTTTGTAACTTTAGGTCGTTATAATCGCGAAAATAGTCAACTGCTAGATTTTCTTTGACTAACACAAAAATCGCCAAAAATTTTCACTTTGCTCAGAAAAAAATGTGCATTTTCGTTTTTTTATAATTCTCTCAGAAACTAAAAAGTTTAATTATTTTTAGCACAAAAATGTAACTTTTTTTTCTTAGGAAAAAAAATCTAAGACGAAAGAAACATGTAAGTGTGAATCCATGGGGAAATAACCTCCTGATAACGATGCCGTGCAAAATTTCAGAAAATTTCGCACAATTTTGCCAAAGTTCTAGACAATAGAGAGCGACATGCAGATTAAAGATTTCTAAATTTTGCAACAATTTTTGTAAAAAAAGATTTTTTTAAAATAAAATATGTAAAGGGTCTTCCAATAAGAGGTTTCATTTGCAGTAGTCCGCCATTTGAGCAGTTGTCATGAGTCAACCTGTAACTACATTGCAGATGTCAAGTAAAAACTACGCCATTAATAAAAATATAACGATATACGCTTCAACAATTCATTGATATTGTTAAAATTCACTAAAAAAATGGTGAAAATCTCGTGGTCACACTTCGCAAAAGTAAAGCGTTTTTGGGTCGTCATGAAGCACCTTCTCGGCCAGCAATTGTGAAATTGGTGGAAAAGTTTGATCTGTTGGGACAAGTTAGTGATGTGAAGAACCGAACTCGTGCACGTCGCGACGCGTCGTAGCCCATAGTATTGAGGAAAACCAAGGTTTGTCTATTTCTCATCGTCTGGGTCTTAAGCCTGTAAAGTTCAGTTAACACAACAACTTACGCCTACCGACCATCAACAACGTCGTGTCTTTGCCGATTGGGTCCTTGAAATGCATCGTTAACAAGCAGAATTGTCGCATTTGGGGCTCGGAAAACCCAAGAATAATTGTTGAAAACCCTCTCCATCCTCAACGTGTGATTGTTTGGTGCGGTTTTTTGTCTGGCGGGGGTCATTGGACCTTAATTTTCCGAAAATGAGGCTGAAGCAACTGTTACGTTTAATGGATTGCGCTATCGAACGATGTTTAATGATTTTATATGGCCGGAATTGGAAGATATTGATGTGGACGACGTTTATTTTCAACAAGACGGCGCTACGTACCATACAAGTAACGATACCATCGCTCTTTTGGGTGCAAAGTTTCCTGACCGTGTGATTAGGCGATCTCAATTTGCCACCGAGATCTTGTGTTTTAACACGTTTAGATTATTTTCTTTGGGGCTACTTGAAAGATAAGGTTATGTTAAGGTTATGTTAATAATAAGGATAAGTATAAGGTATGCCAATGGAGTATCTATGGAGGTCTATGGAGTACCTAGCTTTTGGTCAAAAGGGGGGCAAATCCGGGATTTCTAAAGCGGGTTCCCCGCTTATGTTTTATCTTATACACTACACGAAACATAAGCTGGGTTTATGTAGTGTGCAATGGCGCACCCACCGAGGGGCAGGAGGTGCAGCTGCCCCTCGCTGGGTACGCCCTTGCGCCAGGGATGGAATTCGTGAAGTTACGTTCAGCCGCAAATGTGTTAATTGGTGATGGAAAATTTCACGAAAAGATTATGGCTTTGCAAGCGTAGCCGTAGCGGCCGTTTGGCTAATATTGTTTTCCATTATTAATGGCATACCCTCCTCTTTACAATTAAATTAACATCCAATGGTTTGGCTTAAAAATACTCGTCTTTTTTTACATATCAAAATGAAACCTCTTATTGGAAGACCCTTTATTACTGTAATTAATATGTATAAATTTTTGTTTAAATTAAATTAAAATTTTGAACAAATTTCTTAAAAGTTTCACAAAATTCCGGAATATTTTGTTTATATTTTGAACCTAATTACTTTTTTAAATTAGGAATTTCATCAAACGTTTCAAAGCCTAATTAAAAAAATGATGAATTAAATTATCTAGTAATAATTATTTTAATTTCTAGTATTACCTTAAATATTTATTCAAAAAATAATTTGTCATTCTGTTTTCGTTAGTTTCTTCAAAAGTTTGACGTCGTGCATGTTTGATAATTAGCCAGAAGCTATAAACCAGATGTACTTGAAAGCACTTTCAGGACTTTCCCATACTTACAGCATCTTCTAAAGCAATTTAACTGACATTTATTTATCATAAAACGCATAGATTATTTTTCCATTTACACAAACAACAAACAACGCTCAAACATTTATTTTTAATAGTCATCATTTATGGCAAATAGCAAATATTTTTGTTAGATTTCTCGAATTTCGTCTCAATTTCTACGTGCAATTAATTTTGTGCTTATTATTCCATTTCATAATTTATGGCAAATAACATAAATATTTTTGTTAATTCGAATTTAAAAAAATTCGAATTTTAAATCGAGAACAAAATTAATATTTTGTTCTCGAATTTCGTCACAATTTCTACGTGCAATTAATTGTGTGCTTATTATTCCACGTCATAATTTATAGAAAATAACATAAGCATTTTTGTTAGATTTCTCGAATTTCGTCTCAATTTCCACGTACAATTAACATTGTGCTTATTATTCCACTGCACTATAATTAATCAACGTCCCTGCTACAAATATCACATAATACTCGTAATTAGTAATTCCCAACAACTTTACTAACTTTCGAGAAAGCAATTTACCTGTTCACGGTTGAATGCCATATTTGAAACATCAAATACGTCTATTCTAAACAACTGATAACACTAATTGATCTTACACTGATTCAAACTAACTCGCAATTATATTTTCCCATTCAACAGCTAATAATAGTTACATAAACATTAAAATATAATTATTCAACCTTATACAAATACCCAAATATTAAAATATAATTATTATGTATAGAACGTGTATATAATTATTATATACACGTTATAAAAATACATAATAGTATATTAAAGAACGAGTTCAATAAGCGCGATTTTTCAGCACGCGTTTATGTTTAGAAAACGACGAGCGTAGCGAAGAGTTTTCTAATGGACAAGTGTGAAAAACGCCTTATAAACGAGTTTTTTATACTATTTTTTCTATTTTACGTCCATTTGTATAGAAAATCGCCGATAGATATTGAGAAAATTGTATCGCACTCGGCGAGCCATTAACGAATCCATATGAGTGGTTTAATAACTTCATTATAGACTAAAAATAGAAAAATATTTAACAAAAACATAATCAGAAGAACGTATGCCCAAGGCGTATTTTTAATAATAATATTAATTTTTATAAAGCATTTTTTTACCAAGTGACTACTTTTGAATCATAAAATCTGTTTGGTATAAATCACCAGATCTAAAAAGACCAAGAGGAAGACCTCCAATAGGATAGTGAGATAATATTAGAGACGACGTCGAGAACGTCGAATAGACGTTGAAGTCCTAAATATGGAAACGGTATAGCCTAGGATAGGACTGTATGGAGGAGGATCATCATCTTCCAACAACATCAACATCACCAACGAAGGGTTGTAGCACCCAGAAGTAAGTAAATATTAAAAAAAAAAAAAATATTACCGAAAATACACTTCAGGTATGCGTTATCCTGATTACGTTTTTCATTGCCTTGAAGGTTTTTTTTTCGTTACGGCCAGCATAGGACCACGTTATTTCAATTGTTTTAAAAACCTTCCTTGGGCTTTAATGTCAACCCAGTACTGTCGCATTCGTTCTCGATGTTTCTGCTTTCGTTCTTCCGTCCAGATCTTGCCTGTTTTAAGCTTAGGTAGGCTTTTCCTGGAAACTCTGAAATAATTTCAGATTTCATCTTAAGAGGTTTACGTTCTTGAATATCTGCCCAGTTCTGTGGTCAAGCAGTCTAGGTCAAGCATGCCCCCTTGATCTTCTTTCCTAGGAAATAGGTGAAGATTCTGTTTGTCAATCTCGTTGGGTTCATTCGTGCCATGTGACCATAAAATGTGATCCTTCGCTTCTAAATAATGTCGGTTACTTTTTCCATCTGGTCGTAGAGTTCATGATTATGCCGTTTTCTGTTTTCACCATTTTCCTTTACTGGACCCAAAATATTCCTCAGAATCCTTCTTTCCCTAATTTCCAGGGTTTCCATCATTCCTTTCCTGTTCATTGTAAGGCATCCTGTAGCACATTGTGCTTCCGACTGAATAACAGTTTTATAGTATTTGAGGTTGGCATTTAGGGATACAGACTTCTTGTTGTAGATACTCTTGGTCAGTTAATATGCAGTTTCCATTTTTCTGATACGTGAAGTGAATACTTCTTTCTCTGGGATGTTGGGATGTTAGGCATTCGCCTAGATATTTGAATTTGTCGGCTCGCTTAATTTTTCCATGACAAGTACTTTGGGTGCTGGTTTGATGTTTGTGATAAACTCTGTTTTGTCAAAGGAAATCTGAAGGCCTGCCTTAGCTGCTTGTGTTTATAGTAGGTTGATCTCGCGATATTTTCAGATTCCCTGGATAGAGCTGTGGAGCAAAGCTCTATCCAGGAAATCTGAAAATATCGCGAGATCATTTGCGAAGGCTAGACAGTCTACTATTAGCTCAATGTTTCTATATCCCAATCTGGCACCATTTTCCACTCCTTTGTTGTTTATTTCCTTGCGCCACTCACGGATGACTCTCGAGTACGGAGTTGAAAAGCAGAGGTGAGAGCATATCCCTGCCTTACGCCTGTCCTGATTTTGAAGGCATCTGAAATCGCTCCTCTAAATTTCATTCTGGATTTTATGCTGCTTAAGGTCTGTTGAATTATCGATCTCGTTCTGTTGTCTAAACGTTCTTTGTTCTATTATTGTTATTTTTTATCGATATATTTGTTATATTCCTACATTCAAGCGGGAAAATATATTAAGAAATGTTCGGGATGTTGGCAAATTAACACAGAAATATAAATCTTCAACATTCGCTCTGATCTGATTAATGTTTCCATTTCCTTTCGGTTCCGAAAGAAAATATATGCAAGACGGTAATTAATATATTGATTTCTATATCTTTCCGGACGATTGAACTTTCGCGTGGTTTTTATTCTTCGTGGGAACTCGAGCTTGAACAATAGCTGGAGTTTTTTCTATTTCTTTCTTTGTGGTCACTCTCGCGTTACCAGCGTCGATTAGAAAATTTCTTTGTTAAACAGAACAATTATTTAAACGCGTACAGTGACTATGATTTGCACTTTAGATGTAAAGAAACATTTATTTCATTACTTCAACAACTCACTTATATATTAAGTGTAACAACCAAATAAAATTGGACAACATATTGGAAACAAAACTTTTTGGGTATTGTGCGATAAAACATGAAGGTAATTAGTCAATTCAAATACAAACAAGTAAAATCACTTTATTGGGAGTTGATTGCAGGTAAACCAGTCAAGCGAATCAAATTAGAAATACTATACGCTATTTATTCGAGCGGGTTTCATCAGTAATAAAACGCGTAAATATAAAACACAATAATTTTCCATTTAAATTCAACGATTTATAGTTTTATTAAGAATGATATATCCATCTATTTATTTATCTTTATTCAATAATACCTTGCGGTGTAGAACGTGCTAGCAGAAAAATGCGTAGATCTAGTTATTAAATAGAATAAGTTTGTAAAGAAAAACAAATGTATAAAATGTGTATATGTCGTAGTCACATAGTGAAATCCGTCAGATTGTGTAAAACAGAGTCATTTCATGATCTGACGGCAGATCGTGTAGTTTTGTAGTTCATGAAACCACCGATTTTAGGCGGCATTATATTTAGCAACAATTAAACAATCTGAATTACTTACCGTTTTGACGTTTCACGAAATGACTAAGTGCAATCAATTGATAGTATAAAACTACTTTTCTTAATTATCCAAACTAATAAAAAGGAGATAAATAAACAAATATATGTGGCAGTTTCATGAACTGCCTAGTCCTATCGTGTAATACATGAACTGCCGTCACATCATGAAATGACTCTGTTTTACACAATCTGACGGATTACATCATATAACTACGACATATATAAAAGTTAAATTTTCAAAATAGTAGTCATTCCTGAAATATGCCTTTTAAATTAAAAATATTGAGGTGAGGTGAGTTTATAGTATATTAAATAACGAGTTCAATAAGCGCGTTTTTTCAGCACGCGTCTATGTTTAGAAAACGACGAGCGTAGCTAGGGAGTTTTCTTATGGACAAGTGCGAAAAACGCCTTATGAACGAGTTTTTTTATAGAATTTTTTATATTTTGCGCCCTTTTTTATTTATTTATTTTTATTTTTGCCTCTTATTGTTAGACAGAACGATAAATATAAAGTAAAGTAACAAAAAATATATAACAGAAAGAGAAAATACATTCTGATGCAGAGGAAAAAATGAGTTGTAATTCAGATGTGTGCTAAGGCACACCCAGTTCTTCCATTACACCTCTCATGCCATTTCCTTCACCTTTATGCCATTTCTTATTATTACATATCGAGAAAATTGTATCGCACTCGGCGAGCCATTAACGAACCCATATGAGTGCTTTAATGACTTCATTATAGACGCAAAATATTTAACCATACATTTTTTTTTGTAAGTTTTTATTAGTTCACCGACAGCACTTTTTTGCACTAAAGTTGAACCTGTCTCTATAGGACGTACAGTAGGTACATTTTTTGCGAGTATTGTATTCGTGCGTATATTCGTGCGTATATTTGTGCAATGTTTTTCAAACATAGTATGATGGTCCTTTGCATAACTGGCACTTTTTAAAATGTAGATGCGGGGTAACTTAAGTATTCTTTTCTCAATGAACACTGGTTTAGGGGTCGTCCATTAATCACGTAATGTTTTATAGCAACTTTTTAAATGGTGATACGTGGTGAGGTATTAGGTTACCCCCCTCCTTCTACCCAACATCACGTGTATTTTTTTGGTACAAAGCATCTTAAAAAAATTTCAGAATATTATCTTTTTTTGCAAATTCTGTGACAGATTTTCGAAGACAGACTTTTCAATTATCCAAAATCTGGTTTTACCAAAATTATTTCAGAAGAAAGGTGGCATTGGATTTGTATGCATTCTTGAACTAAGACAGTCTCTACATCATTAGGATACATTTATTCCAAAAAAAGGACTTTTACCGTAAGGGTTAATGATGAAAATTCACCCATTTTGGTCAAAAATGAAAACTTTTCATTGAACTTGTTGTAGGTCTCCTGATGTATTTTTAAATCGGATATGAGTCTATCAATACGGACGAGAAATGTATCCCTGAAAGTATCACTTGTAATCTTTTTCCCATGTCTTTTGTTTACTGCTTCGACGCGCTTAATTCCATCGCCTTTTCTTCAAAATGCTTAAAATTCCCACATTCAGCTACGAAAAAATTGCAAAGGGATTCGTAAAGATCGGTAACAGTGATTACATCTACGGTAAAAGTCCGCACTTGAATATACACTTTTTTATTCTTAAAAAAAACACACCGCCGCGCCGTTTCCGGTTTTTCTAAATTTAAAAGTATTCCCGTCGCTTCGTTTCGCGTTCCAGTTTTTTCGGTACAATCATCCTTGATTGATTCCAAAGTTTTAAGAACTTCGTGCCAAGAAACTCTCAAACTTCTAGATGTGTCCTCTCTAGCTGACCAACGTGTCAAATTTACTCTCTTTAGCGTTTTTCCTTTCCCAATTTGAGTCATTAACTTTCATGAATTTATAAAAATCTTAGTCTTAGATATTCAACATGACTCGCTAAAAAAGAATCGAATCCAGCTAACAGTTTCAAAATCATACAATATATTCCGTTATTCAGATCACTGAACTTTTCATTTTTCCCTCTATAGCATACAACGGAAAAAAAATTAATACATATAAGAAATTGCATGACTCAATCAACAGAGGCGGCTTTTCTTTTCGGCGGCTTTTTCTCTCTCAGACTCAATGCCACTACGCGGCGTATGCCCCTAAGGCTCGCTACACACGTACCGTGTGGATTTGTCGGGCGCCGCCCCGGCACCGGGTGGAGGGGGTAGTGTTGCATAGTCTAGTATGGAGGAGTTCAGACGTGCCGCGTGAGTCCATCCGGCGCCGAGCCGACTCATTTTGTCGGGCTGTTCACCGGCCGGTCCCCCCTGGCCGTCCGACTGCCGGGTACCGGCTCGGCTATGGTGGGCTATGGAACTGTATTGAAGCTTGCACACATGCCGGTCCGGCAGTCTACCGTCTTCACTTGTCTAGTGGGTGCACCCAATGTTTTCTTTGCATTTTTTTCTTGCGAAGTAACCGCCGATAAAGTAACCACATACAAATAACTCTATCGCGATCCATTTTGTACTAAAGTCAATTAAATACACTGTTCGTAGGTCGACCTCGTAGGCCACCGGGCACATCCACACGGTACCTGTGTAGCTAGCGTAACAGCTCGGCCCCATCGATCCTGTTTCGGACAAATCACTACTATGCAAATTGTCGAAAAAAATTATTTAACAATATGTGGTGAAACATATTACATGTTGAATTGTTTGTGTGGACCTAATAACATTTACATTAAGGTATATAAAAATGAATCTTTTTATTTTCTGTACAACAAAAAAATGTTTGCCCCAGATTTGCCGCCCCTAAAATCTGCCGCCCTAGGCTCCAGCCTTACTCGGCCTGCTGGTAAATCCAGCACTGTCTCCTAGTTTAGACATTGTTTCGAGACAAAACATACGCTGCAACGATTTACGCATGTATTCTGCGTCAAAATCGCAATCTGGGACGCCGCTTTTCGATTTAAAAATCGCGGGTTCAACGAAAAAATAAATACACGTGATATCTCACTACACCCCCCTCCCCCCGTCATGTTTCATGATTTTTCACAAACCCTCTCCTCCCCCCTCCCCACTGTCGAGCCTCACGTGATTAATGGACGATCCCTTACATGAGTCTGCCATTTTCTGGTTCAGCATACTTCTATTACCTACTCTATCTTTGAAGTAAAAATATTCCATGGGTATCGCTCGAATTTCCCAAAAAAAAAAAATATATTCCGAATAACCGAATCAATGTATAATTACGTAATACCGAATAACATAATATGCTGTTGAGCTAGTAGATTCGTCAACATCAACTGAGACAGCATTCTCAATGCGTAACAGATGCTGCTAATTTTTGGAGATTTTTGGAGATCAGTTAAGTCTTTTATCAATTATAACATCCAAAAACTTAGTATCCGAGGACGACGTAAGTGTTTCTTGATTGAAGATGAATTCGATATTTTCCTCTCTGCGAGTAGAGAATTTAATGAATAGGATGGTTGCGACAGTTACTACGTGGTAATCCATACTTACATTGAATTGAAAAATTCACTTTGTTTTTTACCACACTTATATTATGTAAAAATATTATATAACTTATTATTCACAGTTATATAAATTTCTACACATATCACGACTCGAGTTTCGACGTTTGACGGTCATTTTCAAGTGAAAACTTGAAAATGACCGTCAAACGTCGAAACTCGAGTCGTGATATGTGTAGAAATTTATATAACTGTGAATAATAAGTTATATAATATTTTTACATAATATAAGTGTGGTAAAAAACAAAGTGAATTTTTCAATTCAATGTAGAGAATTTAATAATTTTAGTTTTGTTAATGTTGAATTCAAGATTATTCTGTGAATAATATGACTTACCATATGTCATGACAGACATACCATTCATAATTTCTTGCTGCAACTCCTCCAGATTTTTCCTTTAATAAACAGTGTATCGACAGCAAACATTACCACTTTGTATATAATATAATATTATCTTGAAGGTCGTTTATATACAATAAAAACAGTAAGGGGCCTAATGTGCTCCCGTGTGGGACTCTTTTCATATATTGGTACTGGGACATCTTGAACCCTTCATTGCACTCATGCTGCGCTCCAATACATTGACTTCGATCTACGAGGTATGATTTCAAGAGTCTGTAACTGGACCATCTGAAACCATATTCCTCTAACTTTACAAGCTTATTTTATGGTCTATCCTATCGAATGCTTTGGAAAGGTCCAAAAATATCCTAGCTACATTTTGACCAGAATTCAAGGAGTTGACAATTTCCTCTTCTTCTTCTGTTGCCTTACAGCTATGTGCGTTGGCGTATTATCATTGTTAATGTTTTGTTTATTGCTGCTTGGCACATTTCACCAAACTTTTTGATTCCGGTCCAGTTCTTGTTGTTCCTAAACGATGATAGCTGTTTACGTCCGATGCCCCTTCTGCCTTCTATCTTTACTTCGAGTATAAGCTGGGGAATTCGATATTTTGGCCCCCTTAGTATGTAACCCAGATCTTGCGCTGCTTTATGGTATTGAATAGTAATCTCAGCACTAATTCTCAGCACCTTCTCGTTGGTAATGTGGTTTACCCATGGGATACAGAGCATTCTTCTGAGCGTTCACATCTCGAACGCTTCGATCTTGTTAATGAATGCTACTTTTAACGTCCAGGTTTCTGCTTCATACAGAGGACTGGCCAAACGTAGCATTTGACCATTCTGTGGGGGATTTCTAAATCTAGGTTTTTATCGCATAGCAAGAGACGTAGTTTGTTGAATGTCTATCTGGCTTGTTCTACCCTACTCTTGATCTCTTGCAATGGCGCTCATCTGTCGTTTACTAGTGTGCCTAGGTATTTAGTGCTCGTAATTCTTTCGATTGCTTCCACGTCTACCGTGATGGATGCACCTTCCTGATTATTACCCGATTTTTATTACCCGATGATTATTACCCGATTACAAGATTACTTCTGCCTAAATGTTACGGTTTATAACCATGAATTTTGTTTTGAATCCGTTCATTCTTATTTCGGCCTCTGACCCCTTTCTGTTTATGTTATTCATTAGTAGCTGTAGGTCTAGCGGGTTGCTTGCTATGCTCACTGTGTCGTCTGCGTATCTTATATTGTTTATTGTGGTTCACTTTTATTCCGATTTCTAGATCACGAAGGCATCAGGACAATTTCCTCAGCGAACTAATGTATAGCCCTTGTTGTAGATTTACCTTTCGTAAAGCCGTTTTGTACTGTTGTTAATTCATTTTCTTGTTGCAGAAAAATTGTGATTCTAATATAAATTAATTTTTCGATTATTTTCGATCTCTATTATTTAACTCTTTCGTCCCGAATGGTACACATATGTCCCACAGAAATTTCGATAATTTACCAAGCGTTTTTTTCGTGTATGTTACATATAAGAAGACAAATATTGTTGTTGTAAATAATAACAGACAATACCAAACAATACAAGACAGATCAGAACATTAAAAAGCTGGACCTGAATAAATTCACAAACAAATAAACCTATACAAGACGAAACCAGACGAGACCGAACATATATGATTGATAATATGATCGATACTGAATCACCAGACAAGGCGAAACCAGGCGAAATCGAACATATATGATTGATAATATGATCGATACTGAATCACTGAGCAGAATACAGAACACGGATTATAACTGAACAACCATTTACTAGACAATAATATAAATGTTTGAACAATTCTAGTCTATATTCAACAAGACTGGACACTGTTGGACAAAATTTTGGACAAGAGTGAACAAGATTGAATATGGCTAGATAATGATAAGATTTGAAAATTTTCCACACAATTAGACATGAAGAGTAGATAAGATAAAGTATGTGTACCACTCATCTCTTGGGACAATTCAATCCATGGTCAATATATTGTGTTTATTTAGCAACAAATTTACAAAACGAGGTATTTTCGATTTCTGAAATATTATTAACGTTCAGAGATGAAAGGGTTAAAGCGGTATTGTTGTAAGTGGTAGTAAATCTGTAGCTATTTGAACTCTGCTGTTTGAAATATTTTCATTGGTCTCTAGAAAAAACTCGCAATGTTAAAAAACGTTATTAATTTAAAATTGAAGATTACGAAGATGAAAACAATTTGCGTTTAGTTCAATCTCATTTAGGAGACTAGAGACATTTTTGGGCTTAAGAAAATTCTTATTAAAAGGGAAATGACCTCCAGGAAGTTATATTGCTATTGTTATATCTGCTATTGTCTTGTCTTGTTGAGTATTATCTGCTTTGTCTGGTCTTTTGGTATTCTAGTCTCAAGCGGCTCATACATTATACAACTTGTTGTACAACCAAGTCTTCCAACGTGTTGTACCTGGCCCTACACTGTCATACCAAGTCTTCCAACATTAGTTTTGAGCTGAAATTTAATCTGCACGGATCTTGTGCTAGCTGTGCTACAATAACATTTCTTGGGTACTTACGTATTAACGCCACCACCGTTATATATTAGATCGAGAGTTCGCGCTGCCGTGCGTATGTTGTCTTGATTTATATGTCCGCTTCGCGGCGGGCAACCTAATCTAACCCGGGTTAAAAATAGTAATATAAGTAATTTAAGGTTAAAACTATTTTGAGTTTAAAAAATGTTTTAATTTTAAATAAAATGTTTTATTTTATGATTTATCATAAAAATTTGAGATGTAGATTGAGCATTTAAAAATGTAGCGGAGGTGGCGTTAATACGTAAGTACCATTTCTTGGTACCTAAGAAATCATTTAATTCATCTAAATACCACAATGATGGCTCGTTGGCATACAACATCAATTCCTGCACCAGATTTTTACTTTTTTTCCATCTTTTTATGTTCTTTTTATTAACAAGCCCTCACATTGTGTATTCCTTTTTTTACATCATCTAAAGATGCCTTTTCATCAATTTTGTTTAAATTAGTTAAAAGCTTTATAATATTTCTCCACTTTTCATTCTCAGTTATATTTGCCATTATTTTAATCACTTATGGTAATAATTTGTTTTAAAAACCTCAAAGAATATGCGTTCAAGTACTAGAAACACAATTTAAATACAACGATGTGAAGAAGACAAGATCAAATGTAAACTGATGTTGGTGGTGAAGTTGTACAACTGTCCAATACACTGCCAGACAAGTTGGCCAACATTATGCCACGCCCACAGAAATTCAAAAGTTGTTTGATTTTGTCCAACTCAATCTTCCAACCAAAATCTGGTTGTACAACCTACACATACACAGTTCACCTTTTCGTACAACCGAACCAAGTTTTACAACAGGTTGTATAGTGTATGGGCCGCTTTATATTCTTGCATAGTCGCCTAGCCTGCTCTTACCTTATTTATTTTATTATTTTTACCTTTATTGGCATATTTACAACAATTACTATAAGACTAACAATACAACATATCAAACCAAAAAAAAAAAAACACATGGAAACAATAAAAAAAAAGAACAGAAAACAGAACATAACTAATAACCCGACCCAAAAATACTCCAAATACTCAAACTTAAAAAAACTACACTTTAAAGAAACAAAAAAAGAACAATATTGTTCTTACCTGATTTTGTCTGGTCTAGCTTGGTCTTGTTTGGTCTTGTTTGATCTTGTTTGATCATGTTCGGTCTTGTCGGGTTTTGTTTTGTAATTATATATTTTTGTCGCATTTACGTTCCGCCTATTAAGTTTCGTTTTTCTGATTTATACGTTTTTGAATTTATAAAATTGAATCAAAAGTTGTAATTGTCGTTGTAAAAGTTGTAAATGTCTAGACGGGAACCTTGAATTTTGCTTAATTAACTAAAATCATGATAATCGTAATATATCAAGAATTAACGTGGCCATTGCAAATTAAAACGCTTCCCCAATAAAAAAATTCTCTTCATTTACAAACATTTTATAAACGTTCCAAATTATGAATTTTTGTTAAAATGACAAATTAGAAATTTGCAAAACTTGAAATTGTTTGTTTACACGGACAAAACTAGACAAAAATACTTACGATTGAGAAATATCTAGAGAAGGCATGAGCAACCTTTTTTGGCTAGTGGTAACTGGCGCTAAATTAACATTATTCCTTCGAGTACTGGCGCTACTTAGTATGGGGCAGCCACCTATTTATTCAAATTTGGTGTAGGGGAGTAATTTTCCTGGTGGACGGAAGCCAATGCCAATGAATGCTCATGCCTGATCTAGAGCAATACAATCTAGAACTAGATAATATAAATTTAGAACAAAAACTTTGAGAAAATGAATGGAAACTCAAAATCTTCATTTGAAAATGCATTTAATTTAAAGTGAACTTAGCGTGTAGAGAAGATTAGGGGTTTTAGGATGGAATATGCCCTTGTTTTTCTAATTTGATCAGCCATTCTGTTTGGTAAACAGTAAACCTCAGCGATTTTTAGCGTTTCGTTGCTTACTTGGCCTTGGCGTGTAAAAAATGCTACAATTTGTAGATGAGAATTTTTTTGAAGCTGAAGAAAAATGGGACTGACCGCCATTTTTCTTCAGCTTATTATTGAAAATCAGTTAATTTTATTGATTTCTTGTTATTTTTCCACAATTTTTTCCTAAATTAAATAAATTTTCTATGAAGATGAAAAAAAAATCTCATCTACAAATTCTAGCATTTTTTACACGCCAAGGCCAAGTAAGCAACGAAACGCTAAAAATCGCTGAGATTTACTGTTTACCAAACAGAATGGCTGATCAAATTAGAAAATAGCATACCTTCTCGTAGAACACCCGTTACAACATCATTGTTTATATTAATTCGCTTAGTATATGTTGCTTATTCTTTTTCTTCTCGCGGATGGGTCACTTAGGACCACGCGGAATCAACGTATGCTGAGCCTTCCTCCTTGCCCAATAGCTTTTCATCTTCATGGATTGTTGTACTTTCTGTTCCTCCGACCATGCACGTCGTGTTGGTTTTTTCAGATCTTCCTCAAATCCCCTTGTATGAACAATATTCCTGATCACATTTCTATTCATGAGATCTGGCGATCCCATCTCCACTAGGTCCCTTATGTTGCTTATTATTTCTTTCAACACAAATATTTTATAAATGAATTTATCAGGACGTCAAGGATTAAGTTTATAGCAAGGTGCAAAGTTATACTCTCAGCTGTTTAAAGCCTTCATTATTAGCTCGTAGAAATATTAAAAAATTTCACAAAAATTATTTGCGTTAAAAAATGGAGTTGTCGGAAATTCGGAGTATTATGAAATATGATTTCTTACGTGGAACTATGGCATCGCAGACCGCGCGGAACATTAATCGTGTATTTGGCTCTAGTATAAGTACACAGCAGCCAGTATCAAATTGGTTCGCCAAATTTGGTAAAGAAAATATTAAACAAAAATGAGCCCCGCGGCAAATCCCCCAACATCAAAGATTAATAATGATGAACTAAAGGTCTGTTGAGTCTGAGCCATCTCAGAGTACCTACAAATTATCATTGAAGTATGGTGTTAGCCAACTTTTTTAGAAGACTTAAAGAAGAACATCCTAGATTGGTCAACAGATCGAACCCTATCTTATTGCATGACAACGCTAGACCTACACTGCACATATGACTGTGGCAAAATTACATCAATTGGAATTGGATCTTTTTCATCATCTTCCATACCCACCAGATCCAGCCCCCACTGACTACCACTTCTTCCGCAATCTGGACAATTTTGTAATTGGAAAACAATTTAACTCCGACAAAGCTGAAAAACTGGCTTTCCGAGAATTCTTGGACTCTCGTCCGCCAGAGTTTTATACCACCGGCCTGAACAACCTGCCGCTTAAATGGCAGAAATGTGTATATAGTATGGCTGCATACTTCGATGAATAAAATAATTCCAGCTATTTATTTATTTAATCATGTCTGAACTACTCTTATCCGTTACAATAATAGGATGAATTGTGTATACGACGTTCGCAGGCGTTGCCAGTCAGGATTGGTTTGTTTTATTGGCTCATATCTCTTTCCAATGTCTGACACACTGAACCGCCGGGTCATTCGCCTACCACAGGTCCTAAATTATGCAGAGGGTCTGTAGGGATGGACAGGTCATTAGGTGTTCCATCGTTTGAATCTGCTCGCAGGCGCATGAGACGTCCTCGGCGTATCCCCATCTTAACAAATTTTCCCCGGGCCTTCCCATTTGACATCTGATCCTATTGAGGCTTTTCCAGTCTAGTTGTGATCCTTTAGGGAGGCTTTCTGTAGGATTCCAGGTTGGGGTATTGTTATATGTTAGCCTCTGCTTCCACATTGTTACTTTAGTTGCTCATTTAGAGTCTGTTTGTGGGTTTGTTGACTTTATGAAGTTGTTCCTGGATTTAAGTCTGGAGGCAAGGGGCTCGTGTTCCTGTAGGGGGTGCCTTTCATACAGTAACTACTACTTCGTTCTGCCATACATAAGGCTTGCCGCTTGATTTTTGGGGGGGCTATTCCCGCGGACATGTACAGGAGATCCAGATTGGTTGGTTTTAGGCAGCCCGTAATTTGCCGACAAGTGTCGTTTAGGGTAGGGTCTAGTTTGTTGGCATGTGCTGATCTGAACCATACAGGGCAAGCGTATTCAGCAGGGGCATAACACATGGCAAGGGATGTTGACCGTAGTACACCTGGGTGGGCTCCCCAATGGCTATTGACAAGCTTGCGGATGACAGCATTCTTTGTATTTACTTTTGCTCTAGTCTTCTCCACATGTTTCTTGTAGGATAGAGTTCTATCTAAAGTGACCCCTAGGTAGACTGGGTTTGGACAGTGCTGTAACCTGGTCGAGTGCCATTCCACTTGCAATTCCCTGTTCGCTTGTCGGTTATTGAGGTGGAATAGGCATGTCTAAGTTTTCCCTGGGTTTGGGCGAAGCTGGTTTGCTTTATAGTACTCAGACAGTCTGGATAGGGATTCTGTAAGCTTTCTTTTAATCTCCTCGATGTGTTGCGATTGGCACGTAATGGCTACGTCATCGGTGTAGATGAAACTATTTGTATAGGGGCCGACAGGTTGATCGTTCGAATACAAATTGAAGAGGAGAGGCCCCAGCACGCTACCTCGGGGGAACCCGTTATTCTGGGTCCTCCAGCGACTCTTTTGTCCCTGGAATTCCACGAAGGAACCATTTGGTTTAGAACCATTCCTGCTATTTGTAAGCTATCAAAAAACTTTTTCTACAAATTTCATACTTGACGACCCAATATATAATTTTGTTATTGATTTAAATTATTCTAACATTTCGGAGACATGTTTTCGGTGGTATTTAAAGATAATATAAACAGCTTAATACTTATTCAATTCCATTAAACAAAATTCTTTACGAATAAATTTTAGGTTTTGTGTCGAAAATGAATATATTTGTAGAAACTAGGAATACTAATTAAATTCTAGAAGAATACAATAAATTTCAAACTTTTTGCTAAAATTTACTGCGTAATTTCATTATTTGCATACTCAGACAAGCATGATTTCATTTAATGAATACATAAGATACAGCGGTCGGTTATTGTAAAATAATATTTTTTTAAATATTCAATAAAACTAAATTTAACAAATGTTTCAATAAGATAACTTTACAAGGTTTTAAGAAGGAAAACATATTTTTCACTAAGCATTTTATTTTGCACAAAATGCAATAATTACGATAAAATAACGTAATTGTTCAGGAAATGACAAGGTAAACGTGGCAATGACAATGAAGATGCTTCGGAGTTAACCGCAAGTATGATTAAATTAATTTGATGTGTCCATTTAAACTGTGGATTTCCAGAAGGTGAAAGTTATTAACGGCGCGCGGTCAGCTCCAGCCAAAATAAACAAATCTTTACAAAAATAACTTTAATTATAAACTTCACTAGTTGAGAGAGAGAAAATATTTTATATAAAGGGCTAACGACCACAAGGTCCTTCTGCACCGAATCGCATGTTCTTTATTGAAAAAAAAACGTATGTACACATATTAATATATAGATATCAATAGAGCAATGGGAATAAAATGAGATGAGATTATGAGTTTAGTCGTCATAGATTGTTTCGTAAAGCGTTTTAGTTGGGTGTCTGCGTGAAGTGGTTTTTATGTCTCCAGTCGATTCAACATTTATTTAATTTTTGTAAAGTAAATATCAATTTCAGTTTATTTTTGTTAATAAAAAATGTAATGCGGATATTGTAGCGTAAAAAATCGGTTCCATATTGTCACCAAACCAAACAGTTTTAATTAAATTGGATAATTACTTTGTATCACTCACACACAAAAATGTTATTGAATTTTAACCGCAGTTTATTCGCTCCAGTTTCCATCCGATTAAAAATTATAACATATTTTTTTTATAGACCTTGTTTAACGTCGCATCAACATCGCCGCTTCTTAGCGGCCACGTTATGTTTGTGTTCACTATATTTATATTTTTCCTTTTCTTTTCAATTCTTCCAAGATTTATCTTTTGATTTTAAATTTTGTTATAAATTCCACTCTTTTTTAACAATTTAGTTGTTTTTCTTGCACAGTTCCGAACTTGAAGGACATAGCTTTAGCTGGAATATTAATTGCACGGAAAACAGTACACTTTAAAAATTACAGTTTCAAATAGTAGCAGCGGCCTTACGAATTTGAAACTGTAAAATCTACAAATTGCTTTTGTGAAAATTACAATTTCCGAAGTTATTAGTAAATAAGTTTTAAAAATTACAGTGTGCGACTGCAATATTTACAAATTTGTATTCGTAATGCCGCTTCTACTATTTAAACTGTAATTTTTAAAGTGTACTTTTTTCCGTGAGCAAATCCCATGTTATATGTGGCAGCACATTCTGTGAGAATATGTTTAACGGCAAAGGGAATATCACATATCACGCACTTTGCCACAGATGTCTTGAAAATCAGTAGAGAAAGATGATTCCTTCTGGAACCTCCACCTCTACTCCCGGGAAAACGCTGATTAAATCAGATTATAAGCTGATTAACGCTGATTAAAAGCTGATTAGAGCTGATTAAAAGCTGATTAAAGCTGTCTAAAATCTGATTCAAGCTGATTAACACTGTTAAAGCTGGTTAAAAGCTAATTGAAGCTGATTAGAGCTCTGGTGGGGTACCGGAAGCGGGAGTGGGGGCGTCGGTGCGGGCCCGGAAGTGGAGGTGGAGGTTCCAGAAGGAACCATCTTTCCCTACTAAGATCAGGTGGGAGTGCGTGACGTTTTTATGTCCTGTACTGGTTTCTGCGGTTGGTCATCAGTCGTGGGGCATTCTCATAAATATTATTTCTGATTGGTTGTAGTTTGCTATTGCTTGTGTTTTCGTTCCAGTGATTGTTGAAGCAACTTTGTAGGGTGAGAGGGCCCATGGTCCTATAGTTATGGTAGAGGAATCATTGTTTAGGGCGGCAGTCTTTGCTGCTTGGTCATCTTTCTCGGTGCCCGGGATTCTTTGGTGTCCAGCAATCCATATGAGATCCAGCCTTGCCGAAGATCCTAGATTGAATAGGCTGTGTTGATTTTTTTGCACAATAGATGAATTTTAGTACCGGTCTTACACTTGATAAGTTCACACAAGGCTTGAGAAGACCAGAAAGACAAGACTACACAGAGAGAAGATAAGCCACAAAAGGCCAGATGACTTAAATATCGAATTTGAACTATTTGGTTTCATCGACTCCAACATTCTATGTGGAAGATCGCATACCGCACATAGAAGTAATAGCTTCAGCCACACCAAAATTCATTTTCACAGCTCCCACATTGTCCTACGTGAAGAATGTTTACATTTTTCTTTTCGATAAATACGTGTGCTCTTCAACATCGAATTGGAAAAAATAATGAAAGCCTGGGAAGAAGCCCTGATTTTGGTAAGAATAAGCGGAATATGCCTTGTAAGGGAAAGGAAAAACATGGAAATCAAATGTTTAACTTTTGCCGATAAGAAAGAAAGATGCTTGAGTATCTTGAGAGATGCTTGAGTTCAAATCTCCTATGAAAAGACAGAATATATGGAGTATAAGCAAAGTGAGATGTACATGGAGGTAAATCATGGGAAGATCCACAATGAGGAAGCGGAGGTTGATGTTCTACGGACACTTACTAAGAATCGATGAATGCAGACTAACCAAAAGGATCTTCAACTACAACATGTGATTAAAGGCCACATCTAAATGGGTAGATGGGGTGAAAAGGGAAGCGGCAGAAGTTGGAATCACACTATAGATGGCCCACAACAGAAGAGAGTTTAGAAGAAGATTAGACAGTATAAAAACATTTCAGGAGAAACCAACAATGAGGAGGCCCAAACGGATCATTTCTGATGGGATGAGAAAGAAAATAAGCGAACGCATGAAGAGGTTGTAGAAGGAGAAAAGAAGAAACAAAAAAGTCTTAAGTTCTTTGCGGTCCATAGTTGGCCAAATTAAAAAAAAAAAAAAAACACGTGTGGTTGGCTAGTTTTAACCTCCTAGCCCTCATCCCCATAGTTTTTTTGTTGGGAACAAACCGACGAAGCTTTCAATAGCTTCGAGTGGAATTGAAACAGTGTCGCGAGGCTTATGCCTTCGTTGTCTGATATTCTGCAGATTCGGGGCTGCTTGTCAGCTAGGGTGGAAACCGATCAGTCGCTCGGGGAGGATTGTCACGATCTGCTTGTTTGTGGCGTTTATGTTCTTGTATACGTCATATTCGGCGAATGTCGTGGCGCTGTTGACGCAGTGGACCACAGATAGCATTGAGACGTTGGAGGATTTGATGCACCCGAAGATTAAACTGGGGATTGAGTCTACACCGTACAGTAAGTTTTTCAGTGGGTGGTGGTGTGGTTATTTCACAGTGGGTTTAATTATTTTAGCATATGCTAATACTGAATCATATCAGTGTTTCTAAGCAAGTTACAAGAAGGCTGAATACCATTTAGTATTCTGCTTTACAGTCATTCTCGACTTTATTTAGTTTTGCCTGTCCATCGAGTTTTTGAAACTCAATCTTGTCTATCTAGTTAAGTCTATCGAGGCTTGTTTTGATGGTTTTGATATCCATTCTTAGACTCAATTTGGAGCGGTTCAACAGACAATTTACAACAAAATTTTTTTTTCGGTTGCCCCGGCGGAGCAACCGAACACATTCATGTTGGTCGACGAGGGCGTGAGAGAAATGGATGACATAAATTCAGATAGGATTGAGGTGTTGCTTGGGGAATTCTGGACTTTGGTCAGGGTTCTGAAGATTGCGTAGGCTTCGCAGCTGAATATTGAGAATTGGTCTTAGAAGCGGAAGGACTTTACAGAATCGTCGGTTACAATGGCGCAATCTGTTTAGCCTTCTATTTGCGACCCATCTGTGAATGCTATGATCGGTGCTTGAGAGTGGACCAGTTCATTGAGTTGTGGGTTTGCTTGTCGTCGGCGAGTTCGAGGTTCACTTTAGGGTTGAATGCAGTCCATGGAGGAATTGTAGCTTCCTTTTTTCGGTCATCGGAAGTTGCATGTCTAAGGTGCTTCTAATGGTTTCAAGACGTAGCAGTAGACGAGTCTTTTTTTCTTCAGTGGTCAGTTCTTGTATGCAAAAGGGACAGTGGTGATCAATGGAGTTGTAGATTGTATATTTGGGTGGTGATTTGTAATGCGAGCTTCGTAGATCTATTGTACTCCATCCTCTTCCTCTATTTGTTGGTATACTTACCCCTTAAGAGCGCCTCCTCTGATTCCTTTAGGAATTTCAGGATCTGGGTGCGATTCAAGGACTGCAACTCCTCTGCGTTCAAGCAGTGACTTCCAAGATACATTTGTCTCTTGCGGAGCAGTGCTCCGCAGCAAATGTATGGGGGTTTCATTCCAGAATCTGCTTCTTTCATCTTCCTCTAGGCCTATGGCCTTGAGGTGTTTTCTAAGTTTGCAGTATCCCGTCAGGACTCTATCCAGGATCCATGGAGTTACTTCTTCTTCTTTCTGTCTTTGGTAATCATCCTAGATTACCAAAGACATTGGTAATTATCCAAAGGACAAAGGACAAAGATTTTGGTAATCATCATTGTTGGCTGCTGGTCGTAACAGCGCTTCTAGAACAATCAAACTATTCCATTAGATTCTTCAACCAGCATCATGATATCCCTTGCATTATGAGCTGGAGCAGTTCGTGCTTGGATCCCATCATGATGTGCCGAAAGTTTTCTAGTTTTCTCTTCTTTGCATTTTAGTCAGAATCTCCTCATTGTTGACCCTATCTGACCAAGGTATACGCCACATCCCATGATAGAACCGCATCTCGAATATCCAAATGGGTCTTTTTAAAGTTCCAGGTTTCTACCCCTTAAAGAAGGACGAAAACAGATGGCACCTTAACATACGCATCCGTAGAAAAAAATTGATATTACGACTGGCTTACTTTTTTCATTCTCATAATTTTCATGGAGTTACTTTGCAAGGCGTATTTTACGATTAGCTTCATCCTTCTGATATCTAGTGGTGTTACGTTTGCTTCGGCTATGACACTGGTAAAACACATGGCACCTTAGCATACCCATCAACAACAACATTAATATTACGCCTGGCAAATAATTCTTTCTTCATTTTCATAATTTTCATGGAGTTACTAGCCAAGCCGTATTTTACAATTAGCTTTATCCTTCTGATATCTAGTGGTGTTACGTCAGCTCCAGCTATGACACTGATATTAGGGGTGGATTTTAACGTCCCAAAAGTTAGTCTAAGCGCCGAGGTTTGTATGGGGTTGAGTCGTTGGTGTGTGTTCTTTGCTGATTTATATAGAAATGAGCTGTAGTCTAATTTAAATTGAATTATCCATGTGGTATATCTTGATCAACTCTCCAATTTCATAATAAAATGTTAAATATATCATATTTATTCCTCTGAATAAATAATAATTCCAATATAATATGTCGATAATAATTCCATTTTTATACAAAACATCAATAAATGTACCCAATGTTTACACTGTCTATCGATCGTATTCGTGATTTTTTATCGGTAATATTATTAAAATCCTTGGCGTGTTTTCCATTAGTGAGGCAGAATCGGTTCGGTGCAGTCATTTGTCGCCTCTTTGTACGCGCTGTTTTGTGTTTGAGATTGAAGTAAACGTAACACCGCAAGGTTTTCGCAACGGAAAGGTCAGTTTTATAATTTATTAATTTAACCCACAACGCGTTTACAAAAAGGAAACGGAATTGGTTTATGTACAATCTATTTCCATCGCCAGTAATTTTGGATTACCTCTCACAATAGCGAATTTAATCTGCTTCTTGTGAAAATATATATTGGTATACAAAAGAAGTTCAGTGAAAAGACCCTCCGTCGCAAAAAATCTCTTTGTGTTTTGAACTTATTTTTTTGTGTGAAATCTTTTTTATTTGTCAAAAGCGTTTATAAACATAATACAACGTTTAACTAAAAGAGACAATGGCAAATTTTCAGCACAAATACAAGCGGATATTTGGGGGAAATTTATGTAAACGTTTCAGAAATTCGCAAGAACATAGACCGTAGGAAAAGTTTTGTAAAAAACATTCAACTCATTAATTAAGACTTAATAACTCTCTGAAGTGTTTCAAAAAAAATTTAGATACATTATCAAATGTGTTTATTGCATTAAGCACTTTCAGTAATTTGTCTCGTTATTACGACGTACTAAACGAGTAAGGAGCCGCCATTGGATAAAAAAGTGGTCGAAAAAAGACGAAATTGCGAAAAATTGGCCAGAAATGCGGTTTAAGTCTTGAGTTTTTTTTCGGGCGGATTGAGGAAAAATTAAGGTTTTTTAGATAAGCCAAGGTTTTTTTGATAAGGTTACGCGCATACACGCGCGTACTTTAGGGCCCCATTTCGCGCCCCACAGGGCGTTGTTGTAGATGCGTTTTAAATTTGTCACATTTTGGTTAAGAACTCCGTTCCTCTTGCGCGTCGAAACGAGAAATTGCCATTTTCTGTTGTAAAACTGAAAACAGGGCCTACGACCGGTGTCGGTCTGTCGCACGCAAGTCCCGCACAGCGTCTTCCTGGTGCCAAAACCAGGAAATCGTTTTTAGGACCTTTGAGGTCCTAAAAACGATTTGGTACAAGGCTCGATTTTTTTACTGCGTCCTCTTGCCGCGTCGATTTAAAGTTTGTTGATGTCATGCGAAAAAGTACGTGATGTCCGCGCGCCGTACAGTGGTGTCAGAGCGGAAAAATTGATTTTGTAAAGCGCTGATTTCGATTATCTAGTTTGTGTTTCTCACACTATATAAGCTACTGGATCTAGGAACAGCTTGATATTTTTTGCTGTTTCAAGGGTATTCCTATTAATTTAGGCCCACTGTCAGAATAATTGAAGTTACTCTAAATAAGTGAAATTGATGAGTACGATGACCAACTAAACCACACATTAATCAAACTGGGCAAAAAAAATTTACAACGTTATAAGTTACGAATTTTAAG
This sequence comes from Phosphuga atrata, assembly GCA_944588485.1. NCBI lineage: Eukaryota > Metazoa > Arthropoda > Insecta > Coleoptera > Silphidae > Phosphuga > Phosphuga atrata. The sequence continues at coordinate 63,741,168 of OX155898.1, forward strand.
CATTATAAGCATTGAGAACAGCTATCATTACAAAAAAACTCCGGCTTCCTCCGAGATGCGGAAGATCACTTTTCAAACACGTTCAAAATCACTTTCCAAACTTTACGTGTTAAAGTAAAGATTAGAACAAAAATCATCTGCTTTTATCTGTCTATCCCAGTGGTTCTCAAACTTTTTTTGCCGCGGCACCCATATCGAGCTTAAAAGATCTCGCGGCACCCTTGTCGGGCTACAAAAATTTCGCGGCACAGCTACCCTAAAAACCGTTTGAAAATTTAATGCTCAATTGTCTTTAATGGGATGAATTAAATTGTTTGGAAGTTTCTTTAAGTTTATCTAAAATTTGGTTAATATCTCTCTCAAATCACTTGATATAGAGAGTTTGTCCTGTACCTGTTTTTAATGTAAGCGTATGTTGAGAATGCATTTGAGAATGCAACGATTGATAGAAGTGGTGATTTCATTTAGTTTTTCAAAGATGTCGGGAAGTTATCCTAATTTAAGCAGCCAGTCGACTGTGAATCGACGATCAGTGAATTGTTGGATAAAAGGCTCTTCTATAAATGTTAGTACAAATGTTAGTACAAGTGCATCTTTTAGTTCAAATAGTCTGGTTAAAAAAGAGGTGGAAGTGATCCATACCCAGATCTTAGGCGGTAAGTTTTAGAAGAGTGCTTGAAGCGGGTGGCTCTTAACATAATTAATTATCTTCACAGTACTATCCAATACGACTTTTAAATCTTGCGGCATCCTTCTATTTGCCAGAGAATGTCGATGAATGACACAGTGGCTGCTGGTGGCATTGTCTGCCACTTCATTCTAGAAAGCGATGGATCGGCTGCAAGCCGATCCATCGCTGCAAATATCAACACATTTGTTCCATTTCAAATCATTTTCTGTATATATTTGTCGATAACTTTGAAAATTTCCTCGCTAGTGGTGCTAGTTTTGAGCAATTCACTCATCTACAGTTCTTCTTCTATTTGCAATGGATACCTTACAAACACAAGAAAAACAGCAAGTCCCGCAACATCGGTACTTTCATCAAGCTGTAAACTAAAATAAATACAAATTTTCAACGTTCTTATAAGCTCGTTCTCCACAGACTCTGAAAAACTCTGTGTAAATTCGCTTGCTAATATGCTATTTGACAGCTGCACAGTATCAATCTTCTTGGCCATGTCTGGACCTAAAATGCAACTTTCAATATCCTTCGCCCAAGGTTTAATCAGTGTCTCGGCAATAGAGTATTTCCAGATTTTGCTATGTGTGACAATTATCGGTAAGAAACAATTATCTTTTTTGTAGATTCAACATGCTTCGTAGATAAAATATATGACACACGTGTGTGAAAGGCTTTTGTACACATTTGTATCATAAACTGAGACGGTGGTGGCCTATTAGTCAAGGTGTCAGATTTCGGAGCCGCAAGTTCCGGGTTCAAAAATCTGCCACGAAACCCCCCCGATTAGTGGCTCGCCATTCACGTTAATAACTGTAAGGGCTCCTCTGCACTTGTGTCTAAGATGAAGACACCAAACACAAGTGTAGGCTGTGGGAGGAGGCCAAGGCCCGTCCTGGGCTGTAGCGTCATGGGTTTGTTTGTTTGTTTGTTTGTATCATAAACTACTATGTTACAAAAAAACAACAAGAAATATGCCCAATGTTTACACTGTCTATCGATCGTATTCGTGATTTTTTATCGGTAATATTATTAAAATCCTTGGCGTGTTTTCCATTAGTGAGGCAGAATCGGTTTTTACAATAAAAGAAGTTTCAGTTGCGTTTTCATTTTTAAAAATTCTCTCAACCATGGATGACCCTGCCTGAAGAGATAAAGTGCGGCGTTTGAAGATTTCTTCACCTTTAAAGACCCTTCCGTTTTAAACAATAAAAGTAGGAACTCAAATTCGTTTACCTCTTTATGTAATTATCTTTTAACATTTTTTTACATTTCTTGATTATTGCTGCGGCACCCCAGGCATATGCTCGCGGCACCCAGTTTGAGAACCACTGGTCTATCTGATCATAACACCGCAAATAAATGATTGGATTAGAGTGCACCTCTGGTTACCCAATTGGCTCAAACAAAGTTCCCACTTCAAAACACTTTTAATTTGAGTTCAGTCTAGTTGCTAACGTTGTCTTAGTCAGTAGCTACATCAGTAGTTATCGCGATTTGTGTGAGTGCTTGTGGGGTGGTACAAATTTCGACGTATTCCTTCAACAAAATCACCCTGAACTTGACGAGGAAAACCTTTCTTCAATGCTGACAACTCTAAGCAAGAGTTTTTTGCCTCATTTTAATAAAGAAAAGTAAATCGGAACCGGGCGAGGTTCAAAAAAAAATTCAGCGAGTGGATGGAAAATGAATATGTTTTTAACATACGAGACCAGGAGTCCACAGAGTGTGTTGGGAGACCAAGTAAAGACTTTAATGATTGTGGTGAAAGAAGCAACAAAGCAATCACAAAGCTTGATTAACGCAGCTGCGACACATAAAGACCACGATAAACTCGAAGCTTTGTAAGCCGATCAGACATTAGCTATATTTCTCCAGGAAAACCTGACAAAATATCAGTACGAGGTGACATTCGACAAGCGCTAAAAGACCTTGCGAGCCATGTATTTCTAAATTATAAAAAACTAATCATCTCAAAGAAACAATGCTACCCTGAAAATGTCTCAATTAATTGAACATCCGCAATGGTCCCTTTGCAGAATATGCTTGACCATACTGCCAAACGAATTCTGGAACCCAAACCTCCATAAGAACTAGAAAAATGAAATAATCATGAATTTATATTGACGACGAAATTAATATTGACGAATATTAATATCATGACGTCAATAGTTCCTCTGTTGCTCACAATCCCAATTGATGTTGATGAGATCATGGATCGATTTGGGAACATAAACGACCTTTCTCAACAAGACATTGCAGGCCCTTGAGATACAGTTTCCAGAAAGAGACACTGATTTGGCGCTAGCTGAAAAAGAAACAGGCTGCAGAAGAAATAGAGAAGTTGGAAGCTACCCAACATTGTCATCTGCTGATGACAATGTTGGACGGCAAGGTAGCACAAGCTATCACAAATACGAAGTCTGCAAGTACATATGCAGTGCTCTACCATTCGAAATGAACGACTTGGCAAAAATCCAACAAAAACCTCTTAATGTAAATGCTCTCGAATTTGGTAGCTCGCCATTACATGCTAGAAGCAAGTGTATGGAAAGCATTCTTACATTTCCTACAACAAACATTTTGAAAAATGGAGGACTTCAAAAGACACTCGAGTCATTCACGAAAACGAAAAAAATTCAACAAGAGTTTCTTGAGAAAGTCGGCATCAGAGTAGACTTCTTTAAGCAATGTTACGGATCTTCAAATAATGGCAACACTGCCAGTGGTTTTTCAATGATTGCAAGGTCACAAGTGCAATAACGGGAGTCGACGAAACTCTAATCCATCCGATAGCTACCAGACTGGAAGTCATAAATAGCAATGCAATAATCGACACAGAATAATTCCGGCCGTTCTCAAAAGAAATGGCTGAGATGGCCATTGAGAAGTATTCATGGTACTAAATGCCATCCACGGTACATAAGATTTTGTTGCATGGTCCTGAAATAGTGCAGAAGTCGATTCTCCCAGTCAGAATATTGTCGAAAGAGACACAAGAAAGTAGAAAAAAGGATTACAAAACTTTCAGGATCAGAAACTCGCGGAAAATGTTTCGTTTATCTATCATCGAAGACGTGTTCCACATGCTACTAGAGATATCGGATCCTTTTATCACGAGCATGAGACCCGAACCAAAGAAAAAGCACCTGGAAATCAGTGAAGCAGCTAAGGAACTTAATCCAATTTCCTTGAATTTGAAATCATACTTGAATCCCTAGTTTAATTATTTACCAAATTCTCCAGTCTTTTAAGCTTTCTTGAATTTTTAATTGAAACATTATTTAATTTAAATATACACTCAAAATACTTGTTGCTACTTGTTTTGATGAGTACAACCTATTCCGAAAATTTCAGAAATTTTTATCTTGCCAATACGCTTTGATTTCCGCATTAGTTCTTTAATTTTCTTCAAAATTTCAATGAAAACAGTTAAACCTGATGTATTTTTTTGTTCCGAGTCGAATGGCCCCAGGTTTCTATGTTAATCCGTTCTCGAGATATTGATTTTTTTCCGCTTTTTGGTCATTCATACAAAATGTAAACGTAAAATACGTTTTTTATCACATCTGTGGACGCTGCTCACTTGAGCGCCTCGTTTCCAAACTGGTACGTTCCATGCGAGATGTTTAACCGCAACGGGCTATGGAGAAATCTGGGACCTGCGGCATCCTATTTCCACTCAATTTTAACAAAAAGATTGGGAAGACGTGGTTTTTTTTCACCTAATTTGGGATTCCTTTCACAGGACAAAAAACAGTCGAATCGAAACCGGACCGACACCAACCGATTCGGCATATTGTCTTTTAGTTTCTTTGGCAGTTTAATTGGGGATGGCGCTGGGTCGCTAGAACAAACACTGTTTTGCAGTCGTCCGCGAGAATCCAGCAGGATTATTAATGAGCAGCGCGTCGCGGTGGCGCTTTCTAAATAGAGAACAAGAGGGTCTATGTGGCGATTGAAAAATGGCACTGGTCCATCGTCCATCAATATTGAGCAAATTGAAACTTTCAATATTCGGTGATATGTTCTAGAATTGCATTGCTCTTTTCACGGATTATAGCCCCAAGTGTCTACTTTCGAACGACACCTTTCTCGGCACATTACATCTGCGGGGTCGTACAGCAGGCCCCAAATCCCAAAGTCACTTTTATCCACCTCTTCAAACAGGAAAGCAAAATTTCCTTTTTCAGTAGTAGTGCATACCCGTTCTTAGAATAGAAGTGCATACTCGCCGAAGAAGCCAACAGTATGCCGTTTGATTTTCTCAAATCCATCCCGGGGTTCGCACTCCAAGTCAAAAAAACCACGATACTTGCTTGTATTTATTTTCTAAATTATCTTATACGTGTTTTGCAAAAGGCAATTATCTTGGTTTTATTTTAAAAATGATAATTACAAAATATGTAGTATATTTTGCAACTAGGGCAGTAAGTTGTCAATTGGTCACGAGAGCAAAATTGAGCGCACGAACGAAATGAGTGCATTCACTCTAGAGGGCAATTGACAATACCGCCCGTGTTGCAAATAATATTTTTTATTACTCATGCGACGGGACGTATCTTACAAGTTTGGGATCCAGAGGCCATTAAAAAAAAAATAGAATCAAAAATGGAGAATTTGCTTTTTCAATTCGTCGGTCCAGATGAACAGGGTATTAACTCAAAAAAGTCTGAAGAGCGATTTGAAGTTTTCAAATAAATATATTTCCATTTCTGTAAATAATTGGTAAACCTCTCTTATAATATCTTTTAAACGATTGATTAACGTTTATTGATAACGTTTTTGTTCACTTCCTGACTTTGTCAATTTTGATATTACTGAGAAAATCTGTAGGCAAGAACATTATGAGTTAATATCCTGTTCATCCAAACGAACGAATTGTCTCCGGTGGTGTGGATTCGTGTAATCTTCGGTATCACCATAGAATTTACACTAATTTTAAAACGTTTTCTTTAATTTCTATTTTAATTATGTAATGAAACAAAATTTCTGTCACTTTCACGTCACTTTTTTAATATTGAGGTCTTGATTGTGTTTACTTTATTTATTCATTTTTTTTATGTAACCTAGCGATATTGAATATTTGCGTGCGTCACCCAAGTTACATGGTAATACAGCCAAAAATTGCATATGTCGCACTAAAAAACGTGCGCCAAGATAGTACTTTTAACCAATGAGTATTCAATCGCAATGAGTAAATAATCTTATATTCAAAATAATATAATAACCTATGTATGTTCGTGATCTGAGATTATCGTACAAATTGTTTGGATGCTAGAAACTGGCAAGTTATGTAATTCACGTATAAGCTCGCTGTTTGAAGAAGGAGAAATAAATCATTATAACAATTCCAATTGTGAGATTAAAGGAAAAGATGAAACAAATCGGAAAAAAGATCCGTAAAAAGCGAGAACTGATATAATTCGTAGCATTTCACAAGAATTGCTTTATCGCCAAGGATCAATCTTATTATTTTAATATAAACTTAAAATGTATTTATTGTATTAAAGAAAATATGGTAATAATGAACATTTCAGTGGAAGTGTCGCAGTTAAATATTTGGGTCAACATGCAGGTATGTTATCGCCCGATAAAATTTATTGCCAGACAGTAAAAGTTTGTTTTTACCTGCTTCGGCCATTTTACGGCTGAAAGTATACACATTCAATATACTCCATCTCAGAGAGTGGTTTTCATTCTAACCTCCCAATTTTTCAATCTTTCAAATCTGCAAATTGCAATACACTTGTTTGAACAGTACCGCAATAAACGAACACTTGAACTATGTTTTGTTATCTACCAATTAATTTCGTATTTTTACTTAAATCAAGATTAATATTACCAGACAGATAAGCCTAAATTAAACAGAACTACATAAACCAGATTATAGTCAAGGTTATAAGACAATAATAGATGTTGAGATACAGCCAAACTTAGACACGCAGCAATGAATGGTAATATCCTTTCCATTTACCATCTTATTTCTCATATTGTATGTTAGTGATATTATGTATTAGTATGTGTATTATTATGATTTAGTATGTTAGTATTTCTGTTTGTATCTGTTGCTCAATATATTGATTAATAAATTTCAAAAGCAAATTTCCTGTGATTATTATCTACTTCGTGTCATTCTATTCTGTGCAATTTATTCAATATTATATTATTATATATGATTATTCAGAAAATATTTTTTTCCACGGAATTCAAATTTATTTCTGCTGAACATGTTGAAATTATTCTCTGTGATCTTGGAATCTCGCAAACTTGAGTTAAAAATTACCGCGGGAGGTTGCGAAATATTTGTTGCCGATTTATATATTTCATTATGTTTCGCGAAACGACACAAAGCGAATTTAAACCGTTGCGATACGGATCGCACTGTGAAACCGAATATGCTTGTACTCATTTCGCTTTTTAACAATAAATTTAAATCAATTTGAAGGTTCATGAAATTTATTATATAATGTTTAAATAAATCGTGTGAATTGTTAAAAGTTGTAATCACATCGTGTCATAATCTACCGAAACTCTCGTGTAATGTATATCATGTCATCGTCTATCATAGCTAGGCTTTCTCCTAAAACCCAGACATTTAATTAATAGTATATTAAAGGACGAGTTCAATAAGCGCGATTTTTCAGCACGAGTTTCCTAATGTATGCGAAAAACGCTTTATGAACGAATTTTTTATTCTATTTTTTCTATTTTACGCCCTCTTATGCCTTTCCTAAATAAAAAAATCGCCGATACATATTGTGTAAATTGTATCGCACTCGGCGAGCCATTAACGACCCCATATGAGTGCTTTAAACAACTTCATTATAGACGCAGAATAGAAAAAAAATATCTCGAAACTTTAAAACAAGAGTCAATAACCCTGAAACCGGACTATTTAATAAGTAATTCAAACAACAATCCTAACAAAGCTAGACGAGACTAAATGAGACTTGACGAGTCTAAATTGGACAAGACTAGACAGGACTAGACTAATATATTCGAGGCTAGACTTGATTAGACTGATTCGAACTGAATTAGATAGACTGGATTAGGTTGTATTAGACTAGACTAAACTGTGCAAGATTAAAAATATCCTTTGGTACCTACGTATTAACTGTACCGCAGCGAGAATATAACCAAATCTAACCCTTATCCAATATTTTTTAAATCTGTAGCTGCAGTGGCGTTAGTACGTAAGTACCTAACCTTTTTATGACAATTGACTGCTTATGTAAATTCGTAACTGCTTCGACCACTCACTAAATTTGCTGCCAAGGATTAAAAGTATACTATATATAATACATTAATAGAGATGGCTCTTTAAGGCACGGCTGAGGAGCTTGAATCTGAGAAGGTTAAATAGGGACTGGTTACTCTTCCATGCATTACATATTCGTATCTGTATCTCATTATCGTCGGTAATCAAGGCCCCCATATATTTAAATCTGCTCTTTCAAAAATGGAAGAGCCCATATTTATTTTAGTTGGTAATCTCACCACCGAATATCGAGAGAGGTGGGATATACGTGGTCTGTTAGAAAAGTATCCGACCTTATTTTTGGTTTTGAAAACCTAATGGATTTGAATCAAGCGCGCTTGCATGAGCCGACCTTAAACCTTCGTGCGCATGCGTGAATTTTTCCCGCCTGTAAATAGCGTCAGTTGCTGTCGAGCAGTGTTCGAGTGACTTAGTGTGTAGTGCTCTCGTCAGTTTTTCAATGCAAGTAAAAATCACCAAAGAGTACTATAGGGATGTCCTACTTCGTCTACGTGATGCTGTGCGGCGCAAGCGACTGGAGTTGTGGTCATCAGGAAATTGGCGACTCCATCACAACAATCACGACAATGCTCCAGCACATTCGTCGCACTTGTATGCCAGGATATGCCCCCTGCGACTTCTGGCTATTCCCCAAAGTCAAGAGGCCATTGAAAGGAACGCGATTTCAGACAAGAGAGGACATTGTGGCTGCAACGACAGCCGAGCTAAAGTCGATTCCGAAAGAGGCTTTTTCAGAATGCTTCCAACAATGTCGGCACCGCTGGGAGAAGTGTGTGCAGTCCCAAGGAGACTACTTTAAGGGTGATTAGGTTTCTCACGCTCCAGGTATGCCAGTTTTTTTACCGGCGAAAGGTCGGATACTTTTCTAACAAACCACGTACTTAGTTTTATCTTCAATGATGTTCAGTTCCATTTTCTTTGCTTCGTTTTCTAATTAAAGGAAGATCCCTCTCACTGCGTCAAAACTATCCCCAACCACGTCTATGTCATCTGCGGTAAAAAAGTCCGGGAAAATAATTGTTGTCGGTGTTTTAAGTTCCGGAAGACGCTTTTCAATGCGATGTTAATTTAAACTAGAGATAATGCGTCTCCCTGTTTGAGTCCACTTCTGACCTCAAAGCAGTCGCTGGGTCGCTGTGCCATCTATCTTAACTCTACTTTTGGACCCCTCTAGACATATTCTTATCTCTGATTAATTTACACTAATATATTCAACAGTGTTAATACGATTTAGATTTTGATTTAGAGGAGGTGGTAGTCAAGGTGTCACGATTATTGAGCCACAAGTCCCGGGTACAAAATAAGCTACCGTCCTCCTGTGCATGGCTGTTGCAAAGTTATCACAGTAAAAATCTGCCACAAAACCTTCCCTAATAGTGGTTCGCTAATCACGTTAAAAACTGTAAGGGCTCCCTACACTCCCACTCCCAGCAGTAGGGAAACCTGTCATGTTCTGGAACAGCCTTCTTATGGAGAATTTACATAGGGCTAGCCTTCTTATGGGAATTTACATGGGCAGCCTGCGACCTTTAAATTACATATTCCTGCAATAAAAATACAGATTCCTGTAAACAGCTTGCCAATCTTTCCCTACTACATTACAGATGGCGCCAAATTACAGATTCCTGCAATAAAATTACAGATTCCTGTAAGAGAGAAGGAAAGATCCTTCCTTCTGGACCCACCGCTTCCGGTTTTAACTGATTAAAATCTGGTTAAAGCTGATAACAGCTGATTAAAAGCTGTTTATAGCTGATTAATAGCTGATTCATACTCATTAAAAGCTGATTAAAGCTGACCGGAAGCGGTGGCGCTGGGTCCAGACGGAAGGATCTTTCCCTCTCTCTTACAGGAATCTGTAATTTTATTGCAGGATTCTGTAATTTGGCGCCATCTGTAATGCAGTAGGGAAATATTGGCAAGCTGTTTACAGGAATATATAATTTTATTGCAGAAATCTCTAGTTTCAAGGTCGCAGGCTGCCCATGTAAATTCCCATAAGAAGGCTGGCCCCATGTAAATTCTCCATAAGAAGGCTGTTCCAGAACATGGCAGCTTTCCCTACTCCCAGCCACCACGCACAAGTGTAGGCAGTGGGAGGAAATCCGGGTCCTACTTAGGACTGTAGCACCCTTAGAGAGAGATTAATACGATTTTGACACAAAGTTGATTCAAAAACAGCTGAACAATTGAATAACAATTCTAAAAAAATATTTTATTTTAACAAAACTTTTTGTGATTAATACAACTACAAACTATCAAGGAATTTCCTAGTATTGGTTTGATATGTTTTATCAGACCACATAGAAAACCGTTATTAGAGCTGTTTAATTACCATTGATTAGATAATTTAAACAAGAGACACATCATTTACACACAGATTTTTCGTAACTTTCAATTATTAATTAATTGTGATTGCAATATTAAAACTGACAAACAATATAATGCAACAATTGTGTTTTATACATTTTACAATCTTTGGTTGATACGTGAAGCTTTTTATTGGGCAACCATTAGCTTCCCTTGAAATGTAATATTATGTTAAAGGATGAGTTCAGTAAGCGCGATTTTACAGCAAGCGTCCAAGTGCTGAAAAACGCCTCACGAACGAGTTTTTATAGTATTTTTTCTATTTTGCGCGCTTTTATTCCATTGCTAAATAAAAAAATCGCCGATATATATATTAAGAAAATTGTATCGCACTCGGCGAGCCATAACCGCACGTAAATGAGTGCTGTTATGAGTCCATTACAAACGCAAAATAGAAAAATGAATAATATTATCAATCAACAACACCATAATTTGTAAAAAAAATAATTCGCGCATTTGCTGATATTATATAACTTTATTTCATTTTTTTTAAGAATGCAGTACAGGGAAGATAGGGCATATTTGACCTTGTTCTCTGATTAGCTTAAATCGAGAAGAAGTTCACACCCACGATATTTACTTCTACATCTCAACCTCTTTTCTCTCTTTCTTTTCACATACCGTTGCACCTGTTAGTTGTCAATGGCTGCCGTGTCACTTCACAATTGTCATCTGATCTGTTTGTTTCATTTAGATTTTTTGCGTTTTTCTCCATTTATTTGTTTGTATTGTATAAGTTATTCAATACTATTAACACCTAGCCATCTGACATACGTCTCTCAGACCCAAAGTAGCAGTAATTTTCTCACCTGAGACATATGGCAGGTGGTCAAGGGTTAAGATATTCAATCGAACCATTAATAAATTGCCAATTTTATATTCAAGTAACCATATTTGATTTTAGCGCCAAATTTTGTATCTAGATTGAACATTTACCATAGTGTAAATCAGGTTTCTAGTTACTGCATTCTTAAAAAAATGACTATAGGTTAGAATTTTGTAATTATTTTTACCAACTATTATACCAACTTATTAAAGCGGATTATAGCTTGAATATATAAATATATTCAATCTTTCCGTAGCTCTATAATATTATTAAGACTTTTTAAGATTTCAAAAACAAATCTCATGTTGAAAAACAGCAAATATTTGTCTGATATTTACTAGCCCCCAGTCCAGTTTGGTGGCACTAAACAAAAACCAGATAAATAACATTGTTTTTAAGATCACTCCTTTCTTTATAACCCAAGTGAAAATCCATCTGGATACGCGTTTCGAGATCTCTATTTCAACGGTGCAGCTTTGCTCTTTTGAATCATACAATGGAATAGACTGTCATTGTATATTAATTCACAAATATCTGTTTATGTCAACTTAAATATTAATATTTCAACATAAATATTAAAAATTAACATCTGTGTATATCAACATGAGGTTTGTTTTTGTGCAGCTTTGCTCTTTTGAATTATAAAATGGAATACACTGTCGTATATTAATTCACAAATATCTGTTGTCGGTATATCAACATGAGATTTGTTTTTGTAGTCTTAAGAAGATTTAATAACATTATAGAGCTACGGAAAGGTTGAATATATTTATATATTCAAGCTAGATTCCGCTTTAATAAGTTGGGTTTTGTTTATAATAAGGAAATTATGTTAGTATTATGTAGGTAAATACATTTTGCAAAATCTAACTATAAGAATAAATATCGCCAATACAACAGTTTGTTTGTATAAGACGTAATGTGTGAACGTAATTAGAAATATGTAGCTAATTCTATTTGCAAATAGAATGTATAAAATTGTGCGTAGTATTCTCTTTGGTTGGTGCAAAAGTAATTGCGGTTTTTATCATTTCAAGTTTGGCGGCGATTTTTCTTTCGTTACAGTTATGTAATAAATAATTCATTTTAAATAATTACACCACCGATTCCAGCCATTTTTTAATTGTTTCCATCCATGTAAACACATTGATGTTGAGAAGGGTCGTCCACGTCCTTTGGATATAAAGAAAACTGCTTATACAATAATTATAGAAGCTGACTCACGCAAAACAACTCGAGAGGTTGCTGAAGCACTTAAGCATTGTCATTCATTGAACATTTTGTCAATCATTGAATAGTTTGAGGCTAATTCCAAAAACCAAAATGCAGGTAAATCGGTGCCGCATAAACTAAATGAACACACAGCGAATAGACAATACGAAACCGGCTCCTCGCTACATTTGCCTAACGAAAATTGTCTCTTTATCGGTTTGAATTCTCTATATGAGGTGACTTAAATAATTTCCTGAGCTTTGAATATTGTGATTGTTAAAGATATCACTATTTGACGAGTCACTATAACTTTAACTTCATTTACGTCTACATTTATGTATACAACTTGATTTACTATGTATATTACTTCATTTACTATCTACTACCTTATTTACTATGTCTATCACATAATCTGCTGCTATGTTTACTATTTCATTTACTACATGAGCTACTTCATGTACTATGTCTACTTCTTCATTTACTATGTCTAGTACTTGATTTACTATGATAATATTTCATTTAATATATCTACTACTTCATTTTCTATGTCTACTACTTCATTTACTAAACTTGTGTGTATAGAAATCGGCCCAGTGTAAACTTTCGACTCTAACGATTTTTTGTTTAGAAACTATTTATTGGAAATGCCACGAATATTCGGTATGCATTCGGTATTCGGCCTCTTCGGCCACTTTTTTAATATTCGGAACTCGGCCGAATATTGCTAACTATTCGGCCGAATACCGAATACCAAATCATGAAAAAAAATCACACATATTATTAAAAAATGATTATATTTTAAGAACAAAACATTACAATTTATTAATACTTAAAATTTATCAGAGGTAAGTAATTTGTGATGACTGAAAACATTTGATAAACAACATTGATAGCAACCGATTGCGCTTTTCCTCATAATCTATTCCCGCTTCTAAAAATAGCCTCTCACTGTATACACTGCTACCGGGTGATAGATCAATTTCTACGAATTCTGTCAGTTTGGGATACTGCTGTACGTTTGCTAACCACCACTTGTAAGGGTTTGTTCCTATCTAGGCGAGCCGTTTTTAGATAAGAACCAATATAATTCGCAATAGCACTTTTCTTTTCCACATTCTCATCTTTCTCCATATTTTCTATAGCGACTTCCTCAAATCAACTCATTTTCAGAGCTTTTAAAAGAATTTTTTGTTTTACTCTTGGTGTTTCTCTAATCTCAGGAAACTGGTTTGAAACGAGGGTCACGAAAAGTTGCAACCAGCTATTTCTCATTTTCATCAAAGTTGAACCGTGTTCCTTGCTCAGCTTTTAAGATCTTATTCTCAGCAAATTTGGTGTTCTATCTGCTGTCTTTTCCTTTCCCAGATATTTCAAGAATGTGACAACGTGTGGAATCACTTCGGAGATGAAAGAAATACCCGAGCTAGTTATTTTTGTTATCTCTTGAAATAGTTTCAGGAGTTTGATACATTGTTCCAGTAACAACCACTGAGAAGGTGTTAGATTATTTAATGACTCATTATGTTAATCAGTTATGTATAAAGAACCCGCTCGCTTTTGAAAATTGATGGTTTGGCAAGTCAAGTTCTTGGCGAATGGATTTGAGCTTTTTTCTGTTATACCTGAGTGGTGAAAATGTATAACAATTCGACCTGCAGCAGCTACCACCAGTGTTATTTTCGTTTGAGGTTTTAGCGATTTCTGGATAGCTCGTTGTAGTGAATGGATAAAACACCTGGCAGAATTATATTCTGCGTCTCCTACTTCTTCTTCTTAATGGCACTACAACCGATTGCCGGTCTGGGCCTCCTTCAGCATGTTTCTCCAAGCGGACCTATCACTCGCCAACGTTCTCCAGTCCCGTACTTGAAGTTTTTGTATGTCAGTTGTTACCGCATCCTTCCATCTCCCTCTTGGCCTTCCGGCCTTTCTCCTTCCCTCTGGTTGGCCATTGAACAACTTTTTCGGAACCCTATGATCACCCATTCTCTGCATGTGTCCGAGCCATCTCAATCTTGCCACCTTGATGAAACTCACAATATCTGGTTGATTGTAGAGCTGATATAGTTCGTGATTATATCTTCGGCGCCAGATTCCTCGTTCTTGGGTCGCTCCAAATATTGCACGTAGCATTCTTCTCTCAAATACACTTAAAGCCTGTTCTTCGCTCTGTGTTAAGCTCCATGCTTCTGCACCATAGGTTACCACCGGTCTTATCAGTGACCTGTACAGTGTGCACTTATGCTTGGGGTGGATTGTTTTGGACCTAAAAAGTTTAAGTAGCCCATAATATCACCTGTTACCAAGAGTTATCCGCCTTCTAATCTCCTCGCCCATCCGGTTTACGCTGTTCAGTTGCGAGCCCAAGTACACAAATGTATCTACTGTGTCAAAGTACTTTCCGTCTAGTTCTAGCGTTGGTCCTACCTTCCGATGAGTTTCATTAGCCACCATGCATTTCGTTTTGTTTACGTTGACAGTGAGTCCTAGGTTATTTGCTTCCTTCTCCAGCAGCGAGTAAGTAGTTTTGGTCGCCTGTTCGCTTCTGCAAATTATATCAACGTCGTCTGCGTAAGCCAATAGTTGTGTTGACTTAAAGTACACAGTGCCGTTAGTATCCACTCCACTACTCCTAACGGCCTTTTCTAGTACGATGTTAAACAGTAAAGTTGCCAGTGGGTCTCCCTGTCGTAGTCCTTCCTCTGTTATAAAAGTCTCAGACAACTTGTTTCGTATTCTTACTACAGACGATACTTCAGACAGTGTTACTCTGGTTAAGGCTGTCAGTTTTTCAGGGAATCCGAAACTTGTCATTATCCCCCACAGTTTGTGTCTTATAACGCTGTCGTATGCTGCTCTGAAGTCCACGAATAGATGGTGTGTCGTGATATTGAACTCATTACATTTCTCTAGGATCTGCCTAATGCCAAACAGTTGGTCTGTGGTTGACCTGTTTGTGCGGAAACCGCACTGGTATTCCACGATATTCTCTTCTGCGTATGGTAGTAAGCGACGGTACAACACATTAGCGAAGACCTTGTATGCAATGTTTAGCAGCGTTATCCCCCTGTAGTTAGAACAATCTAACTTATTACCTTTCTTGTACAATGGACATATTATCCCTAGCTTCCATTCATCCGGTAGCTTTTCCGTTTTCCATATGTTTAGTATGAGATCATGCATGCACGATATTAAGGCTCTACCTCCATACTTCAACAATTCTCCTGGAATGCCATCTGCACCTGGCGCCTTATTGTTCTTGATCCTGCGCACTGCCGTCTCTACTTCTTCTAAGGTGGGTTCCTCCACTTGTTCAGTCCCTAATATTGATGTTGATGTTGGCGTTATACTTTCTGCGTCTCCTACACCAATTATCATATTGGCTCCACTGTCGTGGACAAGTAAAAGAATCTTGCTATGAGAAATATTCCATTTTTCTGCAATACCATTGAATTCTTTTACAATATTTGTATTCATATGTAAACCAACAAACGGCTTCATTGCTAAAATGCCATGTTGAACTATTAAATTAGAAGATATCCAATGCGCAATGAAACTCAAAAAAACTTTATTATTGTACTGACATGTCCACATATCAGATGTTACTGATATTGCTGTTGCTTGCAAAATACTAGCTTCAATTTTACACTAGATTCTAACATATATGAGGAATAATTTTCTCGGTCATATAAGTGTGGCCAGGTATTTTGTATTGAGGTACTGCTCTTTCCATAAGCCTTTGAAAGCGGCTCGTTCAACAAGAGATAATGGTTTATTGTCTAAGGCAATCATATCACCGATTAAATAGTGATATTTTCTTCATTTTGGACCATTAAAATCCTACAACAATTTCCTTTCAATTGTTTCCTTTAGAGCAGGGGTTCCCAAAGTTTTTCTTGGGCGGGCCAATTTAATATTACCGAATTTTTTGGGGGGCCAAAAAAAACGGAATAAAATCAAAATAGTAACAACGTTTTTTTTTTGTTTTAAATATATTTAATTTTTTTTTTTTTAATTAGTATACTAAATTTAATATAAATATAAATCTTTAATTATATATTTATTAAAATAAAAAAAGTTGCTAAAAAACAGCACGTGATTAATGGGCCCCTTGTATGTCCGTCGAATGTATTCTTAATACTGCTTGTAAACTGGCCCCTCTTCGCCACTGGGTACTCTGGGCACGTGCCCAGATTGCCAAATTTGCCACATTTGTGTCATGTGCGGGACATTCATTAAACTTGGTAGATACCCATGCTGTTGCGTCTGTATCAGAGGCAACAAAGTTTTTTGAATTGGTTCAGAAAGTTTAAAACTTTTTTTCTGGTTCTACACATCGATGGAATATATTGAGAGAACATTTAGGTTCAAGAAAAGTTGTTAAAAGTCTTTCACAAACCAGATGGTCAGGCCGAGCTGCTGCAATAAGCTCCTTGCGTGAAGGTGATAAAAAATATACAGAACTGGCACAGAAACTAGACACTGCACTAACGGAAATTTGCAGCTCTATGTAAGATAGAATAATCAAAACAAGTAATTATCTTTAGAAGGAAACAATAACACTGGACATTGCAACTTATTAGTTTACTTCACTTGATGATTTTATTATTAACTTCTGAGATAAATGTGATTACTTCGAATCGTCCGCCAAAAAAAGAAATCCTGAATCTACCTGCAAGGGACTTATCTCAAAAAACAAGACCTAGAAGCTCACGCCAGAGTTTTTTGGTGCGAAAAGAGAAATTGAAAATAGAGGTTCCCTTCGCATAATTGATACCCCGCGAGTCCATCTAAAACAGCGATTATGTTCCTATAAGAACATTAGTCAACGTTTTGGTTGATTTTATAGCTTGAAAACTCTGAATTCCGAGGAGAATTGAGACAATGTTGCTAGGAATTTTCTGAAATCTATTATGAAGACGTTAACGAAAAAGAATTGGAAATGGAATGTCTCTGTTACAGTCAAAGCGTTAACTCAGTCGGTGTATACAGTCACTGGTAAAAGCATACATTAACTGAATCGTTCAGACAAAGTATACAGAAATTAATTTATGAATATTACATAGAGTTAAAAATCACCTATAACTATATTAACCGAAACGATTTCTATAATGAAGTAGTTGAATCTTATTTTAGATAGGTTAGTTAATTTATAATAACTAAAATTTAGTAATTATAATAACATAAGTGAATTAATTTAAAGGTATTAGTTTTTTTCCTTTTGAACATAATATGCATAATTTTAAGATTAGAAAATTGAAACCACATTCAGACTTTAACTAATGCCTCGCCATGAAAGTATTCATTATCGCAGTGTTGTATACTTTAATTGGATATATTATGCATCTTTATTTTACAATTGATACTTGATACTTTGTCAAAAAACATACGTAGAAGTATACATTGACTGGTGAATGTATACACTAACTGAATTTTATACTTCAACTGTAACATCTCCATTTAATAGAATACTTGAAATTTGTTCATAGTGACAATGAAGGTATTTTATAAATATATCATCTTTTTAAAGAAAACAAAACTGAAGACTCATTTGCAAATGTAGAAATCCCATTGATAATCTTTTTAAGCATGATGGTAACTAACTGCAATGGGAAACGCTCCTTCTCTAAAGTAAAAAATGAATTAAGAAGTACAAAGCTACAAGAAAGATTAACCAGTTTGTCGCTCAAAAACGTAGATTTTGAAGAGGTGATTAACGATTTTAACCATCTCAAATCTAGAAGAATGCTCTCTTCACTCGATATATATTTTGAGCGCTAACCTGTAAGTGCTAAAAGAGTTATTTTTATAAATTGTTACTTTCTTGGTCTATTCTCAAGGTCTTCTCAAAGTCAAGGTCATAGGGGCCCCTTTATCCCAATGTGCCCAGTGCCTCCAAGAGGTTAAAGACGGCCCTGCTGTATATGATTATCACTCAATTTTGATCTTAATTTCGACTTATTTATGCTTATATTTAAAAAAAAAATCGCAAATATATATGCTCCCAAATAATGGAAACATTTTTTGAGCATGTTTTCGTATTTTCGAGAAATTCACGCATGAATCCTTTATAAAAATCAATTAAGGAATTGTTCCGATAAGAATTGTTAGCATCGATATTTTTCTGTAATTTTATCAATTTAAATTGCATGTCTTAAATGATTAACAGTTCTGTATCTATTTGAGACTATTATATTATTATATATACTATTATATATACTAGCTTATGGTTAAAGCTCTGTATGAGTAATATTAAAATATTTTATTGTATCTTATTTGTAATATTTATTATTTACTTTACTATTTACTTATTTAGTTTTTAATAAAAAAATAATATATCGTATCGATATCGCGGGCCTAATTCACGGGCTTCGTGGGACGAATTTGGCCCGCGGGCCACACTTTGGGAACCCCAGCTTTAGAGTTAAGCCGGGGTTATATTAGAGCCACGCCGCGTGTCGCAACGCGTGGGATTGCAATCGGTTACACAATTTAATATGAACGTGGTTACATTAGCTCAGTCCCGCGTGTCGCCGGGCGAGCTGACGCCACGCAGACCACTCGATTTAGATCGGCGTGGCATCGGTGGTGGAGGAAGTAACGCGTTAGCTTGCTCACCGCTAGTATAACCACCACGTGGCTACGCGCATTCCGGCGCAGTGTGTTGAAGAGCAAGCAAGCAGACGTCTACCACATTTCAGTACGCGCGCAAGATGTCCGCCGACGAACTCATTGAGCTAGTAAGAGAGTATAAATTGCTCTTGTATGATCTTTTCTGGTCTTGTCTATTCTTGTCTTGTTGTAGATGGTAATTACGCTCCGGAATAATCATTAAACCATCTATTTGTACAATATTTGTATCGTTTTTGTTGAATACACTTTGCTGAAATCCGCAATAATTATGCCCTAAAGCCCGGAAATGATATGCCCTGAAGCCTTAGCTCTGGACTTCGTAGCAATGACATTAATATTTTCTGTATGTAAATATTTCATGAAGAAAATTGAGGAAATAAGAGCTTTACTCCCAATTGGCAACAGGCTAAGATATTTTAAACAATTATTTTAATGCATTTAAAAAATTTGCAATAAATGAGTCGGAAGAGAACATTGAAAATAGGTGCCGACGTTTATGCGGTCGCCACTGAACTGACACAAAATTTAATCAGCACGCTCGGCGACGCGACACTGTAGTATAATCACCAGCCCGTTGCGTCAGGCAGCGTTGCGACACGCGGCGCGGCTCTAATATAACCCCGGCTTTTTGCTGCTTTTCTGACGCACTTGGTACTGCGAGTATTGTACTGCGTAGCGCTGCACTGCCGCGCACTCACTGCCCCGCACTCATTTTTCGAAAGTTTACCCAAAAGCCGCGCCGAATATTTGGAGGCCGAATATTCGGCGTTGCGGCCAAGGACGTGACCAGATATTCGGCAAAATCATTATTCGTGGCATCTCTACTATTTATGATTTAAAATAAAGAAATATGCCAATTTAATATGCTTTAATGTGAGTTTAAATTTATCTAAAATGCTTATCGTTTTTAGGTGGTAGCAACCGGTAAACAAAAACGAACGTATTTATGTGGTGGTTCTAACAAACTTGCGAAAGGTTGAAATTATTGCCTTTGCAATTTAAATATGCACATTATTAGTTTTTCATAATTTGTTTACTTTTCAAGAGTGTTAGGATAATGCATACTACACCGCAAAAAAGCCGCTCAAATTTATGTGGTAATCGAAAATGGACTTAGCCAGCGAGCTGTTGCTCGACAGCTGGATATGACACGCGCCGCGGTTCGAAGAGTCTTCCAACGTTATGGGGAGATTGGATCCTTTCATACACGACCTGGTACAGGCAGAACGATATTTACAACGGCTCGGGATGACTGATTTATTGTGTCAACATTATTAGGAAATCTGCACCTTAATGCTGTTTAACTGCAACAACAGCTCGGTCAAGTACAAAGAGTGGCTATTGGTCAGTGGACAGCAAGACAAAGACTGCCGAAAAGTAAGTTGACCCCTAAGATACCTGCAGTTTGTCAAAAACTTACCCAAAACAAGCCTGCGTTTTGCAAGGGATCATTTAAATTGGACGTTGGAACAATGAGGGCCTGTTCTGTTATCAGATAAGACCAAAATATGCCTCTATGGTAGCGACCGAAGAAGAAAAGTGTACCGGAGGCCTAAAGGGCGATTTGCAGACTGTTACTTCACTAATGTTTGCTAGTTCATTTAATATGTTACTATACTCTGTCCGGCGAGAGAATGCATCCCGTCTCGACTTTATTTTGTTTAGCATTGTTCTGCGCATACCCCCACTTTATTTCGAGTGCACGGTGTTTAGTGGTCCGTATTTGAAAAACTGACGCATATTTCAAAACTTATCTGCGCGTACCTCGGCGCGTCCCTTGCCCCTCATACCTCGACGCAGTACAGCTGAATTATCTCGCCGGACAGAATATAGTTCATTTACTATCTCTACTACTTCATTTACTATGTCCACTACTTCATTTACTATGATTACTACGTCATTTGCTCATCTACACTATGTCTACTATTTCATTTACAAACACCAACAGCAAAAAAAGTTGTCATGAAATTGATAAAATGCACGAAGAGCTAGTTGCACTGCCAGCACTAGCTAATCAATTAATTGCCATTTGGCATCCAAATGTGAGTTGCTCTTGACAAACCCGATAGTTTCAAATATCCAAAATCGTATATATCAGCTAAAATTCCATTTATATTAATTGATTTTCTTAGAATGACAGCCTTTTGAAAATAATATTTGTATTAAAATATTTTATCTACGACCACTATTGTAAATGCCCACTATTGTACAGTTCGTGGACTATATAAATACATCATAACACACACGTATGTAACAGTCCGCGATTAACGATAAGTTATGATTGATAACACACACGTGCGTTTGCTTTACGATTCGTTTGGTTGGGAGCTGCTATTACGTGCTCATTACGTGTCACGTTCAGTGCCCTCGCCCTAGTGTGGTCATAGATAAAGTAACATAACTCGAGTTGTAAGGCAATTACGTACTCTCGGAATTATGCATTCCCCGCTATGTGGGTCGCGCGTAACTGTTCCGCTCGTACGTAATATGCTTCTTATTCTTGTTACGTGATATACTATAATAATTCAAAAATATTATTTGTAACCTAATGATATAGAGAAGCTAGAAAAAAGTTCCCTTATCGATTAAACTTCGAAATGAATTATGTTTTACGAAACTAATAATGAATCACGACCTGTTTGTACTTGGATTTTGTGTAAATCGGCGACTCTTTGTCCTTTCATTTTTCAAACAAATTGGCGTTCGTGTATCACGAAATCGTAGTTTTCACAAGGGCATTCACTCGCAAATACGTACCTCGATCTAGCTGTGCAGTGCAACAAGAATAAGGGAGAAAAGAATAGCGAAAGGCCGTCGATTCTATTTACCTGCTAATTACATTTTATCCGCACACAATGGAAGGGATAACGAGTGTTTATTAGATCAGAAAGAACAAAGGAATCGAAACCGAACTGCCTTCTTGTATTTTAAGTAAGTCAGCCGAATTAGTTTAGTATTCTTGTGAGAACTCCGCCATTTACGATTTGTTGATTGAGACAAAGTGTTCGTTCAAGTCTACATATCTAATACAAGGAACAAACGCCAATCATAGTTTAATGTAAATGTAAAAACAATGTAAATTTACTTGCATTTAGCACGTTTTCAAGGTTTAAAGATTTTTATGTGTGCATCCGATTTCGTAACACGACCGAGCCGAATAAATATTGGCATTACACAACTCATTAACGTTACCAACATGTATTTTCCACTAACACAGTTTGATTTAAATAATGAATTAGATATTTTTTTGTAAATCAGTTATTCGCGTTAACGGCGTTACAGTCGATACAGATAAAAGCACTTAATGGCTTTCCAGCAACTACTTACTGGTCTGGAATATGTTTCCACTGCCAATTTCAAGGATTGCATCCTGCACAACATTAATACTGCGTACGTGTTTTTCTGTGAACCTTTTTGTGATAGAAATATTTTTTTTTTGCACCGGTTATTTACATCAACAATGTTAGAGTTTAATACGGCTAAAAGCACTTGGATTTCTAAAAGGTTTTACACCATCTGCTTAGAGGTCTGGTGTAGGTTTCGCTGCCAATTTCAGGGATTGCATCCTTCATGCTCGCCGCGGTAATTGTCGACCGTAAATGTTTACGTTTCCTGGCGTATTCGCGATTTTGCAACTGTACTTTTTGCGTACGGCCGCTTGCGAAACTTTTCTTAATGCTTCTCCTCAAAATATAACATCCCCATTAAATAAACCTCACCCCACCCTATATATACAAATTCGAGCGTTATTTTATACAATGCAACGTTTAATATATACACATTAAAACGTTTCTATCAGTTTTTATGTATCTATAACAGGAATGATCAAAGTGTCGACCGTCAAAACTATGTACTTGTCTGGTATGTACACATCTCTGATGCCCGTTCTGATCACGTTATAATAAAATACAACCCAAATATCTGATTTACTTCATGATTCTGGTTAACTCGGTAAACAGCTTGTAACTATATTGTGTTTTTGTGTTAGGTTGTTCGGTTTGTACATTGTAATTAAAAATAAATAAAATCGAAGGGTCCTCACTCATATCGACCAATTCGACGATCTAGTCAAAGAGACGAAACTGAGTCGTACCTGTAATTAGTTTGTGAGAAGAAATCACTATTTTCTCTTATTAGAATAACTTGATATTGAACATGTATTAGCATTATCTATGTATATTTTAAATTTAAACTTGTTTTTGGTTTTAAATTGCTACTTTTCTTATGATCAATAAGAAATTGATCTCGACCTTTATCTAAATTACCCTTTGTTTGATGAAATATACAGTCCTCCAGTGGCTGTCTTCGTCCTTCAATTGAAGGAAATAACGTACTCTTCCCAGCGAATGAACTGACATTGGGTCGCACAAGTCTGCATGTACGAGTTCTACAGTTCGTACGGACCTAGAATGGCTTTGTCTGAAAGGTTGTTTTTTCCCAAAATGCATGGAACACATTTTAATTTCTCGTCCTGCAATGGAATATCCATTTTCTGAAAAATGTGTTGGACTTGGGCGATATACTGATGATCCAGTTTCTCATGCTAGATGACCAAAGATTCTTGTTTCGCTACATTTGCTTGAGGTGAACTGGTCTTCACTTAGACTTCTAATTTCATCTCGTACAGCTTATTTTTGCTCTGTCCCACTGCAACGATGCTGCTGTTTTTGGTGAGCTTACAGATTTGTTTATCGGATTCGTGCTTGATTCCTTTGTCAAGAGCTGTGCCGAAAGAGAAAAGATTATAGCTTAAATCTGGAACATGTAAGACATTAGTCAAGAATTTCTTTGGTCCAGGTCCAGGTTTTTTCATCAAAAGCGCGGACGTTTATTTTTCCAGAGCACATAGCTGGAATGATTTTTCAATCCCCCAGACCAGGGGTCGGCAACCTGCGGCTCGCGAGCCGCATGCGGCTCTTTATTGTAAAATTTCGGCTCTACAGTTCCGTAAGCAAAAATTTACATATTGCTTTTCTTCATATTGTCTGCTACAAATCATACCGTATGAAATCACATTCGAATTTTATTTTAATTCGCATCGTCTATCGATGAAGGAAATCGAAAATTAAACTGAGATTGAACGGAATTGTTTGCGTTCATATGCAACACAGATAGGCTTGTCCGGCTTGTCTCATTTTCCACGAAAAATCTCACACGATAAGAAGTCAAATTTGGAGAGACACTTCATTACAAAACGTACCCTGTCCGCTGGTAAATAAAAAATAGCAGATGAAAAAAAAAAACTGATGTAAAGCTTCAAAAACCAAAATAGCAGTCAAGTTCTATGCAGTAACTGGGCGCAATCTCCAAATAATATAAACCTAGCAAGCTTTGCAGTATCACTATAAATTGCAAAAAAGGGATATCAATCACAGATGGTGAGTACGTCAAATATTGTTTCATCTGAAAAACTGTTTCGTTTCAAAAACAAAGTAGAAATCATGAAAAAATTCGAAGATTTGCCATTATCTGCTAAAACAGTACTGCTCAAATATGAAACTGCTCAACTGTCTTCAACTATAATACACATGCAAGTGGAAGATATTCAATTGGCTCCTGCCTTTTCACTTGCTATAGATTAGTCTTGTGACATAAAACAGTGTCTTTTATGTCACAAGACTAATCAAGACACACGTTGCCATTTTCGTTGGGTATAAGTCGCTCTAAGGTCCAAAAGAAGAACTGCTAGGATTGCTAGTGCTCTCAAGGCAAATTCGTGGACAAGATATATCAAATGCTGTGCAAAATTGCCTGGATGATAATGGAATCGAATTAAAACTTTGTTCTTTGTGCCGAGTGAAATAAAAACATCGCTCAATGAAAATCCGTAATTGGAAGGAGATAAATGGCTGCAAAAATTCAGCTTGTAGATGCAATGAAACAATGAAACTAAATGAGCTAGATCTAAAATTGCAATAAAAGGAAACCCAGCCTATGCCTTGCTGGAAGAAGTGAAAAAAATTACTTCTTCCTGTTGAAGACACGGAGAGTGGTAAATTACTTTTACTGGTAAATTACCATTTTAAAAATCTGAAGCAATATCGCGATGAAACCAATACAACTATTTACACGATGCAACTATTTTACTTCAGTGTCGCTACAAAAAAAATGAAGGATGATGGATTTGTTAAGAGATTCTAAACTTTCTCGCGTTCATAGCAAATCCTCTCAACCTAAATACAAATGAGATCAACATTGAACCTTTCAGAATTGATGCCTGGATTTCTTCAAATGCAATTTTCTAGATCCGAGAAGTAAAAACTTGAGCAGTGACAAGTTCACAGAACTCAAGAGAAAATTGGAGGAGTTGGAGGACCAAAAATGTATGCGCGTCGCGCAGCACAAGTGGACAGCTCTAAAAGAAATGCTGCGGGCCGAGGGACTCATATTCGTAATAAGGGACACACATTCCAGAATGCATTTGCTTTTGGAGTGCTGACAATCTTCGAGCCAGCAAGCGTTCTCTTGCATGAATATAATAAAAACTTTTATTGGCTGGGAAATTATGAGAATTGTAAATTTGGCTCTTCCGTTTCAAAAGGTTGCCTACCCATGCCCCAGACGAACAGATTTTGGTGCTGCGAATTTTTCGAAAGTGGCAAACCATTCATGACGATTTAACATATGATCTGTGGCCCCAGAATCCATACACCACGCATTTCTTGCTTCTGCTATGTCTGGTGCCGATGCAAGTGCTCCGCCGATGAGAGCCTCTTGCTGGTCAGGGCTTTGTCGTTCCCTTGCTGCAATATCGCATCCAATATTACGGTTTATGGCAGTAATCTTAGGTTCCTTTTGAAAATTCTGATGAGTTTCGGGAGCCAAGTTTTCGAGATTCTCGTTTGAATTATTCCGCGACTCCTCTATCGCTAATCTGGAAATGAGATTTTCGAGAGTTGGTTCATCAGATTGCGTCGACTACAAAGCAGAAATGAAAAGATTTAAAGACGAAGGAAGAGTCATCAAGATGTTTTGTTATTACCATCTCAGAAGGAATTTTCTCACCAAGATTTTTCAAACGATGCGCGAGATCTTGCAGACGAGCAGCGTGGGTAACGATAGCATTTCCAGGAATTTTCTGCAAACTATACCACTGTTGTAGTAACATATGGACATTGGTCTCCGATTTCTGCTCATAAATTGATTTCAATTTATCCCACATGCTCTTTGTCGTCTCACAGTTGATGATGTGCAGGGGTTTCAAACAAAGGGTCAAAAAACAGTTCGACTGTAGTTATCAAAAGTTTCTCCACCCCTGATCTATTGTTCTTTCGTTGACTTTTTCTCAAGTTCATTCTCTTCAATTGATGCTCCCAATGAATTTTGAAATAACATTGTTGCCTTCAACTTTCCCGATGTTAATGAATTTATTACATAATTTTACAACAAATGGAACACAGCCTGAATATATAAATATATGCAGCCTTTCCGGAGCTCTATAACAATTATTGAGTCTTTTTAGGACTACCAAAACAAATCTCACATTAAATTTGTAAGTTATTTTATAACTTTCAGTCCACTTTCGTGCCACTCAACAAATATATATTTGTTATATATATTCAGGATGTGTTCCATTTGTTTTAAGTTTGTATGATTTTCTATAACGTAGGATGGTTTCACCAATTCTATTACATAATTGGTAAAAGATCACCAATGATGTAATATATTTACATCTGGTGATGATTCGTTTTTAGTGCGCGATTGTAGGTTTCTGTTCGCTCGACCCCTTTCAATCCTTTTTAATCTCTCCATTAAAACTCGCACATTCCCGAATAAGTGGAAACGTGCTCGCATCTCTCCAGTCTTTAAGAATGGCGACAAGTCCTGTATCTCCAACTACAGACAAATATCTATAACTTTGCCAAGGTTTTGGAAATCGTCCTCTAAAACGTTTTATTTCTCCTAAACAACATGGCTTTGTGACTGGTCAGTTCACATGTCAACTAAGTAAGTAAGTAACATTTTCACAATACGTAGTCGAGGAAATTGAGATCCGCGGACATGTTAACGTAATATATACCTGCTTATCTCAAGCATTTGACGAGATACAACACAATCTTATTGTAGAAAAACTTTATTAGCCCTAGGCTATAAAGTTTTTTTACTGAGATGCCTTAGCACTATTTAAGTCATATTTAGAAATATGTATTACGTATTATTTAAACATAACGCATATACAGGGTTTTCCATTAAGAAGTGTCATTTTAAATTTCGCGCCATTTTTGTACTTGTAAAGATATGGATGTTATTTGTTGACAGTTTAAAAGCAAAAACTATCCCGTTTACGAAAATAGTACGTCATACGCTTCCACAAAGAATAGAAATAGTGTAAATTCTATACAGATATCATCCTGAGCGACGAGGCCCATTTCCATTCAAGTGGCTTCGTGAATAAACATATCTGTCGGACTTGGGGCTCCTAGTTTAACTGTTGAGAAACTACTTTATCCAACAGGAGTTACAGTTTAGTGTGGTTTTTGGGCCGGTGGTGTGTTGGGCCATATTTTTTCGAGAATTATAAATATCAAACAGTCATTGTGCAGCGTTACCGTACGATGCTTACAGACTTTTGTGGCCAATATTGGACGAGGGCTAAAAGTCACACAAGTGGAGAAGCAATAGCATTATTTCGTCAGCGATTCCCCGGACATGTTATGTCGCAAAGAGGAGACATCAACTGGCCGCCTAGGTCGTGTGACTTAACCGCTAGACATTTTCCTGTGGGGCTGCATTAAGACAAAGTTTACTCCAATAATCCTACAGCAATTGAAGAGCTCAAGAATAATATTAGGGCTATTATTCGCGAAATAGAACAACCAATATGTAGCAAAGTGATGTAGCATTTCTTCCAAAGAATGGAAATTTATAACTGCAACCGGAGGATTCTCCTCTCTCTGATTTCCAATTTCTCTATTAGACCCCTTCGGTTCAAGGAAAGACACTCCATGGCATATAGGGCTTCTGGTCGTAAGACTGATGTGTAGTGCTTAAGTTTCAGGTTGCGTGACAGGCATTTCTTATTGTAAGTGTTCTTAGTCAGCCGATAGGCTAGTTCTAACTTGCTGACTCTCTTGGACAATGATGCTCTTTCTGATAAGTTGGGTTCAATCCATTCGCCGAGATACTTAAATTTCTCAGTCCTCTTGATGTTTCCCTGCTCTAGCAACATCTCTCTGTTTGATTCTCTGATGTTAGTGAAGAATCCCGTTTTCTTCAGCGACAATTTGAAGACCCACTTTGGCGGCCTGTTTTCTGAGGCAGTTTACCTGCACAAGTTGCCAGCTCAAGAGAATCAGCAAATAGTGCCATGTCATCTGCAAAGGCCAGGCAATCTACAACCAGTCCATCGTTTTTACGTCCCAGGTAGATACCACTCTGAGCACCCAAATTGTTCAGTTCCTTGCGCCATTCTCTCATAACTTTTTCGAGGACACAGTTGAAGAGAAGTGGGGAAAGTCCATCTCCTTGTCTCACTCCAGTTTTTATTTCGAAGCTTTCTGAAATCTCGCCTCTAAATTTAATAAGCGTTTCTCTATCGATGGAATCGTAGGCCTTCCTAAAATCAACAAAGGTGACGACCACCTTGCGGTTTCTCATCTTGGAGTATGCAAGTACAGTTTTAAGGTTGAGGATCTGTTCAACACATAATCGGGTCTTCCTGAAGCCCCCCTGGTATTCTCCCAGTTCACTATCCAACTGATTTTCTGCCCTAGTTTGTAACGCCTTCAAGAGAATCTTGTATGTTACCGGGACGAGAGAAATTCCGCGGTAGTTGTTTAGATCCGTAAAATCTCCCTTTTTGTGAATCGGATGGATCAGAGCAGATTTCCAGTCGGGTGGTAATTTCTCTGTTTCCCAGATGTCCTGGATGATCTAATACTACTGTTTATTTATTTTCTTTTTCTTTTTGATCATTTGTAGCGTTTTGTATCTTACTAGTTACTAATTGTGTCACTTGATACAGGCGGTGGTGGCCTAGTAGTCAAGGTGTCGGATTACTAAGCCATCGAAGTTCTAAAGTCAACTAAGTCCCAACTAGGTCCCAGGTTCAAACCCGAGGGCACGGGATAATAAACCAACGTCCTTCTGTGCATGGCTCTGGCAAGGCCATCACAGTAATCTGCCAAGACAAAAACCTCCCCTAAATAGTGGCTCTCGCCACCCACGGTAAAAACTGTAAGGGTTCCATATACATCAAGAACAAGTGTAAGCATGGGGAGGACGTCAAAGTCCATTAAAACTGTGGCTCCTACTGAAATATATACTAACTGAAACGAGCGCTGCCTCTTGGCTTGTGCGGGCCGAGGGAGAGAATCACCAGGTGTCTCTCGTATCGCTCTGTCTTCGTCTAGTACAGTCCAAACGGAAAACTAAATGTGTGTCCGACGTCTATTTTTCCTTGCAAATTCAATAGTATTTTACCATTGTCTTTTTGAAAACAACTTTCATTAAAATATATAAACTTCGGTTTATAATATGCTCACCGATTGAACTCTCATTTCTCACTCTCTTTCTTGATACAACTCAATACAACTAGGTTTTCGCTCTGACTGTCACATCCTCCCACATCACATCCTCCCACTCTCGACTACACTCTTGGGTAGACAACGATGAATGGAGGTCCTTCGGACCTCTCTCTCGGCCCGCACAAGCCAAGAGCCCAGCGTCCGTTCCAGTTACTATATATTTCAGTGGTAGCACCACAGGAAGAAGAATGGTGTTACTTGTATGAGTTTTTGCTAGTTTGTATATTATTATTGCTCTGGCATTAGGGTTTGCTCTGTTGGACAAATAAGTATATTATTATTATCTATAATTCCTACTTATATACGTAAGGACAAAAATTATAAACTATCTCCTAAAGTCCAAGCGAACTCGCGGGCAAATGCTAGTAAAATAGTAAATTTTGCAACTAGGGCGGTAAGTTGTATATTTTGCAAGGACGGTAAGTTGTATATTTTGCAACTGGGGCGGTAAGGTTGCATTGCGATTAAACCACTCGCCTTCAGCTCGTGCTCTAAACTACTATTAATTTGCAACATCATCGCTAGTAACATTTTAATTGAAATTTTATTAGTTTTTGATTAATGATAAACTATATAGTTTTTTGTTGCAATAAAATATTCACGGTCTAGTTCTGGTCTCTGATAATTGCTAAGTTGAATATGTTGTAGGCCTCGGATTATACTACGCCTACCATTAAGTTAAATGAAGAAGTAAAACCAAAACACGTTACAATTATGTAGACGCGTTACGTCACCGTCTAGGATTGTGAAAAAAAAACTTTGTAGTTATTTCCTTAAACTGTTCGAGTTGCGGGTTGTGAGTTGCGTTCTGTGACATTAAACGTTATTGGAGCCAATGTTTCAATAAAAAAAACCACTATAAACAGTAGAGGACATAAATATGAGGATCTCAGTAGATGTTCGGTTTAAGGAGGCTTCCTAAAATTGCCATTTTAAAATTGGGTCCTGAAATTCATTGCCCGCGTCTTCAAAACGTATTATTATTATTCATTTTTTTTTCTTGTCGAATAAATGTTTTGCAAATTTAACATTTTCCGGATGTGAAATACGGACGTTATTAGTTAGAAATATGAGTATGTAGCGAGACGGGATTTTAATTGCGACAAGCGCCGAGTTTTACAATTAATTAGTATCAACGCGAGGTTTATGAAATCATTTATAATTCCGTGCTCGCAAACAAAACATCGTAAATGATTTAAACCGATTAAAATAATTCCATAACACACGCACACAACTAATTCTAAATCCCCTTTAAGTACTGTTTATGTTAAATATAAATGCGTAACCCAATACGTACATACATTTCAAACTTAAAAGAAACAAGCAAATTTGCCTTCTGCATCAACCGCCAATTGTTACTCATCGCAGCGCTAATAAGAAGATTTTATCTTGCGCTAAGGTACATATGGCTGCTCATCAGCGCTCCACACCCTGCTCCCTTTATCTCAAAAATACATTGACTTATAAAAAAAGATTTTAGACGAAATTTGTAGAGAATTTTATTCCCTACTACTTTCATAATAAATGCAAATACGATAGGAGGCAGAGAAAACGAGATATTTTCAAAAAACTGTTTTTAGAGACTTTTGACCTTGAATATCTAAGGACGCTCACATGTTGGCATATGTGACTTTTGAGACAACATTTGTAATGCTACAATAAAGGTCTATTCGAAAATTTAGCTTATTCCGTTAGATTCCGAGATTGACCCCGTTTTTGACTAAGATGACTGGACTAAGGGAGATGTAAATTTGATCTGAATTTGAGGTTTCCAGATGATAGATCTTGATCTTGTGCCAAAAAACCTATGATAGATCTTGCTTAATAATGACGAAGTTCTAAAAAAAATGGGAATTAATCGCTGGTCTAGAAATTATTTATGAATGTATTTCAAGTAGTTTTTATTAACGAAACTAATAATTAGATGATTATATTTTTACCACAAATTCTAACTAGATCAGAGGATTTTACTAAACTGAAAGTAATGCAATTGCTTTCAGTTTGGTAAAAATACCAAACCACATTAACCTCCATTATACTATTCTATAACAACGGTTTTCAAAATATTAATCATGCTCTATTGGAAGCAAAAACAACCTAATTACATGAGCCCATTATCAATTATCCATCTATAATTAACACACATAATAACCGTTTAGTTTTCAACACAGACATGTTTCAATAAGCATGTAATTATTAATAAATAGTTATAGCCCGCGGCTTCACACCTGAATTTTTATTTTTATATATGTAGCCAGGCCTATGTACAGGTATTTTCAAATGCCTCTGTAGGAATTACAATGTAAATCATGTAAATTATCTGGTTTAAATAAATAAATAAAAATAAATATCAGTTAAATTAATTCATGTCAGATTTAGAAAATATTTATTATCTTGTCAGCAATAAGAAAACTAATATAAAGACCTGACAAGACCAGATAAGATCAGACAAGACCAGACAAGATCAGAAAAGAGCAGACCAGGCCAGACAAAACCAGACAAGACCAGACTAGGGCAGGCAAAGCCAGAGATGTCCAGACAAGATCAGAGAATACTCTTCCTCTAATTGTTGGTATACTTACCCATTCAGAGCGCCTCCTCTAGTCATGATTCCTTTAAGAATTTCGGGATCTGGGTGGGATTCAAAGACTGCAACTCCTCTGCGTTCGAGCAGTGGGCCCCAAGATACATTTGTCTCTTGCGAAGCAGTGCAGACAAGACCAGACAAAACCTGATAAGACAAGACAACACCAGACAAGACCAGACAAGACTAGACAAGACCAGACAAGGCAGATAAGGCCAGGCAAGACCATAGAAGGGCATACAAGGCCAGACAAGGGCAGACAAAGCCAGAGAAGTCCAGACAAGATCAGACAAGACCAGATAAAACAAGAGCAGATAAAACCTGACAAAATCACACAAGACCAGACAATTTCTTTATTTCAATCTTGAACCACATACGTATCTAATTCTTACAAGACAATAAAGTAAGGAATATCAGTTACCTCATGAAATTCAACGTGTTATAAAGCACGGCAATGATCGCACAGTGGAAATATGAATAAATCGAATTTGATCACAGAAATGAAAAACCCGTTTGAATATTTTCCCGTAAGAAGTTCGTAGAATATACGCAGCTTGCGGCATTGAATGTACGTCGATGTGCCACAATGCATTGTCGATCGGTGGGCACAGCTGCACCGCGGTAATGCGTCAAGAGTGTTCATAGCAGAAGACAATTGTTGGCAAGAAAATAATTCCCTAAATCACTGCAAACCACATATGCGAATCTATTCTAGACAACTTATATAGCTTCAAAAACATAAAATGAACGACACTTCATTTTATGTTTTTGAAGCTATATAAGTTGTTATGGTGTTTATATGGTGTTTATTTAATTTTGTTATGGTCGTGGAACTACTTTGTACACTATTTCGTTATAATAAAACAAATTTGTATAATTTGAGAAGTAAAAATCTCTGTATATATTGTTTGTTAAAGCTGGTTATTATCTAGCTATATACGTAGATTGTATATAGAGACTATATATTGTATATATTGTATAGGGGAGAGTGGTACAAAACAATCCTTCGGAGTACACGATTATCAAGTGTTTTACCGAATTTAGTAGCGCTATTTAGTTGTTTGAGTGAAAATAGTCTTCGACAAAACGGTTTTAGCATACTGTGAAAGTGTTATGTTCGTATCAGCATTACGGAAGGTTTTATTAAAACAAAATAAAAATAGTGTTGTTTGATGTAAGGTAGCGGTAATTCAATATGATGTTGTTTAAGTTTAATTATATTGTAATAGAAGTGTTTGCGTTATTTAACAATATAATCAGCAATGATTGATTGTTGTAAATAAATGCCATGAGGTTATGAGTTGTTGTTTTTTACAGTTATGCATTTGGGGTATGGGTAAAATGATCCTCCCGTAGGATGGCAAAATTATCCCAAAGGGCATAAGAATCCAAAGGGATCATATTGCCCACATTGTTATATTTAATGATGGTTGTTGTATAAATATGGACTCTGGCTCTATACACAGTCCATATTGCAATGCCTCGGAATTATGTAAGAAAAACTGCGCGACAAAATTGGAGCGAAATCCCCATGGCCAATGCTTTAGATGCTGTGAAACGTTGCATGCCGTATAAAACTGTCAATAACCGATTCTCCGTGCCGATTATGGCCTTAAAAAGACGAGCTCAAGGAAAGAATATACACGCCATTGGAGGGGCCAAATTCTTGGGGAGCAAACAAGTGTTCAGTCAAAAACAGGTGCTTCAACTCTGAATACATATTATATACATAAAAAGACATGGAAGTCAGGATGTAAGGGTTAACAAAGATATTCTTATGCCCGCTCCACACTCTCGCGAAGTAGCACGGAGTTGAGCGAGGAACGAGAGTGTGGTCAGATTACTCGGTCCGCCTTGTGCTTCCTCGCCTCGGCTAACTTCGCTTCATGAAGCAGTTTTTCGTACCCAGTCAAAGGGACACGAGGCGCGAGTACGAGGTAGGGGAGTATCACGTCCACACTCGCGTGTTTACTCGTCCTTATATATTATACACACAAATAGTCGCAGCAGCAGCTACCATCTGTTCGGTGTCTTTCATGGCACTGAGGTCCTCGCGAAGTAAGGCGAGAGTGTAGATGCCTCCTTCGTCTAGTTCCTCGCCTCGAACAACTTCGGCGAGGATCCTCGCCGAAGTTACTCCGCGAGAGTGTATTGCGGGCATTACACTCGCTTATCTATTAGCTGAAAGGAATAACACAAAACATCGAATTTCCTCAAAAACGGGCAGATCAAGTAAGGATTGGCTAAGGGGGTTCCGAAAAAGAAATCCCAACATCACGATGTACGCACCTGAATTTATTGTAGATAAATTTTATAGCATATTACCGAGCGTTTACGAGAAATATTAATTTCCTCCTCATCGCATTTATAATTTCGATGTCGAAGTCTCAATACTGTTCCGACTAAAAACACCAAAATTTGAAATTTTATTTTTATTTTTATTTTATTTTCCCTATCTTTGACTGCAGGGTTAAATGATCCCAGGGATCATATTACTCCAAGCCCAGGGAACATTTTAGACATCTGGCTGTACAAAATGATCATTTACTGTACCTTGACAAAAATTTATATGTATCTTGTTAAGAGAATTGTATTCTACTCAAGGAATTATATTCTACTCAAGGAATTTTATTCTACTAAATTATAGGCGGTATCACTGTCTAGGTACTTTTTATATCTCTTTTCCCTTATAGGGATTATTTTGTACCACTTTCCCCTATGTATAGATTGTATACAGATCTAGTTTACAAGAGAAAAAACATTGCAGCGTCCACGCGGTAGCTACAGACTGTAGGAAGAGTGGACCAATTCGATGTAAACAGGTTTCTAGATAGAATATCTAGATATTACCTCTATATTACCTGATATTTGTACTAGGTTATCTGGCAATAATATGTACAGAATGCAAATTGTTCATTCATTTTTCAAATTTTTAAAAAAAGAATTCGACACGAAAAATAACATTTTATTCGTCTTTTCTGAAATGTGTTACCTCTTTTTCATTTAATTATTACACTATTACACCATATTTACTATTCCAATATTACACCATATTTATATTACACTATAATATATTACACCATAAGGCAAATGCAGGAGAAAGCATACGAGTTTGATATATCGCTGCACAACCCCCAGACTTTAAGCAGGCATTCGATACCGTCAAAAGAAACACGATCCTTGACGATCTACTGATGCTAGGAATACCCCGTAAATAAGTAAAACTAATAAAAGCTACATTGTCCGGTTCAAAAGCCTCGGTTAGAGTAGACAACCAACTTACATCCGCCTTTAAAATCGAAATCGGTGTGAGGCAGGGAGATGCCCTGAGCGCCATGATATTCAACTTAACATTAGAGGCATGCATGAGAAAGCTGAATATAACGGGATACATCGGCAACCGATCAACACAGGTTGCTGCATATGCAGATGATGTAAGTTTGACATGTAGAAGCAAAGACGCGCTAAAGGAAGCACTATTGATTCTGGACGATGAAACACAAAAAAGAGGATTTGAAAATAAATGAGGTAAAAGCTAAATACATGCAAGTTGGACAGAAATCAACAGAACAAACGTAATAGCTAAAGAAACAAGCTCGCGAATACTTGATGCTACTACGGATACCAAAAACTGATGAAGTCCAAGTTATTGAGTCACAAAATCAAACTTCAAATATACCGAACACTCATCAGACCAGTAGTAACGTACGGATGCGAGGCCTGGACCCTAACCACCGCAGAGGAGGACGCGCTACGCATCTTTGAAAGAAAGATCCTCAGAAAGATCTACGGACCGATCTTAAATGAGCATGGAATTTGGAGGATACGGATGAACCATGAACTAAGCAGGTTAATAAACGGAGCGGACATAGTGAGATATGTAAAAGCTCAAAGAATAGCATGGCCGGGACACCTGTACAGAATGCATGACGACAGACCAGCCAAGAAAATGTACAACTGGCGTCCAGTAGGAAGAAGGAAAAGAGGCAGGCCAAGGAAAAGATGGATGGAAGACGTGGATGAAAGTCTTAGAAAGATAGGAGTAAGGGATTGGAGAGAGAAAGCCGGTGAAAGGACAGAATGGAAGAAGATTGTTGTAGAGGCAAAAATCCACCGCGGGTTATAAATCCACCGCGGGTTAGCCAACAGAAGAAGAAGAAGAATTTATATTATACCATATTTATATTACACCATATTTATTAAGAAAATGTATTTTATGTAAAATATAGGATAAAATTTGGAAGTAAAAAGGCTTACATGCATAATCCCGTCCTTGACAAATACAATTTTAATTTTGGGAGATTTGCTGAACGCTCGATTTATTTTAAAAGTGAAATTGTTAACCTCAAAACCCCATTTCGCGCCAATATTTGCTTACTTTAGCAAAATAAAATATGTTTCTGCCCGCTCCGATGACGCTCCTAATTAGAATTCCCGTTGTCAAATATTTGACGATTTTCTCTTTTATTAATTTTTTTATGTATCAACCCACACTTGTCGAACATTTACTGCTCCGAATACATTTTTATTTTCTGCTCTGTTTTAATTTATGTGTTTTAATTTATTTTCATTTTTAATTTGATCATGAATTCAACATTACAAGAATCTTCACATATTGTGTAAAATATTATACAAACAACTTATTTGTACATAAAAATTAAATGAAAAGGTTTCTGATAAAAATGTGTTCCTGTTGTACCACAAAACATTCGCTCTGGCCGTTACAACCATACGCAAATTAACAGTGAACGTTCAAATTTACAAGCGAGTTTACCCCTAATTTAAAATTGTGTCATCATCGCAACTTTCTGATTTTCCCGCTTTCAACGAGCTTTAACAATTTATTATATACATTTTCCTTTTTTTTTCTCCCAAGATCTTTGAGAGTTGGTCGTGTAATGTGCACGTGTTAATTTTCCCTACAGAAAAACTGAACCGGAAATGAATAAACCTGTGGTTTTAGCCGGTGAGATCCGCGTTTTGGGCCGTACAGGCTCCCAAGGACAATGCACGCAAGTCAAAGTGCAATTCTTGGGCGAGCAATACGGAGTTAAGGACCAGCCAGGGAAGGAGGCATTCTCACCCTCCTGCAATCAGAACGGGAAGCCAGAAGATTGCGATAAATACTTATCATAGATCGTTTCATAGTTCATTTTTTTTTGTGCGCGTACGTCAATTTCCGCCATGTTTTCAACCAGTGAAAATAACAAAATGTGCCCGAAACTTTCATATTCCCGCCTTCTAAACATTGCGGACTCGCATGCGCTTAATTAACCGTAAAAAGGTCTATCGCGTATTTATATCGACGAAATTATTCCTTTTAGTTGCTTGATATAAGAAATATACAAGAGAAGAAATTATGAACCAGAAGAATGAACGAATCTTGATTGATACCAAATTCATCAGCCGATTATCCTTTGGTATATATTTCTTTGCAACAAATTTAAAAACAAATAAAGTTGATTGTCTTATTGTTTAAGCCTCGAGTCAGGACATTTCGAGATAGGACATTTAAAATGATAAACAAAGAAGTTAATATTGGGTTTATAATCTTTCCATTCTACTGATCTTCTAAATCCTGCTTTTTTAATTGCCTGGTATAGCAATTCTTATTAACGGAAATCAAATAATTTACGTTTATAATCCGTGAAACATAAAATTAATAAAATAAGTATTTATAGCAGCTCCTCCAAGCCAATAAATAAATTCCAAGACCGGTTTTCGTAATTTTAACCAATTTTTTCAAGTACAAGGATACATTTACATTTATTGAAATAACCTTTACTTTTCATATTTGGTTTGTCACTTAATATTAATAATCCATCCGAATATATAGATTAACGCCTTCGCAGATAAGACTGAAGAGACAAAACTAGACGTAAAAATTAGACAGACAAGACTAGACGAACAATATTAGGCAGGCAA